>OU426966.1:20090000-21290000 GCA_911387765.1 Pyrgus malvae | reverse complement strand
GATTGGAGCGGACCATTGGGAGTACATCGTATCGCAGGAGCTGAGGACCGGCAAGCCGAGCCTACCAGCCGCATCCCGAACACAACTGGGCTGGGTCATCCATGGGACAGTACCGCGCAGCATGATAAGGAACCGAGATAGTGTGCTGCATGTATACACCGCTCAACAAGGCGCAGACGAAGAGAAGCAGATGCAAAGCCTGCACAACCTGGTGGAATATCATTTTTGCATCGAAGCCTTAGGAGTCGCACACAAGCCGCGAGTGAACGACGCAGATGAGCGCGCTATCAGGATCGTAGAGCGAACAGTGAAGAAAACAGAAAAGGGATATGAAGTTGGGTTGCCATGGAGAAACGACAATGTGAAACTGCCACCCAGCTACGACGCAGCACTACGACGCCTGACGAAGATCGAGCAGAAAATGGACGCCGATCAGAGCTTCGAACGAGAATACACGAAGCAGATTGAGAACTTACTGCAGAAAGGGTACGCCGAGCCTTGCGACGGGAGCGAGATAGCCAGTCCAGTCTGCTGGTACCTACCACACTTCGCGGTACAAAACCCGAACAAACCAGGGAAGCAGCGACTAGTATTCGACGCAGCAGCAAAGAATCGGGGAGTCAGCCTGAACGACTATCTGCTAGAGGGACCCGACCTGCTGATGTCTCTACCTGGGATCCTGTTCCGGTTCAGAGAGAAGCCAGTTGCAGTCACGGCTGACATACAAGAGATGTTTCTGCAGATAAAGATACGCAGAGAAGACCAGCCAGCACAACAGTTCCTGTGGAGGGGAGCCGATCGGAAGATACCACCGCGCCACTACAAGATGACGAGTATGATTTTTGGCGCCGCAAGCTCTCCCTTCATGGCGCACTTTGTGAGAGACTACAACGCGAGAAGACATGCTGACTCGCACCCTCTAGCCCTGGAAGCAATCACGCGGAACCACTACATGGACGACTTGGTGGCAAGCTATGAAGACGCGAACGAAGCCCGCCGCGCCGTGGAAGAGCTCCGCGAGGTACACACTGCAGCAGGATTCAAACTCAGAGCATGGAGCACTAGCCACACCGACGTGCTGCAGGACGTGCCAGAAGAATTACGAACAACCACGCCGACACAGCTTGGAGGAGACAGCGTCGAGAACAAGATACGGGGGCTTTACTGGAATCCCGAGAAGGACGAGCTGGGGTTCAACACGTCCATGAACAGGGTCCCGGCAGAAGTGCGCGCTCAGAGCCGAGCGCCAAAGAAAAGAGAAGCACTAAGCGCCGTGATGTCCGTCTACGACCCGCTTGGACTCCTCAGCCACTACACCATCAGAGCGAAGATAGTACTCCAAAGTCTGTGGCGTTTGAAGATTTCGTGGGACGAGCCAATCCCGGAAGAAGAATACGAACTCTTCGCCTGCTGGATAAAACAGCTGTCTAGTATAGCTAACCTGCGACTGGAAAGAAGATACGCACTGCACGACTGCCAGAACTTGGAGCTTCACGTACTATGCGATGCCAGCGAACAAGCCTATGCAGCCGTGGCCTACTGGCGCATCGCCCGACCCGACGGAAGCTACGATCTGAGCCTCATAGCAGCCAAAGCAAAAGTAGCGCCGAAAAAGACTCAGACGATACCACGCCTCGAACTACAGGCAGCAGTCATCGGTGCAAGACTCGCAGAAACAATCAAGAAAGAACATCGCGTCGAAGTCAAGAGAACAACATACTGGACGGACTCCATGACTGTGATACACTGGGTCCGACACGACGCGAAGAGATACACGCCGTTCATCGCGCATCGCCTGGGAGAAATATCGGAACTCACGCAGAAAGAAGACTGGCGTTGGGTCCCGACTCAAGAGAACGTAGCAGACGATGCCACGAGAATCGTGAACACACCCATAACGGCAGAAGATCGATGGTTTCGGGGGCCTGACTTTCTACGGCTCCCCGAAGACCAATGGCCAGAAGAACGAAATGGGTACGAAGACAAAGAAGAAGAGGTGGTGCTGCACGTCACAGAAGTCGCGAGAGAAGAGTGGCTACCCGATCCTAGCCGCTTCTCCAAATATGAAACGCTGGTGTGGACGACAGCGCGCGTATTAGCCTTCATCGACATATGCCGACGCCGAGCGACACGCCTGGAATGCCGACACGTGGAAGCAGCGGAAAAGGCACTCATCCGACGAGCACAGCGAGATAGCTTTCCAGATGAGATACAACGACTCGAGAAGATGAAGTCAATTCCGAAGAGTCCATTGCTAGAAGACGGCATACTGAGGGTTAGAGGTCGAATTGAAGCAGCTACAGCGCCCGCAGAGACGAAGCGACCCATCATATTGGACGGTCGCCACCGGGTCACCAGACTTCTCGTACTACGAGAACACTGCGCCGCGGGACACGCGAACCGAGAACGCGTGACGAACAACCTACGGCAGAAATACTGGATTATACACCTGAGGCCCACGGTACGCACAGTAGAAAAGGACTGTGCCATGTGCAAGAGAAGAAGAGCAAGACCGCAAGTACCGGCCACGGGAAATTTACCACGACAGAGATTGGAGCCTTTCAAGCGCCCCTTTAGTCACTGTGGGGTGGACTACTTTGGGCCCATGACAGTGAAGATCGGACGACGACGCGAGAAGAGATGGGGAGCACTCTTCACCTGCTTGACGACCCGCGCCGTGCACCTGGAGATAGTACCTTCACTCTCCTCGAGCTCAGCAATCATGGCACTACGACGGATGGCAGCGCGACGGGGGTGGCCACGAACATTGTATTCAGACAACGCCACCAACTTCCGTGGAGCCGATAAAGAACTGCGAGCTGCCTATGCTGAGTGGGCACCTGTGCTGCGAGACGAGGGACTGCTACATCGGATGGAGTGGCGCTACATAACTCCGGGTGCGCCAAATCAAGGGGGAGCGTGGGAAAGGCTGGTGCGCTCCGTCAAAGTCGCACTGTCCGCCACCCTGAACGAGAGAGAACCGACGGAAGAGGTCCTGTACACCTTGATGACCGAAGCGGAGTTCTCCATCAACGCGAGGCCTCTCACCCACGTCAGCGTCGATCCCAGAGAACCTGAAGCATTGACTCCGAATCACTTCCTACTGGGGTCATCGATGGGGTTGCCTCTCAACGGTGCGTGCGAAGAAACAGATCGAAGAACCTGGAGAGCTAGCCTAGCGCTCGCCGATCACTTTTGGCAGCGCTGGCTTCGAGAGTACCTACCCACACTGGTACCCAGAGGAGAGTCATCGGGCATCAAGCGACCACTACGAGTCGGAGACGTCGTGATCATCGTCGATCACACCATGCCACGAAACGTGTGGCCAATGGGCATCGTCGAGCGCACCTTCCCGGGTCCAGACGGCGGAATACTAACGGCTGACGTCCGCACCCGAACTGGAGTCTTCAAGCGGCCTGTAAGGAAGCTCGTCGTGATGGAGACTACGCAGGCTGCGTCGGGGGGAGGAAATGTTGTGGACGACGAGCCCAGTGATTAGTTATAAGTTAAAAATACTTAGTTTGTACTTAGTTTGTAGGATAATGTGTTATATGTGTGTGTTTTTATTTAGATTTCATATTATTCTATTGTTCTTTCTAGATACTTCGTACTTTTATGTCGAGTTGTTGTAATAATACTTTAAGTACGTAAATTGTTATATGTAAGAGAGAGACAGACAATGAGCGAGATAGGGATACTGGCGATAAGCGGCTATCTCACAAAGACGCTCGGCCTTGAGGAAGTTTCTGGAGTGTGCGCTGACTGGTCGGCATGACGCTCGGCCTTGAGGAGCTTTCTGGAGTGCGCGCTGATTGGTCGGCATGCTCGCACGTGATTGGTCGACCAATCAGCGGCCGGGAATTTTTTTATATAAAGATGGGGCCTGTAGCCGCTTGTCGTCAGTTCCAGCCCGGCTCTCTCCTAAAGAAGAAAATACGAAGAAATAAATCAAGAAAAAATCGAAGAAGCGTTTTATTCATACAGTCCACTTCAAAAGAGTTCCGACAAATGTCTAGCCGAGCCGAGGTGCAGCCGAAGGTAAGGGTTGACAGTCGGAATTCTTTGCAATGACGGCTCCGCACGTGTACTGAATAACTATTTTTAATACAATTGCGAAAAAATTAAGCAATTTAATAAAGAATATTTTTGGAAAATGGCGCCAACCGTAAAAGAATATAAGCAGAGATTTTTTTTGTTTTCTTCACCCATTCTGGGTAGGCAAATGGAACTATGCCCATATGGTCAAGTCTTCAGTAGAATTTTATTATTGATATGAAATGAAAATGAAATTCAATGAGATGAAATGAAATGAAACCTAACCTAACTCATTGAATCAAATCATTAAATCTGATATTGAAACAAATTGATGGCTTCTTTTTATAAATATTTGCATGAATCATAAAAACTTCTATGCATATTTTTTTTGTAAAAACTACGTGGTTTGTTTTTTCCTTTTAATAGACATTATTTTGACAGTTGGGAATGAGAACGCACGAGTTCGGATAAGGTTAAAGAAAAAGCTCGAGTAAGTAATAGCCCACATCCCGAACGCTATACGTCCCTGCAATACGCCACTTTTTGAGCAACTGTATTAAAAATATCTTTTAAAGTTTTTATAACTGTTCAGATTTCTTCGCTAACGTTTCAATAGTTTACGCATACAAGCGCGTTTGTTAATACACATTACTACTACAACCAGAGCCAGACTTCTTGAAATGTAATATCTATACGTGATTTAATCTTATTTCTGTGTTGATACCAGAGCAGGGTTATTGATTAGTGATAAGAATGAAGGCATTATTCTCTACGCGCATAATATGGATCAATCCCTAGCAAAGTAACGTTTTATAAAAGCAGCAATTATACTTGGTAAAATACTGTAGAACGTTTTTAGTCCTTTTAGGAATTTACCATTTTTTAGAAATTATCTTTTTGGGATGTTGTTTTTATGAATGGAAAAAGGTATAATGTATTAATGCTACTGCCCACATCGACCGACAGCGGTCGCGTGAGTACGACAAACACTTTAATTTTGCACTTAGCAATGTGAAATGTCAATATTAAACATTTCACTTAAATGAGTAAGTGCGTTAAAATTTAATTTATGCTAATGTTAGTTAAATAAAATGAAATGAAATAAAAAATAAACAAAAAAGGGTAAAGAAGAAATTTTAAGATAAAGGGTTAAGTTGCTACTTTGCAACAATCCACAATCAAAACATATGGTGTATTCTTTTCATGAAATAGCACCTCCCTCCCTCCCACATAGGATACATGCACATGTAACAATAAAAAATATACACCAACATAATAATATGTACGTACCACTACCAACACGTGTTTCGTCCCATTATTCGTTATTCAGGCGAGGAAAAATATTGTAATTTAAATTAATATCGTAATATTGTCCCTAATTTTGGAGTTGTGATAAATAAGCACATGGCAAATTTCTTTGTTAGAGGTGCGCGCCGGGGTTAATACTAGGTATTTCCGAACCGAAGACCGCTACCGGTAGCGGTAGCTCGGCCATTGTTGTTGATATAAGTTTAAAAAGTAGGCTGGCTTGGCTGCAACCCTTTTTACGTCCCACTGCTGGGCACGGGTCTCTCCCATTATTGGGGAGGCCTGGAGCTTACTCCACCACGCTGCTCCAATGCGGGTTGGTGGAGATGCGGGTTAGTGGCCAACCCGCTGTCGGATGTTTTCAAACCGCCCATAAGGCCTCCGACAAGATTGAACGACTGTTATCTAACGACAACAACCGGGACCGATGGCTTAACGTGCCCTCCGAAGCACGGAAACGAGCAAAAATTTTTGCCACTAGCGGTTACCCATCTTACACCCGACCGCGCCCGTTTTGGCTTAGTCGCATAGATTGTTTTCGTTCTATGCTAACCGCTGGGCCATAAAAAGTAGGAGTAGGTAGTGCGAAATGTTACTAACATTAGCATATTATATTAATGGTAACTTAGTTTTTGTTAAACATATAGGTCCTTACGTATGAAATTGCCGATACTCAATACTGGCATCTTTTAAATCAAATATTTTGCGTTTGATTAGAAATTCCAAATTCAAATTTATTTCAAAATTCGTATTTCATTGTTTTCACATCTTTTGTTTGTGCTTGAAGATTGCTACTAACACTGCTAACAAACAACAACAATGGACAAATTGTAAATTCGTGGTATTTTCGAATACGAGATCCACCGCGGCACCAGTGCTGTAGAAAAGACTCGAAGAATTAACGACGTGTACGGACCATGCACCGCTATCGAACGAACGGTACGTTTTTGGTTTCAACGTTTCCGTTCTTGAAATTTCGATTTACACAATGAGCCTCACGATTAACGAAGAATTGAAGATAGTGGAAGCAGATCCATCTCAAACCACTTCTGAATTAGCAGCAGCCTTCGGCGTAAGTGG
Organism: Pyrgus malvae; assembly: GCA_911387765.1. NCBI lineage: Eukaryota > Metazoa > Arthropoda > Insecta > Lepidoptera > Hesperiidae > Pyrgus > Pyrgus malvae. The sequence goes on along the minus strand of OU426966.1, from coordinate 21,283,577 downwards.
CAAAACGATACTTATCCATTTGCAAAAAACTCGAAAAGCGAGTACCGCACGAATTGTCTGAATCAAACCAACATACGCGGGTCGCTTGGTGCGTTTCCGATTTTGAACCGTATCGTGACTTCTGATGAGAAATGGATACTGAACGACAATCGGAAGCGATCATCACAATGGCTCAATCCTGGAGAATCGGCAAACTTTGCCCTAAGCGAAAACTAAATAAAAAGAAGAATCTGGTTAGTGTTTGGTGGATCAGGGCTGGTGGTATCCACTACAGCTTCTTGAGATCCGCCCAGACTGCAGACTAGTATTTCCAAAAATTGCAAACAATTTTGGAAAAGCTTGCCATTTCAGCAGCAACAGACTTGTGGATTGCTCTAGCCCATTGCTCCTTCAGGATAACGCTAGGCCACACACATCACATCAAACGGTCGTCAAGTTAGACGAGCTGCGACTGGAACCTCTGCGTTACTTACCATACTCTGGAGAGTTGTCCCAACCGATAACCACTTTTTTCAAAATTAGCATAACTTCTTGCAAGGAAAAAAATTCGAATCTGATGAAGCAGTCAAAACCGTATTTAAACAGTTCTTAGACTCTCGCTCCCAGGATTTGTTTAAATGAATCAATGATCTGCTTACATAAATGGCGGACGTGTATCGATAACAATGGCGCTTTAAATTGATTAAGTAATCATTTCATTAAAAAACTTGTTTCACTTTTTTGTTTACTGAATGGCAATTTCATACGTAAGGACGTAGTATTAAGTGTTTTTGGGGCGAATGTAATCTACTCTGATAGATTTCAATTAAAATTTTTTTAGAAATTAGAATAGAGTTAGAAGTGACCTCATGTTGGTGTCGGCGATCTTCTTGAGGGCCACCCCGTAGGCCAGGCGCGTGGCCACCAGCTCGCCCTTCTTGTACGCAGGGAGGGAGGACAGCGTGATGTCCGCGAGGTGCACGGCCGGGGCCTCCGCCAGAGGAGGGGAGGCCTTCAGCGACACCACCGAGCTCTTCATCTGCGACTGCAAGTGCTGTACCGACAATATTTCATTACCTTTAAGTTTTAAGAGGCTAGGAGATTTAGTAGTAGTCCTAATAGTGTAGCTTCGGGATTAAGAATAAAACTAAGGCATCCCTTGCCTGATCGTAAAAGGCTACTAAAAGGGAAGCCCCAAAGTTGTGGGCGGTGAGAGTGGGAGCTCGACCCGTCCAACCAGCGGCCCGGCGAGGAGGCGGAGTGTGCGTGGCCGCGTTCGGAGCATCGTAAGGTGCAGAAGAGCACATCCGCTTTCCCGAAGAGAAGCCTGTTCTGGGGCACCGCGCGTGGAGGACATCGAGGAGATTTAATGCGGTACAAATACCACATAACCCGAAAACCTCAAGGTGCTGGGTACCTTTTGAAGGTTTTTGAAGGTTTTTGAAGGTTTCCCCCCAAAAGAAAAGGCACCTAAAAATACTTTGAAATACCTTTAGAGTACCTAGTTTGTAATTGACTACAGTCAGTCTCATTACAACCAAAAAAAAATTATACCAGATTTTAATATCCCTTTGCGAACCACAAGAGCTGCAAAAGATACAGAATAAATTATAAAAAATGGCATACAAGTACTTAACATTAAAAAAACTATTTAAAAATCATAAACCAAGAATTAAGTGAGGGGAGGCTTGTATGGAAAAAAGGTCACCCACATATTGTGTATTTTTGAATGATTATATTCTATAAGCTTGAAGGATTAAAAAATATAATATATCCTAAATAGCTCGATATTCTCGATAACTTTACTATAGTCATGTCATGAAATAGGGAAGTCAGAAAAAGATCGAAAATGTTCTGAAAAATATACCAATCTTCGAACTTTGGCGCTTAGAGTAGAGCCCCTGTGCAGAAGTCAACCAATCCAAACACTTTTCCGCACAATAGCACTCGCGCAATCGTTTGCTACATCTAACTTCAAAGGGACAAAAATCCCTTGTGACAGCTACAATTTTTTTTGCATTTATATTGTTTCTTCAACATATACATATTACTATCTTGACACACCATAACTTGTACATTTCAAAGATCTAAAAGTAACGTTATAAAATGAGTTTTTAATCAGCAATAAATAAAATATAAGAAATGTATGAATGCTACTGGCCACATCGACCGAGGGCGGTCGCGCGAGTACGACAAACAGTTGATGTGGCACTTGCTGTGACCGACATGCTATAGTACACCATGTCGGGGTCTTAAAGTGCATATACAAACAAGGGCTTACATATGAAATGGCACAAAATATTAAATTCATTCTTTTATTTTAATAAAGAGGCAGACAAGCACGCTGGCTACGTGTTGTCAAGTGATTGATGAAGCATAATCGAATCCTGGACTGAATCGATCTTTACTTCTGTAGGTTCTAGTAAAGTAGCAGTCACAGACGACTTGCTGATTTTTGTATTCACATGTCATGGCGATGCCATAATTGAAAGAAATGGCACACACCTTGATGATTTTCTCTCCCTCAGCACCGAAAGCCTCTCCATGCCAGTTCTTCAAGTCCTCCATTACGGAGAAGCCCCTCTCCTTGTATGTCTTGGCCATAATGGACGATAGATGCAGAATAACACAAAATAAGCGACGAAAAATGCTCATTTTTCTTAAGTTGTATGATTGGCACCAATAACCCTTTCAAATGAACTAGCAATGTAAGGAGGGGAGGGGAGGGAGTGACCTGACCACATCAGCTGCCGATAACATCAATCATAATTGTAGCCTGATGGAGATGACTATATCACATTTTAGAAGTCAAAATGTGGCCTGCATATTTTGCAAACGAAACTCCCATTGCAGCTTGGCCTATTTGCTACCTTGGTGGACATCGTAGCCATCTACTACCAGTGTATGCAAGCTGTTTATTTTATGAGAAAATGATTTAACAAACCTTGATAATCTTCTCTCCCTCAGCACCCAGGGCCTTCCCGTGCCAGTTCTCCAGGTCCTCGATGCCGGGGAAGCCGCGGCCCTTGTACGTCTTGGCGACGACGGCGGTGGGGCGGGCGGCGGTGGCGGCGGCCTCGTCGAACGCCTTCACCAGCTCCGTGACGTCGTGCCCGTCCACCACCAGCGTGTGCAGCCCGAACGCCTTCATGCGCGCCTCGTACACGTTCATCTGGGGAGGGGCAATACATTTTAATTAATTATGTATATTGTAAAAAAGGTATGTGTAGATACTGTTTTAATAACACTTATAGCTGCTCAAAAAGTGGTCCCTTAAAATCTGACACATCTTGTAGCAATTTCATTCTAGCATGTATTATACGTATAGAAAAACAGTTTATTTTAATATTCTAATTTATTATAGAGGTTTTAAATGTTTGTCAGGGAGAAAATAAATATTTTTGTAGTTGATATTCAGGAGGAACTAAACCTAAAAGATGTTCAGCTCAGATTTATACATTCTTGCCATAACTGATATTTCATTTTACAATGGAAATACTTGTAACCTATGTTTAAGGAATTTGGCTACTCTATATAGCTCAGGTATCAAATGACCTAGACTAACTATTATTTCAAGAAAAACAATAAAATTGATGCCTAAAACTAATCAAGATAATTTTAATATCCTCACAGAAGTGGCAATGTTTTACTTGTATTCATTTTCCCAGAGAAGAATCCCTTGACTGAATAAATGCAATAATAATTCACAATTTATGATAATACTGTGTGAACTAAATTAATAAAGCTATAAATAAATAATTCCCTGCAACTATTCAAAGATAAGTGGACTGATAATGGATTTAAGTTCAAAAAGGTCTGTCGCTAAGATGTTATCTCTCCCAGCAGTTATAATATGGCGCGATTGTCTACCAGCAGTATATATTTTTTTAAGATTACTGCTTGCTTTTCATCGCGCGGTGAAAAATCACACCACAATCACAGTGATATTTTTCTATGGTATAATATTGTTTTTTTTTTTTTTTTGCAAAACACAAATTATTTATTATTTATTTATTTACAAATTATAGATATTTTTACAAAAATATCAAATTTTGGAAATGCATGTAGAATACTTGTACTAAGCTATGCATTTAGATAAAAACACAATGTAAAATTTCGCGCTAATGTGTTATCTTGATTTGATGTCAAATGATAAGTATTGCTCCATAATATTATTATGTTAATGCTAGATAACGTTATACCTATTTGTTTATAACCTTTGGCAGTCTGGTAAGAATGCTATGTAGCAACAATTAATTTGACGTTTTAATATTCCGAATTATCCTACTTTCGTGATAAATGGTCTCTGCAGTCCATGAACATGCCTCCGTCACTCCATGTGCTTGCGAGCTATAATTACCTACCGCCCGGCCGAGCGGTCTCGGGCCGTTTGCGGTCCAAATTCAATGCGGTGTTCGCAAGTAAAGCGCACGCGCGTTGTTTAATTTTAATACTTCCATTCGTTCGTTCGCGTATATCTACAATACCGTCTAGTGCCTTATGTGCTGTAGATGGGTACAAGTCGAGTAAAAGAAGGGATAAACAACTAACATTTTTCCATTTAGAACTTGAGACCATATTTATTAATAATTTTGAAAAAAAAAATGAAACAGAGGCTGGGTAGTACTCTTTATGAAATTTTAAATGACATCCTTGTTTCCCAAAACAATATCTAATAAAACTTTTTATTAGATTCAGAATTTTTTTAACACTAAAATTAAATAACCGAGAATTTAGAAAGGATAAGAAATTTATAAAAAAAAATATGTAATAATAAAACGCATGTAACTTTTAAGTTTTTTTTTTATTATTTTATCTACACACTGACCTCAATAATTATGTTTTATCTAGAAGTATTGCACAGTCAGCACTATTATTTAATATATTTCTATATATTTAATAAACGATATAATTTTAAACTACATACCACCTATAGACAGAATATATTTACAGTTCTCAATAACATAGACACGAAAAGTTATGTTAATTTAATTTTATCGAAGAGGCAGCCCTGCGATTGCTGTGGAATCGCGCGGTGCAATCACTACTGTACGCTTGAGCATTAATTTAGGCACATTGTATTGTAGCATGCAGCGGTTGCTGACGCGACGGAGTAGGCTATTATAGCAGTAGGTATTGTAAATTTTGTAATGAATGAAGTATCTGTTACGTAGTAACTATTTAGTAATCTGTGCCATGGACGTCTACACACAAACTCAAGCAAGCCTGACTTTCTTGAGGTCAGCGGTGATGCTACTCTAGTCTAAAGAAGCGCGCATGGCCCGGCGGCGAGCATAGAACGCAAGTGATCTATGCGGCCAACCCAAACGGCGCGGTCGGTTGTGAGATCGGTGACAGCTAGTGGCAAAAATTTCATGCGCGTTTCCGTGTAGATTTAGAGAGGTTGGAAAACATCCGACAGCGCGTTGGCCATTAACCCACATCTCCATCAATTCGCATTGGAGCATCGTGGTGGAGTAAGCTCCAGACCTCCTTATAATGGGGAGATCCGTGCCCAGCAGTGGGACACAAAAAGGGTTGCAGCAAGTCTAAAGGTCGCACACGGCATAACGGAACTCCATAAAAACCTGGGAGGATTTTTTCCACAAGTTTGTTTTCAACCCTGCAATATGAGTACCCAAAGCCGACGATCGGATCGGATCCGAAATATAAATAAATAAATGAATAAATAATATAAAAACAAACAACTAAATAAATAAAAATACATGCAATGCAATGCATTTAAAAATATAAATTTTTAAAAGGCGCAATATGGGATCAAATAAAAATAATAATAAAATTGATGTAAGTATAAATTTTTAAAATTTTATTATGATTAAGTTTTTTCTTTTATCTTTGTAATATATGCATACCCCATGAAGGTAAATATGGCAAACTAAATGTAACAACAATTTTTCTAAACACCCATATGTGTGCAAATAAAATCTTTGCGTTCGTCGCTTCATGGAAGCCTGAGCAACTGCATCTTTCCACCGAAACATGATAAAAAGCCATCACGTCAAAAATGGATGCAGTGATACATACTTGGTCCAACCATGAAATTGCAACAACCTATAAAATTTGATTTTTAAATTGCTCCTACCTTTTTGCGTCCTACTCTTGGGCACGGGTCTCTCTCTCTCCCCATTAGCAAGACTAAAGTTTACTCCACCTTGTTGCTCCAAGGCGGGTCGGTGGAGATGCGGGTTAGTGGCTGACCCACTGTCGGCCGATTTCAAACCACACATAAGGCCTCCAATAAGTTGATAACAGCTGTGACTAAACCAACCTTCCGAACACGGACACGCACATGAAATTTGCCAATAACAGTCACCCATTTCGCTTCACTGTGTAGATAGCTTGCATTATATGCTAGTAGGCCTTGCACGCTTTGTTATCGTTTCGTTTTTTAAATGATGAAACTACCTGGTGCTGCAACGAAGTGGGCTCAGACTGCCCTAGGCGGTTGACATCGAATATGACCACCAAGTTGTCCAGCTTATAGTGGCTGGCGAAGTGCAGCGACTCCCAGATGCTGCCCTCGGCTGCCTCTCCATCTCCCACCAGGCAGTATACTCTGGAAATTGATAAGTGACATGTAAACTTGATATGACTATTATTGTGTTTCAAGTTAAATGCTTTTACTTGACACTGGCTATATTGTTCGGTTTATATATTTAAAAAAACAGTAATACATAAATCTTTTACTGCAGTCTGCAATTTATACATTTACTTTGCAGCCAAATGGTGGCCTTATCGTTAAACAGCGATTTCTTCCAGGCAACCACAGGCAATGAACTAAAGATAGAAAAGATGTTAAAGAGGCAGGTGTACAGTTAGGGCTAGAAAAAGTAATATACATGGAGTTGGGTATTAACAATAATATATAGTGTACAGATTAAAATGTAAAGGAGAGAAAGTGTATGAAAAGGAGATACCAAGTCAGGATTGCAAGTAATGCTTTTCAAATTCAAATTCAAATTCAAATTCTTTATTTGCAAGAACACAGTGTTTTTGTAAAGATCTTAAATCTAATGATAGTTCAGTGCGTTCTACCACACAGGGTGTGCAAATTTTGACATTATAATTACAATTACATATAAAATACGTTACAAATTAATAGCATTGAAATTATTATAATTAATACATTGTTAAAATTATATTAAAACATTATTATTTTTTAAATGTCAGTTCGAGATACTTATTATTATTTAGTAAATGTCATTGAAATTAGTAATAACATGATAGTATATAAATAATAATATTAAATTTAATACAATGTCAATTATTATCCTTTTTGGCGTCAAAGTAATCATTAAAGCTGTAAAAATTATTGACAAGAAGCCATTCATTGAGTTTTTTCTTAAATCTAAGTATTGGCAAATCTTTTAAAGAGTCTGGTAAATTATTGTACACTTTAATAATGTTTATAGGGGCATTTCTTTTTAACATTTTCAGCCGGCAGCATGGTACATATAAATCATGTTTATTGGTATTGCGTCTTAATCGCTGAGTTAATACACTATATTTGTTTTCAAAATAGTCAGGATGTTCTTTTACAAAAATTGCTGCAGCTCTAATGTACATGCAAGTTAAAGTTAATACTCTAAGTTGCTTAAATAATGGCCGACAACTGTCTAATGGTCCTGCACCACATACTGCTCTTATAGCTCTTTTTTGAATTTTGAAGGCATTAATGGCATCCACGGAATTACCCCACAAGAGAAGACCATAAGATAGTAATGAGGCCACATAGCCATGGTACGCGGATAGCGCTACTTGTTCTGATGCTATGAGCCTTAGACGTCTTATAGCATACACAAACCTTGCGAGTTTGTCACATATTGTCTGAACGTGTTCTTTCCAGTTTAGGTGATTGTCTAACATAATGCCTAAATATTTAGTGCTAGCAGCTACATCTATTAGTTGCTGTCCTAATGTAATTTTCATAATAGGTCTTGGTATATTTCCTGAATTAAAATGAATAATTTTAGTTTTATTTACATTAATTTCTAGGTTATTTTGTTTCATCCAATCAATAACGGAATCTAAAGTTTTATGAATTTCTGTAATAAGAGAATCCACATTATCAGACTTAACAATTATAGTTGTGTCGTCGGCAAAGAGTATTGTTTTATGTGTTGTTATGTTAGGTAGGTCATTTATATATAGAAGGAATAAAAAAGGCCCTAGTATGCTTCCTTGTGGTACCCCGTACATATTAAACTTATTTGTTGATCTGTACGTGACTTTTTGACCGTTACTAACCTTAGGTATTTCCGTGTATTGCTTTCTGTTACTTAAATAACTTTGTATCCATTGGAGAGCTTTTCCACGTATTCCGTACACTTCCAGTTTATTAATCAGCCTATCATGATGAACAAAATCAAACGCCCTCGTCATATCAAGGAATATAGCCGCCACGTGTGTTTTATTGTTCAAGGCATGAGAAACTTCCCTCACTAAATTATAACATGCCAAGGTAGTTGATTTATTTTTAAGAAAGCCAAACTGTTCATTTTTTAATATATTGTATTTCGTTGTATAACTATAAAGACGTTTAAGCATAGCTTTTTCAAAAATTTTGGATATGACCGGTATCAGAGCAATCGGTCTGTAGTTGGACATATCTCGCGGATCATTTTTTTTAAATAGGGGTTTGATGACTGACAGTTTCAGTACGTCAGGAAAATTACCTTGCTCAAATGATGAATTAATAATATGGCATAATGGTTGGCATAATTGATTAGCACACAGTTTTATAATTTTTGTATTTAAGCCATCATGTCCAACTGAATTAGTGTCATTAAGGGATTTTATAATGGCGTATACCTCATTATTGTCGACTGGGGTCAAAAAAATCGAATTTAAATTTATTGGGATAGTATTAATATAATTAGTAATAGGTGTATATGTCAATTTTTTATTAGTCAAATTAATAAAATAATTATTAAATAATTCACAAATGTCAAGAGGGTCACTGTATTGGATGTCATTGTAAATGATAATGTCCAGATTTTGATTTATGTTGTCTTTATTTCCTAAGGTATTATTTATTATGTCCCAGGTGGCTTTACATTTGTTTTTCTTGTTGTCGATATATTTTTTATTTCCAATGTATTTTGCATGATAAATACATTTTTTGAGTAAATTATTATAATTTTTATACTTTCTTGCGTTTGCTTTTTTATTACTATTACCAAATTTATACTTTAAATAAAGCATTCTTTTACGAACACTTGATTTTTTTATACCTATTGTTATCCAATTTAAATGTCTACGTTTATTTGTCTTTTTTATTTTTATCATAGGAAAGCACAGATTAAAGAATAAAACAATTATTTCGTGTAACTTATTAAACTGGGAATTTAAAGTTTTTACTTCATAAATTTCAGAAAAGGTTAAAGATGACATACATTCTGTAAACTTGGTCATGTGCTGTTTATTGTAGTTTCGTATAGTTTCGTACCAATGAAAATAACTTTTATCTGTTTTGATGTTCAATGTTAATGTCTGGCCTGTTTCATGGTCTGATAAAGCCAAATAGTGTATACCAGCAAACGCATTTTTAACGTTGCTCAAGATGAGATCTAAGCAGGCTAATTGTCTGGTAGGTCTATTAATATGGATGTAAAGATTATAGTTTTTAAGGATAGTTTTCAATTCTTGGGTTTTAGTATTGTCTTTTAAAATATCTATATTAAAATCTCCACATAATATAATCTTTTTATTAATTGATTTGGTGCATAAGTAATGTAGTAATTCTTCTAATTTCTTATAAAATACCTGAATATCCCCATTCGGTATCCTATACAAACAAATAATGATAAGGTTACATTTGGGAATTTCTATGCCACAGCATTCAAATAAATAGTTACATGAAATATTTTGAATGTGAGATATAACCTTGATGTCCAAATATTTTTTTACAAGTATACAGGTGCCTCCCCGCTTTTCGGTTCGAGAGAATACAGAAGCAAGCTTGTAGGACGGGATTCTAAATAAAAATTCAGTACCTTTTTTAATGAATGTTTCGCATAAACAGATGACGTCAACACACTTATTCATTTGCTGGGAAAGTTGATCAATAACAAGTTCGATATGTTCTGCTTTGTTTATTGCGCCCGCGATGTTTTGGTGTAAAACAGTTAGTTCACGCAATTGTTTAGGAGCGAAAAAACTTATTATTTTGTGTTGGTTGAGTTGGATCTACTTCGGATTTTTCCTGTGATTGAATGGACCGTTTTGGAAAATAATAAGGAATAGTGCCCTGCTTTGGCATATTAGATTTTATGGTTTCATTTGTGTTAGTATTAATATTTTTTTTCGGAAAGTAGAATGGAATAGTTCCCTTTTTATTAACTTGATTTTCAAATCGAACGTTTTGGATAAAGTTGTTAAAGTTGTACTTTATTAAAATATTTAAATTCCTGGCATTTAGGTATTTATCACTGTAAGCATCACAGTCAAATTCAAAATTTAAAGCTTTAGCTATATACCGTAAGTATAGAGAATAATTTGTAGTAAACAAGCGCTTAGATTCATATAATGTTACGTGTTTATGTAATGTGACAAACTTGCAGTTAGAATATGTTGAAATTAGGGCCTTGATATGATTATTTAAGCAACTTTCATTCAAAAAATTATTATTGGTTATCTGTGTAACATACACTTTGATATTTCTGATTTTTTGCAGTTTTTCTAGAGTAATACTAAGACTGTTGAGGATGTGATAAGGGTTTTTGTCATTTGCTCCAACACAGAGAATCACTTTGTCACCCTCAAGTATTGTGTGTATTAAGCTATCACATTGATTAAGTGCTTCTCTACAATGTGCTCCGGGTTTTATAAAAGATTTAATACTATATGATGCCTCACTATAAGATTTACTCGAACATTTAATATACTTATACAGGCCTGCGGCATGCTGGTCTCCCAATATGTATATTGTTTTCCGCGTGTTTGTTGAACAATTAACATTATTTTGCGTGTTTTTAGTAATGATATTTTGCTGTAATATTTGTTTACTGTCCGCTGTTAAGTCATCATACGGCGTTTGTGTATTGTGTATCGTAATTTTGTCCTTTTGCTCGGATTTATTTATCGTTTCCATCTTATATAGTTGAGGTTTAAAATATGTAGCTCGAATGGGTGTACAGTAAGAAGCCGCTTGTGAACTCTTAGCTGCGTTTACCGGAGATATTCTTGGAGACTTTATTTTAATATCTAAGAGTCTTTTACTAGTCGGTGTAGATTTTATACTGCTGATATTTGCAATCTTTTTACACGGTTGTTGCGTCAATTTTTTTAAAAGTTTTTTTGACTTCACACTTCAAGGAGTGGAGTAAAGTAGCGAGACAGATAATTTTTGCATTTAAAATTGGGATTCCTGTTCTCACACTACCCTGATCTGCTGTTACACAGAGGAGCCATTAAAAAAATACAAAAAATTAAAATAGATGACAAAAGTTACCTGTAGGGTGCCTGGTCGAAGTACTTCCCAACGTAGGCCATCCCCGCGGCCACAGCCAAGCCCTGGCCTAGGGACCCAGTACCCACGTCGATGAAGTTCAGCCTGGGTGTGGGGTGGCCTTCCAGGTCCGAGTCCAGCTTGCGCAGGTTCTGCAGATCCTCGACCGGGAAGAGGCCTGCTTCGGCCCATGCTGCGTATAGGATGGGTGCTGCGTGGCCCTGTGGATTTTTGGACATTTTAGCCTTTAAGCGCATCTGTAAGCAACTATGTATTGACAGTTGTTACATGTTAAACATTATTTGAACTCAAAAACAGAGTAGTATATTATGTTGAGCAGCAATGATTAACGGTCCCATTGCTGGACAGAGGTCTCTTTCCATTATCTGAGCCTATAAAGTGACTCCTCCTATAAAGTGGTCCAAAATGCTAATGGAAGTGTTCAAATGGGTCAAAAGTCTATAGATTTTACAACTAACATCTATTAAAACTGTAGCGGCAAGCGCAACAACATTGATACCGTCAATTATCGTGATAAAATATTACGATCCAATATTATGTGGGTACTACATCGCCGCTCTCGCTCTCACGATCTCTCGCTCTGGCAAGGATATGCAGCAAGATGTGGGTACTACATCGCCGCTCTCGCTCTCACGACCTCTCGCTCTGGCAAGAAAATGCAGCATGATGTGGGTACTCTGGTAAAAAATATAATAGAAATACCGACATGAAATTTAATTATGCAACTACCCACATCACGGAGCACACCGACCGCGACGCAGTACAGTGAAGATTTAATCGAGACGTTTGTTGAATGAAACATGAAGATTGCATAATCATATCAATCTTCGATCATCAAATCGTCGTCGTCCACCACGCCGCCGTCGATCATACTCCAGCGCCGTGCATCCACCGTCGACCCTGGAGACCGCAGAAGACCGCTGCTTCCTACACGATGCCTGGAGGACGTCTGCTTCCCGCCGCTGCCGCCGCCGAATGACTACGCGGGCGCGCACGGGCCTTATATTTATGTAGCCCATCTACGGCTGACTTCACAGCAGCGGAATGAGTACAGCGACGAAAACGTCCAATTAGATTTCCTCGCATTATTTGTTATTTATTTTTATTAACGTTTATGTAATTTAAATTTTATTGGTAATAATATTTGTGATCTTATTGGTTATTGTCAATTTCTTGAATTATGATTGGTAAATGGTTGTTAATCACTTTTGTATAAATAGGTGTTGATTTTCAAATAAATTCCATTCTATTCCGATTCACTTTCCACATACCGGACTTACCTACATCAGTTGTTTCACTCCGCTCTCCACATTAGTAAGGAACCCTAACTAGCAAGATCACGCCTTACATTGGTGACCCCGAGCACGAACACTGCACCTCGTCCGGAGCTACTGGAACGTCTCTCTGCCCGAAGAATAGCAGCGAGAATTTCTACATCGTCAACGTCAAGCAAGAAGATTAAATCCAGGACCCCTGGAGGAACCTTTTCAAGCAACCTTAACAAGAAGAAACCTTATTAAGAAGAACATTTCAACGATGGAGAACAGCACCAACACGGTGACATCAGTTGTCAATGGATCTTCGTCACGTGCATTGCCCACTCAATTCCTAGTCGAAGAAATACGCAGATTATCACTGGAAGTCGCCGCGCTCAAGTCAACAACATCACACTGCAACAATCAACATTACTACCAGCGTGACCGAAGCCATCGAAGACCATTCTTTCGCCGAGACCACTCTGCAAGTCGAAATTCAAGAAACCGCTCTCGAAGTACAACACCATCACCCATCTGCTACTATCATCGTCGTTTTGGTTCTGAAGCAAGAAGATGCACAGCACCGTGTTCATTCAATAATGAAAATATGAAGTCGGAAAACTAACAAATACGCTAGCTGCGGCGGAACCTGGCGTATGTGAAAAGTCCAACCGCCTGTTTGTCACTGACAAGAAGACAAGGACAACATTTTTGATCGACACCGGAGCCAATATTTCAGTATTACCACCGAGAAAAGCATAAGAATAAATAATAATTACATAGAACGGAATCTCCTTTGACCGGGTGGAAAACGCCGCTATTTTTATACCTACTTCCCCCTTCACCTCGTTACGCCCCTCTGTCGCCCAGGCGTGTTGACAGGGTTGTCAACTGTTAATACTGCTTTTTTTATAGATAATATAGGTAGCTAAAGTATAAGTTTTCCTTTACTTAAAAATCATTATTTTAGTTTAGTATTACAAAGTATGAGAATTATAAATACTTACCTACACTATAAATACCTGCTCATGAATAATAAATTATTATGAGTACCATACCAAATGAAGCCATTTAAGTAAGTATTACTTACCTACATAGGTGTAAGTACTTACGTAGTGTAGGTTTAAAATAAACGAATTACATATTAAGTATAACGTGCGTGCGCCAGTGCCGCGGCGCCGCAATCGCGAGGCAAAACAATCGAGAAAGGTTCAATGACCGATGGCGGGGGCTATTAAAAAATATTTTGGCGACATGTTAAAATGCTGTAGTTATCTAACATTTTTTTTTATAATTGAGTGAAAGTGAAACAATTGGCACACAAAAAGAACTGGTCACATCCTTTTGATAAATTAGGTACGGAAAAGGAATAATATTTAAAAAATATTACTTATCTCCCATCATCTTTGGGCAAACTAAAAAAACTTAAGTTTGGCATTGTTTTAGAATTGTTTGTACAACCAAACACACCACATTAACTTGGCGCCGTTATTGTAATTGACGCGCCCGTCCGAGACAGCCCGTCTTCAGTAGTCGGTTTAGCCGAAATTAAAATGTAGGCTAATATCGTGACCTTGAGCCCGTTTTGAGCGGGAGTTTCCATTCTACGTAGTATTATTTATTCTTATGGAGAAAAGGTCAAATACTGAAGCCACTGGAATTTCAACTCTATGCTGCAAACAATACGGTCATCCCGACCTATGGAGAGAAAACAATGGAACTGGATTTAAACTTACGACGACCGTTCAAATGGAGGTTCATCGTCGCACGAGTCAGCAAACCAATTATCGGGGCAGATTTTCTTCAACACCATCAACTGATCGTCGATATCAAGAATAGAAGACTCATCGATGGAAAAACAAACTTATCGTCGCAGTCGTTCGTCAGAGAAACCAATCTACCCACAATAAGAAGCATAGATGTTCAACAATCGTACCACAACATCCTAGCGGAATTTCCCGGAACTACAAGGCTTACTTCAATGAAACTTACGCCGAAGCACAACGTCGAACACTATATCGAGACATCTGGACCGCCATTGCATTGCCGCGCACGTCCTATCGCACCACATCGCTACGAACGAGTACGAAAAGAATTCGAAAACATGATCGAGCAGGGATTATGCCGCCCAAGCAAAAGCCCATGGTCGTCACCTCTACACATCGTACCTAAGAAGAATGGTGATCTGCGAGTATGTGGAGACTACAGAAGACTGAATGCAGTCACTACACCGGACCGCTACCCGATTCCAAGGATTAAAGACTTCACGTTCCAGTTGTCCAATAAGACTATTTTCTCCACGATCGATCTCAACAGAGCCTACCAACAAATCAAAGTTCGCGATGAAGACATAGAAAAAACAGCAATAATAACACCGATGGGGCTATTCGAATTTCCAAGAATGGCACCAGGACTCAAGAACGCCGGTCAAACCTTCCAAAGGTTTATTCACGAAGTACTACAAGGACTCGATTTCGTATATGCATTCATCGATGACTTATTGGTTGCAAGTCCAAACAAGGAAACCCATGAAGAACATTTACGAGCTGTACTACGAAGATTAGAAGACAATGGAATCACAATCAACCCTTCAAAATGCATATTTGGTCAAGAAGAAGTCAAGTTTCTTGGATTCACCGTAAACCGAGATGGTATCAAACCGCCTGCAGAAAAAGTCACAGCAATTACGCAGTACGCCAAACCAAACACGATAGAAGAGCTTAGGCGTTTTCTTGGAATGATAAATTTCTACAGAGAACACATACCGAAAGCCGCTGAAATTCAAGCACCACTTCACGCCTACCTGCATAACTCCAAGAAGAAGGATAAATCAATTATCAACTGGACAAGTCAAGCAACAGAAGCATTTGAAGCATGCAAAGTTGCAATTCAAAATGCAGCTTTACTTGCACACCCGTCTCATGAAGCACCGATTGCAATCTTCAGCGACGCTTCCGATTCTTCAGCAGGAGCAGTTCTTCAACAATACGTTAACAAACAATGGCAACCACTTGGATATTTTTCGAAGAAATTTTCCGACGCCCAGCGCAACTACAGTACGTTCGACCGAGAGCTACTAGCTATCTACATGGCTATCAAACACTTCAGAAAAATGTTTGAGGGTAGAGATTTAATAATTTTCACCGACCACAAACCACTTACCTACGTTCTTAAGAAGCAACCATCAGCATCGGAAACACCACGTCGTGAAAGACAACTCATTTTCATAAGTGAGTTTACAACCGACATACGTCACATCAGTGGGAAAGACAACATAGTCGCCGACGCTCTGAGCCGCATTCCTGTCGACAGTATAGCCTGCCCAACTTCAATGGGCTATGAAAAGTTAGCTGAAGCCCAAGAAAAGGACAAAAATATAATCAAGCAGTTAGGAAGACAAAGTAACCTATCCTTCAAAGAAGTTACTATGCCTGTCTCTCTCAAGCCGATCCACTGCGAAATATCTACAAGCAACATTCGACCTTATCTACCTGAAGAATTTCGAAGAATCGCATTCGACGCCGTACACAACATCAGTCACCCAGGAATTCGGACAACCAGAAAATTAATCAGTCAAAGATTTTTCTGGCCGTCAATGAACAAGGACATCGGAACGTGGGCGAAGCAATGCATACAATGTCAACGATGCAAAGTACAACGACACACTACGAGCAACGTATCTTCATTTCCACAAGCGGAGAGATTTGAACATGTACATATCGATATCGTCGGACCTCTGCCTACCACTAGTGATGGACATCGATACCTAGTTACCATGATCGATAGAGCGACGCGCTGGCCTGAAGCAATACCTACTGAAGACACATCCGCCGAATCTGTCGCCAAGATTGTCTACAACCACTGGATTTCACGTTTTGGTTCACCGAAAATCATTACGACCGACCAAGGAAGAAATTTCGAAAGTAGATTATTCGCCAGCTTACTCAACACGATGGGAATTAAGAGGACTCGCACGACGCCGTATCATCCACAATCAAACGGGATGATAGAACGATGGCACCGCAGTATGAAGACAGCACTCAAAACCCGTCTATCTCGACATACTACGTGGACAGACGAGTTACCTACAGTTCTACTAGGACTTCGAGCCGCATCACGCACCGACACAGGTGTGAGCGCCGCCGAGCTCACATATGGTTACAACATTCGTTTGCCATGCGACTTTTTCACTTCAACTTCAACACAATCTCAAGAAATGGATTCAGATTACGTCAGTCGTCTACGCGCTTCAATCAACGAAAATAAGCCAACACAAGACGTCGTACACGGAAACAAGAAACCGATATTTATTCACAAGGACTTAGAAACCTGCGAGCAAGTATTCATACGAGATGACAGCGTGAAGAAGCCTCTTCAACCTACATACGAAGGACCTTACTACGTGCTAGAGAGAAACGCGAAGACCTTCAAACTACAACTACCAGATAGAAGATCAGCAACTATCTCTGTGGACCGCTTGAAGCCTGCCTACACCATCAATGACAATACTACTGAGGATACTCCGAGCAACGAAGCGACATCCGCACCTTCACCATCGAGCAACCAGCAACCATCTTCATCTCATCATCGAGCTTCGTGTTTGAAGACCACTCGCTATGGCCGCACCAGCAAGCCTCCTGTACGCTTTCGCTAGGGGGGGAGTCCTGTAGCGGCAAGCGCAACAACATTGATACCGTCAATTATCGTGATAAAATATTACGATCCAATATTATGTGGGTACTACATCGCCGCTCTCGCTCTCACGATCTCTCGCTCTGGCAAGGATATGCAGCAAGATGTGGGTACTACATCGCCGCTCTCGCTCTCACGACCTCTCGCTCTGGCAAGAAAATGCAGCATGATGTGGGTACTCTGGTAAAAAATATAATAGAAATACCGACATGAAATTTAATTATGCAACTACCCACATCACGGAGCACACCGACCGCGACGCAGTACAGTGAAGATTTAATCGAGACGTTTGTTGAATGAAACATGAAGATTGCATAATCATATCAATCTTCGATCATCAAATCGTCGTCGTCCACCACGCCGCCGTCGATCATACTCCAGCGCCGTGCATCCACCGTCGACCCTGGAGACCGCAGAAGACCGCTGCTTCCTACACGATGCCTGGAGGACGTCTGCTTCCCGCCGCTGCCGCCGCCGAATGACTACGCGGGCGCGCACGGGCCTTATATTTATGTAGCCCATCTACGGCTGACTTCACAGCAGCGGAATGAGTACAGCGACGAAAACGTCCAATTAGATTTCCTCGCATTATTTGTTATTTATTTTTATTAACGTTTATGTAATTTAAATTTTATTGGTAATAATATTTGTGATCTTATTGGTTATTGTCAATTTCTTGAATTATGATTGGTAAATGGTTGTTAATCACTTTTGTATAAATAGGTGTTGATTTTCAAATAAATTCCATTCTATTCCGATTCACTTTCCACATACCGGACTTACCTACATCAGTTGTTTCACTCCGCTCTCCACATTAGTAAGGAACCCTAACTAGCAAGATCACGCCTTACATTGGTGACCACCGACGATCGAAGACGCCGTGAAGACCAAACCTTACATTGGCCTTACAAAACCAAGATCAATAGCTGAACAAGCCTTCTAAAGTACAGCAGAAGTACAGTTCTTTTTAAATATTGCATGAATATTAATTTGAAAATCTATATAATTATAAGACAAAGTTGTGTTAGCTACACCATTTATAACTCAAGAATGGCTGGACCAATTTTTATGATTTTTGTGTTTTTGGATTTATCTAAGTCTTTGTGTTGGGAATAAGATTAAGTATTAAAATATGACAGAAATCTCAATTTTATTAATATTTTAACTCATTTATTTTTCCATATATACGGTCTGTCAATCATTTGATGTTTGTGCTTCCATTCATTCAAAAATATGACATGAGGTGTCTGTCATTTCTTTTTTCCTGTTTTCGAATCACATCTTGGTTTTTTCACTATTTTGCCAATGTCAAAGTTGCGGTGTCGTAACATAAACTCTAATATTTTATTTGACAATCTTATACATATAAAAGAGGATGTTTGTATAATTATATGACATCGCAAAACTCAGAAACTATTCGACCGATTATTATGAAAATTGGTATGTATATGTATTTTTTCACGGAGAAGGTTTATATGCTATCCATTATTATTATTATTTAATATTTAAACGCGATACGGAGTTCGCGGGGTCAGCTAGTAGTTAATATAAAAACTCCTATATGATTACAATAGATTTGTTGTACTTTAAGAATTTGCTAAATGAAGGGTTTAAATCAACTGGATCTGGAAATTATTCTGCAATGCAATTCTTGATTTTCTTATAATTTTTACTAAAGGTTTTTTTGCTAATGTTTATGTTTTTAAGTACTTTGAACTTGATTATTTCAACTTTAAGGCAGGATAACATCAGCTGGGTTTGCTAGTTACAATTAACAAAGTTAGGTTTTTCATGTAATGAAGGTATTCTAACTAGTACCTATTAATGAGGAATCTTATCTATGGTAGATGAAGCTCCCTCAATACTTTTTCAACTAGTTCCAAATTCTTTAGACTTGCAGCATACCTTGGACAAGATGAAGCGGTCTGCGGAGGGGTCACGTGGGGCGGAGATCTTGTAGCGCATGGTGTGGAAGAACAGCACTGACATGATCTCTGCCATGGATGCACATGATGTTGGGTGCCTGTTGAAAAATACAGTTTTATGTATTATAATGTTCTGGCTAGCCCACATATTTGTTTTTAGTAGAATTATTCCTACTAATATTATAAATTTTAAAGTAAATCTGTCTGTCTGTCTGCTATGCTTTCCCGCTTAAACTACTGAACCAATTTTAATGAAATTTGGAACACAGATAGAGTGGACCTTGGGAAAGGTAGTTTTTATCCTACGGGAACTTTTAAAACGGGTTCACGCGGCCGAGGCCGCTGGAGGAAGGCTAGTATTATATATTTTTGATATGTAATAAAATTGTGTCATAAGAGTGAGAACATGTAACTTCATTTCAAAATAATTTGTAAATTCTTTCAAATATCCATTTCTTTAATCAATCAATTATTGATATAATAAGAAAGAACTTAGAAATTAATATATCAATATAATATCTTAATATATGTAAAAATGAATGTTTATCTGTATGTCTTTTATAGAATCGTAAACTATGCATTTGATCATGTTCATGATCTTCAGCAAAGTGTTGTGCATGAGCCCACAAAGGTTTCTGATTTGGTACGACCATATAGTGTAGCAATGCGCTCTGGGTATAGCCTAGTTATTGATATATTAAGAAAGAACTTAGAAATTAAAGAAATGGATATTTGAAAGAACTTACAAATCTTATGTGTGACTTAAGGAGACTGACTTAATTGAAGCTTGTGTGAAGAAAATCTGTTGTTAGGACAATATTAACACAATCTTGATTTTTTCAATAACTTTGAGTTTTAACTTTTAGTTGAATGAAGGAATACCTAAGGATTACAGGGCAAAGGAAACAAACAAGCAACATAGGGAAACCCATTTTAAGCCTCATAATGATTGCTGATCCCTCTGGGTTTTCCTGTTTTGAGTTCCACATAATTATGTCGAGTACCTAGTTAGAAATCAAATTCAACATTGGTTTGAAGACCTACATATGTTGCACAATGGTTACTCTGCCAGGCAATGCAGAAATTGGAATGATGAATTAAATTTCTATCTGGGTGTTTGTGTTCCTTTCTTTATAATTAATAGAATCAGGTGTTACTTTGCAGAACTCTTTGTTGTAAAAACTACACACTTTGCAACAATCTGCAAATAGAACATATGATGGTGTATACTTTTTTTATGCAATATCACCTCCCTCAGCCCCACATAGAATAAATGCACATGCAACAATAAAAAATATACACCAACATAAAAGTGGTGGTACATATTCAGTATGTGTACGTACTTCTACTGACTATAATACTAATTGAAGAAAAATCCATAAAGTTACTTATATCATATCAGTAGTATAATTTATTGAGTCTGATTGATAACAAGAAAATGTATGAGTGTTACTGGCCATGCTGCTCAAGTTGAGGTAGCATGAGTACGACAAACAGTTAATGTAGCACATTGACTTTAAACACTCTCCATGTAAGACTGAGTGCTTGTAAATGTCATGGTGCAAATTTAAAAGAATTTTACAGCTCTACTGTTCTATGTCCTCAAACATTAAACATAGTGGCAAAAAGAGCACAGGGTGCCCTCTAACCAGGTGGACTGACTCTGGTGGAATGTCTTCCAATTCCAATCAGAATATTATATCTATCAAATTTCTATTTAAATTAAAAGAAACAGCTGTAACAATAATAGTGATGTTCCAGATCGTTAACAAAGTAGATCTGCGGATACGGATCTGGGTAAGGATATTAATTGATGTCAAGATCTGCAGACTACATCTGATTGGTCATTTGAATGGAGGACAGAATTATTTTATCATTTCAAAGTAGCAGAACAATAGCTGCTCTTTATAGTATTACCTCGTACATGAGAAATTTTCCGTGAATACATAACACAAACTTTATAGAATTTCATTTCTGTATTGAAAATTAATAAGGTAAAAGATCCACCAAAAAAAGGCATAGATATTGATTTTTTTCCCTTAGATATCTCTGGATATCAATAAAAATATCCAGCACATCACTAAACAATAATAATAAAGAACCCTATTTTACTTCTATCCATCAGCATTTAAAGGTCCACTGAACATAGGCCTCCTAAAGTAAGCAGACAATCATGTGAACAAAAGATCATTAAACATGTTTTATTAGAATGAATAGGTCAAAACAATTAAACTTATTTCTGCACAATCATGCAAGCCCATGACATAATGGCGTTTCATACAGTCATCACACTTACATAATAAATGATTATCAGTCAAGTTGCCGACCTTGAAACAGTTTCCATAGTTTGTTTACCTTGCACGTCATTTGCAAAAAAGGTTCAAAGTTTTATCAATAGGTATATAAAATAAATAATGTAGTTTAAAAAACTAAAAACACGCTTTTGTGAAAATACGAACTAAAAAGTAAAAAAATAAAAAGAAAATGTATTTTACTGTAAAAAAAGCGTGGGGTGCATGGTGTCAACAGTAACAGTGGTAAAAACCACCCCCCGCTTTTTTTTACAGTAAAATACATTTTCTTCTTATTTTTTTACTTTTTAGTTCGTATTTTCACAAAAGCGTGTTTTTAGTTTTTTAAACTACATTATTTATTTTTAATTTTTTAGTTGGATTTTTATTCTCAAATTATTGCATTATCATCGGCCCTTGACCCCTATGCAGATTTTCAAGTTAACCAGACGCTTAGACGTGTTAAAGTACCTTAGGCCACGAACTTATCAGCCGCCCCTCGTATATTTTATTTTATCCTGATGATCCTAGTTACGACTTTAACATAAAGTTATGAGATTATTGTATTGTCATCGGTCCTCAATAAATCTACAAAGTTTGAACGAAATCTGGCCGTTTAAAGTGGGTCAAAATCGCGCCCAAAGAAGTCGGTTACAAACATACAAACATACAAACATACAGGTGAAGCTAATAAAAAGCGTGTAAAAATAATTTTTACTTAGTGAATAGGTACGATTTTTTTATCGAAATTGATGCAATTATATATTTAAAGCTTTTTATAAGAATAAGTACCTACTTAGAAAGTTACTTTATATTATCTTTTAAACTCGACAAGAATATGAAATGCTGTGTAAATACGTATTGTTGAATAGGTATTTAGTATAATTTCACTCATTTACTTATTTGCATTAGAAATTCAAATTTATAACCTATAACCCCAGCGGCCGGCCCGGTGTGATTTGAAATTGGAAATCACATGATCACTTGATATGTTTAGATCAATACTTTAGACATCCCTAAGTAGACACTCCGACCCATGACCCAGCTTTTTGATACGATTAGACTGAACAAACAATAAAATTGTAAGTTTTTACTAGTATTTCTTCACCTTCAGAAGTCCTTCAATAAGATGAGGTTATCTTACCCAGATTTTGAAGCATTTGTAGCTACGATGCTGTCGATTCTGAGCTTGTTTGCGATGTCTTTCAATGCCTGAACATCAACTTTTTTGTCGCCTTTCATTTTGTTAGATTTGAGTAGTTTTTAAACTAAAAATTAATTAATCCACGTTGTCCGGCCGGCCCCCAATGTGACCACGTTCACTTGCTTGTCCTGTCCGCTTTTTTTTTATCGATCGACCGAGTGCGCTGAACTGCGCTGTCAGCTGTCAGAGTGTCAGCGTCAGCGAGTCAGTGTGACCTGTGTGACCATCTCAAAAGTGGCGAATCTGCCACAGGTTAGGCCAAAATTCTGCCAAATCTGCCACAGGCTTGACCAATTCTGCCAAATCTGCCACTTTTGAGTTTTAGAGGGGGTCGGGCTAGGCTACTACATGATTACACGGGGGCCGGAGGGGATAGCCCCCCCCGATACATACAATACGATAATTTAAGTGATCAATCAAAAGTATTCCTAAACAAGAAGATTTAAAAGTAATTAAGATATTATAACAAAAATTAAACATTACAACTGCCATTTTACAGGACCTAAGCTGCAAAAAAATTATTTCTTTACAATGCAGTAGGGGAAGAATTAACCAACAACAATCAGTGCCTATTATACATAATAATAATAATTAATTATATCTAATAATAATTTTTAATTTCGGAAAAATGAGATTAAATATTTCTAGAACGTTCAAACATTTAATGCTACAGATGGAGACATTATTGATTATTTTATTACAGTATAATTATATAATGCTATACGACCAGGGATATCGCTACGTATCGCATGGCGGTGCATCGATTCAAAATATCGATATATCGCATAGCATTACATCGATACGCGATAATATCGAAACGTATCCCCCATTTATACCTCCTTTCGAACCACGCCTGTCTATGCCGAAGAAATGGAGAGAAAAAATAAAGTTCATTGAAAAAATTTCTTTAATTAACAAAAATACGTATAACAATAGTAGAAGTTAGAAGTCTACTATTATTAGTATGTATCCTCATATAAATCCCAGATTATAATCTGTTCCAAATTGCATCCTGATTGGTTTGGCCGTTTTTGCACGATTGAGTAACAATAACAACGCTTTTTCATTTTAGGCACTGAGTTTACATATTACGTTTTCAGTTCGGAGAAATCATTTTTAATCTACTTTATATTATAGCAAACGTTACATTTATTAAAAAAACACTCATTAAACATTTAAATAAGGAGATGTTACACGTCACCTTACCTATTTGTTTTTTCTTTCTTTTGAATATTCTGTTTATGTTACCTACATAATTATTATTATTATTATTTTTGTTTAGACATTTAGATGTAAAATTCAACTCTCATTTTGCAATGAATACCATAGTAAGACTGATCTGGGGTAGGGGCCTGGAGATCTGTCATACAAGTTGTCCTAGTACAGACTTCAGTCTCTCACAGAGATCTAATCTAACTTTGTTATGTTCTTCATATTTTGTTATACTGCCTTTGTGAAGAGAAATAAAGACTTTTTATTATTATTATTATTTCATGTCTCAAAATCGTGATTCCTAATTTTTTGAAGTGAAAACTTCTTTAGCGGCGTTGAGCACTTTTGTGGGATGGGTAAAAACTGTGAAACTCGCGTCAGGTCACGTGTGCTGATCGAAAAACCGTAAGACGGTTGGATAGTAGTGTTGTAACAACGAAATCGATGAAATGAAATGAAATGAAATGAAATGAAATGAAATGAAATGAAATGAAATATTTTATTTGCACAAATATGGGTGAAAAAAAAAAGGTTTTACAAAATATTTAGAACTCCATATTTACCCCTTAGGGTGTACAAATTTTAATTTAATTTGATAAACTAATTAAATTTAATGACTTAATTTAAACTTAAATTCTAAAATTACTATTAAAGATTACATAAGAAACATTAAAGTATGTAGTATTACATTTAATTTTGTATAGTTTTAATTAATTAGACGTAAACCCAATTTTGTGCTTTTTATAATGATTTATTTTATTTGAACCATACGAGGTTTGCCGTCATCAGCTTGGGGCACCCACCAGGATGGGTTTTTATACACTGAGAGGAAAAAAAGCTGGCGGAAAAAAAACCTCCCAGGTTTTTATGCCGCGGACAAAATTATTTATTATGTAATTTTATTTTTTGGTTTATATTATTTTATGTTTTTTATTATTATTTATCGTTTATAAACTCAGTGACCGAATAGTACGCTTTTTTAATTAAATATGTTTTGAGTTCTCTTTTGAATTCGTTATTAGTTTTTATTGTAAGAAAGTCCGGTAGATTATTGTATATTTTTGGTCCCATGCAAAAGACGCTATTGTGATATTGTTTAGTTTTAGAGGCTATTGCACATAGTTTATTTTTATGTCTTTTTGAGTTTAACGTGTTGTATTTAGAAATGTCGTTTTTAACCATTACACATATTTCATAGATATATAACGAAGGGAGCGTCAATATCTTTAGAGTTTGGTAGTGTGGCTTGCATGTGTCTGTTTGCCGCAGTCGACACATTGACCGAATACATTTTTTTTGCGCTTTGAAAACTGTTTCAATACCCGTTGCATTACCCCAAAATACAAGACCATACCTAAGAGTTGCACCAACATACGCATGATACGCGCTTAATACCGCTGATTTATTTACTATTTTTGACAATTTGTAAAGAGCAAAAGAGAATTTGTTAAGTTTTTTACATACATGTTCAATGTGTAATCTCCATGTGAGTTTATTATCAATGTACAAGCCTAAAAATTTTATACTTTCTGTTTCGGATATGGTTTTACCTCTATAATTAATATTTACAGATCTCCCATAAGATACACGATTTTTAAATGTCATTATATTTGTTTTTTCAATGTTTATTTTAAGATTATTGTTATTTAACCAATCTACTAATGATTCTAGGGCATTGTTTATATTAATTTCATATGTATCTGGATTATCATTTGGAAATATAACTGTACTGTCATCAGCAAATAGAACCATTGGTTGCTCAATGACTTTTGGAAAATCATTAATATAGATTAAAAAAAGCAACGGACCGAGGATACTGCCTTGAGGTACCCCGTATACTACATCCCTGGGATCA
Organism: Pyrgus malvae; assembly: GCA_911387765.1. Classification (NCBI taxonomy): domain Eukaryota; kingdom Metazoa; phylum Arthropoda; class Insecta; order Lepidoptera; family Hesperiidae; genus Pyrgus; species Pyrgus malvae. Next base: position 21,257,672 of record OU426966.1, on the reverse strand, counting down.
GATAAGTACTTTTCCTCCGTTTTTGTTTTATTGTCAACTCTTTTTATTTCAGTTATTTGTTTTCTGTTACTTAAATAAGATTTTATCCATTGTAAAGCATTATCTCTAATGCCGTATTTCTCTAATTTATCTATTAATAGCGCATGATCTACAAAGTCAAATGCCCTAGTCATATCCATATACAGAGCTGAGATTTGTTTTTTCTTATCTAACGTAGACATCACTTGTTGCAAAAAATTATATATCGCTAAATTAATTGATTTATTTTTGCGAAAACCTATTTGTTCGTCAGCTAGAATTGAAAATTTTTCAAAATATGAGTATAAGTTATTATATAGAATTTTCTCAAATACTTTAGAAAAAATTGGTATGAGTGCTATAGGCCTATAGCACGCCATATCTTGTTCGTTTTGTTTTTTAAAAAGTGGTTTAATAATAGTTATTTTTAATCTGTCGGGAAATATACCGTTCTCAATACTCAAATTAATAATATACGCTAAAACGGGTGCAATTATATTAGATACCTGTTTTACTATGTTTGTGCATATCTCATCGTAACCTGTACTATTTGTGTTTTTTAGACCCTTAATTACTTTAATTACTTCGTCGCTTGTTGTAGGCCGTAGGAAAATAGAGTTAGAATTTTTGTAGTTAATATTATATTTGGTGGTTCGAATATTACTGTCGCTCAATTCTTCAACTTGTTTTAAGAAAAAATCATTAAACTCCTTAGCAATGTTTTCTGGGTCTGTTTCTATGTGGTTGCCTATTTTTATTTTATTAATACTCTTCTTAGGAATGTTACTAGTATTATTATTGATAATTTTCCATGTGGCCTTTGTTTTATTTTGTGCGTTTTTAATGTAATAATCATTTTGAGATTTTTGGGTTAACTTGATAATAGCCTTTAATTTTTTCGAATACGCATTAAACTTATTTTTTGCTAGTTGGTCGCGAGATTTCCTATATTCCCATAATAGACTTCTTTTAATTTTAGAACACTTTCTTATACCTTTAGAAAGCCATCTAGGACGTTTTCTAATAAACATTTTTACTTTTAGAACAGGAAAACACAAGTTGTAAAATAATACAAATAATTCATGAAATATCTTAAAAGCATCATTGGTATCACTGCATGTATAAACTTCTTGAAATTTCAAATTTCTTAAGCATTCTATAAATTTATTAACATTTTCAGTACTAAAGTCTCTCTTGTAAGTGTACCAATGCTTTACAAAATAACTTTTTTTAACTGGACATTTTAAAATTTGAGCTGTATGATCCGATAAGGCAAGTTCGACGACATTAGACTTGGAGCCTTGTATGTTATGGGCAATATTATCTATACATGTTTTGCTAATTAATCGTGTTGGTGTGTTGATGCACAGTTTAAGATTATAACTCTCTAAAATACTTTTAAACTCTATTGATGTCCTATTATCTTTAAGTATATCTATATTAAAGTCGCCACATACAACAATTTTTTTATTTTTATAGCACAGTCTATTAAGAATGCCATTGAGTTTGCTAAAAAAAATTTCCATTACATCTATTTTGTTCTTTGGTGCCCTGTATATGCAAATAATTATTATGTTGTGCTCAATTAGTTCTGTGGCACAGCATTCTATAATGTTCGTTATATTAAATTTTTCAATTTCTTGTACACTTCGACATTTATGTTCGTTGCGAACAAGAATGCAAGATCCACCATTTCTGTTACTTCTCAAGCTATAGGATATGAGGGTGAAATTTGGAATATTAAGAAATTCTATATCCGATCGAATCATATTATGCTCTGTAATGCAAAGAACGTCGATTGATATTTTTTTGAGATATAAATTATTTAATGATACTACTAACTCGTCAGATTTTGTTATTAAGCCATTTATATTTTGATGTATAATATTAATATTATGATACACGAAAAAACGACTCACGACTTTCATGGTCCTCTGTCTGAGTTTGCTTATCTAATTTAAAACTGCAATTACTATGAGGACACTCTGTTTGTGTACTGTTGTCACTTCGTTTTACAATCGCATTGCCCTTATTTCTGTGATTAAATGTTAAATACCTAGTCTTATAATCAATGTGTAAAATTTGTCTAAGTAAAAGCCTACATATATTAGTGGTACATGAAGTTCCCTTCGGTATATACCTACTGTAATCTAAATCTAAAAAGTGTGCATAGTCTAATTTGGTGCATGCGAATCTTAGGTCGTAGTTTAATTTTTGTTCATTTAGATATTTATTGTACGGGACTTCGCAAAATATGATATTAGTGTGATTTTTATTTTGAAGCCAGTTATTTATGTTTAGGTTGAATTTATAGGGGTTAGTGTCGTTTGTCCCCCCGATTATAATGACGTAATCATTTTTAGTTAGGTTGGCTAACTCATTATTTCATCAATCAATCGATTGTTTATTTTTTATTGTAAGGGTTTCGATTAATTAAAAAAATCGATTTTTTTTAAATCTATTTTCATAAAATATGGGTAAAAAAAATTTGAAAAGAATTAGAAAATGAAATATAAATCGTAATGTTTGTGTACGATAGCGCAATAAATAAATATTGTATTCTACGACATAAATAATAGTACTTTTATCATAAGAATAAATAATACTACATAGAACGGAATCTCCTTTGACCGCCATCGATATGCCGCAATTTATATACCTACTTCCCTCTTCACCCCGTTACGCCCCTCTGTCGCCCAGGCGTGCTGCCAGGGCTGTGAACTGTTAGTAATGCTTATGTCTAAAGATAATATCGCAAAAATATAAGTTTTTCTTTACTTAAAAATCATTATTTTAGTTTAGTATTACAAAATATGAGAATGATAAATACTTATCTACTCTATAAATACTTATAAATAATATTACTTAATAAGTTATAAGTACCATACCAAATGAAGCCATTTAAGTAAGTATTACTTACCTACATAGGTGTAAGTACTTACGTAGTGTAGGTTTAAAATAAACGAATTACATATTAAGTATAACGTGCGTGCGCCAGTGCCGCGGCGCCGCAATCGCGAGGCAAAACAATCGAGAAAGGTTCAATGACCGATGGCGGGGGCTATTAAAAATATTTTGGCGACATGTTAAAATGCTGTAGTTATCTAACATTTTTTTTAAATAATTGAGTGAAAGTGAAACAATTGGCTACACAAAAAGAACTGGTCACATCCTTTTGATAAATTAGGTACGGAAAAGGAATAATATTTTAAAAATATTACTTATCTCGCATCATCTTTGGGCAAACTAAAAAAACTTAAGTTTGGCATTGTTTTAGAATTGTTTGTACAACCAAACACACCACATTAACTTGGCGCCGTTATTGTAATTGACGCGCCTGTCCGAGACAGCCCGTCTTCAGTAGTCGGTTTAGCCGAAATTAAAGTGTAGGCTAATATCGTGACCTTGAGCCCGTTTTGAGCGGGAGTTTCCGTTCTACGTAGTATTATTTATTCTTATGCTTTTATATTGATAATAAAAGCAATTCGTTCAAAATTATTCCCTAACTATTCCAATAAATCAAAAATGCACAACGTTAATAATCAAGTTTTCACTTCTGGCGGCACTCCCGGAGTGCAACCCGTAATTTTTTTTAATCAGCCATTTTTATAATCCGTCAGCATAATCTGCCAGAGACATAATTTAGGAGTGAGATCTGCCCAAATGGCAGATATCTGCCACAACTAAGTGGTCACACTGGTGCGAGTAGTGCCGCTGAGTAGTTTTTGCCAGTTGGATGGACCGAGAGCGAGAGAAGAGAGAATTTGATTTGATTGATTGACATGCTTCGCCTTCCCCCCCTGCCGCGCTTGCATAATGGGGCGATTACATTGGCCAACATGCAGGGTCCGATTTAGCATACATTGCTGGTTATCTGAGTACATTGTAATAAAATACTCAAGATAACCAGCAATGTATGCTAAATCGGACCCTGCGTGTTGGCTAATGCAATCGGCCCTTAATGCTGGCCATTGTCGATCAGTCCATTACTTAAAAAACTGCGGCGTAAAATAAAACGGATTCACTCCAAATGGAGCCAATCCAATTTATTCGCCCATTCACTGGCGTCACCAGTGTTGCCGTTTTAGCCACTTTGTGGCTAGATCTAGCCGTTTTTCAACGGTTTTAGCCAAAAAAATATTCATTTTAGCCACCAAAAAGAAACTAGCTACTTCTAGCTACTTTTGGTATTATTTATATTACTACTGTTTAAAGTCGACCGAGTAAGTAATTTTAAAGAAATCTGTAGCTATCGCCTTTTACTGAGTAGGCAACACCCGCGGTAAAGTATTCTGTGCCCGCGGTGGTGTTCGCCCTTCTCGTCGCAGTTGTAATCTATGATCGGGGTTTCCCCAATACATGTTTATATTTTTTTCGTAATTCAGAATTGATCGAATGAAAATGTACGTTATTTCTATTGACATTGAGCATAGTTTGTTTTGTACAAAGTCAATACTATTCTAGTCATAATGTTCCGATGTCATTGACCGCGTCACTATATATATTTTAGTCTATGGGCGTCACTCACTCCGACTCTTCATAATATATTTCGTTCGGCCGCCAGGCAAAGCTAATGATAGCCGACTGCGAAGCGTGAGGTCGTGGGTTCGATTCCCACCCAGGACAAATATTTGTGTGATGAACATGACTATTTATTCTGTGTTTGGGTGTTAATTTATCTATTTAAGTATGCATTTGGAATTATAGAAGTAGGCCAAGCCGCACATTTTGATTGAGATAAAGTCGGTGAAGTTAGGACTGGTAGAGTGTGAGATTCAGAATCAGAAGCTAGGCATCACATGTCATGTCACATTTTTAAGTAAATCTTTTTCACAGCATTTACATAAAAAAGTGGTGGTGGGCATTTCATTTCTCTTTGTAAGTTACTTATATGACGATATTTTTATTTTCTTCATACTATAATTTTCAACATGCTTATCGAAATAAAGCACATGCAAAGTTCAACCCCCTTTTTAAGGACTTAGATAGGGCGATTTTATAAAGGTGTTGACGTGCCCTGTTTCCTGTGAATCTGTGATCCTCCTGTTTTGAATGAAACTTGTGAAAATGAGTGTAAGTCTCATTAACTTCAACAACCCCAGTTTTGGGCGTCGGGACCAAAAGTTAGTTTTTGTGATATTTTTGTTGTTTGTCTAGGTATTCGTATGTATGTAGGTACTAAAGTTAGCTTTTTCTTTCAGCTTTATAGCACCTCAGGAAGAGCCTATACATACTTACTAAAATTTATAATAATATGATCATAATGTGGCAGTGACGAAATCGACGTATTTTAGATAGGTAGGTATCTGATAATTAATCTGAGTGCATAACTCTGATATATAATATATTATTTCAATTATCATACCTATTGAAACTTTGTACCTATGTGTAATTAGGCCACTATTGACACTATATCCCAAGGATTTTAACTATTATCTGGGTATGCGATAAAAGTTAGTTGCAGTTATGTACCTAGCTAGGTATAAAATTTGGACTGATCCTATTTAAGTATGTAGTAGTAAAATGTATTTTTAACTTTCCAACGTTTCGTAGTTACCGAAATTTAGTTTTTGCAAAGTATTAAAATTCTACGAAACTTAGTGTAAACTGTGATTGATTAGCTGACGTCCGATGGGGACGAAGAAACAAGCGCCTGTCATCACAAAAACAATATGAAGGAAGTTTGCACGGCAAAAACCCTAGCCGCCATCTTGGTCATAAGCTGTCCATCGGATGCCTGGTATTATCGATACCCTCTTAATATCCCTTCTTGCTGAGCTAAAGACAACTGATTAAACTATGCTAAACTATTTTTAATTGAATAGGAATATAAACTAAGTATTGATGGTTCTTGTCAGATTTGTTGGCAAAGATATTGCTGAAAATATATTTTGTTTCAAGTAAGATATTGACAGATTTGCAATAAATAATAAATCGAAACTAATTTAAGTAGCACCGAGACACATATAGTAGATATACTTAAGTAGGTAGGTATATTTAATGACATAAATATTTGTTGACACCGTAAGAAGATCTTATTCTTCTTATCTTAAGGGTTAGGTATACCTCGTCCATTTTAGACCTCACTCATGCGTGTAAAAGGCACGTTTTAGTTCACCTTCGAATGCTAAGTCAAAAGTCAAAACGCAGAACACGCAATACAAATCATCCACCATCTAAATTTTTCTTACATTGTACAAGACATTATCCAGCAAAACATTCATACCTATAATCCAAAAACAGTAATTCGAACACTATTTCCGACGATACGGCAATTGTTTCAGCAGTAAAACGTGAAAAACTACGCGATCAAACCGGCTCTGATATTGAATTGATAAGCACAGGAACAAACGTCCATGTCATACTCCTTACCACGATAGTTTTGCTGTTTGCACAACCTTTATTTTGTTAGATGTTATGACTACAATTCCATATCTGAGTTATAAGTGAGTCTGGGAAAAGTCCTATCAAAGAAGGGTGGCTATTCTATTCGGAATCGCGCTGACGTACCACACTTGGACCTTCAGTTTACCTGACTGCTAGCAATATATGGATACGGTCTATAGAATTTGATAAATGGTATACATATTTATCAGGTTCCATTACCAGAATACACAGATTATAAAGAAATTAACGGTATTTTGTCAATTACATGGAGAAATTTGATATAATTTGGTACTTTGAATGTATTTATTCCGTGTCCATTTTTAGGATTGTCTGTTAAATTCACCTTGAGAGCCATGATACAAAAAATTCCGCTTCTCATGATCTTGGTGCAAATATCACCACAGAGTCACTTTGCTCTATATTATAGACTAGCTGTGCCCGCGACGTCGTCCGCGTGAATAAAGACTTGTATAAAAGGGATTGATTAAAGATTATTTATTTGCATTGAATAAGTAGTAGGTAGATTATTCTTACATATTATAGTGAAATCACTTTTAATAAAATGTTCATATGTTCAGAAGACACCTTATTTATTTTTTCTAAATCCTTCAAACCTAAAACAGTAAGGACTGCTTACTGTACTCAGATCTTACTATCCAGTTTTCGCATGATTCGCTTTTTTCGCGTAATCAGATTCTCTTTACAAATATGTAGATCGTTTATTAAAGTTAAGAGATACGTAGTACTGCTGTGCCCGTGGCTTCATCTATGTTAAAAATAAATAGAATCTTAAGTAAATTGAGTGAATTTATACAGCAAAGAATGCATAGGATACATAGCTTTAACCTACTGCAGAAAAGAGGTGCACTATACAATTACTTGTAGTTGGGAGACAAAATTTCTAAACATACACGTGCTTTCCTAAGCATTTTTCTAAGCAGTTTAATCCTTAAACAGTCGGAAAAATTATGAGGCCAATTAATAGACTAAAGATTTAAAACTTGCGGATAGCAGTTTGATCATAAGTCATAACTCATATAACATTGTGAAAACTAAAGCAGAAGGCAGGGTCTCTAATCAGTAAGCTATCTATATTTTGAAAATAAAGAACATTTAATATCTCCATCAACCAACGTGTGTGGATGAGCCCGTACGCAATAAAGAGACGCAAAAAAGTTAGTAAAGTTATCATTGGTCCAATTAACCATGTTCAGCATCGTACGCAGGGGCGTAGCCACACTGGGGCAAGCTGGGGCGCTTGCCCCACCCTGGCTCTGACCTATAAGGTACCTAATTAAACAAAAAAAAATTCTCACACTCTTGGCAATAACATTACAAAATACAAAACATGGGCATGGCCAATGCTTTTATAAAGATTTGAATAAACTAAATATTACATTTTATTAAAACGCGTAATTCATAACACCGACTTTCATAAGTAAAACTATAATACCTATCTATCCTGTGTGTAATTGTTTATTTTCTGTAGCTGAAAATATAAACCTCTAAATTTACAGATTAACAAATTGGCATAGGCGCAGACCCCAAATGGCTCAAGTTACAAAAAAATTACTCGGGGAGGGGGGGGGGGGTAGGTTGCCCCACCCTGAGCCCAAGGCTGGCTACGCCCATGATCATACGTATACCCAACGACGGGACAACCCGCGTGGCGCAATGTTTACCATGCCGGACTGCAAATCGATGGGTCCCGGGTTCGAATCCCGGCGAATCTTTTCATTTCATTTCATTTCATTACCCTACTGTGAGGCTTTAAGTGTGAAACGTTATTTTTTAAACTATGTACTACTTAATTTTATTAGACTTTAGGCTTTTATTTGAAATTATCTCCATCGATTCACTTTGTAGAAGAAATGAATATTGCACAATAACGCCATCTACCGTATGGCATGTAAACTTTATGGTTGATAAATCGAATGTCAAATTACCAAATAGGTAGATATTGAGATTAACAGTTGGTTCAGTAAAAGTTTAACTATTCGTCACCTAGATGTCTGCAGTAGTCTCGTTTTGTTAAGGCTTTTTACATTCTGTATGAAGGTTTAGAGCATTGAGGTTGTAAGATTTGGGATTTGGGATTTCTCCTCAATATTAGGAGAGCTCCATGCCCAGCAATGGAACGCTAAAAATGTTGCAGCCTGATATAATGTAGCGATAACAGTCGTTTCAGCTGCAGCCTGTTCATAATCTTCCACCCCAAATGAAAACGAATAATCTGAGTAACTTACTTAATGGAGCCTGTGATGGAAGGTTTGGCGGCGGTGAGGCTCGCGATGCGCTCTTTAGGTACCTATAGCTTAGCCATAATCGGCCGACGAAAGAAAATACAGTAAGCTGATCTAAGTATATTTAATATAGCTGTGCCCGCGACGTCGTCCGCGTAGATAAAGACTTGTACAAAAGGCTTGATTAGACTTGGATTATTTGTTCCTCCTCCTCCTTAGTCGTTCACTCTTGTCAGAGTGGTCGTTGCTGATGATGTTGCAATTTCTTTCGTGACCGCTTGCCCTCCACTGTCCCTTGGATTATTGTTACCTTTTATGAAATTACTAATGATACAAAATTTCATATTATTATGTTGAGTAGATACATTCTTTCTGAGTCCTTACAATTCTTACTGTACTCCTCTTATAATATCGACTTATAATATCAACTTTTATACATAATATCAAATTTCAGTCGTTATCATCAGTTTCTCTTTACAAATTAAACGTATTATAATAGCCTGTTTTTAAAGTGTTTAGATAGTACTGCTGTGCCCGCGGAAAGGATCATTATAATTAAATAATTTGTGCTGCAAATAATGCATAGATTCATTATCATTATGTAACTTAAATATATTGCAGAAAGGTGGTGAAATGTCTACGCTATGTCAGGCGTGGTTAGTAGTTGGGAGTCAAATTCTTGGTTGCTTACACGTTGGCTGCAATTGTCGTTAACATACTGTCGTTCATACTTAATGGAGGTCTTTTGAGCGATTTAAAACATGCGACAGCAGTTAGGCCACTAACAATGAAGACGTCATCAACCTGAATTGGAGCAGCGTGAGAGGATTAGGCCCTACGCGATTAAGAGTCAATTGGTCCTATTAACAACCCTTCACACAGCATCAGAAATAAATATATCGATTACTAATATTATTCTGGGCGTGACCACCATGCCGTGCTGCTGCCGTGACGCTTTAGCATATTAGTATAATACCAGTGCCAGTACTGCGTATGTATGTAATAGCTCTAATTAAATTAACCAATGAAAACGTCTGCTCATTTCTATAACATTTTTTTATTAGACCCTCGGCAATTGCTTATTCGTTTATTCGAAATCACTTTTTTTATAAATAAACCGAACAAAGAGGCAGAAAGACCGCGTGGTTAAGCGATCACTGTCGCCTATGAAAACGGGCAACCCCAGCGGAGCCACCCGAGCACTGCCGGCTTTCAAGAAGAGATTTCTTTACAGCTTTCTTGAAGAACCCTATGTCAAAGTCCACTGGAAATGCCTCAGCTGGAAGGTTGTCCCATAACTTACACATCCGTTCAAACATCAAAAGGAGCGTGCAAAGCGGCCTGTGGAACTTTAACCTTCGACTGGTGGTGTAATCATGATATGGAGACGTAGCTATCATTTTGAAAAGAACACTCAGCATAGTAAAATCGGTAGAACACTTTGATTTTTTTACGTTTCACACTGATAGCGCCAGAGTAGGGGAAAATATACACTGTGTAATGGGTACCATGCGACACACAGAGACAGAAATACAAACACTTAAACCGAGAACAGAAAATTAAACTCATCATTCAAATTTCTGCTTCGCCGGGAATCAAACTCTTGATATCCCTTCGACTTGAGACCCTTCGATTGGCAGTCCGGCATGGTAACCATTGCGCCACGCGAGTGCAGGCGCGGTCTCAGCCTTCAATTTTGGGGGGGGGGGGGGGGCGCAAAGAAATTTTGTTGGGGGGTCACTAAGAAATTTGGGGGAAGAGGTGTCTCAAATTGGCTTGATTCGCCTTCCATCTACGCATGAGTGAGGGATTTTGGGGAGGGTCATGTCCCCTGTGACCCCCCCCCCTGGGACCGCGCCTGCGCGAGTTGATAATTATTATTGTCTATTAAATAAGGTCGATACCAATAAGTATGTGGATGTAACCACCGCGCCGCGCCTCCATAATGCTCTACCACAATGAGTACAATATCAGCGCCAGTTCCAAAGCTCTCTGTTGTTAAGTTTTTATTAGATACTTTACTAAGTAAATATACTCGTAATTAATTATTTGAAATAATCTCCACCTATCCACTTTGTAATAGCGTTATTGGGTAAAATAATGATTATGTAACACCACCTGTAAATCTACCTGTAAAAAGCAATTAAATATGAATAAATGAATAACAACGACATCTATCGTATAGCGTGTATACTAAATTGTCGATATACCGAATTTGCAACAGATCACTAAATAGTTCTGAATGTGAACATAGATGTCGGCAGTAGCCTCGTTTTGTTAAGGTTTTGTACATTTTGTTTTCTTTGAATATATGGTGATATGATATGTATGTTTTTTTTAAATATTTAGAGATGAAATCTAGCATAAGTGTTTGAAAACTTGCTATCAGAATATTAAGAGATGTTAGTATTATCGAAACTTGTGGTGTGATCGCTCGCATTAACTTTATTATAGCGTGCAGGTGTTCATCCATTTCATCATTCTTGAAATTGACGTAACTTTTTTGTTTGTGAACCGATTTAAATAAAACAAACCCTAAATGTTAATCCAGAAAAATACCAATACATCAGTGAAAACCGCATCCTTCTACGTTAAGCCGTTCCTGAGATTAGCGCGCACAAACGAACAGATAAACAGACAAACAGACAAACAGACAAACAGACAATAATTCTAAAAATCATTGTTTTGGGTTCTATTACGCTAATAAATAGCCCTAGTGACAGTTTTTTTCAAATATCTTCAATGTACAGAAACGGACTTGTTACAGATTTATTATATGTATAGATATAGATAAAGTAGATGGACTTTATTTTGTGTTAATGGACGTAAAATTACAAAGAAAAATATTACCAACACAATATATTATAGAGTCTATAATATATTGTGTTGGTAATCTTTTCTTACATTATTTTTTATACCTAATATGTACTGCAATAACTGCCGAACTTATACCTACGTAAATACTCAAGTTTGGGGGTTATCTGTGGTTTGTTGTTAGTCGTTACTCTTGGGCTCTTGGATTAAAATATAATATTCACAAAGACATTAGGAGTTGGGAAAAGACCTCAAAATTCTCTTGCGTTCGTGATGTCGAGAAGGCTATACTCTATACTTTCAATATCCTCTGATGCGGTCGGCAGTGATTGCATTAGCCGTAAGTTTATCATACCTCCCCTAGACTTACTTGTTCCTATCATCACTTACATATTCAATCACTGAAAAGATCATTCCCAAATTTGTCATTTGTTGATGATGCTCACATCATTCCCATCCCTAAAAAATTGAACTCGTCAAATCTTGCTGATTTTCGACCAATCTCACTCAATCCTTCCCATCCTCTCTAAAGTCCTTGAACGACTGATCTACAACCAACTCAGTTCCTTTCTCTCGGCACATTCCTTGTTAAATCCTCTGCAATCTGGCTTTCCTTGCCACAGTACGGCTACTGCGCTTATAAAAATCATGACGAATACGCAAAGGAATGGATAATCAAAAATTTACGGTGTTGACCTTGCTGGATATCAGCAATGTGTTCAACACCGTCGATTTTGATATCCTACTGGGGGTATTACGCTCTCTCAACATTTCTCCGACGGCTATTGATTGGTTTCATTCCTACTTGTATGGGCAGCATATTCAAGTTCAAGACAAGTATTCCCTCTGGTGTGATATGACTTTCGGCGACCCGCAATGAGGCGTGTTGTCTCCTCTTCTCTTTATAATCTTCATTATGTCTATAAGTTTACGCCTTTCTTCTCTCTACCATCAATATGCCGACCTACAGATTAAAAAATCTCAAGCTATCATTATTGGCAGCTCTCACTTATTATTTTCTCTTCTACCACCTATTTAGCTAGGAAATGAAGTTATCCCCAACAGTGATAGTCAAAAACCTTAGCATACACATGGACCGCTGTCTTAGTTGGGTTCCACAACTTGCTGAGACTAGCCGAAAACTGTTTGCTGCTGTGGGTTCACTTCGGAGGCACAAAAATGTTTTACCAATTCCTACTAAAATTTTGCTTGCGCAGTCTCTACTTCTTCCTGTTCTTGACTATGCAGATATGTGCTATCTAGACCTTACTACGGAGCAATTAAATAAGCTTGATCGTCTCCAAAATTTATGTTATCGGTTTATATTTGGACTCCGAAAATATTACCATGTCTCTGAATATCGTGCTAAACTCAAGTGGCTTCCTATCAGACTTCACCGAAATGCTCATGTTCTATCTCTTTTTACTGCGTCTTATTCAATCCCAGCTCTCCTCCTTATCTCAAACAGCAATTTCATTTTCTGCATGCCACACACAATCTGTCGCTTCGGTTTGCAGATAATCTTGTCTTAAGTGTTCCATCTCACTCTACATCCTTTTTCCAAAATTCTTTCACTGCTGTGGCAGTCCGCCTATGGAACTCTCTTCCCAAAAAATCCGTCTTGCTTCTTCACTTCACTCCTTTAAGTGCCAAGTCAAAGAGCATTATTTGTAATCCTGACTTGGTATCTCTATTGGTGGTCTTTTGGTATATCTATCACTGTACACTTGATATCTATTTCTAGCCTAAACTGTACACCCTGCCTCTTCATCAACTTTTCTGTCTTTAACTTCTTACCTGTGGTTGCCTGAAAGAAATTAGCGATAAGGCCGCCATTTGTACTCAGTTTCTCTGTTTTGATTTGTCTTTAAATTCAAATTTTGTCATTATGGTGTACAATCAGTGCAATAAAGAGTTAAATAAATAACATTATCTACTTACATCGTAAGAAAAACAATGTAAGAAAATTACTAACAGTGTAGCTTTTGCTGTTTTCGTATATATATCTTTCTACACATTATCTCTAACCTTACAAAATAAATAATGGTAGCTCTTACGCCATGTCTACAAAGTATCATCGGCTGACCATCGTCCCTTCGCTAGGTCATAAAGGAATAAAAAACAAAAGTGCGCGCCAAACGGTAGGGCCGAGTCAGAGCATCGCATAACACCGCCGGATAAATAAATACAAAAACAATAAAACTGTTGTCTATGGGCAGGAAAATGGCCGCGCTGGGCAGGGGGCGAGTAGGATGACGACGCTTCTTTAATAACTTGAGATATTCCTACTAATAATTAATATTTGTATAACAGAAGTAAACTATAAAATCCAATTTTTTTAGTTTGGATACTAAACAAACTTAGTTTCCTTAGCTTCTTCGCTTTCCGGGACAAGCGACTAATAAATTTAAGAGTAAATAGCGCGGTGCGGCTTTGAAACGGTACGGTGCGGTAAGCTGCATTTTTTATTTATTGTCGACAGCATTCCTTGAAAAATCCTTGAAAAATCATCTGAAACTAACTCGTATTGCCATGTTGGAGCATATATAACGAGACCCATGCCCAGTACTGACACCAGAAATGCACCCCTTTCTGGTAGTAATAAACTTACTGTTGAGCCAGCCAAGCTAGCAGTGGTATGCTAAGGTTAAAGATTTTGTTCTCATAAGGTGATAATTGTAATTTAATGCCCAGACGAAAGTAAAAAAAGAAGATTTTATCAGCTTTTGTTGACGAATGTTGTCAATATTATCTTCTGCAATAAAACTTCCAAAAATCTGCACTTATCTGCACAAAAAAAAACTATATGGCCTACTCATATAGTTTTTTTTTGTGCAGAGTGCAGTGCTTGTTTGCAGAGAGATATGTTGGTAACCTTCGCTTATCTACGGATTTTAATAATTTCTGATTTTGTCACGTAAAGTATACCAAGCATAGCCCTCTCTATCGCTCGCTGAGTGGCTTTGACCCTGTGAAAAAGGATGTGTTATAAAGTTAGGTAAAAACTACTTTGCAACAATCCGCAACCAGAACGTATGATGGTGTATACCTTTTTCATGCAATAGCACCTCCCTCCCTCCCACATAGGACACATGCACATGCAACAACAAAAAGTATACACCAACATACGTACCACCACCAACACGTGTTTCGCCCCAAAACAGAGCATCATCAGGGTTATTGACTCTACGACGGTCACCCGCAAACTCTACGACGGTCACTTTGCGGGTGACCGTCGTAGAGTCAATAACCCTGATGATGCTCTGTTTTGGGGCGAAACACGTGTTGGTGGTGGTACGTATGTTGGTGTATACTTTTTGTTGTTGCATGTGCATGTGTCCTATGTGGGAGGGAGGGAGGTGCTATTGCATGAAAAAGGTATACACCATCATACGTTCTGGTTGCGGATTGTTGCAAAGTAGTTTTTACCTAACTTTATAACAATGGAGTTCCGCAAAGTAACGCCTGATTCTATTAATTTTATAAAAAGGATGTGAAAGGGCCAAGTCTCAGCGCCGTAGGTTATAATAGGCAATCCACACTGAAAGAGAAGCAGCATACAAATTGTACACTTCACCCACACTTGAGCAACTTACTTTGGCAAATGACATCACCCCCTGCTCAGACCGGAGTCGATGACTTCAGTAATCCAAGTGCAATCTTCGCTTACAAGCACCTTGAATGCCCTCTATCTGCGGTGAGTAGAGATGTGAGGGTGCAGACCTTGTGTAGCCCTCCGTCCGCGGTGAGTCGGGATGTGAGGGTAGGATATGGAGGCGAGGGCGAGGGCGAGGGAGGCAGCTGTGTCAGGAACAGGAAGCGTGTACATGGTGCGCTGCGATGAACCTGACGAGCTGGTGAAGTGATGCTGCAGTCCATCCAGGGTCTGAAGGTGCAACTGCTGAAGGTCAGAAGGGACGTATTCTTCTCCGGGGTCACCAGTTTGGTAAAGGGAGATCTCCCGCCGGGCGAGGTGGTCAAGCCCGTGGAGCGGCCGCGCTCCAACTGACTCAATTCGGAGCTTGTATATATGCTCGGATATTCAGAAAACTTCGATAGCGTGATTCAGGAATACCCGTGGCGCCATCTCTTGATGAGTAGCGAAAGGTCGCTACATTACTTTTTCTGTCGCAACGCGGCTGTTTAACATAGCAACTCTTACTACCGATTGCTTCGTTAGCAGATCCTCTCACTTGAATACGATAAACGGTTTACTCCTAACATTCCTCGTGTTGCAAAACTCGTATTAGGGGCACTGGTACTGAAGTATACGTAAGAAAAGCAACTGTAGTTTTCAGAACGCTGCCCAACTGAGTTGGGTTCAACGTGTTACCTCTCTCAAAGCTGGACTTACACATTCCCTCATGTCCAGATTTTCCCAAACGCATGGTGACCCTCGGCCCTCGTGTCGAACGGGCGATACGCGGGAGGAGGCGGGGGCGATGTTCTGTTTTCAAATTCAATTGTGCGCTGTCCCGCGGCGATCTTCTCCGGCGATCCGGAATTGAATATCAATCCGATTGAACGAACACAAAATGTGGATATGACCACTCTAATTTCTATCATAGAAAGTTGCTTTTGCTTTAAATAATTGAAAACGTAGCCTTAGTCATTCTTTTTGATGCTTACTTTATTAAAATAATAGATGGAATCTAATGGTTTCTTTATGATAATAATAGGTGTGTTGGTAGTAAATCGTATTTTAATTGTTTTTATGATTTTGATGCTATATTAGGATGAGAGCATTGATTTATTTAAGACATCAGAGACACGGCTTAGTTTCAAGTCCTGGCGCGTATTTTTGGCTAAATAATGGATGTCCGTATAATTTGTTATGTAATCAAAATCAGTGAGTGATAATGTAGACAAGTCGGTCAGTCAGATATATATACGACTATAACGACGGCTACTTTACGAGAACGAATCTGATAGAGTTTTGTAGGCAACCCGTTATCTTTTATTTTTTTCTTTTATTTGAATAGAGTAGCAGATAATCATGCAAACCACCTGGTGCCCTGCAGGCTGCAGCCAGATGTCCCTACATCTACACACAACTTTAAGCAAGTCTAAGTCTTGTTTGAGGATGTGTGCAGTTACGCTGCTACTCCGAAGGCTGTACGTGTACATGATCGCCTCATGTAAATAAGTATCTTTGCACTGTTATTTTTTGTCACTACACTTCGGCACTATGTTGAAAAAAATGCTATCAACTTTATGAAGGCTAGTACGCCTTCCGCCAGCGGCTCTGCTCGCGTGGGCCCGTTTTATGGGTCCCTGTAGGATAAAAAATAGCTTATGTGTTATTCCAGGCTATATCTCTAAGTTTCTTCCATCTATTTGGAATACGACACAGGACGATATATTGCTATATTAAAATCGTAGGCGTGTAGGCTTCAACCACGTCGACCCGTTACTCGTTATCCCGTAGGAATGAAGCATTTTCCCGGAGTAAAAAATAACCTACGTGCATGAGGGATAATGTCGGCGTCTAATGATAAAAGATTTTTTTAAATTGGTCCAGTAGTTTCGGAGCCGAACAAACAAACAAACAATCAAATTCCTCTTTATAATTATTAGTGTAGATAACTCGAAAATATGAACATCAAGAAAATGACAATAAAACAAGAGCATGATATGCCTCTTTCGACTTCCCTGCGAAACTAAATTTTCTTCTAAGTAGTTTTTAACTTTTGAAAAACTAATTTTGTTATACTATTATTAATAAATTTCTTTACCTTTATTTAAAAAATCCATACCATAGTCAGATCCATAAAGTACGCGCTAGCATCCCGCGGTCAGCGCACGTTCGCGGAAATTGTAAAAGGTCGAACTTTAGAAGTGTTCACAGTCAGTTCAACATATCCCCCGTCCGTGGTACGAATACAACTTCTAATTATTATTGTTCTTATATGTTCTAGCCTATTATTTTCTTTAAAGTCGAAAAAGTTTATGCTTATACGAAATTTTGCCGATTTCGCTGATTTAGCTGATTTTACACATGAGATTTTGCAGTTAAAATACAGTATTCCTATAAGTTTTATTGCTCAATATCATTTCAATAATAATCTATATATTTATTATTACTTATCGCCTATTTATATGTTTTACATATTATAGTAAATAGGTACATTCCACATAAAATTTACTAGGTCTTTTTATACTATACAATACAACCCACAAAATTCCAATTTCTGTTTTGCAATAGGTAGGTACCTACTCACACTCTGCATATTCATCTAAAAATTAGGTGATAGAATTTCAACACAATGATCGCAAATAAAAAAGCCTATAACCTGTGCCTATAACTCGATGAAGTTTCGACAGTAATTTTCTCACTAGATCAACCACTAATGAGGTCGATGGATGGGACTGGGCGTTAATATGGCAACATCGATCACTTATAATCCTAACACGATTACAAGGTGTTTGATGTCGCACCGACTTGCGCCTGGTCGCGTGTCCGACACGTGCACGACACGACAGTCGCCCACTAGGCACGTGCCTAAGTTAATAAAGGGTTAAATTACAGTTCTGTTTACAAGTAACCATTTGTAATCTACTTATTTCGTTAGATAGCAGCGCCCCTTGTTATGTTGTGGCAATACTTAAGTGTCATTAGTTGAGCAAATAGAACATACAGGTTATATGGAGCAGAAAGGGCCCTCTCTAAATAGTTAATTAAATTTTGGTTTAGTTTTCATTTTATATAGGTGACTTATATTGGTTCTTTATTTTCTTATATCTTTTTTTTATTCTTATATCTTTTTGACAGCCTTCGTGGCGCAGTGGGTGATGAGCCGACTGCAAAACGTGAGGTCGTGGGTTCGATCCCCACCCAGGACAAATATTTGTGTGATGAACATGACTATTTTTTCTGTGTCTGGGTGTTAAATTATCTATTTAAGTATTTATTTAGAATTATATATGTATGTTGTGATTACCATAGTACAAGCTCTGCTTAGTTTGGAATCAGATGGCGTTGTGTGAATTGTCCAAAGATTTATTTATTTATTTATTTATAAAACCATAGGGCTCAAAATATAACATTTTTGCATTTAGTAGTATTACAACTCTTTTTGTATCCCTTTGTTGGGGACAGGTCTCTCGCCATAGTTAACACTAGAGTACACGCGCCCCTTTGTTTTACATCAGTACACGCGTGGCCTAATATATTAGGCCATTTTAAAATGTCATAAAATGTAATATAACTAATTATTTTGTTTAAAACAATGGATGAAATATAAAAAACGTTTATTTAAGTTACTTATTACAACCTAAAATTTTAGAAACAGTTTTCCTAAACATTAAAAATTAACAAATTAGTAAATATCTAAGAAAAATCAACAAAAATGGCACTTCTGATATCAATGTTTTTTTTTAACTTAAAACTGAACTTCATTACTATCTTCATTATTTTCGTAGCATTCAGGATATATTAATACTTGGTGATCGGGGCAATCCATTTGTTGCAAGTTTTGCACCACTTTTTTGAAGTTTTTTGTGGACCAATTTATGGGTCCTCGTGGAGAGCGCACATCGACCAACCAGTCCTATTATTGGAGTCAAATCATGGTGCGACACTTGAAATTCTTGAGTTATGCTGCCCAAAAGTGCATCAAAGCGTATCAAAAGCAGTTTTTGTAGATTGCAAGATAATTCGTACGGTATGTTACGTCTGACAATTTTTTCGATACCGGTGTTGGTTGGACATTACCAACGCATTGATCACTAGCCGGAGGTAGGTTGGTAAAATAAACATTATAGATCAAACCATAAAGTGGATCCAGTACTCTATGAATAACGTCGTTTACCTTATTAGATTGAAATGGACATTCTGGTTGGGCTCCAACATATATCTTAAATAGTAGACATATGGATGTGTACAACACCATGATTTTTTTTATCCCGAATTAATGTGGCTTGTTGGGTCTGTACGTGATGAAGCCGCATCTAAACCAATCCAAACGTGTGTAAATATTTTTGGCTCAATTAGTTGAAGATATTTACTTCTAAAATTAAGTTGCAAAATTCCATCCGAACGTACATTGCAAGCAAATAAAAAGCTTATTTAAAACGAAATATGATATAATATATACATTTTAACTTAGTAACTAATATATATATTTAATATAGGTAGACGAATAAAAACAATAAAAATAATACGAAATTTGTTTATATTGTTAGTGTTACAAAAAATCGTACTTGCTGATTTTGGTGCACCAATACACGCGCGGACTACTTTAGTAGGCCCGCAGTTTTGACCCTATATTACTTACACTTGCGTAGGCGCAGGGGTTGTGCGGTAAACTGATGTTGACACAAATATATTTAACGAGGCTTACCTGGAATTACTAGTTTCTAACGTGCTTAGTTAAGAAGTTATCGTAAAAAAAGTTATCGTGGTCTACTATAGTAGGCCGCGCGTGTACCTACTGTAGTGTTAAGGAAGGGCTGTAGTGTACTCCACAACGTTGCCAAATTGCGGGTAGATGTGAAAGTGCCCAAACCACTACCGGATGTTTTCAAACTACCCTTAAGGCAGAGGCCTAAAGGTAGGTAGGGCCTTAATAGAGCGATGGAGAGATCTATGTTTGGTATTTCTCGACGCGACAGAATCCGTAGAGATGAAATTCGTAGACGAACGCAGGTTATCGACATAGTTCTCAAAATCTGCAAGCTGAAGTGGCGATGGGCAGGCCATATAATTAGAAGGACTGACAACCGATGCGGAAGAAAGATCCTTGAATGGCGACAACGTCTCGGAGCACAGGCCGCCCTCCAACCAGGTGGACTGTCGGCATGAAAAGGATAGCGGGAAAGCGCTACATTCAGAGGGCGCCGGACGGAGTGGCGAACATTAGGGGAGGCCTATGTCCAGCAGTGGACTTTAAAAGGCTGATGGATGGATGGATGGATCTGATTTTTTGCATATAGATAGTTGAGGGGTTGACAGTGACATAGCCTTCTTTTTACCCGTGGAAACTATCTCATTTCTGTGGGAAAACATGGCAACGCGGGCGCAGCCGCGAGCGGCAAGTTATTTAGCTATATCTAAAAGAGTTCTTATGAGTTTTAATGTAAATGTTTTTGAGTTCGTTTGCAGTTGCGCTATTACTCTGGAGGCTGAAAGTCGCCTCATGTAAGTTAAACTTGGCAACTGCACTGGGCAACTGGGTGGAAATGGATGAAGAAGCGATAGTAGTTCCCTTGTTGGATCATGCAAGGTACCTATCAACGTATCAATCTATCAATCATACGTGTTGATGTGTTAGTATGTTATCATAAATTTTACGTGTGCAACTTGCAAGTAAGTATAACAGAGAAAACAAAATGACAAACTTTCCGAAAACTTATAGCTCTGTGCATAATAACTCATTGGGCCTCCGAAAACTGTTGTAATACCTCTTTATACGAACTAAATAAGTCTCGAAGTTGGAATGTAATGAGAGGGTATAAGGAGTAGGAAAGGGGTTCAAAAGTTGTCAAGTGGGCCCGAAGATGTCCCATCATTTTGATATCAAAGACACACTGGGATGGTCGAGGGAAAAACGTGTAAGTGGAGAATAAAATAGCCTTTATAGCCTTCAACACACGTGCATTTCCAATGCTTGTTTTTTTCTGCTTTTGTGTGCAGAAGTAATGTAATAATGAAAAATTTGAATATAGTGGGTAGATCTGGCATCACATTGTATGCTTTAGCAGTGGCGGTGCTACATTATCAGTATCACAATATTTCCACCTAGTTACTCGTAATTCTATTAGGTACCTCTCGAATGCAGGTTTTCCATAGATTAGGAGGATGCATACAGATTCGATGTCAGATTCCGAGTCTCATATTTTTTATATATTTTTTTATTTTCTATAATGACATCGCAAACTCTGTGCATATTGCCAGCCTTAAGTATAATTTTTGAGTCACTCAGTAGGTGTAGTCGTAGAAAAAATCAGTTAGTCGTCAGCAATCAGTCAGTCCAGTCAGTCAGATGTTCAAGTAAAGCGATGGCTACTTTACCAGAACGTGTCCGATGGTGTTTTAAAGACAACCAGAAAAACATGTTTTCGCAGTGTTATTTTACTTCACAACACTCGTGTACTGTCATTAACCTATATCGAACAAAACGCCATCAATTTTAACCGATAAGTATAACTCAAAAATACACCAAGGAAATGAAAATAAAACAAGAGCCAAAGCTTTTCAGCCCTTCAGAGTTTCTGAGTGCATCATCAAGAAGCTGTCAGTCAGTCATCAGTTACCTCCCTGACAACCAGCAGGTATAGTCACAATATGATAGAACATACAGCCATGGTAAACTCGTTTACGAAATAAATTATTGTACTTGGATATTAATATGTTGCCGATTGTACCAAAATATCATCGTATAAATAGTGAAGGGTGGTAGTCATGGCGAAAACTTATGAATGTTCTTAGCAAGTATCACCGAGGAAGAGTATGAACATAAGGAATTTGTAGGCTTAAGAAAATTGGTAATTTATTGCCATGACTAAAGTTCTTCATAACAGAAGCTTAAATTAGTTTATAGAGTGTTTGTTCTGTTACTGGGATGATTTATTAAAGTTCTCTATGTAATATTTTAAAGATGTATGTAATTTGTAATACATATATTACGATCCTAATTCCATAACTGGTTTGAGAAAAATGACCTTTCTCTACCTTTTCTGAACTGGATATTTAACTAATTTATAGGTTCTTACTTCTCAATGGTACATGATAATAAGGATAATACATGATTATAAAATCGTATACCTACATATTAGGTAGTCATTTCTTCAATATTTCTATCGCAAATGCAGCCTCTCGTATTTCTCTACCAGTGATCAAGATCATAGACAGCGAACTGTTTGTTTGTTTATAGGAAAATAAGTTTTTAACAAAAAAAAAACCGACTTTAAACGGTAAAAAATTAAATTGTTCAGTACTTGGCATATTATTGTGATACTTTTTCTTGCTAATGGTAATAACTATCAAAACTATCTTAGAGTCGGGTCCTTAGTTAAATTTCGTAGCTTTCGTTCTGAATGGGCACCGATGGATACTATGCACAAATATCTATTTTTCTTCAGAAAGTATAAAAAAATCAATGTGTGTGTCTATAAAATTTGAGAGTTCCCCTCGTTTTACCTGGGATTCCATCATCCGGCGGAGTAATCGGTGAACATATATAACTAAAAGAATACATACAGCCAAACATTACCTAAAGTAAAGTAAGGTAAAGTACCAGAAGTTCACAATCTGGCACGCATCGGTTCTTACTCATCCCAGGCGGGGTGGTAAAATCAGCATACAGATCAAGTGTTACTAAAGATCACAGTAGCCACGAATATTCACAGCCGTTCCCAAGCAACCTTGATCCTATGCAGTAGACACAGTTGTGCTGTTAGTTTTAAGGCTACCTATGTGATGGTCGCCTTAGGTAAGTATGGCTGACAAGGCCCATATCGCACTTGGTTGGCTACCGGCCAATAGTTAATGAAACCGGTGAAATCCGAAATAAAATAAAACTAAATTTTCTCGATTTTATACGAATTCTGTGACTGCTTATAACCATACTGCATTTTGACGAATGCATTATAAACGTAGGTACCCCTTTATGTATTCTTTCAGGTCATAAAATCCTTTCAGCACATAAATGTATGGGAAGCTGCGGGCACGGTGGTATAAGTTCCAATAAGTACAGGTGCAAAATTAACCTCGGTCCGGTTGTTTCGGGTTACGGCGCCCATAACCGTGCGTTATGGCTTGTATTATTATAACTTTTTGACGTTGAACACGAATGTACGGAAGGGACTTCAGATTTAAGTCCTACTCTAAAATCTCAATTTTTAGATTTTCTTTGTTGTGAATTTAGCGAGACAAGTAGAGATGATACGAGTAAATAAGAGAATCAGAGATTAGTTTTAAAGTCAAATATAAAGCATAGGTACCTACTTGTTAGATTTACAGAACAAACATTAAATTCCACACAGGCTCACTCTCTCTCACACACACAAATACACACACTCACTTATACACACATGCACACACACACACACAATACTAATGCTTGCTCGTCTCACACACGCGCACCCGCTTTTCTCCTGGCCGGTCGAAAATATGCAAAAAAAAAGAAAACACTCACCCTGTCTTCCTTTCTTTGTTACCTAATAATATCACTTAGTCTTGTAGTTTGTATTTTATGTATTACTTTATTGAGTTGTTCACTGCAGCACTGGAGCGAACTACGCGGAAATGGAGGGCCGCCCGGCCGCACTGAAAACCAGCAGTCGTAGTTTATACCGCGGCACAGGCTGAGTGCGGTCCTATTCCATTTTGTGGTTCTGCGGTGTTTCACCTTTTTTTGTTCTCTTTTTTGTTTTATATACTTTTTACATTTTTATCATCACCTAGCATCTATACTTATTATTAGCATGTATTATTTTTATTATTTTAATTGTTTTTGTTGTATTATACTTAAAGAATAGCAGAAATGTATTATTGCAGAACTTACAAGATGTAATTAAACGTTTCTTTCTTTCTTCTTTCTTTCAAAATACATACATTCCACACAAGCCCAGAACAGAAGCTGAAACTGACTATCTAAATTTCTGCATCCTTGGGATTCGAACTCAGGAGAATTGATTAGTAATTGCCAGACTGCCCGCCAACTGGGTCGTCATAAAATACCTGATAGGTAAAGTAATTAAGATTTATTATAAAAAATTTGCTTGATATTTCGTCTACATTGAAGCAGGAAAAATACAATTGTAAGATGGATAGGACAGTGGATGTTTTTTCTTACCATTATTTGCCATGATTTTGTGTTATGAGTCAAGAAACCTTTTGAATTTTGCTATAAGGATGTCCACGTTCTCCATCTCTCAGAATGTAGATGTACCAGTCGTGTCTTCGAATATAAGGTATTTTTGGTTGCAACCTTTTTTGCAAAATTCTAGGTCGTAGATCTCTATCCATAACAAGAGAGGCCTGGAGAGTATTCAACCATATTGACGACTTGCGTGGCGCAATGGGTACCATGCCGGATGCCAATCAAAGGGTTTCGATTCCTGGCGAAACAGAAATTTGAATGATGAGTTTAAATTTCTGTTCTCGGTCTGAGTGTTTGTGTTTCTGTCTTTTTGTGTGTCCATGGTACCCGCGACACTGGGTATATCTACCCTACTGTGGGGCTAACTTTAATTATTATTTATTTACATTGCTTAAACAGGGATTGGTGGAGGTACAGATTGGCGACGGAACCCTTGTCGTACGCTTTCAAACCGCCAATATAAGCGTTAAAGCTTTTTCTACTCTTAGGAAAATATGTCCCAAGATTTTCTGTGAAACGAACCAGTGCAGTGCTCTTCTGGCGTAATGTATATGGTCCCGTCTTGGTAAGTTTTAAATACTGATCCATTAAAAAAAAACATGTGTATACATTTTACCGTAGAGTTCCTATACCACTTCCAGTAACCTTAGATCGTTGTACGCAAGGTTATAAGTTACAGGGTCGGATATTTATTCGTTCGGTTGGATTGTAGTTTTATGGTTGGCCGTAAATGCTCTCTTATTGGTCCACATTTGAATAATACGAGCCAAGCCGAATGCTTGTAACGCAAACACATCCCGTCAACATGCAGCTGTGTAATTTTTATGGTTTTCAATTTGATATCATTTACCTATTTGTAGTTGTTTGTATATTTTCTATATAGGTTCAATAGCTATGTAGAAAACACTGCATGATGGACATGCTTTATCACTTTGCTTCTTCACGAATTGTCATAGCCTCATAGGGAAATTGTGTTGCTGTTGAGACAGGTGGACTTTAACCTGTATAATTCGTACGCATTTATTTAAGTAGAAACAAAAACAAACATAAAAATGTAAGTATGTACATGAGAAGCCTATGTTAAAGTTGTCGATAAGTTCTGATAGATGCTTCTTGTTTGAAAAATTGATGGATACAATGAGGGTCACGATTATAAAGATGGTGGCAGACAGATTGCTTATGCAAGGGTCTAGCCTTCCAGATGTGTCTTTTAAACAAGGTACTCTTTATTAGTACAATCTTCATAAAAAGTACATTCTTCATAAAAAGCTGTGATTGGGAAACCAAAAAACCAACAGACAATTATTAAGAACGGCTTTCCCAACTTTTCTGACATGAAAAAATTCTGTATGGATATTTCATCCAGACTTGTCCTCGCTTCGGGTGACCAGAGGGCTGGCAGTTACTTTGCTCAAAAAATCAGTCTTTTGGTTCAACGAGGGAATGCTGCCAGCGTTCTGGGCACCATGCCGCAATCAGGTCTTTTGGATGGCATATACATTTTGTAAAATATGTATATTATCTTTTTCTTTTTAAGTAGTTTTTTAATTACTACATGTTTAACGATAAGTTAATCGATAGTTTTCGATAATCTACTTTTATTATGGGCTCTTTAGTCCAGTCACGATAATCTCGTTCAAATTAGAGACAGTGGATTACTGTATGAAATTTAATCTGCGAGATTTAGTGGTATTGAGGAGAAGCCTAATACTGAGGTCCCACATAATAATGTTGTTATTAAGAACACCTTCGAATTTCATTAGTGTTTTCAAAGAGCCGGAAAAAATTGAAACTATTTGAATTACCTTTGAGAATCAATAAAGATTCGAATCCATGCCCGGCATTCGCTTATACGCCTTATAACCATTCAGCACGGCTTATTGGTGATTACCTTCGCCATTTCTGTATTATTTCTATTCCGTTTTACATTATTCCTTCTTTTATAGCGCGAGCTTGTGTTGCCATATTTAAATTTTATTCGCCTTAATGTTGCCACACACGCTACTGGTTGCAATCTCATACCTATAACATTGCCAGGTTAGAAAATCTTCTTCGTTCCCCTAACTTAGGGAAATAAGGTTTAGTTTTGGATGTCTGTACTGTAGTGATAACATAGTTTCAAATACAGATGTTGGGAAAATAGAAACGATTTGGGAGCTATGTTTTTATTTGGAACGAGGTCATTTTAGTAGGAAGGGGCATTTGATATTTTACCTGTATTTTGATGCTTTTGATATCTGTCCACTTTGCTCGTTCGATCGTTCTGTTGTTTCAATATAACTTTGAATCAAAGCTTATGAATTTTCAGTAGGTACCTAACTGATTTTGTGAGGTTTCAAGATTAAAGGGGGCGTTTGATCTACTCTACCTTAACGTTAAAGTTATATCATAGGTATTTACCTCGATTTTAGTTAAAGTTAAAATTGAAAATTTTGGATTGAGAGACAACTTATATGGTTCAGTTAAGGAAGTGCAGCGATGGTCGGCACGGCACACATTTGTGCGGTGAAACATGGTTGTATCGTTTGAAGGTGTGGTTGCTCGCCAGACTTACATAGGCCCATCGCGCGTTCGAAGTACCTAATGGTACAACTGTTTACGACGTCTTATGGATATAAGACGATAATAGGTGTAGATGACCACGGGCCGACGCAAACATTTATAAAGTCAGATGAGAAAAAGGCTGTTTTGTCATATTATTTTACATACAAATCTGGTAGTACATAACTGGTACTATAATAATATAGTTACATAAGTTAAATATAACTGGTAGATATAAGTCATTGTTGGTAATTGTAGGAATCTGCTTATTACGGGCCAGTCCTCGATCTGATGTCCTGATGAAATTTGATTCAAACACAAGTCTCTATCAAACTCTATAATCTTGAACCCCGTCTTTAGCAGGCAAAATATCTTCCTAAATTATGCCATAATGACTTAAAAATCTCACTGATAATGACAAAAAATCTCTACTTTAAAAATCTAATTACACATTAAGAACCAACGTAGTTGTCGGGCTGAGGTGTTCCTGAATTTTTCCTTCTTTAATTAAGGGGCGGCCGCCGCGTGCGCTTGGCATCGCGTAAATCATCCACTTATTAAAAGAATGCTACGAATCGAACCTTCTTAAAGAAACCAACCTCTTCCCACCAACACAATCGAATCTTAACTCTATCTTAAAGAACAAAAGTCCCTTTTCGTACGTCGAGTGAATCGGAAAAATGGTACTTTTAGCTGTGCGATTGGAAAAGTAATGCGTTTTAATATAACCGTTAGGTGCGACTGTGAATGATTCTTGTTGTTGCCGAATTTATGGCCGCTTAAGGTGGAATTGTTCGATATTAATTTTCTTTTCAATATGCAGTCTTTTTTGAAGCTGTGTTGCCGATTGGGGATAAATCATGATCTGCGAGGGAAGGATAATCTCGCAGGCTTTTTAAACGTACCCCTGTAATGGAGACTACCATTAGTCGATGTAGGTATGTCTAATTCCAAGCTCAATCTAACTCCGATTTTCTAAGGAAAGCTGATAATCGCCACTTCATAAGTGTAGCCTCGTAAAACCGTATACG
This sequence comes from Pyrgus malvae, assembly GCA_911387765.1. Taxonomy (NCBI): domain Eukaryota; kingdom Metazoa; phylum Arthropoda; class Insecta; order Lepidoptera; family Hesperiidae; genus Pyrgus; species Pyrgus malvae. The sequence goes on along the minus strand of OU426966.1, from coordinate 21,229,814 downwards.
AGGCGATGGTACCAAATAGGTCGTTTGAGGTTATATTATAGTAGTTATATCCTCTGGATTTCCACGTAGGAGAGTCGGCTAACATCAGAGGACCTCAATAATACTGCTATCAATTAATACAAGTAGAGCAACACTGGAAGGCATTTAGCCCCTGATGCCGGATACAACAGGCGCGATCGGAAAAGTAAAAAAAAGAAAGGAGTGGTCAATGTTTAATGACAAAATCCTTAAATTTAGAGATAGCGAAAGTATGTTGGTACTTAATTTAAGTTTTTTTATTATTTTCAAGGGATAATTTGCAACTCTTCATTGCGAAAGTAGCCAATGTGACCTATGGAATTTACTATGCATCCAAAATTTTGCCTGTTGAGGTAAGACGCTGTTCTGAAAGTCTCGAGAGCAGATGGTCACAATAAATAGGTACACTATGTCCTGCACATGCCTTGATGACTTATAAATCGATACATTTTCTAAATAGAAATGTTCTGAAATAATTTGACATTCTTGCATTCAGATCGGTACGTCGTATCTTCATAACAATGTATCAATTAATACAAGTGTAGCAACTGGGAGGGAGTGTTATTAGCCCCTGATGCCGGATACATTAAATTACAGCAGTGATCGGAAACCATTGTACATATACAGCGGGTTTGACATTGCAATAAATACCTAGTTTCTATTGATAAAACTAAGAAAAAAGCATTTTAATTTTAATATTTAAGTAAATACTTTATGTTTGATATAAATAATTTGGTTTCGTAAGGTTTTTTTTATATTTTATTATAAACGTTTCTCAATCATAGCAACACAGTAAGACACACACAAAGAGTCCCAGTAGCTTCGGGAGTAAGAATAGAGCTACGGTATCCCCTGCCTGATCGTAAGAGGCGACTAAAAGGGGGCTTCCGGGGCTACGGGCGGTGAGAGTGGGAGCTCGACCCGTCCAGCCAGCAGCCCCGGTAAGGACGGCGGTGTGTGCGTGGCCGCATGCCGCCGTAAGCATCGGAAGGTGCAGGAGATCACATCTGCTCTCCCAAAGATGGGCCCGTTCCAGGGCGTCGCGTATGGAGGACACTGGTGCGTTCCATGGGAGATCCCAAACGCAGAGGAAGGCCACCGAGGGGGTTTTAGTGAGGTTCAAATCCCACATAACCCGGTGTCCTCTCCCAAGGTGCTGGGTATCTTTTGAAGGTTTCTCCCCCGATACAAAAAAAAAAGACACACACAAAGACAGAAGCACAAACACCCAGACCGAGAACTGAAATTTTAAACTCATCATTCAAATTTCTGCTTCGCCGGGAATCGAACCCTCAAATCGGCAGTCCGGTATGTTAACTATTTCGCCCGTGTGGCGATTAGGTAATTGGAACGAATACATGAAGTATTAATCAAGCTCTTGTCCTGCCTATGGTAATATGTTGCAGGCTCCTAAAAATAGTTGGTTATTTTGTATGTTAGGATAGCCAGGAACTTTTCTGCAATACTTGGAAAGAATTTACATATATTTATTATATGAGTTGGGCGATTTTGTACCCATACGGTCAAACAAATATCTACCACAAGAATAATAGTTTCGAAGGCACCTAAAAATAAAAATATAATACATTAGTACAAAATAGCCGCTAACGTTAGTGATAAAGTCCGTCAAGATTTTTCATTGTAATTCAGATTTAAGATAATAATAATAATAAAACTGCAAATTCTAATAAAGCAATGCAGGACTCTCAATTTACTGTAAAATATCTAGGCATCACCCTGTAAGCCGCCCGTCAGCCCCTTTCATTCGAGCATATTTTCATAAATGCAAACATTCAGAAAGAATTTCCTTCGAAAGCTCATAAATATTTCCCACTTTTACTACTCCCAAGGTTTCAAATGAATGTACCTCTTATTTTCCGAGGGTAAAGTTCAAAATGTTTTCATCTGAAAAACTCATAAGCGCGTTTTAAAGCGGGGCGGAAAGGCAAATTAAAGATTAATCCGCTTCTCCAATAAATATCGGAACGAATTCGGTCCCAAATTGGAAACGAAGAATTGAAACTTATTTGGGATCCATTTTGTAGATGAGGTGTTTTTTCTCGTGGATGAGTTATGGGGTGGAGACTTGACCAGTGGTCTGATCACGGCAGGTCAACATTACTTACTTTGAAACTTGAGAAATTGAAAAACATAGTCAGGGTTCTGGAGCAATTCGTAAGTTTTTTGGACAGTGTTGACAAACGTAAATTTTATACATAAGTATTCCTATATATCTTTTACTCCTAATACCAATTACTAATTGGTAAAGCGATATCTAGCAAGGACCAACTTACTGAAATTTGCTCCTATGTCGCGCGCCATACAAATTATTAACTTAGTGGTTACATAGTTAATAGCACAAAATTGCGTTGTTTCTGACAGATAATCAATTTGCTACCATTATTTGCTATTGTTATTTTCATCATATATTCTAATAAGTTATTAGCTTGCAAAATTGTCTTGGGAGCATTCCTGTAAAAATATTGTAAATGTATCTTTCTAAATAAGTAAATAAATAAAATCTATTTTAACCAGAACTTATCAAGAAGACTTTACCGAACAGCCATGTTTTCGCTATTTTACAATTATACGGGCAATATATACAGACAAATGTTATAGTCAAAGGTCGAAGCTCCGGCGCCATACAATCAGCTTTTGAGCAACAAATTTTAGTCTATACCTACTAACAAACCCAACCCATCTCATCATTTTTAAATTACATATTATCGTATCTATTCCTTCTTATTTCCACTTTTTAATACCCTATTATTAATACAACAACTGGATTAACCTTCCCAAAACTTTATTCATATTAAATTAAAATTCAAATTAAAGTTTCTTTATTTGTGAATATAGGTTAGTAGTTCTTTAAAAAATAGCATTGATTTTAGATCCGCTATGTTCGACCCTCTTGGGTATACAAATATTATTCTTATAAAAAATTAATTAAACTAAACAAACAGTATACCTTGTTGGATTAACGTTGTTTTTTATATATTGTCATTTTATAAGGATTTGACTGAGCCTCTCCTAGGATTGGCTGGTCAAACTTCGCAAGCAAGCTATCGACGCAGCTAATCCATACCAAACGTGAAATGGGAGACCGGCAGTGGCAAAAATTTCTTGCGTGTTTCCATACTTCGGAGATCCGGGGGGCTCTAGGTACCGGTTATCGATAAACCTTGTCGGAGGCCTTATGGGCGGTTTGAAAACATCCAACTTGGCCACTAGCCCGAATTGGACCAGCGTAGTGGAGTAACCTCTAGGCCTTCCAACCCTGTAATGGGGAGGGACCCGCAAAGTATATCGTACAAAACACCATTGACTTCATCCTATATGAATAACTCCAAAATATTAAAGATAATAAAGAGTGCGACACATACACAGCTTCACGTTTCTCGCTTTTGTTCAAACAAATGATGTGTCCACTTCCGACTAGCCAGTTATCGACGCTTACGGCTCCAAAGAGGGTTTTTTAAAGGATTAATTTTATAGCCAAATCTTGCTAATGAAGAAAAATAGTATTTTTTCAAATTCGCTAAATGGATCGCCTCTAGGGATGTTATTTGCAACTTACAGAATCTATAAGTGCAGTTTTTGTGTCAGAAGTGATAGGCCAGAAAGCTTTTGCGGGAATTGGCTTTTTTGTTGTCAGTTTGGAAGGTGATAAAAGTTGTAATTACTGAGATACCTTTTAAAGAAATCGGGCTTTCTATTTCCAAAATAATTATTTGTTATTTAATCAACCTAAATCTAGTAAAACTGTTTATTTTTAACATTTATCTGCCTCCTTTACCTAACATTCTGTGCTGTGGTAGGAATTTTCCTTATAGGTAAGTGTGGACACTCTTATGCTACGGGTAAGTCTTAAAAAATAACGTCTTTTGATATGAATACTTAAAGTGCTATCTGTTGTTCAGAGAGAAAATAGGAATTGAACCAGAGAAGCTCTTAAGCGTTTGTCATAGTTTCGTTTTACTTATTATAGGTATTTATAAAAGCACACAGTTTACAGGCTTAACCTTAAACACTGTGTATAAATTAAGGTACAATTTGAAAACATTTACAAACATATTTACACTATAGATCTACATCTGGCATTGCAACGACCAAGCGATTTATTAGGGCTGACGCCGCACAATGAGGAACCGCTGTTGTGCGTCGCGTGCGCACATCGCGCTCCGCCAGCAAGCGGTTAGGCCTTCTGCCATCACACCCACCAGACATGCGCTGTGTTGAAACGTCAATACCACAGTTAGCTAGGGCCAGGGCTAGCCACTTATAAATTCTTCAGTAGTTCACTAAAACCACACACCATGTAAATGTGTAACCTGAAACAAAATTGGGCTGTTGAAATTAGTTTATTCACATCCTGGGTCATACACAATATACATACACTTGATGTTTGTCCGTTTTATCACCGTCGTCAATGCTTCAATAACAATAAATAATAAATGCAATGGTGAAACCGATGACCATCCTCAAGATTTTGCATCTATAACTACCTACCCATTTACTAAGTACAAAAGTGGCTATCTGCCTATCTGGTTATGTATTAGTGACTTTTGTAAATTACAACGCCATGTCACACGTATATCATCTAAAAAGCATATTCGTATCAAGAGATGAAAAGCTACGGCTTGAACGGTTTCCAAGCTAACCGCAAGCTTCCGAGCTAACCGCGGCGCCGGCAAGACGCGCGTCCGGAACGCTCGTAAATTGCAATTTGTCGCGAACGCGCCTGCCACTCCACACGTTGTGAAAGCTTAGAAAGGTTTAGAGATGGCATGGTTTGCAAAATAGATTAATCAAACTGTTATCCCCATACCTCATCATTCGCTACTTATAATCGTTTTATCTCATCTATAGAGCTGTATTGCTTTTTATGGCTATATTTAATAATCTCAAAAAAAGTTTAAAAAAAATCTCATGTTTCAATCCGTATTTATAAGTGGCACAAAAAGTTTTTGAAAACTTTGTGAAACTAATAAATGAAAAACCTTACCAGAAAACAGTTAAATCTATTTAAAAAAACTGGGTACACAAAGCAAGTACCTGCCTATTTGGGTACCACATGAGTTCACTGAAAATAATTGAAAATGAAAGGTTACTTTACCAACACAATCGCAAAGGGAACTATGTACCATTGAGATTAATGAGAAAGACGTGAGAAGTCTTTCATAACGATTACCATAAGCCAGGTACTTATATAGCCAATGAGTAATAATTTAAAAATTGGCTGTTGATGCATCTATCATTTATATACAAAAATGACCATGGATGGTTTATCCCATTCCACAAAAAAGTTTCTGTGGTATGACTAACTTTCTTCAATTGGTAAGTTAAAATAAATTATACTCCTACTGCTTGGGCAACGAGCAAAAAATTTCATCCTGGTATCACAGTTTTGACTACGTGGTTGTGCTACGAACAACAAACGAACAGGTCTATACTTACATACATCTATGTGATTGGCTTTTAACACATCCGGGTACAAATCCCATTTGTGAGAGTTACAATATTGCTAATCGGGACGACCCCACCCTAAATCTCCTTTAAAAACATCAAAATGTATGTCTCTAAGGTTTAGCCAAATGCATTTTATACTGTTAAATACGATTTGCAGCATGCAGAACAGACCTCGTTGCATCAGCTAATACCTATCTCAATTTAAATACAGAATTATGAAGCATTAAGCTTTTTTATTTATTTCTTTTTAATTAATCTATTATCTTTTGTCCCGTGGTTTCTGTTGTCGGTCAAAAGCCTTGACCTTTTAATCAATATTTTCATAGAAATAATAATAATAATAATTAATAATAATAATTTGTTTTATTTCTAAATGTCCATAATCAATAGATTTTCTCATTTAGTCATCTAGAAACGAAAAGTTGTTCTGATTACTACTACCTAATACTTTAATTAATTAATCCTAATACTTTACTTTTTTTAATTTCTGTCTTTCTTAGGTAGGGGTAGCCATCGGCCAATAAGCCAGTAAGACGAACTGCCCATTGTGTATATCAAAATGTAAAGATGGTTTGCGCTCAATGCTATTTCATAAAATACTTTAATTAAAATAACTTTTAGTCCTCGGCAGTAGGAGAAAAACATTTGGAGCTCCCACTCTCGCCGCCCGCAGTATCCCAGTAGCAAGTGCTCTTTGTAGGTAGTTGTACATTCTTGACAGATTGGTCGTGGCATTATCAACTGGTTAGTCGCCACAGTTGGGTTGTTCGACAGCAACTCTCGCGATCCTTCGCCACCGGCTTCTTATGCTGGCATTACGGCAACACTGAGCAATGGAACATTGTGTGGTAGATTTTATTAGGTCTCTCCAGCGTGCAGGGGATCTGCCACGTGACCTTTTTCTTTCCACCTGTCCCCAAACTACAAGCCGTACCACAGAGCTTTCGTCTGTATAAATGTGCCCGAAATATTTTATTATACGTATCTAGATGGTCGCAGATAATATATCTTTAATATTTAGCTCTTTCAAGATCGAATTATTGGTACGGTGAGCGGTCCAGGGAATTCGGAGTAATACGTACCTTTCATAAGTCTGGTCTTGGTGTTTTTAGTGATATCGCGGTTCCTCCAGATCACCAGAGACCAGATCTTGTCTAGCCTACCATCAGATCTCGTTAGAGCGCATCTCCTTAGAAATTCGTTATCACATCCTCCGATGTTTGAAATAGTGGGACCAAGGTATACGTAGCTCATTTTGGCTATTGTAGTTATTTCAGGTTTATTAACGTCAGCTCTGTCCACTATCATCATTTTAGTTTTGTCTCGGTAAATGGTAAAACTCAGGGACACTGCAGGGACTCATACAATTATCCTACGAAATATTAAATTTATAAATACCTACTAAAAAATCAGAAATTGCTACTATAAGGAACCTTACGAATTTTAGAAAATATTATTGTTTTGCTACAAGCGAGAAAACGACGTTATTTTCCTAATAAATTTAGGGGTAACTCATCTAACAAGCTAGTAGAGACACAAATTTTATCAATTCTATTAGTTTCCGTTAGCGGTCGCCGCGTCAACTAATGGTAGATTTACGAAGCAGGGGTAAAGTAACCATAAGATTTATACATGTGGGAACCTGATAGTTTAGTTACCTATGTTTTACTTAATCACGTTGCGCTTACACCTTCGAATGATGTAGAAAGAAAGCGATAATCGGAGTTAAGAGAAATGAGCTCGTCCGGTAGTTAGATAGGTGATCTATAATAGTAATTTTTTTAAAAGCATTTATGGCTCTGCAAACGGTAGTATGTTTTAAAGACCAGCCAATTTAATAGAGCCCATTTGTCTCTGAAGTCAAATAAATAACTTAAATTTGATATAAAATACTTTTCATCCATTAAACAGATGAGTGAAGGACGTTTCTAGTTCGTATCCTCTACTATAAGCTAAATATGTCTAAACTGTATAGAAGGTAGAGATCATACTCTTGTTTTATAAGTAAAGTTCTATAATAGATGATTGCCTCAATTGTGTCAACCACGACTGTTAATTGAAACAGCTAAAATTCACCTCCAATCAGTGCCGGTCGATCCTGTGATGCTGTTCATCTTAGTCCCTATTTAATTCTCTTGAACACACAAATCTCGCATTGGGCACAAACAATCGATTCCTCGTGAAGTGGTTTAACCACTTTGTCTAATTACTCACTTTGTTTACCGCCAAGTGTTTGTCAGTTTGTAACCAAGTTAGAACTAGTTTTATAGGGGACAGGATATAAGTTAATGTAAGGTGCAGATAGATGTTTGTTGCTTTTTCAGAATATCACAATCAAATGGATTCGGAAAACAATTTACTTCTGTAAATTCATCATTCATCAATGAAACATATCATTAACAATTACGTAAGGATATAGGTATACGAGCGAGGAAATTGTCAACTGAAATACTTTTCTCACAAAACATTATTAACTTGTATTAAAATGGCGTCCACGTCTGAAATCATCTGAAATCCTGAGTCTTGAGTTAGGTACATCCTGTAATACTGCTTGTTGGTACCGTGGGGTAAAAAATGTGACCATAACCACGGGTCGTACCACCAGTGGTACGGGGGGAAAGGAACGAAATACATAAATCACTAATCATGTCAATAACATATCGGTAACACATTTTTCAACAAAACTATTCGAATGATTCTCAGTACAACAACTATGATTGCTTGCGTGGCTGGTGCGCGTGCCATGCATGTCCCGTTGAAGACCTCCACTAGTTTATAGCCGCTCTCTATCTTAGCCTAGCGCAACTGTTGTACGGAAATACACTCAAATTAAAAGAAGAACAATAACTGTCCCGCTGTTGGGCACAGGTAGGATACCTGTACTGTACATAGGATGTCATGGACCACCATAGCAGACTTTGGGTATCTTCAGACCTATGTACCAGCTATCAATATTGTAGAAGGGATCATATAGTGCCTCACTAATTACAACACACGAAATGCTAGGAGGAGATTAAAGGTAACAGTACCCAACCCAACCCAACAGTACTGGAGCTGGTTGCCCTGAATGTCCCTGAGAAGTACAATAGAGCTCGCAGACATGATCTATTTGCGGTGTCCATGCGCAGACTTCGCTTTGTGAGGGAGTCACCGCTAGTACGAGCACTTACAATACTCAACGGTATGGTCGCTTCAGATTCTGAAGTAGATTTTTTTTCATCCCCTGGTGAATTTCGCAGAGCAGCAGGTGAGTTTCTTGAAAAACTATATAAACGTCTTGGATACCATTGTCTGTAATGTTTATATAGTGTATAATTTTTGCAAATAAATAAACTATAATTTATTTGTAAGTACCTAACAGAAATTAGCGAATGCGAAACCTCAACAAATCGTTAAACACATTGCGCAGGTAGAGGCGATGAAATGAAGAAACTCCTAATTATCCAGAGCGAAACAGCCCGGAACAGCTCGGAACAGGGGCTCGCTTGTCGACACGATAAACATGGGCAGGTGCGCGCGGTATTGGAAAACTTGCGGATTAACGCGGGGAACCGCTGCTGAGGGATGCGTATGTATAATATTTTGAAATATCGATATATTTATAAGCCAGAAAAAGTGCATACGAGCGATTTGTAAAATTCAAAGACACAATAGTTGCAAGCCTTTCTTTATTAAACTAAAAAACTAAAAGTCAACACGGTAAAAGTGCGCGCGTTATTGGAAAACTAGCGGATTAACGCGGGGAACCGCTGCTGAAGGTATGTATAAAATTTTGGGTAAAGTCAAATCAGGGCACCCACCTCGAAAGTGCTCCAAATTTTTTTCTATCGTTTTTTACCACTAATATGGAGTATCCCGAGTAATATTGAGGAGAAGCTGGAGAAGTCATAATATTAAATGTATAATGTAAATGATATCATCCCAGTTCCCAGTCGGTCCGCTTGAGTTTCAGCGAGCGATGGGCGATGAGCGATGATGATGTATACAATTTTGAAGTATCGATAATGCCAGCCCTAAAAGTCGAAAGTAGTAGTAGAAAATTTCTTTTCACTAAGTACAACAAGTTTTTAGAGATTAGATAGATTTCAAAGATAAAATAATTGATTAGAAATGTACATGAAGATCCAATTCTTTATAACCCATTTACATATCGACTAATGGTGTTTAAAACCTACTACTGTTTACTGGATTAAACCTTTTATGAGGACTTAATGTCAATGTATTTATTAATGAACTGTCCAGTGCAAAAGCAATTTTAAATAAATATTGTTTAGAAATACAATTATATTTGTTTGAATGTCACGGAAAATTAATAGGTGATACACTACAGTAAAAAACTTACTTTGAAATAGGTATAAATATCGATAGGTTCTTTACATCACTACTCAGCAACACCGAAAGCAAATAGCTAAACATTTATTTCATAGAATCGAATAATTGCATCGCTTCCTCAGGTACCTATTCCGAATTAAAAACGATAAATCGTGCCCAAGAAAAGATCGGCTCTCGAATTAAAAAACTTTCAACTGCTTTTTATTTATGGACGATGATTGAGTATTTAATATTTGCGATTATTTAGCATAGAGCAAGATGAAAATTTAAAGCAAAAAAACCTATTTTTTAAAAAGCTTCTATTTAAATGCTTTAAGAAGAAGAAAATATTTTTTCCTTTAAAATTTTAACTATCAACATAACCTCATTATAATATAAGTACTAGTTTTAAGTATTATCCTAAAGGCTTGTCGCGAGGTTTGCTTAAGAAGAATCATATAAATTGTATAGAATGAGATTATAAAAATGATAGTAGAAATTTCAAAATAAAAATTTATTTTCTTCTTTTAAAAGCAATTAAATATATTTTTTTTCTTTTAATTTTTTTTAATTTTTTTTAATTTTTTACTTATTTCTAATTTAATTATTCTCGGTAAGCCCTTTCATTTGATAACCATTTTGCAGAAAAGCATAAAAAATAACCATTGCACCATCTTGGATGTTCCACCATGTTGGATTTAGAATGACGTCACATTATTTTTCGAGTTACTTTCAACAAGCCCTTTCATTTGATATGCATATTGTAGAAGTGCATAAAAAATAACTATTCCGCCATCTTGGATGTTACGCCATATTGGATATAGAATGATGTCACATTATTTTCTGAGTTACTCTCAACAAGTCCTTTAATTTGATATCCAAATTGTGAAATGCATTAAAATATTTATTTATTTATATGCTTTATTGCACACCATAACAGTAAGATATACACACAAAGTTACAATTAATACTTTATGGTGAAAAAAAGGCTATAACAACTATTCCGCCATCTTGGATGATCCGCCATATTAGATTTAGAATGATGTCACATAACTGCTCGTATATTGTCATCTAAACTAAATGTGTATCCAAAATTTCAGCTCAATCGGTTGAAGATATCTGCTTCAAAATTGAGTAGCAAGATTCCACCCGAACAAACATACATACATACATTGAAAGTTAAATAAAAGCTTTTAAAAAGGATATTTATTAAAGAAAAGAAGTTCTGAAAAATCAGTAAAAACATTGTTAAGAGCTATGGATGCTACAAATGATACCTATTAATGAAGTAGACGCCTTTTATTTTCCTTTTTTTTTAGAAATTTCCGCTAACTTACCTAATCGCTAGGTACAAAATGTATTCAATTACTCGTCTGTTGTCGTCGTATTTCTTTGGTGATAAAAGATCTGACTTGTTACAAATTATTATAAAGATGTACAGGTCCTGCATATATTTCTTATTTTACATATTTATTATGTAAAATAAGAAATATATGAGATTTCTTCTATAAGCACTTCATTACACCTTCGCCTGTGGGTCACGGAAAAGCATATGAGCCTCAAATGTTGTCTCTTTTCTCCAGTGGTTCCGACTGCGGGATGACTAAGCTGTAGCTGTAACAGACGGATGGACAGACGCACTAAAGCTCAAAAGAAATGCTGATATGTAGATATTATTCAAACTATTGATCTCACCTCACCTTACACGAACATAGCATAGCTATATAATTAAAAATCAGTTTCCAACATGATTTGTTAAAAAAAGAATGAATATGAATAAAGCGAATCATTTGAAACAAAAAATACAACGTTAGAGCACAAAGAAGCATTGCATTATGGAGAGCGCTCTAAGCGGTGCGATACCCTCCTTTTAGCGACCACTGCTTTTCATCCAAACACAAAGATAAGGTGTCGTAGTACAGTAGATAGGCAGCATGTGTCACGCTGATTAAATGCAGATTTACTTACAAACGTTATTTATTAGATGCTTTAGTGTTTGACTTTAAACTGGCTAGTCGTACTCTTGTTTTGTAAATAGGCTGTAACAGATGTTGCTATACGTTAAAAGTATTTTTACTTTTGCATTGAACTTTAACAGCTAATAGCCTTTATTAGCAGATATCTCCAAATGACACGCATAAGTAGCATAACTTATAACTTGTTAAATGACTTTGCTGCAGGGTTTTTTTGCGTCCCACTGCTGGGCACAGGTCTCTCTCCGTTATTGGAGAGCTGGAGAGACTATGCAAGTAGGTTGGTTTGAATACATGTTAATTAATCTATACAAATATAATAGTGGATATGAAAGTTCAAAGTTAGAGTAAGAAACATTGCACTATGGATTGATAGTTGCAATAATCCAATGTTTTGGTTAAACCGAGCGTGAAGAGCGCTTCGAGCGATGCGATACCCTCTTTTAATGACCACTGCTTTCCATCCACTGAGCACAAAGATGAGTTGGGACGAGCAGTACTGGAGATAGGCATAATTAGAGTTACGTTGATTAAATGCTATTTTATTACAAACTTTCTTCGTTGGGAATTTTGCAGGTAAATAATAAATTGCAAAATTATCAAGTACGGATATACGTAATGAATCTTTCTCTTTATTTGTGTAGGACTGAGTTTTACCGTAGTAGAATCGCACAAAAATATTCCTTGAGATTACTTCAGCGCAACACAATTTTAATTTGAATAGATTCCTTTGGCGTGTTTTTAACATATGAAATAAAGATGATTTTGTTCGGTATAGGTTAGTATAGTCCCACATAGGTAGGTATAGGTTGTGGCTTAAAACACAATGAAGCATTTCGGTTTATCTCATACATTGTGGTTATGTAGTGATTGCTTTATTAACATCTAATTGACTAGTGAAATTGATTACAGACGAATCACTGTTTGTATTTTTTTCTCGTACCGGTTTCAACAAAACGGGGAAAAATCGGATAATTTTTTTTTCTTGAAATTAATTGAATCATGTTTAAGTTTATTTCTCAGAGACCGCCACTACTAACATGTCATAAAAATATATTACAGTACCATCGGCCATACATAGGCACAATTAGAAAAAAGTATATTTTCGTTTCTGCGTTTCACCATATCATTGACCCAGGGTTCCCAATAATAGAATTAGGTCCCTCGCCAGTAAGCGAGGGGTATTCTTCAATCCCGTTTGTTTAGCGACATCGGGGCTCGTTTGATTTAGCGTCATCTCTCTTGATTAAAACTGGATAACGTTACTGCCATTTAGTTAGTGGTAATTCGATTATGGAAGGGCTGAAGTTAAATAGTTTTAAGGGAAAGATTGAATTGACTTTTTATTTCCAAAGGATAGACGAAGTACAGGGAGCTCATGGATTCAGTACGAGATTTTTTTTTAATTTAACCAAGTATGTAAAAGATTATCGAATTGTATCGTACTATTACTGGTTGTGCTTCAAGCACAAATAGCGTAGAAGTTATACTTTATAGATAGCAACACTACCAATACATATCGAAATAGTTATGTATCGCCGACGAAAAAGAAAGATAGTGCAATTTAATGTTTCCTCAATTTTGAAGACCTAGTAGGTAGCCAAAATTCTACTTTATACTATAATTAACATTTTTAGAATGAAAATCTACCTAGTTAATTAATGTGTATGAGGCAAAATGCATAATTATAATTCGTGCTAAAAGTGGCTCGGTATAACTTTACAAAATAGGTTGTGTTGTGTTACTAAAGTACCTCCAACAACGTTCCTAGCATACTCGCTTCAGAACCTGAAAACGTAAATTCACAAAGTTTCATACAGCAAACAACACGTCTATTCTTGAACGCGTTCGAAAATCGTCTGAGCGGAGCGCAACAAAAACACGTGGAGAACTCTACTACGAGAGGCGGGGCTTAAGTAGTGGTCAGCCAATAGGGTTGCAGCATTTATGCTTTGTTTCGCTCATGGTTGGCTGTCCTTATCTAAAACGTAGATTATACGATTGTTCATATCAGCGGGTTGATTTTTTTATTGTGTCGGAGTACGGTTGCGGTGTCCATTATCCTCGTCATAGATGTTACTTATCTAACTTTTATTATACGTGTTTTATCCTGGAGACAATAGCCTTTTATTGTACTTGGCTAAAGATAGCCGCATATTATTGTATCATTTTATTTTTGTTACATTACTTTTGTACGCGCTATAGGTACTCATAGTTTGGACTTAGTTTTAAAGTGATACAAATATTTAATTTTATTCAAAGTTTATTTTAAATTTTTAATGTAACTTCTATATGTTACGATTCATTTGAAAAACGAAATAATTTTTAATTTTTTAAAGCCAACAAACAGTCGTTTCGTTTTGCGTACATTTTCATTAGCCACTTTGGTAAAAGAAAGATTTTTTTTCTACCGGTATTATTAATATTAAAATCGGCCTTGCATTAGTAAATGTGATTATGGATGTTGCCAGATTTGTCATAACAAGTCTAATATGTGATAAATGGAAAATAATTTTGGGTTATATTCTAACAAATATAGAGCACCGGGTAAATTTCAAACTTGGAAACTTATAGGTATTTAAAAAAATGTATTTCGATTATTTAAGCAGTAAACAGTAAATGATCTGAGATTATGGCTTCGTTACTATAAACTAAGCGAGGTGTAATGGCGGTAAGGGATGCAAGCGGCAAGGTGTCGCTCAGTCAGATGGTTCCATGAATGACTTTACTCCTAGTAAGGGAGCGGGGTGAGTGGCAGCGGGGGAATGAGCGGAACGGGTAGCGATTCGGTTTCAACGTGTGGTTTAATTTTAATAAAAATATGAGCTGAGAGATACTTTTATTGAGTGAACTATCCGGTACACTTATTGAAAAAAATATCTGTACCTAAACTAGTCAAATACATGGAGCTGTTTATTATTTTTCAATCCCTTTCAATAAAATCTTCCGTTTATATTAAATTCCTGATACTTTATAACTTTTAGAAATTTGGGGCACTATAGAAAGTTTTTTAAAACACTATTATTATGTTGAATGATATGACATGGAAGAAAGCCTGGATGTTGATTTTTGCAACAAATTTTAGTGCTAGTTTGTATGTTTATTTTATTAGGCTGTATCCTATAATCTATACTAATATTATAAAGTTTTAAGAGGCAAAAAAATCGTTATGAATGTTGTACAAAATTTAATTCCGCGGGCAGTGGGCCCACACCGCCGGTTTTGTTCACCCCGCATTGTGCCACATCCGGCCGCCCAACAATGGACCGCTTTTTGTGAACATTATATTATTATAGGGATAATTAATTTGGCTTCCATCACACCGCCTCGTTAGGTAATGATCTGATACGTTTAAATGGAAGCAAGTTTGTATGCGATAGCGTCTCGCGATTTATTTGGGTATTATTGAGTAGGAATACATAGGTACTTACATCTTGTGACGGGTAGATAGTATCTTCTTATTAGGTTTTTGCTATTTAAATTATAATATAAAAATATGTAGTTTTTACCATTAATATTGGATCTTAAATATTTTATTAATGTAAGTAGGTTCCTATCTATACTAATATATAAAGCTGAAGAGTTCGTTTGTTTGTTTAAACGCGCTAATCTCAGGAACTAATGGTTCGAATTGAAAAAATATTTTTGTGTTAAATAGTCCATTTATTGGGGAAGGCTATAGATTTTCTCTATATAATATATATTGGCTATATAACATTATGCTATGACTAATACCAAATTCCACGCAGACGAAGTCGCGGGCGGCCGCAAGTTTAAAATAAAATGTTAAAGTAGTAAAAGGTAATTGGAGCCAAATTTAAACAGTTGTTACAATAAAACAAAAAAGTAAAACGTATTTTCATAAATAAAAACACATTTTCGGAATTTTCGAAATTGTATCTTAAATATGGGGTAGGTATAATAAAATGGGGTAGAGTCATAATATAACATAATAAATAACGTTTCACACACATACCCCCACAGTAAGATAGGTACACCCCGTGTCATTGGTGCTATGGCACCCAGACCAAGAACAGAAATTTTTAACTTTTCATTCAAATTTCTGCTTCGCCGGGAATCGAATCCGGAACCCTCCAATTGGCAGTCCGGCATTGTAACCATTGCGCCACAGGGGTCGTCTGTGTCATCATATCTTCAACATAAATTAATTCTGTGATTATCAAACTCAAAGCCGTTCATTGTTGTATTTATCTGCCATATTTATTAGGGGAAGAGGTTTTTAATATCAGCTAATGTCCGCCATTACAGATTAAATAGAGTTTTGAATTCGACTCTCTTTTGTGGCGTATTTTATCTACCCTACGGTTTAAAGTCAGTTCTTTGTGTTTTTGGGTCGATACGTGAATAAAACGGATGCGGCTATAATTTTTAATTGGATTTCGAATTTTAATGATGTTAAAACCTATGATTTTTAAGATTTGCTTGTCATATTTTCTTTAATAAAAATACTAATCTATACACAATTTTAAGTATGTATGTAGCAGGTATAAGAAACGAATTTTCCCTTTATACACTAAGTAGTATTTAATAAAATATACTTACTAGAAAATAAATACATTTACTATAAATACATAAGTATCTGGTAGTACCTATATTGGTTGGTAGGTAATATCTATAGTAGGTAGGTAGGTAAACATCAGCATTATAGGTAACTTTAAAATTTTAATAAATTTGAAACTTTTAATTACCATTAAATACCACATAACAATCTATTAAATATTATGTATAGCCATGTTTAATAAAATAAATTAAAATGAATTGCGAGATTTATGATACAATGACGAATTAACGTCTTTTAAAAAGACGCACGTTGACAATAAATACAACATTCAAGCATCTGCGAAATAGCGCAGAACATTAACCCAGCTCACAATGAACCCTGGACCCTCAGCTCCTAATATCATGGGTGGTTTATTTCCGTTCATTTCAATAAATCGAGTGCCGATGTCAATTAATAAAATATTTGTCACATAAATTATCTAGTGACAAATAGCCGGGACCTTCCGGTGCTTTGAGAGACGCGTCATAAAATAAACTGTTCCATACACTCGGGCCCTTAGCTCGCACAACACAACGGTCGCTGCACGGCCGGAGGGGGCACCGCAAAAACTGCACCGACTTAATTATAAAGAGACAAGAAGCGCCATTAAATAGCGATTCGTTAAATCCACGCTCTCGTGTTAACACCGTGCGTCTTCCTTCTCCTTCCACTGTATAGAGATTCGAGCGAGAGGAACATACATCGGAACGTGAGGCGTCGAAGGGGCGGCGTCTCCGATATAAGGTTTAGATTGACTGGGCGTTCTCTATTCAGGTTTTTTTTGTTTGCGCCGAGCTTTGTGGAGCTTTTCATTTGGTGTCGGGTCGCGGGCGCGGGCGGTCGCGCTACTCGCTGCGATACGTCTGATGTGATGATAGTCGCTCGAATCGGAATGTTTTAATCGTTTGACTGATATATTTTGAACTGTTTATAATAAAGACAATTTTAGGGACGATCTCAGCAAAGTTAGTTACAAAGTTAGACAATGTTTTAGAAGTTTATTTTTGACGATAGAAGTGTTTATGCGGTGAACTGTAATCATGTCTGAGCTGCGCGGTTCCCCTCCTCTCTCGAGGGGCGCTCTCGATGGTGGTTTTGGGGCTCCCCTGGCGGCTCTGAGCTCCTTGGCGGAGGCGCCTCCTCCGGCACCGAATCCCCACGGAATCGATCACATACTATCCAGGCCAGCTGTGGGCACGAATATGGGAGCCGGGTTGCTGACTCCGAGGTTGTCCCTGGCGGCGGCGGCTGCGGGGATGGCGCACTACTTGCAACACAAGCCACTGTACTGGCCTGGCTTCCAGGGGCTGGTATCGAACCCCATGGCGTGGAGGGATCGCCTACAGTCCAGTGAGTAATTTCAAAGTTTATTTTGTCTTGCTTATCTACGTTAACTACGGATACGTTGTACCTACTTAAAGTCAACTTTACGCCGATGCAAAAGATTTCAACGGGCGCCGAGTTTATTCGTTAGATTTTAACATAATTAAGTTGTTACGGAATGCATTTGCACTGATTTAATAAAAAAGGAAGTATTATTAATATAATAAAGAATCTAACTAATTTGATATAAGTAAAAAAATAACAATATACATTCATGAAATCATTAGTTGGAGGCATCCTATATGGGTCTAATGAATAATTATTATATAATCTGTATTTATTTGATTTTGAACTGACGGACAGCGATTTGACAGGCATCTAATGTACTTAATCCCAAGTTATGGTGTCGTTACTGAGATTTGACTGCATTTTTAAAATATTAGACGCTTTAGTTGCGCATTAAAACACAGTACCAATTTGATTTGATTAATTTAAATTAGGCTGGGTTAATAAATCTGTATTAGAATATATAATTTTCTTGTAACCTAATGATAAATATTATAAATATTTATGAATTGCTTTAACTTTAACGGGTTTAGCTTGAATTGAGACTAGTTCACGTTACCTGCTGGGAATGTGAGGGGGTATCTACCTAATGAACACTGGCATTGGAGCAGCGTGGTGGAGTAAAAATTCAGGCCTCCCGAATAATGGGAAGAGACCCGTGCCCAGCAGTGGGACGTAAAAAAGGGTTGCAGCTAATTAATACTGATAATAAAAATGTTCCACACTCATAGCCCCACAGCACAGTAGGTTAGATATACCCTGTGTCGTGGGTACCATGGACACACAAATAGACAGAAACACAAACACCCAGACTGTGAACAGAAACTAAACTCATTATTCAAATTTCTGCTTCGCCGGGAATCGAACTCGGGACTCTTCGATTGAGAGTGCGGCATGGTAATCTTTGCACCACGCAGGTCGTGCATTCTTATTAGCCTGCTTCCGATGGCATTCCAAATTGTTCGTCTTGTCTGTGTGTTAGTGTTTAAGACTAATTTCATAATTTGCTTTCAAACTTTTAGAACCTGATTATCCCTTCGTCTGTCACGGCCATTTTATCCAATATGGCGCATCTGTCAAGCAAATTTTTTTTTTACGCTGCTTATTCCTGGTTCTCATTAAAAAGAAGATTTTCATGAAATTTTGTATGAAGGCTATACTAAAAGCGTATATTGCTATAATTGTTATGAAATAAGCTGTCACATTATGTATAATTAAATATAGTTTTAGACCGAATTCTATTACTAATTCAAAGGTGAAAGTAGGAAAACTTTAATTTACTCCAGTTTACTGCATTGAATGTGTAATAATTTAAAATTAGTACCTTTATTACAAGCTATATTTATTTTATTTGTATGAAGAACAATTATTTAACAATAACCAATCCAAATAAGTTAAAAAGAATGCCGATTTACATACAAGAATATGTTGAAAATGAATCACGCCATATTTTGGCATTTGACAGATAGGGTATTTTCCTATATAGATAGGGTATTTCCCCTATCTGTCAAGATGCCAGAATATGGCGTCTTGAATTTTTGTTTTGTGTTTTAAACATTATTAAATCGAATTTACAAAAAACCAATCATTATTATGTATTCAGAAATGTATGATAACCATGCGACAAATAGAAATTTGAAATCACTAGAACATTTTTTTTGTTTAAATCAACAAGGTATGAACATCATTTTCGATGTGACCGCCAGTGTGTGAATTTGAATGTAATAATTAACGTCGAAATCTTTAAGTAATCCACATTAAAACAATTATAAAATGTTCATAACTTACCCATTCATGTTGATTGAGCGATAAAAACACTTTATTTAATACTTTTAAGGGCACAAGTGGCACGAAACTTACTACGCACGACCGGCTAGTATGGTGACTGATTGCGCGCGAATTACAAAGTCGCTCTCAGCGTTGCATTGTGTTGTTGACCTTTAGACTGGTCTTTGTTTGCATCTTTGTTCTACTCGCTTCATTTTGGTAAAGTTAAAGAGAGATAGGAACATTAATCCAACCCAAATTGATCTCTTAAGTGGCGCTGGTGGTCGACTCCAGAATATGGCGTCGATCAGATGCGCCTATTTCTTGACACACCACAATGTGGCGTCGGGACAGACGAGGGGTTAAAAGACGTTTATATGTTATTAAAATATATTTGATTAGTGAAGTATGAAAATATTATAGGAGAAAGTGACTAGTGACTAGTGAACAATGTACATAACTAGTCTGTAATGAAATAGAGAACAACAGTAAATCAAATGTGTATTATATATTCTTGGTTTTTTATTTACTTCTTGCAATAAGTGCAAACATATTTTGACAGATTTATTAAAATTACTAATAATTAATACTTAGTCACGAAACGTCAAATATTTATCATTAATATGCTAATGTAATTTATTTGCATAAAATACCTAGTTGTAGAAACAGAATAAAATGCAGAGCAGGTTCTTAACTCTACATTTTTTTACTGATAGCTTTGTAGTTTATTTAGTATTTTTCATGATTTAGATTATTATACCCTATTTAATTTTTTACATTTTAGTAACATGGAAATTAATAAACACACAATATTTGTAAATTTTGTGGTCATAATTATACCTATACCGATTTTAAAAATTTAGTACGTTAAATATGTTAAAGTTAAAAAGGTAGAATGATTTCAGTTATATTTAAAAACATAATATAGGTACTTGGTCATGTTTATTAATCTTTAATCAATAACACATGTATGCATACCTAACTAATAAAATAAAAACAAAGTATGATACCTTACGAAGCCATTAACATAATAATGTTGAAGGGACAAACAAATACAAACAGTCAATTTTAAGATGTTTTATTTTTAGAATTTTAATACATAATATTATAGTCATTTAATACACATGTACATGACAATAATGTGAGTTATAACTTGGGATAGAGTCAAATGTAGAGTTTTAAGTATAGAGGCTCTACATTTCAAATTACATTATATAACGCCGTTTATCTGGATTTTTACAATACATAATATTAGTAAATGACATACCTGTGGCGAAATGCCGAAACGCCAATCGAAGCGACCACGTTCGATTCCCGGTGAGGCAAAAATTTTAATGATGAGTTTCAAATAGTGTTCTTAGTATGAGTGTTGGATAAGACGGTAACCACGACACAGGGAATACCAGGGTTTTTTCAACCTTTTTTTATGTCCCACTGCTGGGCACAGGTCTCCTCTCAAGGGAGAGGGATTTAGGCCATAGTCCACCATGCTGGCCAAGTGCAGATTGGTGGACGTCATGCTTTCAAGAAATTATGAATTTCTCTCAGGCATGCACGGCGATGGAGAACATCGTAATTAATTAAATATCACGATATTTTCCATCACCGTGGAGCAGCGATAAATCCGCACATTACAAATTTCTTTGTAAGAGGTGCGCGCCAAGGATTTGAACCCAGGGTCGGTCAATACCAGGGTTACAAAGCGTTGTTTTAATTTTTTAAGCAATGTTTTAATTTTTTCACACCTTTATATTAATGTTTAATCGAATCTGTGATCTCATTTTGGCTATCATGCGAGCCAATAGCTTGAGATGAGAGATTTACAAGCTACACTCGTTTGTTTGCGCTGCTTCCAATGATGTGACTATATATAAACGCGTCGTTGTTGCAATTTTTTTCTTAACGAAACGTGTTCAAGTTTTTGGTTAGTTTTTATGTAAATTTTCTGTAATTTGTTGTCGATTGAGATGTTATTTTTTTAATATAATGTTTATTTTGTGAAAAAAAGCAAGAATAAATAATGGGGTGACTGCTGGGTAAGTCATGGCCGACTTGTGAAATAATTGGGCCGACAACTGGTGAAAGTGCCATATTTTTGTTTAAAATTGTTTTTTTCAAAGTTGTTGACATAAATTTAATGTTTAATTAATATCTTTAGAAAACTTAAAAACTATGTTTGCTAAAAATAACGAGTGTTTTATTACCGATGTTTAATACCGAAAATACAGTCAAATCACTACTACTGGGTGTTTTACCCTACAACTATGCAGTTTTAAGCAAGCCAATTTCTTATTTAAGTTATTAAATGAATTGTTTAACTCTTCCAAGAGTCTGTTTTTCGTATAGCGAGTCTGTCGTTCGTCTGCAATACATGCAAATTGCAACATTGTATCGTGATCTTTTATAAAATGTAATAATAAAAAAATATATAAATGAAAATAATAATGATACATTAGCGAGAAGATTAACAGCCATTCAATGCCAAATGTGGGCGCGGTCCCGCATCGCGCAAGCCGGCGGCCGACGGCGCGGCGTCCGCAACATTCATCATGAGCGAGAAAATCATATTTTTTTGTGTCTCAGGTATCTCGGAACCGTAAATCTCAAATCAATGGTATTCCAATGTGATTTTTAAATTTAAATATTACCTATATTTTCTAGCAAAAAGCCGAGTTGTATGAGGGTTCGCGTAGATTTTCTATCGAGCTTTCTGTCCGCATCGATGTCAATTCGTTACATTTTTACACGGTAGGTAGTGTTTGTTAACTAAACAATCGCAATAACAATAATGGTTACTATTTATTTTCAAATAGATGATATTACTATTACCAACATACAATAATACCTACTATCTATCTATCCCAAGAATAAAAACATATTTAATATTTTTTTTAATAAGCGATGAGATTTATCCGACGCGACCGATAACGAGTTCTAATCCTCGGCGCGCACTTCAGACAATTTTATATTTTTTAGGTTTTATTTCCGCCAGCTTTTTTCTCTTAGTATACAGACCCTGTGATATGGGTACCCAAAGCCGACGATTGGGTCCGATCCGAAATATAAATAAATAAATATTTTAATTTACAAAAGGCGCAATATGGGACAAATAAAAATAATAATGAATTAGATGTAGGTATATGTACATTTTTATAATTGTGTTATAATTAGGTTTTTCTCCTTAAACATATTTTTATCTTTGTAATATTTGTATACCTCAAGAAGGTAAATATGGCGACCTAAATATATATAAACAACTTTTGTAAATACCCATATTTGTGCAAATAAAATTATTTGTCTTTGTCATGCAGGCCACGTGGTGTTAAGTGGCCGTTGCAGCCCATGGACATCCACACACAACCTCAAACCAGCCTATGTCTTGCTTCTGCCGTACTGTGCAGTTGCGCTGCTACTCTGTAGGCCGTCTCCTCGTTAAGTGTGGCCAGCAACTGCACCTTTCTACCAAAACACAATGAAATTGCTTGACGGCAGATGTGGGTGCAGCGGTGGTACTTCCCCGGGCGAACTATAGAAGAACCATATTTGTAAAACTATTACGCACTGCTCTAACAAATTCATAAAAACGTATGAGATATGTTGACAAAACGATAACACAATATCGCTTATGATTATCGTTATAATGTGCAGTCGGATGAGCTCAAACGATGGCACGCTTGTTCCGGGACATAATTAGCTGTAATATCGGCTATCCGCTTATCTGTAGTGCAGCGAGATTACACGCATTATTGCGCAGTTAGTATGACCATACCTACATCATTTGTTACAGGATTTTGTTCTAGAACTATTTGTTTATTGTAAGTGCACGTATATATTTATGTGATACATATCTTACATACGTCCAAATCACATTAAACTACCTTGCAGCGACTACACTGATTGTCAGTAAAATAAATCAAAAGATTTTAACTCTTAATATATATACATTATAATGACCACAAAAGCAAATTTGTTTTATAAGCTTATCTTACTTAAAATTGTTTTGCTTGGTGAAATTTATGAATTATTTAAGCAGGAATTACATTAAATTATTTGGTATATTAACAGCGTAATACTACTACCAAAACCATTTTGTCTTATATTGTTGTCTTGTATGAGAAACAAGCTTTTGACATAAAAGAAAATCAGCTCTGTATATCTCTACAGAATATTTGACAAGATAAAATTTCGATTAAAGAACGCTTTTTTCAGTATTGTCAGTACAATTTAAATCTGTCGAATCAATCATTTTATATTGACTATTACCAAAATGTGTAAGATATGTTGATTAAACGATAACATGATTTTATTATCGTTACAATGAGCGGATGAGCTCAAACGATGGCACGCTCGTTCCAGAATATAATTAGCTGGAATAGTGTCTCACACGATCAGCTGTCACGTGTGCCCATTATAGACCCATAGCCATTCTGTTATCTCAAATATATAATGTTTAAAAAGAGTGCTGCTGGGAGTTTTTTTCCGCCGCCTTTTTTCTCTCAGCTCAAAATCTAGCCCAAACGGGCAACTAAAGACGATGACCGGGAAAAAATGACATTCATTAAGCGAATATTTTGTATTCCTAATACGAAATAAATCTTTTTCTTTCTTTCTTTCTATCGGCTATCTGTAGTACCGCCAGATTACGCGCATTACTGTGACCATAAATTATTTAACACACTAGGATTCACTGTATTGTGGGTGGATATAATACAATGACATAAACTCATCTAGACCGAGAACCTTTAAAGAAATCATTGATATGTCAGCCTTACTGGAAATCAAACAGAGGACCCGTGTGTGTGTGTGGTCAACCGTGTACCGTTTTATATATTCATCTTAAATCAAATGCTTTTTATTTTTACAAAGTGTTTTTATGATTTTAGAAGCGGTATATAGGTCATAAAAGGAATACACTGCCTATAATTCTTTCAACAAATTTCATAATTTTTTATTCAGTTAGCTTGATATGGGAATCTAACACTCTTTTGCTGTATTATTATTATTGGCTGCAACCCTTTTTGCGTCCCACTGCTGGGCACGGGTCTCTCCCCATTATTGGGGAGGCCTGGAGCTTACTCCACCACGCTGCTCCAATGCGGGTTGGTGGAGATGCGGGTTAGTGGCCAACCCGCTGTCGGATGTTTTCAAACCGCCCATAAGGCCTCCGACAAGGTTTAACGACTGTTATCTATCGATAACAACCGGGACCAACGGCTTAACGTGCCCTCCGAAGCACGGAAACGCGCATGTAATTTTTTTGCCTCTAGCGGTCACCCATCTCATACCCGACCGCGCCCATTTGGCTTAGTTGCGTAGATCGTTTGCGTTCTGCGGTAACCGCCGGGCCATGCGCGCTTCATTATTATTATTGTAGATATTTATTATTATTATTGTAGATCAACTGAAGGTAGCTTAACAAAAAAATTTAATTCGTCATTAACTTTGACTTAACAGTCGCACCCTACTCCCTGTAACCTGTAATCAATATAAAAACCAATACAGGTACTTGTATGTAATACGTATAATAGAATAATCTTATGTACACCGTGATAGCAACGCATGGCTAAGCAACATAAAATTAATTTCATTACTCGGTATCAACGGATCATCGTAAAGCTCATTGCGATATTGGGATATTGCACGAACTGATACCTACTATCGATAAGTGTCCTGTCCGAGTATAGCGCTTGTAAGCTTAACTTGATACTTTAGAGTATTATATGCAATGTACTAGAAGGTACCTATTTCATAAGAATAAATAATACTACATAGAACGGAATCTCCTTTGACCGCCATCGATATGCCGCAATTTATATACCTACTTCCCTCTTTACCCCGTTACGCCCCTCTGTCGCCCAGGCGTGCTGCCAGGGCTGTGAACTGTTAGTAATGCTTATGTCTAAAGATAATATCGCAAAAATATAAGTTTTTTTTTTACTTAAAAATCATTATTTTAGTTTAGTATTACAAAATATGAGAATGATAAATACTTACCTACTCTATAAATACTTATAAATAATATTACTTAATAAGTTATAAGTACCATACCAAATGAAGCCATTTAAGTAAGTATTACTTACCTACATAGGTGTAAGTACTTACGTAGTGTAGGTTTAAAATAAACGAATTACATATTAAGTACAACGTGCGTGCGCCAGTGCCGCGGCGCCGCAATCGCGAGGCAAAACAATCGAGAAAGGTTCAATGACCGATGGCGGGGGCTATTAAAAAATATTTTGGCGACATGTTAAAATGCTGTAGTTATCTAACATTTTTTTTATAATTGAGTGAAAGTGAAACAATTGGCTACACAAAAAGAACTGGTCACATCCTTTTGATATTAGGTACGGAAAAGGAATAATATTTAAAAAATATTACTTATCTCGCATCATCTTTGGGCAAACTAAAAAAACTTAAGTTTGGCATTGTTTTAGAATTGTTTGTACAACCAAACACACCACATTAACTTGGCGCCGTTATTGTAATTGACGCGCCCGTCCGAGACAGCCCGTCTTCAGTAGTCGGTTTAGCCGAAATTAAAGTGTAGGCTAATATCGTGACCTTGAGCCCGTTTTGAGCGGGAGTTTCCGTTCTACGTAGTATTATTTATTCTTATGCCTATTTACCCTTATTTAAGCAGTAATGCGCAGTGAAGTGCGAAGGGTTTTTTAAGTTATAAGTACTTATATAAGGTATATGTACCTATATACCGAGTACTTGGTGAAAATGTTTATGAATAGGTATCTGGGCGCAGCAATTTAGTCGTACAATCATTAGAAGAAAACATTTTTCATTTTTTCAACCTTTCTATTTCCCAGTGCCGGGCACAGGTCTCCGCTCTGAAGCCTCTTATTTGATTTAGGCTATTGTTCACAACACAACGCTGGCCAACTGCGGATTGGTAAACAAATGCCTTCAAGAAATTACGGGTTTCTCTTAGGCATGCAAGGTGATAGGAAAAAACACCGTAAGTAATGAAATATCTAAAGGAAATATCACAATTTATTCCTCACCGTGGAGCAGCGACAAATACTCACTTAACAATTTTCTTTGTGGAGTGAGCGGAGGCCGCCGGAGTTTGAACTCGGTATCTCCGTGTAGAAGACACTGAGTTATTATTACTACGTATAGAGTGGACGTCTCTAATAGATTTCTTGTTACACGTGTTAGAGCCAATCAGCATCAACGCGCTCAGTCAGTGTCGGACGTCTGAGGCTGTTCAACGCATTGGAATGTAAAGTGTAACGTCAAATATGCCTTCTTGCGTATTGTACCTTATTACCAATTGACAGAGGTCTTTATTGGTTGGCACATTTGTCTGGTTATTTGGTTCATTACACATTTCGCAATGCATGATGAGCGCACTGATTTTGTTCAGAATGTCGTCTCTATACGTAGTAATATAACTCAATGGTGGAAGAAGATTTTACAGCTCGGCCATCGATACTCAAATAAGAACTGATTAAATATTTACAGAGTAACAAATTAAAAGGTTAATAACTATACTTTAAAAATAAATCGTTCTATGGTAATTAATATAAACTGAAATGAAAATTATTTGTGTACCCAAGGGTCTGAGGCTCCGCAGTAAACATGTGATACTAATACCCAATTAGCCGCGGGTTAATGACCCCCGTCGGACCTCTAACATTGTGATTATAGGACAAACGGACAAACGGCCGGCAATTAATGGCACTTGGACCTTATTTAAGGAAGTTTCTTTATCTGATGTTTTTTTTTGCGAGTAACAAACAGTGAATTTTAGTAAAATTTTAGTTATACGACCTGTATATTACTAAAATTTTACATTCACTGTTTGTTACTCGTAAAAACAAATCAAACCAAACACTAAATTACCATATTTTATGGACAGTCAAATAATAACATTGGTGTGAGAGAATCTTTTTTAGATCAGTAAGTACCTATAGTAAAGAGAGGATCTTTTCTCATTTTGTAATACATAGGTACGCATAGTAGTGTATAGTCATCGATATAATATACATGTATGTAATGTAATGTATGTGTATTATGATCGATGTATATAGTCGTGTGGAGAGAGATGATACTAAAATAATAATAAAAATCTGAAATAAAATTTTAATAAATTATTTTTGACAATTATATTGACGTGAGATTGATGGCAATGATTTTGCCGCTTAGAGATGTTAGGTAGTTGTCTTAAGGTTTAATTATCAAGTATCTGGAAGACCGAGCGTTGCTCGGATAGTAGGATATAACAATTGATTTTATTGGTATTAATTTCAAACAAATAATACTGTTACTTAACAGCATCATATAAAATAGCTCCCAATAAAAATTGTCACAAAAAATAAAAAATCACAATGTGCTTGTTTGATGTTTGTTTGTACCCAGGTCTCTAGCTCCGAAGTCAGCCTATGTACCACTCGGCCAATATAAGTATAATATACATATAGTATACGTATATCATTCCCGACAAATCAAATATGTAAATGGAATAATTTTTCCACAAAAATGTGACGATCATTAGGTCTTCAATGTTGATCAATGTTTGTTCTGAAAAAAGTCAATCAAATCTTCTCTTTACTATCACTACTTTACCTAATGTGCAACAGACTGGAAAAAATGGTTCATTATTATAAAAAAAATTTCTTTTTCAACTCATTTTGATGTCGGTTCTAATTGTTTTTAAATAAATAAAACTATAAAAAACACAATACACAATAGAGATCAGGTAAAACGAAGCAAAATTTTCACATAAGTTAACCTATACCTATAATCGTAGATAGCCGAACACCCTCAAAGCGCCTAACCCTTGAAATTATTAATTAGTAGAGGGCACTGCGGTCGCGGCACGAATGAAGTGGACACATTTTTTTAATTACCCTTCACGGAGGCACCCAACCCCGGCCACTCCCCATACGGGGGGTATACCCCCCGATCCCATATGACAGCAGTCCGACGGCATATGTCGGCGGAATTAAAATTGAAGTTTTACCGAATGCAGTTTTTGAGCCGGACGGCGCTATTCAATATGTGAGCCAATTTTATCTGCAGCAATTTGCAGAAAAAGCCGCTGCTTCATTTCTGCATGTGAGCTTTTTATTTGCGGTTGTAACTTTTTCTGCGCTGTAGCTTATACGGTTTTAATTGGTTTTTCGTTGTCTTTTGCGTGCTGTTTTATTATGTGTTTTACGTACTAGAATTGAGTTTGGAAATACTCACCCAACTTCGACTCTTTTGTATGCTTATTATGCCAACATTCTCTATGAAAATTGACAAGCATTATTTATAATGTACTATAAATATATGGATGAGTCATTCAGAGTTTCAAGTTGATGAAAGATTCCCTCCAAATAAAATAAATGGAACAGTTTTTTCAAACAGATATTTAAAATAAAACATTTAAAATAAAAGTAATGAAATCTAATTAACAAAATCCTAAATCCCTAGAAATAAATGTCTCAAAAAGTCTATACCAAGTGGACGCATTAAAAATCTCAGCTACAATGTTCCGACCATTACCGCGCGATGGCGCTACGGTCGCAATTATATTTTGGCCGACATAAAAGCCGACTACAATCTCGCAAGCCTAATGAAATTAAATTAAGAATAACATAATACCGCCGAGGGCTCCACCGCACATTTTCACCCCCTGCCCCACCCCGCACCCCTGCGACTCCATCTTTGTTTTTCGAAATGAGGTGCCGGTTATTATATTGTTGGTGCGATGTGGCGTATCGTCATTTTGGTGTTATATCTCGGTTTATTACGTTGTCTATTATGACAACTAGTCCCATATTCATAGAACTGCGCTTCATATGACGTTTCTCATAGAATCTTTTATATCTTTATGTATACCGTGTTTTATGCAAATAAAGATTTCATATCATTTCATTAAGTCTTTTGGTTTACATCGGTTTTTCATAATTTAAGTAAAGCCATTTCGATATTTACATCGATCATGATCTTTCTGTTTTTGAAGAGTTTAAAATAACCAAAAAAATAAGGACTCAGAGTGTTTTTTTCTGTTTTGGATAAAAAGTCGAAACTGTAATGTATGAGATAGAGTATAGAAAAAATTCGGACTGAATAAAAAAGATTTAATTAATAAAAGACATCGTAAATTTGAACTATTGAATTTGAACTATGAATTTTATTCAGTACATACAAAACAGTATAGCGTTACAACATAACAGCGAAAAGTGCTGATATAAATAAAGATAATTTGCAATCTTTTCATTAAAAGCGATATACCTATGTAATTAACTATCATTGTGTATGTAACGTAGGCATTTACCCGATTATATCTATAGGCATATCGACTCATAAAAAGATTTTGCTACAATCCAAATAATAGAATAAACAAATTATAAACTATTTGAATAAACAAACCACAACTTTTATTGACTTTGTTTTACATATTTTATCAATTAGTAATAATTTAAATCACCACTAATAATTTTGATATGCAAACATTACAAAATTTCTCAAAACTCCTAATTCTAACCCTAAAGAGTTTTATCACGTTATTTTCTTCTATTAAAATTGAGTTGAAATTATGTCCTTTCAACATTTAATAGTTTTTTATTCATCAATATTAATACATTATAATTATATTTACCTTTTTGAGATATAATACAATAGTACGAACTAAAATATATAACTAACTATTTACAATTAAAAAAACTGTACATAAAAAGATATTACAAATAAAAAAAATATAAATAAAAAACTTCTAAAATGTCTGTTTTCGGCATGGCACCCAAGACGCTGCAGGCATTTCCCCGTTGTACAGCGAGGCTAAGTCATTGGGCGAAATACTCACCAGCTAAAGATTAAAAGAAAATGTTATCGCAAAGCAGAGTATATCAACAGAATACAAAATGTGCCATATTAAAAAACGTTTATTAAATTTCACAAACTTCGGCGACGCATGAAAAGAGATCAACACTACCCAAAAAAGTGTATTTTTGTTTATTATATAAACTAAAGTAAGTGTCAATTTTTCATCCACATGCATACTAAGCAACAATATAAAGATTTCTATCCTTTAAGCTTTGTTTTATTATATTTAAGTCAAAATCAAAATATATTATTAAATTTGAATACGAATATTCGCTTATTGGAAGTCAGGGTATGAGTTAACATGATTTTTAAAATGTTTTTAAATGGTGTAGCAGATGGGCAATTGGGCTTGTATGCCACGTGGTGTTGAGTTCTTTTTTCAGCTCATGGATATCTACTCACAAGTTTGCCACGCTACTTTTAGCCTTGGTCTCCTCACATAGGAGTAAGTCTGACTTTATAATAAATTATATTATTATAGTAACACACTATCATAGCAGCAGTATGACGTGCTATCGCTGTTTCGCGACAAGCAATAAACAGAGTCGCTATCATCGTAACACGCGCGACACCTGCCGTTGAGATAACGTAGTAGTACCTACGTTGTACTGAATGACTTAGTTGTTTATTTTTCTTTTAATATTACAGTACAGGACAATACTAGTAATCACTCATCAATTTTATGGAATACAATTTTTGTAGACTCATTTAAGACCTGTCAAAGTAATGTTAATCAGAGTCAGTAGGTCTGTGATAATTAGTCAGTAAGCTAAAATAAAGCCAGTCAGTCTACTAAGCGACTACTTTACCAGGACTTACAGGGCTTTGGAGACACCCTGACAAGCTGTGTTATTTGCATTGTTATTTCATTTCACATATAGATTTTGTAATTTAGCTATATTTATCTACACGCAACACATTTACTCGATGCAATCCAAATAATCCTAGAAAAAGCATAAGAATGATATTTGTTTAAAAACATATTATGAGTAGAGAAAGATCTCATACGTTCTCGCCAGAACTCTCAAGAAATTACGCTTCAACAAATTTTTCTTCAAATCACTCTTACTTTCCGGCAATTTTACAGCATTGAAACACTGTGTACGCCGCCTAACGTTTGCGCGACAGCTGTTATGATGAAGATATCGTACCTACGCGATTAAACATACGACATACGAATCGTATGTGCGAACACTTGTACGCTTTCATGACCTTGTTACAAGTTGGGTAGGGGAAATACCTAAGTGGCTATATTGCATCCATAATATACATAGGTACATATACTAGCTGTTCATTTATTAAGTAAGTAACGTTATTAGTTTAGAACAACTTTTTTAACACCCGTATTTGTGAAAATAAAAGTCTTTGCTTTTGTCTTTTTCATGAATTTGTAGTTCAGGGAAAAAAGGTACCTTTACCTCTTCATTGCTTGGATTGGAGAAGAGAAAAAACAACATGACGTACCTCGAGCAGGACTGAAATTTTGCTAAATTCTATTACGCGATCACATTGCCACTCCTAAGGACAGATTGTCATATGTAATGTAGGCAGCTTATACACTATTTTTACGGAAATAGATTGATTTACAGCAGAATTGATTGTGGCGATTTTACCGTTCATACCACATTTTTTATTGTATCTGTACAAGCAAGTTCAGAAACTTCAGCTATGTACAACTCAAAGCGTTGTGAACGCCGCCTTACGCTTGCGTGACAGCTGTTCCTATGAAGATATCGTACAGACGCGATTAAACATACGACATACTAATCGTATGTGCGAACACTTGTACGCTTCCATGATCTTGTTACAGGTTATTTTTTTTGCGTGTTGTAATTAATTTTTTTTTCAACCTTTTTTTTTATATCCCACTACTGGGCACAGGTCTCCTCTCATAAGTCAGAGGGATTTAGGCTATAGTCCACCACGCTGGCCAAGAGCGGATTGGTTGACGTCATGCTTTCGAGAAATTATGAATTTCTCTCAGACATGCACGGCGATGGAAAACATTGTAATTAATTAAATATCACGATATTTTCCATCACTGTGGAGCAGCGATGAATGCGCACATTACAAATTTCTTTGCCAGAGGTGCGCGCCGAGGATTTGAACCTGGGGTCCGTCGCGTCGAAGACCGCGGTTTTTTACCACTCGGCCATCGCCGTAATTAAATACTTAATCTAAAATTTTGAACTATATACATCTTTACCTATCATTACAATTAGTTAGGTTTGGCAATAAACAAATATTGTATGAGCATAATTATTATTAACTTAAAAAAGTAGTCGGTCTAGGTACTTAGGAAAATTACGTGCACCTGAAAAATAACTCCGGGTGTCTGCCTGTCAATCTCTATGTTAATTTATCTAATACAATCACTATGTTATCCAACGGTATGTTTGTATGTTTATCTATTTTTCAAAAATTTTTTTTAGAAACTCGTGAAGCCGTAAGATGGTACAATTTTGTTGCATATTTAATAAGGAAATCAAAACCTATAAAGATAATTTCCAATGATCTAGAATTATAACACTCGACAGAGACTTGCAGCCAAGGAACAAGCGTGTGGAGGTTTATCGTATGGTGAAAGAAAACATTGTAATATTTCTTTAATGTACCTTTAATTACCGGGCATGACTAAGAATTACACAAAATTGCCCAAAGTCATGTCCACCAATCCGCACTTGGTCAGCGTGGTGGAGTATGGCATAATACCTTCCCAATACCAAGAGGAGACTTTTTTTTGTATCGGGGGAAAACTTCAAAAGGTACCCGGCGCCTTGGGAATTATACAGAGTTATGTGGGATTTGTACCGCACTAATACCCCCTCGGTGGCCTGTCTCTGCGTTTGGGGAGGACTCCGGTGGAAAGCACCGGTGTCCTCCACGCGCGGCGCCCCAGAAAGGACCCATCCTCTGGAGAGCAGACTGATGTGCTCCAGCGCACATTCCGATGTTTACGGCGGCATGCGACCACGCACACACCGCCGTCCTTCCGCCGCTGGTAGGACGGATTGAGCTCCCACTCTCACCGCCCGCAACCCCGGATAGCCCCCTATAGTTGCCTCTTACAATCAGGCAGGAGATACCGTAGCTCTATTCTTAATCTCTTAGCTACAGAAATTACCAAGAGGAGACATATACTCAGCATACTAAAACGGGTTAAGATTATTCAATAATGTGTCGTACTCCATGTTTGTGTATTTCAGCGTGCATATTCACAGTCTCTTCAACACATAGATACATTCGCACGAAATCTGCGTTCCATCGCGTAAGTAAGCCCACCCCCGCGGAGGGTTGCGGTCGCAGAGCGAAGGGTATGAAGAAACAAACATTTTCAACAAACATTATAATTATAATTTCAAACATTAACTAGGCAGTGCGTACAGAGCGCCCATTTTGAATGAACCGCTTTGTATTTAATTTAACTTGTTTGGATTGTTAGATATGTTTAAAGAAAATTTTATTTGAAAGGTCAACGAAAATACCCGAAATAATATTTGAAGAATCAACAATTATATGCATTTCATTATGTGAAAAACATTTAAAAAACATAAATGTGACAAAAATAAATACACGTGATACATTACTACACCCCTCTGCCCCCTTGTAATATTTCGTGATTTTTACCAAAACCCCTTCTCTTTCAAGCATCACGAGATTGATGGACGGCCCCTAATTCAAATATATGTCTATTTATTTATTTATTTGGCAATCCAATATCTTTACAGAAGAACTAAATATAGGTGATACTGACAGCCATTACAAAATAGGCATAAATGTTAATATGGAAGCGACGTCTGTTTAACACACTCATCACTCCGCGGCTCAGTCGTCAAAGACAGCAAACTTTTCTGTGAAATCTCTACAGAGATGGCTATATCTTCTCACAGGCAGTTATAATTGCGCGGTGGTTCCAAAAGTGTTCTTATGGGGAATCATGGCGTCGTCATATTTGTTGAAGTTTTGAGTGGGTGCAGCCATCACGCATGTGTAAGAATATGGTTTATTTGCGAAGAACTTTTGGTTCATGACTCCCATGTGATGCCTTATTTTCTTTATCATCTCTTGCGTCATATCATAAGTTTATACTCTAAAAAATATTTTATAAAGCTGATATTTAGCTACAATATATCAAATACGAGCTTTCTTATATTTTGTAGACGTTTCGAATTAGTAATTTTCCTCTTTCCTCAAAAAATATCTAATGTCACACTGTTAAAAGTTAAAAGGCAACCAGTAGGTATTATTACTAGCTACTTTGCTTGAAAACCTAAATTAAACAGATAAAAAATACTTACATTTACTATACAGTCATGTCAGATGTTAAGTTTGATTGTTTGTCATCTGTTGTCGCAATTAAAATAAAATAGCCTTGTAACTTTGCGTTTTAACAGCTATTAATCTAAACTATTTTAAGCACAGTTTGCATTATATTTTTTTCAAGTGAAAACTTCTTTAGCAACTTCGCTAAACTGCACTTTTTTTGGGATGGTTAAAAAATGTTAAACTCGCGTCAGGACACGTGGCCTAATCGAATATTGGTAAGACGGAGGGACAGCTGATGGCTCGACTGTCTGTATACTTGTAAAATTCGTGTATATCAAGTGTTTAAAATATGGAAATTGAACAAAGTGCATCTATTAATGAAAAAAGTGACGAAGAAATAGTGAAAGAAAATGAGTGAGTAAGTACTTTATAAAAATACTAGATGAAAACCTACTGAATATACTAGATAAAAAATTAATACTTATAATTAAAGCAATTCGTGGGAAATTATTCCCTAACCATTCCAAAATATCAAAAATGCAGTACGTTAATGTTTTCACTGCTGCCGGCACTCCCGAAATGCAGTCCGTTTTTTTTTTATTTAAATGCCATAGCCGACGATCATACAGGCTTCGTGGTGTTAATTGCAATCGCATTGCTTAAGCTTAAATATAATTCTTAATCGATGAAATCCCGTCTCAACAATATTGAACCATAAGTATGTAATGTTGCATCGCCTCAGCTCATATATATGTTGATACGAACGTAACCAATGTAATGCGGAGCTAGAGATATAACTCCGATTTCCCCTACATACAACCTTATACATCTCGCTTAGCTCGTCGTTAGGAAAGGGCGGGTAGGATGGGGCGATGTGGGACAACAAAAACAATTGAATTACGATTTTATCACGTTATTCAATAAGTCCCCTCGTCCGCACTTGGCCAGCATGGTAGACTATGGCCCAAATCCCTTTTAATTTCGAGAGGAGGCATGTGCCCAGCAGTAGGGCATAAAAAAGGTAAAAGAAAACAATAAGATTCATACTATAATTACGAAATACGTTAAATTACAAATTATTTTGTCAATGGAAAATCTACATCTAGAAGTTCGATAATTTTGATATGGATTATATCTTATTAATATCATTATTAAATATTATAGCGCTTGATAAGATTCAAAAAGTCGCCACAAAAACTGTTCTCTATTCGAAAGACATATTAAATAAATAGGTTAATCCACATAGTAGCAGAGCGGTGGAGTGCTCCACGCCTTCCCACTAATGGGAAGAGATCCGTGCCCAGCAGTGGGACGTAAAAAGGGCCGTAGTCAAGTAAGTACTGAAGTAATGCTTCAGTTATACTCGTACATAAATCAACCGTTGTATGTAGGCTCGTTAGCGAGCAGGCTTCTGCGTTGAAAGGGTGGATATGTGAGTACCCTCGCCATAGGGCAGGCGTTTCCCGGGTGTTCGAGAACGAAACAGTTGGTGGTTTTTATTATTATATACTGTATATTTGTTGTCTATTTACTTTCAAATAATTTCGTTGTTTTCTTGTGGAAGGAAAATATAGAAATGAAATATTATAATGTCATCCTTTATCGAAAACACTACTCTATCTAGCTTGAGACTGCGGGTCAGAGTATATAAAATCCATCCATACTACCATACTAATATTATACGTAAATGCTAAAGTAACTCTGTCTGCTTGTGTGTGTGTCGACGTTTTCACGCCTAACTACTGGAACGATACACAGATACACAGATAGAGTGTAACTTGGGATGGGATTTAAATAAGGAATGAAAATTTGCATGAAGCGTTGTCATCGTCGAAGACACTTTATCTTTGTACCCCATTTCTGTTAATGTCCGTGTCTTCTATGTAACTGAGTACAAAAATTGTGAAATATATAATATAAATAAATAATATGAAATTAGAAAGTAAGTAATATCTGTACGAGTTCGATCTACATATTAAAGAAATAGGTCTTATAAATCAAAATACTTAATATGAATTGTAATCATAATCATAGTAACAATTCAAATCTACCGAATCTCACCTAAAAGGCTAATTATTTTAAACAAGTATGCAATATATAAGTACATTCAAATTGAAAAATAACAGTTAATAATAAAAAATATTGGTCACTATAAGTGTAAAATAAAGATTAAAATTGACGAATATTAAATAATGAAGTTCATTGTCAATTAATTATTAATACCTAAAAATAATTAATTATAAATATTTACCACTAGCTGTGCCCGCGACGTCGTCCGCGTGAATAAAGACTTGTATAAAAGGGATTGATTAAAGATTATTTATTTGCATTGAATAAGTAGTAGGTAGATTATTCTTACATATTATAGTGAAATCACTTTTAATAAAATGTTCATATGTTCAGAAGACACCTTATTTATTTTTTCTAAATCCTTCAAACCTAAAACAGTAAGGACTGCTTACTGTACTCAGATCTTACTATCCAGTTTTCGCATGATTCGCTTTTTTCGCGTAATCAGATTCTCTTTACAAATATGTAGATCGTTTATTAAAGTTAAGAGATACGTAGTACTGCTGTGCCCGTGGCTTCATCTATGTTAAAAATAAATAGAATCTTAAGTAAATTGAGTGAATTTATACAGCAAAGAATGCATAGGATACATAGCTTTAACCTACTGCAGAAAAGAGGTGCACTATACAATTACTTGTAGTTGGGAGACAAAATTTCTAAACATACACGTGCTTTCCTAAGCATTTTTCTAAGCAGTTTAATCCTTAAACAGTCGGAAAAATTATGAGGCCAATTAATAGACTAAAGATTTAAAACTTGCGGATAGCAGTTTGATCATAAGTCATAACTCATATAACATTGTGAAAACTAAAGCAGAAGGCAGGGTCTCTAATCAGTAAGCTATCTATATTTTGAAAATAAAGAACATTTAATATCTCCATCAACCAACGTGTGTGGATGAGCCCGTACGCAATAAAGAGACGCAAAAAAGTTAGTAAAGTTATCATTGGTCCAATTAACCATGTTCAGCATCATACGCAGGGGCGTAGCCACACTGGGGCAAGCTGGGGCGCTTGCCCCACCCTGGCTCTGACCTATAAGGTACCTAATTAAACAAAAAAAAATTCTCACACTCTTGGCAATAACATTACAAAATACAAAACATGGGCATGGCCAATGCTTTTATAAAGATTTGAATAAACTAAATATTACATTTTATTAAAACGCGTAATTCATAACACCGACTTTCATAAGTAAAACTATAATACCTATCTATCCTGTGTGTAATTGTTTATTTTCTGTAGCTGAAAATATAAACCTCTAAATTTACAGATTAACAAATTGGCATAGGCGCAGACCCCAAATGGCTCAAGTTACAAAAAAATTACTCGGGGAGGGGGGGGGGGATAGGTTGCCCCACCCTGAGCCCAAGGCTGGCTACGCCCATGATCATACGTATACCCAACGACGGGACAACCCGCGTGGCGCAATGTTTACCATGCCGGACTGCAAATCGATGGGTCCCGGGTTCGAATCCCGGCGAATCTTTTCATTTCATTTCATTTCATTACCCTACTGTGAGGCTTTAAGTGTGAAACGTTATTTTTTAAACTATGTACTACTTAATTTTATTAGACTTTAGGCTTTTATTTGAAATTATCTCCATCGATTCACTTTGTAGAAGAAATGAATATTGCACAATAACGCCATCTACCGTATGGCATGTAAACTTTATGGTTGATAAATCGAATGTCAAATTACCAAATAGGTAGATATTGAGATTAACAGTTGGTTCAGTAAAAGTTTAACTATTCGTCACCTAGATGTCTGCAGTAGTCTCGTTTTGTTAAGGCTTTTTACATTCTGTATGAAGGTTTAGAGCATTGAGGTTGTAAGATTTGGGATTTGGGATTTCTCCT
Source organism: Pyrgus malvae (assembly GCA_911387765.1). Lineage (NCBI taxonomy): Eukaryota > Metazoa > Arthropoda > Insecta > Lepidoptera > Hesperiidae > Pyrgus > Pyrgus malvae. Next base: position 21,191,304 of record OU426966.1, on the reverse strand, counting down.
CAATATTAGGAGAGCTCCATGCCCAGCAATGGAACGCTAAAAATGTTGCAGCCTGATATAATGTAGCGATAACAGTCGTTTCAGCTGCAGCCTGTTCATAATCTTCCACCCCAAATGAAAACGAATAATCTGAGTAACTTACTTAATGGAGCCTGTGATGGAAGGTTTGGCGGCGGTGAGGCTCGCGATGCGCTCTTTAGGTACCTATAGCTTAGCCATAATCGGCCGACGAAAGAAAATACAGTAAGCTGATCTAAGTATATTTAATATAGCTGTGCCCGCGACGTCGTCCGCGTAGATAAAGACTTGTACAAAAGGCTTGATTAGACTTGGATTATTTGTTCCTCCTCCTCCTTAGTCGTTCACTCTTGTCAGAGTGGTCGTTGCTGATGATGTTGCAATTTCTTTCGTGACCGCTTGCCCTCCACTGTCCCTTGGATTATTGTTACCTTTTATGAAATTACTAATGATACAAAATTTCATATTATTATGTTGAGTAGATACATTCTTTCTGAGTCCTTACAATTCTTACTGTACTCCTCTTATAATATCGACTTATAATATCAACTTTTATACATAATATCAAATTTCAGTCGTTATCATCAGTTTCTCTTTACAAATTAAACGTATTATAATAGCCTGTTTTTAAAGTGTTTAGATAGTACTGCTGTGCCCGCGGAAAGGATCATTATAATTAAATAATTTGTGCTGCAAATAATGCATAGATTCATTATCATTATGTAACTTAAATATATTGCAGAAAGGTGGTGAAATGTCTACGCTATGTCAGGCGTGGTTAGTAGTTGGGAGTCAAATTCTTGGTTGCTTACACGTTGGCTGCAATTGTCGTTAACATACTGTCGTTCATACTTAATGGAGGTCTTTTGAGCGATTTAAAACATGCGACAGCAGTTAGGCCACTAACAATGAAGACGTCATCAACCTGAATTGGAGCAGCGTGAGAGGATTAGGCCCTACGCGATTAAGAGTCAATTGGTCCTATTAACAACCCTTCACACAGCATCAGAAATAAATATATCGATTACTAATATTATTCTGGGCGTGACCACCATGCCGTGCTGCTGCCGTGACGCTTTAGCATATTAGTATAATACCAGTGCCAGTACTGCGTATGTATGTAATAGCTCTAATTAAATTAACCAATGAAAACGTCTGCTCATTTCTATAACATTTTTTTATTAGACCCTCGGCAATTGCTTATTCGTTTATTCGAAATCACTTTTTTTATAAATAAACCGAACAAAGAGGCAGAAAGACCGCGTGGTTAAGCGATCACTGTCGCCTATGAAAACGGGCAACCCCAGCGGAGCCACCCGAGCACTGCCGGCTTTCAAGAAGAGATTTCTTTACAGCTTTCTTGAAGAACCCTATGTCAAAGTCCACTGGAAATGCCTCAGCTGGAAGGTTGTCCCATAACTTACACATCCGTTCAAACATCAAAAGGAGCGTGCAAAGCGGCCTGTGGAACTTTAACCTTCGACTGGTGGTGTAATCATGATATGGAGACGTAGCTATCATTTTGAAAAGAACACTCAGCATAGTAAAATCGGTAGAACACTTTGATTTTTTTACGTTTCACACTGATAGCGCCAGAGTAGGGGAAAATATACACTGTGTAATGGGTACCATGCGACACACAGAGACAGAAATACAAACACTTAAACCGAGAACAGAAAATTAAACTCATCATTCAAATTTCTGCTTCGCCGGGAATCAAACTCTTGATATCCCTTCGACTTGAGACCCTTCGATTGGCAGTCCGGCATGGTAACCATTGCGCCACGCGAGTGCAGGCGCGGTCTCAGCCTTCAATTTTGGGGGGGGGGGGGGCCGCAAAGAAATTTTGTTGGGGGGTCACTAAGAAATTTGGGGGAAGAGGTGTCTCAAATTGGCTTGATTCGCCTTCCATCTACGCATGAGTGAGGGATTTTGGGGAGGGTCATGTCCCCTGTGACCCCCCCCCCTGGGACCGCGCCTGCGCGAGTTGATAATTATTATTGTCTATTAAATAAGGTCGATACCAATAAGTATGTGGATGTAACCACCGCGCCGCGCCTCCATAATGCTCTACCACAATGAGTACAATATCAGCGCCAGTTCCAAAGCTCTCTGTTGTTAAGTTTTTATTAGATACTTTATTAAGTAAATATACTCGTAATTAATTATTTGAAATAATCTCCACCTATCCACTTTGTAATAGCGTTATTGGGTAAAATAATGATTATGTAACACCACCTGTAAATCTACCTGTAAAAAGCAATTAAATATGAATAAATGAATAACAACGACATCTATCGTATAGCGTGTATACTAAATTGTCGATATACCGAATTTGCAACAGATCACTAAATAGTTCTGAATGTGAACATAGATGTCGGCAGTAGCCTCGTTTTGTTAAGGTTTTGTACATTTTGTTTTCTTTGAATATATGGTGATATGATATGTATGTTTTTTTTAAATATTTAGAGATGAAATCTAGCATAAGTGTTTGAAAACTTGCTATCAGAATATTAAGAGATGTTAGTATTATCGAAACTTGTGGTGTGATCGCTCGCATTAACTTTATTATAGCGTGCAGGTGTTCATCCATTTCATCATTCTTGAAATTGACGTAACTTTTTTGTTTGTGAACCGATTTAAATAAAACAAACCCTAAATGTTAATCCAGAAAAATACCAATACATCAGTGAAAACCGCATCCTTCTACGTTAAGCCGTTCCTGAGATTAGCGCGCACAAACGAACAGATAAACAGACAAACAGACAAACAGACAAACAGACAATAATTCTAAAAATCATTGTTTTGGGTTCTATTACGCTAATAAATAGCCCTAGTGACAGTTTTTTTCAAATATCTTCAATGTACAGAAACGGACTTGTTACAGATTTATTATATGTATAGATGTTAATTTGAATGCTATGCTATGAATGTTAATTAAAAGTAATAACATTATAATTAACACAGTTCCATTCAAATCAATTTCTGATGTTCGATACAATCATTATTGGTACTTACTACAGTATGGTCCAATACAAAACATCAACCAATATCAAGTTATGAAAATCAGGTCGCCACACTGGAATACACTTGAACGGAATGATAACCGTATTCCACGCGGGTGGAAACCTAGTTAATTCTTATAAATATCCAAAATTCCTATTACTATGCGAAAAGCATAAGCACGCATTACAGTGCAAACAGGGATTGAATCCGGCAATTTTCCCATAAGTCCCAAATCCGCGTGGCTGCGCTATCCCGGGGGAAGAAGGGTTGTGGCGAGACGTATAACGCGTATAATTGGGGATGTAATGGTTACAGCCTACTTCGAATGTATTGTAATGCTTTAGGAGATCGTTGAGATAGGCTCGATGGGCTGCAGGGAGCTTTATGCCTTTGTCACGTTGTGGAAAAGTTTAAGTGACAAATCTGAATTGTTTGACTCTTTTGCAGAATCAAATCAGAGTCAGAGTACCTATTTTACACATGATTTTAGTACTGTAAATTAAGGCTGCAAATCTTTTTTTGTCCTACTGCTGGGCACGTGTTTTTCTCCATAATGGAACGGAGAACTGGGAACAAAAATATTTATTCATTTATTTATCATTTGTAGCACCTTAAACTAAGGGTGACTAGGGGATCTTACTAGCAACTTACTAGGGGAAAATGTCTTTAATTTTTTGTTAGAAAAGCTTGCATTTTAGGGTACGAAAGAAATTGAAAAAATTGAAGACTGTACCGTATTAACTTACCCTATTACATGTGTCTTATGACAAGTGCACAAGAGTTCACAAGACCCATGGCTGAAAAAACTACATTGCAAACGCAATCTACTTGGCCTTACTATTGCCACTGCGATATCTAAAGTACTATCTTCGCTAAATTTATATATAATCCCGGTTTTAATAAATAATATAAGGAAACAAACAGGAACCAGAACTCGGGAGTTTTTCAATTGTGGGCAGGAATAATATTAACTGCTGCATAATGCTGCTGCCGGACTGCCGATCGGAGGGTCCCGGGTTCGATTCCCGGCGAAACAGAAATTTGAATGATGAGTTTATATTTCTGTTCTCGGTCTGGGTGTTTGTGTTTCTGTCTCTGTGTGTGTCCATGGCACCCACGACACAGGGTATATCTACCCTACTGTGGGGCTATGAGTGTGAAACGTTATTTATTTATTTATTTATAATGCATGGCGCGCCTCAGATGCAATATGGCGCGAAAACTCGCCCGCAAAAACTATGCATGGAAAGACGTACAGGGGACATAGCCGCTATAATAAAATTAAATGCAAGTAAGCATTGATAATGAAATAGGTACTTACTATTAAATATACTTAAACAAATAAATAATGTAGTTAAAAAAACTAAAAAAGACGCTTTTGTAAAAGATATAAAATGAAATGAAATGAAATGAAATATTCTTTATTCACTGTACGGTTCATTTACAAACTCTTAGTGAACGTTTATTTTTTGTTCTGTCTGCTCTGGGTGCGCTTAGGCAATGCTGAGCTGAAGAAAAGAACAGACGGAGAAAAACAGCCCTGTTTTAAAATATGAGGTATAGGTACAATAATAAGCTTTCTTACAGAGTAGCTATGGGCAGATAAGGAACATACGTGACAGCTACCGCATGTGTCAATGTTGTCCCACAGCTATCTGTTAACATTGGCAGTTTGATTGATTTAAATCTATAACATCATTTATAGATACAGCCTTGTGGGACTACAGCTCAATCCCAAGCTTTTTTATCAATTAAATATTCCTTAAGATCGTAATTGCCTTGCGGCACAGGACTTGTTTGACTTTCTTTTTAAATCTGTGCAAAGGAAGGGATTGAACACTTAAAAATAAGAAGAAAACGTATTTTAATGTAAAAAAGTGTAGGGTGCATGGTGTCAATAGTATCTCAAAGAGTACCCCACGCTTTTTTTTACAGTAAAATACATTTTCTTCTTATTTTTTAATTTTTAGTTCGTATTTTCACAAAAGCGTGTTTTTTAGTTTTTTAAACTACATTATTTATTTTTAATTTTTTAGTTGATTTTTTTTATATTATTGCATTGTCATCAGCCCTTGACCCCTGACGGTTAGAAGTAGATGAAAATGAAGTTAAAAGACTCCGTTACATACATACATACATAGATACAGGTGAAGCTTATATAAGCATGTCAAAAAGGAAAAAAAAGCACAGGAGGCCCACCAACCAGGTGGACTGACGACCTGAAGAAGACAACGGGAAGCCCCGGGATTCAAAGGGCACTGGAACGGATGGAGTGTCGAATGTTAGGGGAGTTGTATGTATGTCCAGCTATGAACTTCTAAACTTTCCTTTAACCTAGTTTTACGGGATTCAACTCGAAATTTGCAGCAATACTGTGCCATGAGTCTTCATTCCCCAATACGAGAAATTAGGAAATTAGGAGGAGATGCTGAGATCTGATAGCTGACTTCATCACTGAAAGCGGTTTCTTTCACTCACCACTATCTAATAGGATCCTTCATACATTTTATGGACGTCTTTAATTGAGCATGCAATTTTGCACTTTATGAAATTAAAAAGTGTGCCTCTAATTACATTTTACTTCATTTTGCAATCATTCATTCGGGGATTCATTAATCGTTGAAAGCCTTCAAATCTCGTAGTACGAACGTAGGTCGTCTTAATAAGGGCTGCTTAGATTGCCTGACCTAGGCTCGATATCCCAAATCACAAAAAAAAACTGATGAAAAGCCGCTGTTAACTTGAGGACATCTGCCCCACTGGTCTACCTCTACTTTATTGTTTTAATTTTTTATAATCTCTAATCTAATATAATCTATGGGATTCAATTGATCTTATGTTTAACCACAGCTTTATAGAGACAAAAATGGAGACCGCAAACATAACGACTCTGTTTAACATGGCCCACAACAGAGAATAGTTAGCAGTTCTGTAAACACCGCGCCATCCATTACCACTCTTGCAGCAAATCCTAATAGACACCGCGATGCTAGAGCCTACATGTATATACTATAGTTTACTCAGTTGCCCAACGCTGAGTATCAGCGCGAAAATCAGCCTTACACGCAAGCAATACAGTTCACGGAAGCAACAGTTCGGCGAATGAACTCCAAAGTGAATTAGACTCTGTTGTGTGGGCGGTGGAGTTTAGATTTGTTTGTGCTTTTTGCGGTTCAGACAAATCGATGTTGTATGTTGTACGTCGGTTTATAAAGCGCGAAATGGACGCAGTTACAGAGGTTTGTTGAAGCGAGATCACTTCGAAATCTTCGAATGAATATTCGGTGTACTCTGTTTGTGCCTAAAGTTGCGTGTTTTCTTTTCTCTATTTTAAACCCAGAATGAAGGAAGGTGAATGTTGAAATTGTCTGCAACCAGACCTCCGCTTTATATAGTATGTTGGGGTAAGTTCGGATGGTTTTTAGCTGCATTCGTAAGATGTTGGCAAATTTTTTTTTCTCATACTTAATCTATACCAGCCAGCGTAAAAAATAAAGTAAAAACTGATAATCAATAAACAAGCTATAAGAAAAATATTTTTTCGTTTGCACAGACATAACGACTACTGAGTTATGCGAGTTTAAAGTACGGACATACATTTCAAAAAACATGGGAAAGAACGGACGATGTAGGGGAAAGACCGGAATACCCTCTAAAATCACCCAAATGGCTAAAAGCATAAGGTTTATAAAAAGAAAATATCCGGTCTTATACTTGCTACAACATACTTCTTGAATATTTTTTTTTGTTTAAAAACATAGCAGGAACTATTTACGTTTTTAACGTTTTACGTAACTGAAGTAAGTAGCAAAACAAATTGGCGCCTCGCACTATGTTGCGAGTATAAAAAATAACCACAAATTCGGTAGATATTTAACTTATACGTTCTTAACCCATTCACGATCTTACCCCAACGTACAATGCCTTGAGAAGAAAATCTTTTTTGCTTCAACTTAACATGATGTCGGGCTTGTTATGTAAACTGAGCGCCGCAATTGTTTTGCCGTAGAATGAAAATAAGAAAAAGTGCAAGAAAAAGAAATCTTTATACTTACACGTAAAATACAAGACTTCACTTTACAAGACTAAAGCGGCTTTCAGACTACGCTATAATATAATAGCATGTTATATATAGCTCACATAGCACAACAATATCGCGCACCATACATTGTTATGGACGCGTTGACAGTACCTAGTTGACACTGTACTGTACTATATACTATTGGCTTACTATAAGTATACGATATAAATTGGTGCGAGGCGCTAAGTTCATGCTATGCTATAAATTCTCCGCAAAGATCTCAAATCTCAATCTTCAAAGATTTAAAACTCTTAAAGATCGCGGTCATGTACTATAAAAATGCTAGCGATAATATCGCGTAATGTGAACGCCATGCTATATAGTAGGTAGCATTAGGCCCTTCTTTGACTATCATGGCTGCAACCCTTTTTGCGTCCCACTGCTGGGAACGGGTCTCTCCCCATTATTGGAGAGGCCTGGAGCTTACTCCACCGCGCTGCTCCAATGCGGGTTGGTGGAGTGGAGTGGATTTTGACGATCATACCGCTGCCAAAATATCTCATTTCTCAAATTATGATAAGCAGTTTGGGAGCTTTTAGATAACTGACGAACATACACACATTCAAACTTGCCTACGTGCAATATAGTGTAATACAGTAGGTACCTTCTTCCCAAGCATACTAACCGATGATACTTTCTCGGTGGATAAAATTGGATAAATACCTACGATTTTGAGCCAGACTTTTGTGTTTAAGAAAATTAGATTTCTGAAATAGTATTACCTTCTAAAATTATACTTACGCTATTATTCATACAGGCAATTGCAGGATTTGTAATATGGGATAGCGAAACATACGTAACGTAGAGGCCATAACTCTGCCGAAAACAATACAAACTGTAGCCGTAAACAAACTACCTCTGCGTAAAAGTTACATTAATATTAATGCAGCATACCATTAACCCCGTTGAATTGAATTGTGGTTGTATTAATATTTATTTTTGTAGTAAATCAATTCGCGAAGGGCTCTGAAAGGAGTAGGCTATATAAATTAATTTTTAGAGCGAATTTATTCAAATGCCATTATTTTGATAAATGTTCTGTTTGCTGCGATTAGTATTATTGCAAGTAACTGTGCCTACTCACACACTTATTTATTTATTTTTATGGCAGTCTTGTTACATGCATTTCTGTATAAATGCATATAAATGTATAATTTAATTAAACTTCAATAAAATGGTTCCTACATACTATGCACTAACTTGAGATTAAAATCTTCTTCATCCTTTACTAGTCCACTGCTGGACATAGGCCTCTCCCAAGTCGTGCCACTGAGCCCGGTTTTCGATTGATTGAGATAAAAATTAGCTGTTGACAGTTTTTTTTAACATTTTTTAAATATTTATTAGGTAATTAAATCCCATGTTTTTTATCCTTGCGAAAGTTCTTACTTTGCCCCGAAAACGACGTACCTATTTATTGCACCTAAAAGGCTATGTATCTTTTCAATTGAAAATTATTTTCAAAATGGTTGTCATTTCATTCGCTCTCAATTTGTATCAGTTAACTTTCCGAGTGAAACAATGATCCCGCCGTGAAACAAAAACGCAGAAATATTTCATCGCATAAATGTTTTGATGAAGCGTCAGCTCCCCCGGGAGAGGGAGGCTAAAATGGAATGAAAATAATGATAAAAACTGGGATGGGGACACGCGTCTGTCCCCCGACCGAATAATAAGCGATTCTCAGAATATGATTGGCTGAAACGCTGTTTCTTTCGCGTTGTTAGATTTGTTTTATTGTTTCTGTATTTGATTTCGTACTGTAGAATAGATATGCGAGTACAAGAGGCTTTGTTCAAATTTATTGCTTGTCTATTTACAAACTTATATCAAAGGTGTTTGAAGTAGCAGACCAACTGTAGGGCTACGTGATGTTAAGTGAGCTTTACAGCCCATGGCAAAACAACCTAAAGAAATATCAAATAATAAGAAATACGTCCATCCGTAGCAACCATGCGACCGGAAAGAACAACAAACAAACAACTTTTCACATTTAAAATAGTATCATAGTATGGATTAAGTATCTGATACAATTTCAAACCAATTATATTAAAAGATTACGTCCGTATCCATTATTACTGCGACAAATTCATTGAAATATACCACCAGTTAACTACTATTTATCAGCTGCATACGAATCGATCAGATAATACTAATTACCAGTTTATAGGACACTTTACAATTCTGTGACGTCAAAGTGACGTCATGCTATCCTTTACAATAAGGTCCATTTTGCTGTAAATTGTAAAATATGATAATTCAATGGATTGTAATATTATTGCCTTGTTTTACAAACCAGCGCATTATTTAATGGGGCTTGGGATATTCTGTTGTAGCATCCTTGCATGCTCTTAATAAATTACGCTTCACACCATAGCCATACGAGGATTCCCTGTATCGTGGGTACCACGGACACGCCCAAAAAATTAACAGAATTTTCCACACCGAGAACAAAAATTAAAACTCATCGTTCCAATGTCTGCTTCGCTGGGAATCGAACCGGACACTAGATTGGCGGCTGTCGCGGTTTGTTCAATTTATTTTTATACGGCTAAACTCTGTTGGCTCTCTTTTTGCTGGGCATGGGTCTCTCCCCAATATTGAGGACGCCTGGAGCTCACTCCATCACGCTGCTCCAATGCGGGTTGGTGGAGAACTCCGTTATAGATGTTAAAATTTCATGGTTAGCCAGGAAGCAAGGACCATCGCGTAATAGGGGCGATAACCATAAAAATTACCATGAATGAATAAAGGAATATTCTATACCAAGTATTATTTTCTTTTTCTTCTTTATTTTCTTGTGATGGTTCCATAACTTCCTTCCATTGTTTAACTCAGTGCTTGTTCGTAGGCGACAGGTGCAGTAAAGTGCAGAAGTGGTGTTGCGACGAGATATTGCGTAGAATTAAGATTTAAAAACACTATAGCGTCTACTTGTTGGTCGCATATGTGACCTTCTTCTATAAGCACATCACACACGACAGCAGCCTAGATTGCTTGAAGCGCACAGTCGAGAAAATCGACCAAAAGAGGCTACCACTTTTAAACCCTGAACATTTCGAACCCTCCATAATCAACATTTTCTCTTGTTCCAGTGAGCAACGGCGCGCTAAGCGCATGCGCAGCGCAGGGAGGTATGGACAAGGACGGCAAGAAGAAGCACACGAGGCCCACTTTCAGCGGGCAGCAGATCTTCGCGCTGGAGAAGACCTTCGAGCAGACCAAGTACCTCGCGGGGCCTGAGCGCGCCAAGCTCGCGTACGCGCTCGGCATGACGGAGTCGCAAGTCAAGGTAACTTTCCTACTATGAAAGATACAGAAGGTCCCAGCACATTGCACATACTGTGTTATGTGGCATTTGTATCTTTATGTCTAAAATACCCTAAGTGGTCTCAGTGTTTGAACAGCGTACCAGTGCCTCCATGCGCCTCTTGGAAGAGCGCCGTCCTCCCAGGACCGCTGGCTGGACGGTTAGAGCTCCCACTCTTGCCACCTACAATCCTGGAAGCCTGGGAATACAATATGTTGCATTCTTAGTCCCTTGCTACGGGAACCAATGTGTTTGATATGGTAGGGTTAGGGTAAAGTCAAGGCTGGACTGTCAAAATTATCACTTCAGAAAACCAAACCCATGAAAGATCTGCAAGCGGCACCTTGGGAGTAGAATCTAATCAAAATCAAAATAAATCGAGAAATAAAAGTATGTATATGGATGAAGCGCGCATGGCCCGGCGGTTAGCGTAGAACGCAAACGATCTATGCAACTAAGCCAAACGGGCGCGGTCAGGTGTGAGATGGGTGACCGCTAGTGGCAAAAAAATTCATGCGCGTTTCCGTGCTTCGGAGGGCACGTTAAGCCGTCGGTCCCGGTTGTTGTCGATAGATAACAGTCGTTAAACCTTGTCGGAGGCCTTATGGGCGGTTTGAAAAACATCCGACAGCGGGTTGGCCACTAACCCGCATCTCCACCAACCCGCATTGGAGCAGCGTGGTGGAGTAAGCTCCAGGCCTCCCCAATAATAAGGGGAGAGACCTGTGCCCAGCAGTGGGACGCAAAAAGGGTTGCAGCCAATATGGATAACGAGACTGAACCTTTGGATGAACCTAATAACATTTTAAGTTCTGTATTTTTTGCAAATTATTTAAAATCTGTTTGTCTATAAAGTTTGCTAACAGAAGGGCTAAAGTATTTACAAAATACGTAAAATAATAATGCATAATATAATCAACGATAATTCCGCATATTTGTCCAGGGCAAACCGTGAACCAAATCTGACAGTTATTACAAGTTATGGCTAATCTATTAATGTTAATTCGTACTGACTTAGTTATATTGAAGTTTACTTTCCTAGTATATGTATATTAATATGAATAACAATTCAACGCAATATGTGTCTTAAAATTAACTATCAGGGTAAATGCACCAGTGCGAGCATTCTCTCATAACTAAATAGCTAGTACTGCCATCTGTCAGGCCAGTGCATGCCACTGTAGGCCGAATCGTAGGTAGATAAGATCGAAAATTGTGTGCAAGTGAGTTATGGCATGATCAACCGTGTTGTAGTCCGCTGTAATCGGATTACGGAGATTGAAAAGTCAATCACTTAGTCGCGGCACAATCAAACGATTCTCTCTATTACTGGTAGGGTTGCTACTTGTTGGTTATAATTATTCTTAAAAATCATCAAATCTTATTTAAATCCTATTTATAACAGTATCTACAGAATGAGACTGTATATTATTATTATTATAGCCAACAGTTATTTAATGGCTTATTTATCCTTTCTTTGATAACAATGTAAATTATCGGGCTATCAATGTATGGTGCGGTTTTACATTTGCATTAACATTCATAACGTATAATAATTAACTTTATTTTATTTATTAATACTATTATTTTAAAATTATTGTATAAAGCGTACACATGTTTGTAATATTAACAAATACAAATATATAAGATGCTTTGTTACAACCTCGGTCAATTTTTTATAATATATTTTATTAAAACGATTCGGGTCCCGATCACCATTTCTTGAAAACCTAATTATGTATTACATATATAATTCTTTCATGATTTATTCAATTTAATTGTTTTTGTAGTACGCAAATAAATATCTGGTTACTGAACGATCAATTTTTCACGTCTCTAGGTGAGTTGTTGAGTTAAGAGAATATAGACGGATGACATCAACTTCTTCTATTTTAAAATATAAATTGTTATGTCAACAGTGGCAGCCCTAATTAAGGTGGATTAAGCGAGCGACATGTGAACGCATCGCTTTGTTTTGTGTCCAGTTCGATAAAAAATTCTATTACTATTGCTTTAATTTCATCGGCGGAGCAGAAGAGAACCCGATTGGTTTTAGTGTGCCATGACGAAATGCAGCTACTGGTTTTTTTGTTTTTAAACAATTTACTTTCTGTAGATAACCCGCAGTGTAACTTTTATTGATTGTTTGAGATCAATCTGCAATTAAATGAAATAAAATATGTAATATGCTCACACTTGAATTACTGTGAATATTCAATTAATTGTACCATGATGTTATTTGTGTAATATTGAACGTAATAAATAATAATAAATTTGCACTAACCTTATAGTTACCAACAACTAGTTATTTTATTGCAGTATTATGTGTTTCCTACTTATCATACACGGTGTATCCTATTTTAACACCTCAATTGTGGTGAAGGTAATAATAAGTATTTATTAATAAATTTTTTATCTATAATATGTACAGCACATTTTATTGGTTTGAAAACATTTTTATTGGTTTACTAATATAGGTTCTACTTTGTGTTTGTTTCAGTGAGCTTAACAAATACTGATTTTTTTTTTCAATTTATCTAAGTATTTAGCTTATATTGGTATGAAATGTAGTAGTCAAATTGTATTGGTGATTATACATATATTCACTAAAAATATTTTAAAATAGTCTTCACAACAATTTAAGTAATTCCCTCCAGTATTCACCGTTTAAATACACAACTTTAATTTAAAGCTAACAATAAAACAGGCGTAAAAAGATGGCGTTTGATTCTAAACTAATTAGGGTGTGACACGCACCCCAGCTAAACGTTGGCTAAACGTTAGGGGCCTGCTCCATTAGGATTGTTATGAAGCGACACAATTGCTTTCCACTGTGTACATAGCGTATTCTGCATCATATGGTGTGTTTGTGATGCTGTGTAAAGAGCAATGGACACGTGCGTCGGGCAGTCGATTCCAGTTTGCAGTAATAAAGGCTGCCCGGAGGGGACGACGTGACGGCGTCACGTTGTGGTCACGCGTGTTAGGTGTCCCGTGTGGAGGCTTATTGAATTGTAGGTGCTTTTCCACCCATTAAATTTTGAGCGTTTTCGGTTACATCTAATGTATTTATCCATTACACAATTTACTTCTTCATCCAAATCTTCTAACTCGCAGATGGTTACCAGGATGGACTATGGCTTAATTTCTTCTCAGTTCTAAAGTCCAGCCCCTACCAGGCAGTAAAACGCCACACAAGTCTAGGCGGTTGATACGTTACTATAAGTTACAAAAAACAGTGTTATAATCTCAGAACAGGGAATGATCAGAACACGTTTGCAATTACGAGTACAACCGTAAGATTTGATTCGCACAAATCATGTGTCATTTCGAGAGTAAGATATTAAAGTATCGAATCCAATCATATCTGTTTACGACTGCATGATAACGAATGCGACAGTTATGTCATCTATATCTCGTAAGTTTCACTTACTGTTGTTATTAAATCAATACAAATGATTCGCCCTCGCTGTCTCCTCGTACATCAGAGCAGTTAGCGCTTCATTCCGAGGGGCCAAATTGTATTATACTAAGTGATACATTCTATTTAAGGGCTGACGACTGTCAAAGTTAAATGGGTAACTGGTGGGTGGTTAGGAAATGGGGATTTTCATTAACGTTTGAAAATAGGATGAAAGTAAAATGATATAGTCAAAGGTTCTAAATGCGTTTAATTGTTTTGAATTATTTGTTAACGTTAAAGTTTTCGTTAGAAAAGACACAGCTGACAGTAGTCTTAATGCATTTTAGCAAAATTTTTGTCATTTTGTATTTAAACAAGTTAAGATCAGACGGTGGTAAAACATTGGCCATATAAGATTTTAATTACGTTAATATTTATTTCATAAGTACTTCATAGTATTATTGAGTATAATTCAAAAAATCGTTTTAATTCCTTCTTACTGGTGCTGTTCCCAGACTATTTATAAAAGTATAAATAAAATAAATTCCTAAGCTTCGAAACTTCGATCGGAAACAATTGATGGCTGAAAGGCCACGTGATTCTCCGACATTAAACAAAATTGAATTGAATACTTAGCGAAAGTTTATAGCGATGCATTGTTTGGGGATCGAGAAGCGCAGCATCGGGTGAAATCAAGTGAACGTAATGAGATTAATGTACTCGATTTATCGCTAGAGGGTACTCGCGGCGTTTCATATTCGCCAGTGACGTTTGTTACGTCATTCTGCGAATACAAACATCATCATGATGTAATGTTTTTTGACATTATTGAAAAATATTTGTGTAATGTAAATACGACAAAAAAATAGTGGATACCCTGTTTACACTTATAGGTAACAACTGTAAACAAAATATAATCATATTACAAGGAAGTCAAGAAGCGTTGTATAACTAATAGTGCATCAAATTAAGAAATATAAAATTAGAGAAAAGTAAACTGACCTTGACTTTTAAGTACTAGTAACTATTGTATATTTTAAAATTAACTGTAAAACATGATTAGTTAATACTCATACTACTTACTCCAAGGAAACACTGCAATATAAAATAAAAAAATATATTATGGACATAAAACTTTTAAATTCCAACAAACGGCATATTTTATAGTTTCAGCAGTCAATAGGCAATATCGGGGCAGCAAATGCCGTAATCCTAAGCGCTAAATACATCTAACAAATGAGACCTCTCCTCGCAAATTGAGCTCAAAAGCCAATGTACCACGAAGGGTGCATTTACCCTACTAATTCTACAAGCTTGCTTTTGAAAACGGAACTTTATTTTTTGGTGTTAAGGTTTAGGTTTTGGGTTCCAAGGTGGTTTCTTTTTCCCTGTATGTCATAGCCCTGCGTGTCATAGCTCATTTGGCATTCGATGGCATTAATCCGTGGAGGATTTAGGGGTACACATGTGATCGGCAGCCGGTGCAGGGAATGCATAATGCAATTAATTGCTTCGATTCGGTGTTTATTGTTGCTGAGCTAATGACGCTCGAATTATGGTAATGATGGGCGAATTTTATTGCGCCGTTTTAAAGTGATGTCGAAATTGTAAAGTTTGGAGTTTTTTTTTTGCAACCAGATTAACTTGATAGTAATGAACTAAGTCGATCAATCATAGCTATTCAATGTAATCAGTGGGCAGAAGTAACTAATCTCTGTGTTTTATGTTCGTTTTACTGCTTGATTATGTTTCATAGTGTACCTACTTCACAAATCTCAACAAATAAAACCTAATACATCGTCATCCATCGTACATTACAAAATTCCATTCATTAATGACATGCTCATTTGTTTTAATTTCTCTATATATTTATTTGATTTTATCGTATTTCCAATGGTGGCGGGAGTTATTGCAAATTTTACAATTGTATGTTGAAAACTAAGTACATATATGTAGAAGAAGATATATTGGTGGTCGCTTCATCATTTTCATAGTTAACGTCGTTACGAAATATCCAAAGAGAGAAACCATTAATTTATTGAGGATTAACTTTATTATACGCAACTGATGGATTTAAAGACGCCATCAATATTTTTATGATCCATGGCGTTTTTAAATACTTACAACCATGAATAGAAAGTTTTTTTAATGAATATATTATTATGACAATGTATAGTGGATAACATTTTCTCTATAATATGTTCCTTCACATACTAGAAATATGGTCCATTTATCCATGAGGCATTTATAGTCCACCACTGGACATATGCCTCCCTGACGTTCGCCACTCCGCTCCTGTGCCCTTTCAATCCAGCGTCTTCCCACTGTTTCTGTACTCGTCAGTCCACCTGGTTGTATTGGGGGCGCGGCTAGTGCATCTTTTGCTGAGACGTGATCGCCGTTCGAGGACCTTTCTTCCTCATCGGTTATCGTTCTCCTCACTACACCTATCGCGTGCTCTTTGCCTATCAGCTTGCAGATCTAATTATGCAGTGTGTAACAATTTGATTACATCTTACGTGAATTTAATAAAATCTGTAAATTTGCTTAGATTCAGGTTGCCCATATTATGCTTCTGTCTTGTATTAAGGGACATAATAATAAAAATACTTCCCAGGTATACTTCTTAATTACAGAATGTACCTACTAAATTACTTTACAATGCCTGACTTTTAAAACCTGAAAATTCGCAAAAAAAATTGTAATGGCTTTGTATAAAAAATGTAGAAAGCTATCAAGATGTTTTGAAACAACTAATAAAAGTAATAAATCATCAAAATCGGTCCAATAATCAATTGTTTAGTAGACAAGCATGTAGTCGAGTAAAGCCAAGTCCTTAAAATTCTTAAAATTTTATCGTCACAATTAAAATAAATCTTCTGTTTATGTTGATTGTAAGAAGAACGAGATAAGCGTTTTACGATAACAACCCCAGCAGATACGCAAGATAAACGACATTTTAAAGCCGTGTGGACTATTGATGGGGACCCCATATTAAATTATTCTGATGGATCGCGCTGTAATTTCATTTTAATGTGTTTTGATTAAATACTGCTTTCATAAAACTTAATAATGGTCCAATGCGCGCTTTTTTGGGGTTGTGTAGGCAAATGTTCGCAGAAACACGAAATAAAAATCATATAAGCTTAAATTGAAATAATTAATATTGTAAAAATAGTAATGTAATATTTGTGGTTTTGCATGGTATGTTGTTTTTAGACTGTGTCATTTCAAATTATTCTGACTTTATCGTAAATTGAAGGGGGATTGATACTGCATGGGTACCTATGTCTTATGATCGAAATGAAACACAATAATGAAAAATACGACACGTATTTCGTATTACAAATTTCTTAGTTCAAATAATTAGTATACTGTGGTTCAGAGTCGCTCGCCGGGGCGACGACAGTATACTACAGTATTCTGTCCCCCCGGCAGTAGTCCGGGAACTGGGCAGTAAACTGGGAACAACCGTATCGACTATCTCTCACTGCTATTTTGCAGGAATACAGAACCCTAAAAAAACAAGCCAAAATCACTCTTACCCGATTTTTTAATCTGTTCTAATATGTTTTGACTTTGATTTAAGTTCTTATAGCTCTGTAGCTCTCGTTTTAGCGTATCGTAATGGGTATTTAATGCGTGTAGATGCAGTTCGGATGACGTCGCAGTTTGGAGATGGATGGCAATGTTCGGTACAATTACTTTTATCGTTATGCAATTTTATCTTAATGCGTTCTAGTCGTAGTTTGTTCATGAGAATTTCGTAATAGTTTTAGTTAAAAGCAAATAGGAGAGTCACTTTTAACCCTCTATGAATTTCTTTGCATGTTTATTTGTGGCGTCGCAGCTGCAAATGTAGGAACAATTTGGATGCGAGTCCATTTTAATCAAACGAAGTGACTATTTTATTACGACAGCCTCCGTGGCGTAGTAGGTGATGAGCCGACTGCGAAACGTGAGGTCATGGGTTCGATTCCCACCCAGGACAAATATTTGTGTGATGAACATGACTATTTGTTCTGTGTCTGGGTGTTAATTTATCTATTTAAGTATGTATTTAGAATTATACAAGTAAGTTTATCAGCTTTCTGATTACCATAGTACAAGCTCTGCTTAGTTTGGAATCAGATGGTGTTGTGTGAATTGTCCAAAGATATTTTATTTATTTATTTATTTATACGGGAACTGTAGGTACGAATAGCTTATAAACTTTGTCAAAAGCCTTTAAGAGTATTTATTTGCATTTTTTAATTTAAATTAATATTTCCCAGCAGTGGAACGTAAAGAGTTGTTGTGTGCTGAGTGTGGATGATGGTTGATGGTGGGATGAAACCGATGAATGATGAGCGAATAAACTAAAAAATCGGTTGTCTGTAAAGTCGGTTTACTGACGATAGTTGAACGTGACAACTTCATAAGAAAATACTTGTTGCTATAAACAATTGACACCACATTGACTTTTCACTGCACTTCATACTTGACGAAAACATGTAAATGTACTATTGTATAGCAGCTGTCCACGTGGACGCATCGCTTACTCAAGTAGGAGAGAGACAGATGTCGAACGCTGCCGAACGCGGAGGCCGATTGTGCCTCTTTGTCGCTCGTTCCGCGCTCTCGCTTGCACTTCAAGCCTTCAATGGAACGCCTCAGAGCGAGGTAACGCCGCATGAGTCATGTTTTTTCGTGCGTGCAGCCGGCTCCTTCAAATTATAAGACGTTGTCATGTCAAAAATTATCTCAACCAAACGCACAGAATAGGTTCTACCTATTACTAACGTACCAAGAGCATAGATAGCAAGAGATAAACTTATTTATAAGCTCGCATCTGCAGAATAATTTGACCCAAATGTGTTCATTTATTTAATCGAAAACACAATATCACCGAGTCGATTCACAGAACGCATCCGATTAATATTTGTCGATTTGTCCGCTCCGACTGTCATCGAGCAATCGATTGATTACCCTATCAGACGACATGGGAAAACCTACCATATCCTATAATCATAGCGTTCAACTTGGATTAACTGTTCTAACAATAAGTCCAGTGATTACACAGGCTCATCGTGTCAATGCGAAAACTACTTTATCTTTTGTTAATAGAGTTCAGTTTTCAATGTCCCATTGGAAATATTATGGATAAGTCTGTTCGATAGATTTGGCCGAATTTGTCGTCGTCGCATATTAATATTTGTCGCGCTGTGTGATTAGGATAAACGCGGCAGCTTTTATAAATGTTTGTGATAACAGGACATATTATTATTGCACTTGAGAAAGGATAGAAAAAAAAAGCCGAGCAAATGCTGACGACGAATTGATGACCTGCGTGGCGCAATGGTTTCCATGCCGGACTGCCAATCGAAGGGTCTCGGGTTCGGTCCCGGCGAAACAGAAATTTGAATCTTAATGAGTTTAAATTTCTGATCTCGGTCTGGGTGTTTTTGTTTCTGTCATTGTGTGTGTCTATGGTACCTACGACACAGGGTATATCCACCCTGCTGTGGTGGGGCTATGAGTGTGAAACGCTATAAATGCTAATCTGTGCATATGCTTGAAGTTGACCGCGGGTTTTTTTATTTTTGTCTAAATAGAGTAGCAGAGCATGCAGGCCGCGTGGTGTTTTGTGTTAATTGTATTGACTCCCGTCAATCTAAGAGCTAAACTCCACCTCAAGCTACCTAAGTCTTGCTTATAGTATGCAAGAGCACAGCTACTCCGAAAGCCGCCTCATGTAAGTACGGCCAGCAACTGCACGGTCCCATCGAAATACCTACAATGGAATTGCTTCACGGCAGAAGTGGGTTCCGTGTAAAACTATTTATAAATAAACTCTACTCTAAAGTGATAAACTAGTTCTGCCGCTTCTGCCACACGGGTATAAGTTGTCTTATCTAGATGAGACGCTTTTGCTCTATTTCAGATAATGATAGCGTTAGTTGACTGTTAATAGACTAAATTTAGGAATTATTGAAGGTGAAGGTGATAGCCATGTTTTTATTTGAATGGAGTAGCAGACGTGCATGCAGGCCACGTGGTGTTAAGTGGTCGCTGCAGCCCATGGACATCTGTACACAACCTCAAGCAATCATAGGTACTCGTAAGTCTTGTCTGAGGTCGTATGCAGTTGCGCTGCTACTCCGGAGGAGGAAACACAATAGAATTGGTTCACGGCAGAAGTGGGAGCAGCGGTGGTACTTTCTCGGGCGAACGATAATAGTTCTACCACCTACAAATTACATGTACTTAAGACTTCGAACTTCCATGCTGGGTTTAAACCCGACGTGGACTTATTTATCACTTGCTCTGCAGCTTAAAAAAAATATATTTAAGTAGTAACAAATTAACCTACGTAGACGAGCTAGGTGTACGATTTTTAAACTATCGTGTATAGAAGATGCAGAGGTGCAAGAGATCTCGTGATTATATAAGATTATTGTTACTTCGGAGTACGAAAGTCTAAATATCATTTAAAATTGAGAAATAATAGTAAATCCCAACTTAGCCATCCGTTTTAACCAAACCTACCCACACCCAAGCATCACGCACATAAGCGCCAGATACATATCGCATTAAACAGAACAACTAAGTAGTGATAATTAATTAAAACTTCGCGTTTGTTCCCCTACCCTCGTGTGGGGGGGGGGGGGTAGGAGGGGTGAGGAGTCCCAATAACGCTTGGAGCACATGTAGGCCCAGCGTGTCTTCGTGGCTTGCCGTATGTTTACCCGATATTAAACTTGTACGTACATTGATGCTTGAATTTTATTAAAGTCGGCTCGTAGCAAGTTCTACACGTGTAAAAGCAAATATATACGTGTAAAAGATCTGTATTGGCAAATTTAGTAGTTATTTAGTGTAGTGATAGCTTTTTGGGTAACACACCCTGTACTATACTACCTGTACTATATGTATTCTGTGGTAACACTTCCGAACTTCCATGCCGGGTTCAAACTCGACGCATAGCAATGTGCGTAATTATTTTAATACTTGGTCTACACTCTACAGCGTAAAAAGTTTAGTGAAATAAAATAAAAATAAAACATTTTTTAATAACAAGCTTTTATTATGTTTTATTAGCGGCCGCCCACGACTTCGTCCGCTTGGACTTTAGTTTTAGAATTAAAAAAAAATAAAAGTAGCTTAAGTTACTCTTGAAGCGCGCATGGCCCGGCGGTTCGCGTAGAACGCAAACGGGCGCGGTCGGGTGTGAGATGGGTGACCGCTAGTAGCAAAACAAATTCATGCGCGTTTCCGTGCTTCGGAGGGCACGTTAAGCCGTCGGTCCCAGTTGTTATTGATAGATAACAGTCGTTAAACCTTGTCGGAGGCCTTATGGGCGGTTTGAAAACATCCGACAGCGGGCTGGCCACTAACCGCATCTTCACCAACCCGCATTGGAGCCGCGTGGTGGCGACCCCTAAGGAGGAGAGACCCGTGCCCAGCAGTGGGACGCAAAAAGAGTTGCAGCCAAGTTACTCTTTATTACAACAGCTACCTTCCAGTGAAAGTCGCGTCTAAATCCGCTTCAGAGATTAGCCGGTAGCGGAACAAACAGACAGACAGGCACACAAAGATTGTAAAAAATGTTATTTTAGTAGGTATATGTACCGAATATACTTCTATATCTATCTATTCATATGTAGTACAAAGCGGTTATTTTAATATTACAGACACTCCAATTTTATTTATTTGTATTATTATGGTATTTATGACCTGAGAGGTACGTTAAAAAATAGAAGTGCTATTGTGTAGCGGTGGTAACAATCTTTATTTTTTCAACTTCTATGATTACAATTTTGTACATTTGTAGGTAACTTTTGGTAATTTTTTTGGTAATTTGTAGGTACTTTTAGTGCAGATGTGAGTGTGTTTGTTTCATTGTTTGTCCTTCTTTCATGTCGCCATGGTGCTACAGATTGACCTTATTTCGTATGGAGGTAGTATTACAGAACTAGGATGGATGGCCAAGAAAACCACTGTATGAGTGTTGAGTTTTATTATGTATAACACTTTTATATATATGTATTTTACATCAATTTTCGACGCAAATAATTTATTTTAACACTTTTTAACTCAATCTTTTGTAATCAGAAAATAATGACAACATAGCCCTCTTATTTTTAAAAAAAAGTGAAGATCACAAAGATTCTGCTTTCAGCTTTAGAACCTATTTTGATATCCAGCAAATTGGCGGGTGAATCATGCTTTAAGATCAGTGTTGCCAGTATTTAACAGTAGTTTAGGGGCTGCAGTGTGGCATAGGCTAATTTTAACCGAGAAAATATCTTCTCTTCTTCCACTTTTTGTTTTTGTTACGAACGTGAAAAACGTAGAGCGTAAAAGTTTTGCTTCAGACTACACTACATATACCTACGCTACACTACATACACTAAAATTTTAAAAAGTCCTTTGCACTAAGCCTTGGTTTATCCATTGCAGAAGTGACATTAACAAACGGTTATACAATAATTCACAATTCGCGCTGACTCACTAATCCGGTCTCAGCTGATTCCAACCACGACTTACCAAATAATCGACAATTTGATCACCATTACCGACAACTAACCATCATACAATTCGCCGATCACCCCCGACAAATCTGTGGGCGTGGCGAATGCATTCTTATTAAACTGAAGCTTTTATAATCCGCCATATTGCCCAACTGTGGTCACCATTACCATGACAATGCCGCCCTCACGGCGGACAGATGGAAAAGATGGATGGATGGGATTCGATTTGAGGGGCCAATCCTTTGTAGCCAATGTTTGTGCAAACAAATTGGAGACGTTTAGGTTGGGGATGTTTTCTTTGTTTGATTTAATTTTCTGCTAAGCTTTTCTGAAAGCAAATAAATAAATAAACTTAAAAATTCCGCACGAATTGCTTGAATTATCAGTACCTATTAATTTCTATCTAGTATTTTTATAAAGTACTCACTCATTTTCTTTCACTATTTCTTCGTCACTTTTTTCATTAATAGATGCACTTTGTTCAATGACCATATTTTTATTTTAAATACTTAATATAAACGAATTTTACAAGTATAGACAGTCGAGCCGTCATCAGCTGTCACCCCTTCGTCTTACGGTTTTTCGATCAGCACACGTGACCTGACGCGAGTTTCACAGTTTTTACCCATCCCACAAAAGTGCTCAACGCCGCTAAAGAAGTTTTCACTTCAAAAGTTGGTGGGAAACTTTATTTTTTTTAATGAACAAATAAGAAAATGATCTACAGACTACGAAAACTCAAAAGTAACCTCGCTTGTGATCGCTTGAAGTTGCGTTGCAATTCTAGAGTATAGTCGTTTCATCCAAATTGTAATACCCTTATAACTACGTACTATTTTAATATTATAATTCAAATACAGTTATGAATGGATCGGTATAAAAGTCGTTAATGATACTTCAAGAATATTATTATCTTTGCCTTTGCGTACATCCTTTCGTCATTTATGCATCGATAGATGACAATATAAATATGCCCTGTATCGTGGGTGCATTGGACGTACATATACAAATTAAGAGGCACATACTTTAAACTACACTAGACTATTAAAATTCATGTAAATTCATTTTAGACGTCTCCCGCTCGGATTGTACCCTCTCGGGTCGTCACAAATGTAGAAAGAACAAAAACGTAGCATTATCTATATTATGTAATAACATTAAAATACAATCTATTAAACATTCAAAAACTCAAATCCCGACAGACGAGCGCCCAACACTTCTCCACAATTCCAATCAACACGCACTAAAACAAGAAACAAACAAAAAACAATCAAACAGAGACAGGCCCAAATCCGCAAGTCCTGTAAGACGCCTCTCGAAACAATAAACGGGGAATCCGGGATAAAACCCCCAATAATAGGCGCGTGATTGATACAACAGTGGGATCCCGGCCGACGCCATTTGCATCTTTATGGGCGCCGCCTTACCGCCCGCCCGCCCTATCGCTGCGATGACGTGACAATGTTTCTTTTCTATGACTGTGTATTTTAATAAGTGTTTTCTAAATATTAGCAATTTATTATACCTAATATAATTAAAATATGTGTTTAATGCGTATAATTTTTAATACAATTCTTGCCTATTTAAATTTGCTGCACTATAACAAAGTTAAAAGGCTGGAATAACATGGCTACTCCGATGACGTGCCAATGTTTCTTTTTATGTGTTGTTACTTGGTTTTTATGGTGTGTTATAAATAATTCTTAATTTATTTACTGTGTATTACATCACAATCAACAAATATGACAGATTATGTTGTATATTTCATACATTTTTCGAAGATATCAAAACTTAGGGAACTTCGCGTAGAATCATAAAATCACTCCCTAATACTTTGGTGAATCAGAGCAAAAACCCAAAAACCTTGATCTAATTGAATCGATTAATAAATTCTAAGTTTCGGAAATTTCATTATATTTAATTTTTACGGTATTTTAACCTTTAGTGAAATTTCATCGATTTAGAAATTAATCGATTTTTATTTTTGTTTCTTTTAATATAACAATCACTTACTGGCATAAAATTTACTTTGAGCCTATTTGACACTGTCCGCTTATCTTCACTACAAACAAATAAATCTTTCCTCTTTATAGTATTAAGTTTAAAGATATTGATAAATTCGGTGACAAGTCTCAAGTTAACACTAGCACCTACATCTATCTTTACATCGGTTCACTCCTAAGAAGGCTTCGAACAGAAAGCTAAACCTATTGATGCGAGTTGCTGCTCTTAGCCGGCTCTCTATAAGGGAAACCGATACAAATTAATTAACTTTTGTCATCCGATGAGTGACATTTCCTGTCGCCTATGTAGGATTACCAAATATAGAGTTACAGTTTAGGACATGTTTGTAGGCAGCCGATTAGTAGGCGTAGTAGGGATATGATGTTTAGATTAGAGGTAGTTATACTTAAAAAGGTATGACTTTTTTACTACTAGGTACCTATACTCGTACTATGCAAGTTCCCCGTCTCGAAATGTGTGGCTACCGAAGCCTCAAACACGACTGAACCGATTTTGATGAGACTGTTCCCTAAATTCAACAATGTTACAGATATAATAATAGTAATAATTCCTTTATTTGAGGCATCAAGGCCCATGCAATAAATACTTATAGACTAGCATACATAATAATTAGAACTTAAAAACTACGTCACACTTTTCGCAGCGATGTGAACTCGGGTCCATTGATTTCTGCCGGTCGTCGACGTCCATGTGATATTTTTGAAAGTCGAAACACGACCCCCTTTGGCCACAATTTCTCATCCAGGAACGTATTGAAGAGTATTTAGTAGGGATGTGCACCGCAAATGAACAGTGATGCTGGTCAAAATGATAACCTCCTTTTTTAAAGTCTGTAAAAAGCCAGAGTGAAAAGCCGCTCTAATAATCCAGTGGACACTGGGAAAGGACATAGGATGGTTTTAATCCTACGGGAACCTTAAAAGGGGTCCACACAGGTGAAACCACTGGCGGAAGGCTAGTATCTCCATAAAAGTGTGTCTAAATGTTTATTTGCCATATAAGTGTACCTTTTTTTTATTTAAGTAGTTACACTGTAACTATATTAGAGTATAGTGTAGTAATGTTTTATTTTCCCGCCTTGCATATTAAACAACAAACCTGCAGTATAACTTTTATAACCTAACGAATTGCTGTAAATTCGGAGCTTCAAGGAACAGTTGTCGAATAAAAATTTCATGCATTTCACTTTTCATGTAGCGTTTATGTAAAAAGAGAT
The DNA here is from genome assembly GCA_911387765.1 of Pyrgus malvae. Lineage (NCBI taxonomy): Eukaryota > Metazoa > Arthropoda > Insecta > Lepidoptera > Hesperiidae > Pyrgus > Pyrgus malvae. The sequence goes on along the minus strand of OU426966.1, from coordinate 21,165,732 downwards.
AAAATATTCATAGTGATCCAAAAATACAAGTAGGTGGGTACCATTTTCGATGATTGGGGGTATAATTATTGGGTTCAATAATTATTAATTAATGTATTAAGATAGACCAGTCAAAACTCTAGTACTTAGGTAATTTTTAAATCAGTAAGGCTCGAGTAACATAGAACTTGGCGGATACAAAACTAAGACATCCATCGAGGCAGTAGTTTCTTATATATTTTTTAATATTTTATAGGACTATCCATCCAAATGTGGGTTAACTGGTGACCCTACGGCGGTCATGTCGGCCACTGTCAAATCGATTCTTAATATAATCGACTTAAGCGACGATTTGAACCGATTATCAAATCTACCGTTAAATTGGGAGCTACTCGAGTCGGCCTAACAGATGTTTAATAGAATTAAAATGGTCCATATTTTAATAATTGATAAAGATTTTAGCGTTCGATGTTTTTATAACATTAAATTGTTCGCATAGGTATTTATTTCTGCCGTGAAGTAGACGTGAGACAGTTTCTGTTATGACAAAATGGTGAACATGGTGGTGATCAGTAATTCCATCCTTCCTTCTATCTTGTTGCTAGGCCCAGGTATTCCAGTTCCTGTAGCTTCGGGATTAAGAATAAAGTTACGGTATCTGGGATTAAGAATAGAGCCCTGCCTGATCGTAAGAGGCGACGAAAAGGGGGCTCCCGGGGTTGCGGGCGGTGAGCGTCTAGCCAGTGGCCCCGGGAAGGACAGCGGTGTTTGTTTTCTACTTTTTACAAACTAACCGGCATTTTTATTGAATGGAGTAAGAGACGAGCATGCAGGCCACGTGGCGGTAAGGGGTCGCTGTAGTCCATGGACACCTGCACGCGCACGCACAACCTCAAGCAAGCCGTCCTGCCTAAGGTCTGGTAAGGGATGCAGTTGCGCTGCCACTCGAAAGGCCGAAAATCGCCTCATGTAAGTGGGGCCGTCAACTGCACCTTTCTTCCGAAACACAATAGAATTTTTTCACGGCAGAAGTGGGTGCAGCGGTGGTACTCGCTAGGTCAAACTATTCAAGTTTCACCACCTACTAAATACCTAAAAATGTTATTTGTATTAAAAAGTTTATGAAACAAGCAGAAAGTGACATCTATTAACAGAGAAAACTAGGGTGTGCGAATTTTGGAGCTCCGTGTATCTATTCTTAACTATTTGACGTTTGATTACGTTTTATACCTGTAAGTACCTATATTTATTATAAAGTAGTTAAGTGCCAAAGTTTGCCACTTAAGGTGATCAACTTCAGCAACAAAAACTCCTAAGGTTTACTTTCAATTATAAAAGTCTGACAGCTCTTAATTTTCTTCGTTCTTAAACGTGTCAACAAATGTGGAAACATTAATGAAAACGGCTTTCAGTTCCAAGTGCGAACGCCGCCATTACGACGTGTTTATGACGTCACGCCGTTATCCCAGATTACCTTCAGCCTCTCAGCTCACCTCTTCACTGAAACAATGCCGACTGACAGAAACGACTCCACTTTTACGCGCGCAAACAATTATTTATTGCACCGAAAACAACCGAACACCCTATACATGGAGCTTCACCAATCTAATTTCAACTCTAACCCTTCCACGTAAAGTGTAGAATGCGTTGACGTGAAACGATCTCCGACCGAGCAAGATTAATAGGGCATAAAACGTAAGATAATACAATATACAAGAAGACACGTTGTTAACCGTTCCATTTGACGGGTATACAGAGCGCGTATTGCTGTCTCGCTCGCGCTTGTCTGTAAAGTGATAGCTCCCGCTCGCTCTGTTTCAATTATCTGACTAATCCCTCAATTACGTCGACAGATGTCGCCCGCGTCTTCGAGCTTATGTGCGAGTTTAAAGTACCGTCCGCAAAAGCAATTACCGTTGATCGATGAGATATTCAAGGTGAGATGAGATATTAGGACGCTTCAATGCTATCAAATTCTTTAAAATATTGGAAGACGACATTCTTATTTTATAGGGATCTACGTTTAGTTTTCACAAATTTCATTTAAATATAGGTTTTAAAAGTAATGAGAACATTTAAAAATTCTTGCGTTGATAGGATTGGTGTTAGAAGTGGAACAGTAGATGTGCATGCAGAACACGTGGGCTAAAGTGGTCGCTGCAACTCATGGATAATACATAAAGTCAGGCAAGACTAAGGTCGTATGCAGTTACTTCGACACTGAGACTCGTCTCATGTAAGTTTGCCCACAATAAGTAGGTCTGTCAATGGGTGTGGCCATTGAAATACTTTGGAATTGCTTCATTGCAGAAATTATTGCAGCGATGGTACCTCCCGAGTTTAACCATCATAGATCGGGCTGCTTATCGCCTGAGAGCTTTTGCGAGTATCTCGGAAAACTTTTTACACACCATACCTACTGCTAAACTGTTACTGTAAGCTAGTGTAGCTGAATAAATATCTCATCTTGCCCATGAAAACTAGCTTGCAATATAATAATAATGTTATAAATGTTATTTATTTATTTATTTAATCTTAAAGTATTACCTTACAATAAAGGAACACAAGGGCGAGCTTAATGCCTAATGGCATTCTCTACCAGCCAACCCTGGGTGACGAGTAGAGCTTGTGGTAGGCGCAAACTAAGTTGATAGAGAACTGAATATTTCTATATAAATGAATACACATTCACACTAAATAGATACTCACATATATAAATAATTATAACATACCTAATAAATAAATAAATACATATTATACATAATATATATATATATATATATATATATATATATATATATATATATATATATATACATATATATAAGTATATATACCTGTATGCCAAAAACAAGAGTTGTTATAATTAAGCAAAATCAAATCTGCAAAAGATTCAGGTGTCTGTAGTAGAACCACTTAAAAGGTGTTACAGTTTTTTATTTGTCTTTATTTCTATCAAGAAAAAGAACTTAATATCTCCTGTGAAAAAAAACTTGAAGACCACGCGGGCAGCGGGCAGCGAGTGGAAAACTAGTTTTGTTATAAAGATTCTACAACTTACGAGTATTTGGCTCAATGGTTATCATGGCGAACTTCCGTTCATGGTTTCGTTATTTTCGTTTTTCGTTTTTGCTTTACGTTCGATATCTTTACAATATTTTAAACTACAATAATTAAGTAGAGTCAGAATTACTAAACTAAAAATTTTTTTTCTGCTGTCGGTACCGGCACATCCCCGAAGGGTTGGGACACGAGTTAGGTAATAATTAATATTATAATGAATGTTGCAATAACGGAACCGCTCATTAATCCGAGCCGAGTCGTTTGGACGTTATTAGCTTTGCATTGATTCGCTGTTTTAAGCGCCGTAATCTGTGGAATCCTGCTGAATAATGTAAACAGATCGTGAGTAGAGAAGAAGCTGTAATAAAGTTAAAAATTCTGCCGAGCTCATTTCACTACGGCGTAGCTTACGTAGGTGATAATATTATTCTTTATGGTGGATGAGTGCGTAGTCCCTGAAGCTTCGGGATTAAGAATAGAGCTACGGTATCCCCTGCCTGATCGTAAAAGGCGACTAAAAGGGGGCTTCCGGGGTTGCGGGCGGTGAGAGTGGGAGATCGATCCGTCCAGCCAGCAGCCTCGGGTGGGACGGCGGTGTGTGCGTGGCCGCAAGTCGCCTGTCGCATGTGGTGATACATACTGGTATAGTGAAATGAGCAGCGATTGCCGAGTGGTAAAACCGGTGGTCTCCGATACGGAATTCCAGTGGCGGAACTAGGATTGATTTTAGTTTGGGAATCTTTGTTGATGCATGGCTAGTACTCGAACCGCGGCTGGTTTGGCTTTAGTTTGGAGAAAATGAGAGGTTTGTATTTGACCCTTGATCCGCTTTCCCCTAGATCCGCTAGTGCGAAGATCCTACCGATTTCACACTCCTGGTGCGCACCTCTGACTATGAAATTTATTATGTGCGTATTTATCGCTTCTTCATGGTGAGGGAATCTGTGCATGCCTACTTTCAATTTGTCGAAGCCATGATGTCCACCAATTCGTGTTTGGCCAGCGTGGCCTCAGCGTACCGCATACTAAATCCTTTTCCAGAGTGAAAAGGATAGATCAGCAGTTGGACATAAAAATGATAGAAAAAAATTTAATAAACGTAAAGAGCAGAGAAAACGATGTAATAAATAAAAAAAAACTGACGAATTGATCTGACTACGGCGTAGCTACGTGATAATTTTAAATAACTGATATATGAATAATGTCTAATACAACACAGGTATAATAAAAAACTTTATTTTATATAACAAAAAAAGTTTATATTTAACTTTTTATTTAAACGTTTAATTTAAATTTAACGATTTTTAGTGAAATATTTTTGTGAACAAAATCAAAAGAAAAGAAAATGCATATTTTTATGATCAAAAAGAATCAAAAGAAAGAAAAGATCAGAACCGGACTTAATTATTTTCTGTACGAATTAGCAAAATTCGCGACTAAATTAATAAATAAGTTTTATCTAAAAAAATATGAATTTATAATTATTAATTTATAATATTTATTTTACCGAAACCTTTGAGTTTAAAACGTTTCTATTGTGGATTCTCAAAATTACTAAGCTATTGAAAAATTCCTTCCAGATTTATCCAGTGACGGTCCAACATAGAAATCCACGACCTCGTCACCGTGGTAACTCTGTGTCAAATCGAATTTGTATTTGAATAAATCGAAGGCGGCTACGAGGCCGCTACACACGCGAGAGCAATTAAGAGATGACGAACCAAACATAATACACGACATACGGACAGCCTTGCTGAAGGTCGGTCTTATTCGGTTAGTCTTTCGTTTCGTTGACCACTGGAAACTTTAGGATTGACTGTTTTAACTTAAGCTGCGTTGATTACTTGCATTACATCTCAATGGTGGACATAGGTCTCTCTCCCTAATTAGAAGATAATATAAATATAATAAGACTTTAGTGTGCTCCAATACACTGGTCCAATGCGGTTTGCCTGAGATGCGTTTTATTGGCCTACCCGCTGTCTTATATGTCTTCAAACCGGCCATAAGGCCTCCAATAACCATTGCTGACTAATATCTATTAATAACAACAGGGCTGTAATTTCAGGTTAATTTCCTTCTAAAGCATGGAATCCGTGTGCAATCTACCACTACACCCACTCTTTTTGCGTCCTAAATTTCATAGACTTACAATGAAACTTATTTTTAATACAATTCTGTAAAAACTGTTTGTACTAAAAATAACTTCTGACTCTCTACAATTTAGTCACGGCCAGAACTATGTTGCATTACAAAAACTAAACCATATATGTATATGGTAATAATCTTTTGTCTATCTCGTTTGCGGCCTATAGAAGACCGGTGCTTATGACCAATGAATTAAGACAAAATTAAAGTTAAATGTCCAAACAACTGTTTCTGAAAACTACTCAACACTCTATACATCTTCTAGGCTTCTAGGTACGTCTTCAGGCAGAACAAAAAACTGAGATAAATGTGGAATATACAATGTATAATCTGTGTCTTAATGCCTCAACTATTTTAATATTTGTGAGATCATTACCAAATAAAACCAGTGCTATAACGCAACAGCACCAAATCTCAACGCGTTGTAACTCTCACACGCCTTCTGACTCACTTCGAAAACTCATTAGTGTAGCTAATGACATTAATGAAATCGTCGGCCGCTACCGTGCTGCCGTCTCTAGCCATTATGACACGACCATCGACGATCGACTACACCCCAATAATTCTTCATAACTCCTCCATAAAATACAAAGTAATCTCGACTCTACTCAATGAACATAAAGCAGAAAATACACTGTCTTTTAAAGACAGTTACGGCTTTTATGATTAAAATTTGACAGCCAGATTTGACAGTTCAATAACGGTTAACAAATTCAAAACGCTCTAAGTGTTTTCGTGCTCGTTAAACGAATTTGTAGCTTTTGTTTCTGTAATTTGGTTTATTTCTGGCTGTGGGTGCAGCGGTATTTCTTAATGTAGATAATTATCGGTGGTTGTATTTAATTTCTCCGAGGCGGCTACGCTTTCATTTGTCAATCGGACAGACGGACAGATTACCGATGTTGTGCCTACGATCGAGTGATATATTAAACCTAGATCGTATTAAGATTAAATGCCCGATTCTATTATTGGCATCCAGTTAATTTCTCAGGTTTTTTTGTTTTGGAGCTGTAATGTTATGCTTCGAGGTTGTTGGTATGTGACGCAATTAATTACTTTGGTAATGATATTAAAAGCAAGTAGTGCAGCAAGAGTAAGAGTATTGATTTTATATGGTTAATGGTGCTAACTAGCAGGCTTATAAGAGTTATAAGTCTTATAACATTCATGGATATTCTCTATTTTAAGGTACTTTCACTATAGATTTTTAATTATTAGGTCTTACACTTGGGAGAATGAAAGAAAGAAAAAATATTGATTTCATATTAGGAATACAAAATTAATGTCATTTTTCCCGATCATCGCCTTTAGGTGCCCGTTTGGTTGAGATATTGAGATGAGAGAAAAAAGGTGGTGAAAAAAATTCCCAGCAGCACACTTTAAAAAAAAAGTACATTTATGTATTTAAGATAAGAGAGGTCGATGACGACACGTGACAGCTGATCGTGTGATGAATTTACTACTAAAAATATTAAAAGTGAGAGAGGATCATTAAAGTAAAATAACACGTAGAAGAGAATCAAGAAGAAAAATAAGTTTACTTCCGTAAAGACGTTCTAGGAAACGATTTAACAAGTTATACATGTGTTTATACTGGATGTTGCGAAAAGTATCGAATTAAATTTCAAAGACAAAGAGAAAGACTTTTATTTGCACATCGATTATTTAAAAAAAAAGGTATTCGATGTTTGCAGATGTTTCAGTGGTCGGATAATCTCCATATAATAACATGATTATTGCGAAAGACCACTTATTTTAATATGTTCATCATCAAAAGCATATTCATTAACTAGTATTGATAACTGATTATCTTATGCTGTTTAAGAAGAAATTTTCTATTTTCAGGAAAAAATAATGAGAAATATTTTCTCTGTACTAAACGTTCTTTATGTCTCATGTTAAATGAGCATTCACAATTAAAATAAATATACCACCACTTAACGAGCTCAGCGCCATTCCCAAAGTTTTCGCCGCACTTATTTACAAGTGCTCCAAACTGTAATTAGGGCGAAAATTGTATGAACCCATAAACACAAAGTCTCAAAGGACGCCATCAAACTGAAATTAGAGCTATAGTATATACTATGCGAGGACCGCATTGCAAACGACTACCCAATCCTTAACGCATTATGCTATCGATTCGACCACTACATGTGTACTTCGCGACTACCTACCCCCACCCACCCCCCTCCTCCTCAGATAGACAACGGAAAGTCAATATGTGGAAATAATAATAAAGGAACGCGCGGGTAGAATACGTATCGCTGCATTATCGTTGTATTATCGTTGCTACATCGGTAACGACTCGTATTGCCGATAGCTGTTTAAGTCATAGTGACGTCCGGTTATTGCTTACTCCGACAAGACCTTCAATTTATTGAGACAATACGCTCTTGTTACAACAATGAAATTAAGGATTATCTAGTTTTTAAATTCCTCTAAGTCGTCATCTTTATCAACAACCATATTAATGTTCTGTTAAGTAACAAATCTCCTCTCGAAGTGTAAAAATTTTTATACTTGAGATCAGTTTGCCGAGTTGGTGAAATTTATAATATAGAAACAGTGCTACCAGGAAAAACAATTTACTTACCTCTATATCGTTAAAATTGAAAACTTGTGAATGTGAAACGTCTTAATTATGGACAAAATACATCAAAGATTTTATTTCCTACTTGTTGTTAGTGGTGTTATAACAAGGAAAATAACACTTAATAGACTCTACTCTACAGAATTGTACTTTCTCTACATGAAATAATATTGGGCAGATTATTTAAAAGAAAACATTCTTATACTCATAGAACCGAACGATTGCGAATAACTTTCAAGAGAATAAAGCGACAATACATTGAAATGATCATAATAATATCGATATAGCGTCCAATAGCTTCCATTATTATGAGGATAGTATCGAAAAAACATAATCACGATAAACGAATTCATTACTCGTAGTGTTCGCAATATATATTCATGAATCGGCTGAGGAGGCACGGCATCTAGACGGACGTAATATCGATATGATGGGGCATCAAGTTTCATGTCGATGTCGCTGCGATCGCCGAGGTTTTATAGACCGCTTGTTATGGAATAGAGATGAGATATTCGAATGCGTTCTGCGAGAACAAAGGAATATTGTTGTTTACTATACTAAGTGCTTCTGCTTCTTGGCTTCTAATAGCGGTACTGTTGTAGTGTTAAGGGTTTGTTATATTGGTAATGTATTAAGTAATTTTGATTTTTCGATTACCACTTTTATAAATGTTGAGCTAACTTATACTGCTCTTTTTTTAGGGCTCCGTACCCGCAGGGTGCTAACGGGACCCTATTACTACGCCTCCGCTGTACGCTTGTCCGACTGTCTGTCATCCATCAGGCTGTATCATGAACCGTGATGGCTAGATATTAAAATTTTTCACAGATGATGTATTTCTTTTGCCGCTATAACAACAAATACTAAAAAATAGAATGAATTAAATATCTAATAGAGATCTATAAGAGCGCTTGTTATCGATAGATAACAGTTGTTAAACCTTGTCGGAGGCCTTATGGGCGGTTTGAAAACATCCGACAGCGGGTTGGCCACTAACCCGCATTGGAGCAGCGCGGCGGAGTAAGCTCCAGGCCTCCCCAATAATGGGGAGAGAACTATGCCCAGCAGTGGGACGCAAAAAGGGTTGCAGCCAATAGAGCTCCCACACAATAAACGTGTTTTTTTTTAGATAATGGTACGAAACTTGGCCGGTTTTTATTATATTTATAATATTTAAAACGCCTCATTCTAAATACAATGCAATGTTTCGTTAGGTATAATAACTATTCATAATACATATTACATTAGCTGTTAAAAAATCTGCTTCTATAGTTACGAATAAGACTAAATTAAATGATGACGCAGATCTGATTTTTTTTTGATTTACCTATGATACTAGATAGAGAAGTATATAAACATATTAAAAGTTTAAGATAACGTCACTATTCACGGTGGACGGCATCCAATACTCTATAGAAATGGTTGCAAAAAGGAGAGTGATAATGATACATAAACAATATTGGGTTAAAAAATGTTTAAATAAACACAAAAGTGAGATAACAATTCTTGCCATATCTGAAAATCAATAACTTAGTACATAATGGCAAAAACATAAGAGTATGTTGGCAGCACTGTCCCGCGCGAGACGCAATAACTTGTAAATATCCGCGCTCAGTGTATCGGAGCGAATACCGCGGGTGCAAACAACTAGTTTCGGCAGGGAAAATGACAAACAATACTACATGGGTTTTTGAAGTCAACTACGTAGTATCAATTGACAGATCATAATACAATCAGTTATTAGTTAAAGGAAAATAACGTATATTTGTAAAAGGACACACTTTACTTTTGTCTAAAATTACAAACAAACTTTAGAATTTCCACAACGAGTTTTATCGGAACGTTAATAAGATTTTACGAAACTAAGTTCACATCAAAGTTCATATGAAGAGTCAAGTGCAAAACAGTTTGCTTAATCATGATTGTTAATTAATTCCATGATATATTTATTTCAGGCTTCTTAGGTCCTGAAACTAATACAAGCACATATTAAATTGAATTATAACAAACAAGTACATAACATAAGATTTAAACATAATGATCTTTTCAGTTTCCATTAAATTGATCCTTTAGTACGTACGTACGTAGAGTAGATATACCATGTGTCGTGGATACCATGGACACACGCAAAGACAGAAACACAAACAGTCTGATCGAGAACAGAAATTATAGCCATCATTCAAATTTCTGTTTCGCTGGGAATCGAACGTCCCGGGTTCGTTTCGCATTTCGGCATAATAACCATTGCGCCACGCAGGTCGTCAAATATGTAACGAAATGCTACGTTATTCTGTCCCCAAGTGTACAGTTAACAAAGTGTAGCGTCATGTTATTGGGAAAGTTCGGAAGCACCCTGTAGCCGCGCTCTACGCGACACTCTTTATCTCAGCTTCTACTTGTTTAATACTTCATCCCATCCTGTCGTAGTTTCTTTTATTAGGATTAAAGGAAAATGAAGTTAACATAACCGTGTGGCTGGTGTAGAATCATGTTCCTCACGTTCCACAAGGACGACGATTAGATGCTTGATCATACCTACAGCCAAACAAAACGAGCACAGTTGAATGTAAGACGGATGATCGCTAGTAGCAAGTTTAAATCGGTTACCATACGAAGGACACATTAAGTCGCCAATGCCGGTTGTAATCAATTGATATGTACTAATAGTTCTAATCGGAGGTTTTATGAATGGCATGAAAACGTCCAGGGGATTGGTTATTAATCCCTATATCCACCAACCTGCATTAGCTTACTTCACTATATTGTTCCAGTGAGTAAGTGTTAATTATATTAAATTAAAAATAACTGCCACCACGGATTCTATATTACAAAATTTGATTCTTTTCAAAAACACTGTAGTATTGTTATAGGCAAGAGTATGTAGTATAGAACTACAATGTCATAGTCGAGTCAGGGCGGGTTTACGAGCGGCACGCTTTACGTTCCACTCGACGAAGGACTTGCTTACTGGGCGATTTGTTATTATTATACGTTATCACGTCATGACATTATGTAGAGGGCCGGGACACTTCCTTGTGGAACCCCTACTTTGTTGTAGTTTATTTTGATAGTAGTGGGTAAAATAGTGGGATATGTTAAGACATAATATCCACAGTTTACAATATTAGTATAGATAATACGAAGATACGAAGGGTTCCGTACCATTATCTATAAAAAATCACGTTTATTGTATGGTATATAAGGGGGCTCTTAAATATTTATTTTATTCTATTTTTAGTACTTGTATAACAATGTGAAGCGCGCATGGCCTGGCGGCTAGCGTAGAACGCAAGCGATCTATGCAGCTGAGCCAAACGGGCGCGGTCGGGTGTGAGATGGGTGACCGCTAGTGGCAAAAAATTTCATGCGCGTTTCCGTGCTTCGGAGGGCACGTTAAGCCGTCGGTCCCGGTTGTTGTCGATAGATAACAGTCGTCAAACCTTGTCGGAGGCCTTATGGGCGGTTTGAAAACATCCGACAGCGGGTTGGCCACTAACCCGCATCTCCACCAACCCGCATTGGAGCAGCGTGGTGGAGTAAGCTCCAGGCTTCCCCAATAAGTGGGAGAGACCCGTGCCCAGCAGTGGGACGCAAAAAGGGTTGCAGTCGTCATAACAATAGCGGCAACAGAAATACATTATTGCCTTTGATTATCCATAGAAATCATTGCATTAAGATTTAATGAAAGGTAAATTGTGGTTTACGATTTATGACGTATAAAAAAATCTATTTACTAGATCTCGTTCAAACCAATTTTCGGTGGAAGTATAGATAATATTAAGATATTATCTATACTAATATTGTAAATACAAAAGCGGGTTTTTTTGTCCTTCTTTCATGTCGCACTGGAGTCTGGAGTCATCTTATGGAATAATTTATGTGCTTGGTGATATATGTCTTTGATCCTTTCTAACGTGGGCACAGGTAATAAGCTGTTATTGAGAGCCTTGAACTCGAATGAATCTCTTATTATTTCTACATGTAGTTCGTTTTGACAAAATGTTAACGAATGATCGAGGAATAAAAAGTAAAATAGGAATTATTCGAATTATTTTAACAGTGCGTCATTTCAATTTACTGACTAAAAATTAATAAATATTGAAACATAACAGGGGCACGAATTAAGGAAATTTATGACACAAAAAGTTGACGGTCGATAAAGTGTCACCATAAACAAATTCGACGGGGAAAAAAGGGCGCACGGGAGCACATCCATTTGTTATCCATTTTGTCGTGTGTATCTCGTGTCCATTAATAACGAGGACTTATCCCGCCTAATCTGAGGCTCATTCCCGCTTTCCGCGGCCGATTCTTTTTCGCGCCAAAAAACCGCCGCCATGCTGCCTCCTGTCTGCACAGATTTATAGCGTTCGCGGATTAAGAGCTTGATAAATAATAAAACCGTGGGTACTTGATCGCGGCTTCGTAGGTGGCTCATTAGATCTTTAGATAAGTGGTATGGCTTCGGCGACTTCGGCGCAGGTCGAGTTCCTTCCTTAATATTGTAAGAGGCCACGTGCCCTACCACTAAATGGCCTTAGAATCTCGAGCATGTAAACTTTTTGAGAGTTTCTGCTTGGGTATCTGTAGATATTTTTACATTCTACAAGCTCACAGGAGATATAAGTTTATTTTTCTTTCTGAAGGAATATTATCTTAAAAATGAACTTGGCAAAAATGTAAGGACATCCTTTCAATATGTTGGAATGATAGCTGAACTAAAAACTGGCCAAGTGCGAGTCGGACTCACGCACGAAGGGTTCCGTACCATTATCTATAAAAAATCACGTTTATTGTATGGGAGCCCCCTTAAATATTTATTTTATTCTATTTTTAGTATTTGTGTAACAATAGCGGCAACAGAAATACATCATTGCCTTTGATTATCCATAGAAATCATTGCATTAAGATTGAATGAAAGGTAAATTGTGGATTACGATTTATGACGTATTAAAAAAACCACTTACTAGATCTCGTTCAAACCAATTTTCGGTGGAAGTTTACATGGTAATGTACATCATATATATTTTTTAGTTTTATCATTCTCTTATTTTAAAAGTTACAGGGGGGGACACATTTTACCACTTTGGAAGTGTCTCTCGAGCAAACTATTCAGTTTAGAAAAAAATGATATTAGAAACCTCAATATCATTTTTGAAGACCTATCCACAGATATCCCACACGTATGGGTTTAATGAAAAAAAATTTTTGAGTTTCAGTTCTAAGTATGGGGAACCCTCAAAATTTATTGATTTTTTCTATTTTTGTGTGAAAATCTTAATGTGGTTCATCACAACAACATTTTGAATGTGGCAGTAGCCAACTCCATGACAAGGGGTTGTAGTGAAATATTCGCGGTTATAGTGCCAATATACAGTAACAATACACTTCAGTCTTGGCGACCAACTTGTTTACTTCCTCAGTCCTCTAACCTGGTACGAAGAATGTAATACGAGTACTTTATCGTTGCCAAGAATTTAGCTCTGAGCTCTTTTAAAATCTTTAGAATCAAATGCTTGTCAGTCATCCAAACTGAAACATCCCAATTGTTCGAAACTTCTAGAATATGTAGAGTGTTTTCAAGATTATTAATAGATACATACATTCCAGATTCAGAGAAGTCTAGATTCAGGTTTTAAAACCATTTCAGCTAGACTCTTAAAGTACACTGCCAGACTTAATACTTCATTTGTTTCTTAAAACCAATAGTTTTACATCATCCATTTATCCATCCATCAGCCTTTTATAGTCCAATGCTGGAAATAGGCCTCCCCTAACTACTCCCCTAAGTTCGCCACTCCTCCCGGTCCTGGGCCTTCTGAATCCAGCGACTATCCGCTGTCTTCTTCAGGTCATCAGTCCACCTGGTTGGAGGGCGGCCTGTACTCCTTTTGCCGAGACGTGGTCGTCATTCGAGAACCTTTCTTCCCCATCGGTTGTCGGTTCTTCTAGCTATATGGCCTGCCCATAGCAATTTGACATCATCGATGTCAAATTGCTAAGAACCATTCAAGCATAATTTTTAGTTTTAGTTTTATAAGGGCGGATTTTTAATTCACCTGAACAGATGTTAGCGCTGTCTTCGTTACTCTTATGACATACGTAAAGGTTAATATTAACTGATTAGATTTATCATATCTGGGGTTTGAGAAATAGACCTTCAGTCGTTAAGATCTAGTAAATGAAGTAGTTACATGAACAACAATAAAATTATAAAAATCGACGGAGCCACGAACGTACGCTACATATGCAAAGGGCATCAAAAAATGAATGCATTTCTTATCAAAAATGTATCGAAATGAATCGCGTTATATACTGCGGTTTTTTAAATTGTTTTTACTCGATATCCGCCCCCATAAATAACGCGGGCACAATGGCTCATGGCGGTTTTATGGGGAATTTTCAATTTGTTGCGGGCGTGTCGCCTCCTTGGGGAATCCGTGGTGTTACCGACATTGATAGCACGTAATTGGACTGTTTGTCCGTTCGTCCGATATCTGATCCACTTAAGATTAGAGATATGGTGTGGTATTTTATGGTCCGCAAATACTTGCTTATTGTTCGTACAATTTTTTTAATTTAATATCACACGTTTAAATAAACTTTATTCTAATATATTTTGAATGTACTAACGTCGTTTTATTTTTTATAAGTGGTTTTTATTTGCTTACTAATGATCTGGTGGCCCGGCTTCGCTTGAATAATTTGAGTTTGTACGATAACTACTAATATATCCCAGTGCCTAAATGTAAAGTATAATATTTTTATCAACGACTTATTTCAACTCCTTTACGCCAATTTTAAGATAAAATAAAAACTATCCTATGTCTTTTCCGAAGGTCCACTCAATAAGTGGTCCAAATTTTATGAGCCAACTTATTCAGTAGTTCAGGCGTTATAACGTAACAGACACACACACAGACAGACTTACTTTATCATTCATTTTTTTCATTGATGAACATTAAGTAAGTAAGGATTGTCCACCAATCCGCGCTTGGCTAGCGTGGTGGACTAGGGCCTAAATCCCTTTCACTTGTGAGAGATCTGTCTTATCTGAAAAAAAAAGTATAGGTACAACTGTTTATTATTCTAGTACAATTTTTTTTGAATAGTGATAGTCGGGTGGCTTCAAATTTATAAATTTGCACGCACCTATAATGAACTGAACCATTGTTTTTTTTTCTATACGCCTTCATCATGCATGCCTGAATGTTTTAGAAAATTTTGGGCACCGTAGTGAGCTAAACGTAAACCCTCCTCAATTCTTATTTGTAAACCGTGCTCAGTAAAAAAGGGCTGATTTAGTAAAAAAAATACTGTTGCCGACCACGAATATAGATGGCGATATTGACGACAACAGTAACTATAGATGAGCGGTACAATGAGGATTATACCTGAAAGGTTTTTTTCCGCTGGCTTTTCTTTTTTCCTCTTAGTGTACAAAAACCCTGCAATATGGGTGCCCAAAGCCGACGAACGGATCCGATCCGATATATAAATTAATCAATAAAAAGGTGCATTATGGGTATAAATAAAGATAATAATAATATAAGTATAAGAAACTACCTTTGTAATAATATCATATCATAATAAGATAATATATTATATATATCACTTCGGGGAAGTTCGTTTGATCAAGAAATTTGTTTCAATTTGTAATTAGTTAAGTTTTAATTATTATATATTTGCATACCTCATGAAGGTAAATATGGCGAACCAAATGTATAAAAACACCTTTTGTAAACGCCCATATTTGTGCAAATAAAAGTCTTTGTCTTTATCTTTATAAAATCGCTTTACACTGCACCACTCATTCTACTCCTATATTTTACTGGGCCGAAAATTCTTACAAGACACTTGAGTTTGGTGACCAGAGGAAGCAAATGGTGATATTCAAAATATGGACGAATAATTCACAAAAACATTAAAGTTTAATATTTTCCTCCATCCTTTAAATAGTTGTAATAAATCACAACAATTTAGCAAGCCAAAACATCAAATCACACTATCTCCCACACACTAAATCTACCGAGTGAACATCTACTTATCTAGATCGGAAATTTTAAAATAGGGGAGCTTGGGCATAATCCGCCCTTATCGGCGTGTTACCGTGTAAGCCAGTCATCAAGTAGGCATTAGCTTAAATTGTAAGGACTTTTTACATCACGCCGGATTACAGGAATGACGTGAGGAAACAACGTTCGCATATATTAGACGAATGGCGGGATTTTTGACGGATTTGAGAGGGCATTTGAGGCCTGTTGGGTCTGATTGAGCTTTTTGTTGGTACAAATTTTTGGGAAATTTCGTTTATTCCTTGATGTTGAAAATGGGATTAAAAAGGTTAATTTGCATTAATATAATTTTACTAGTTGCACCCGCGACGTTGCGAGGAGTTATTTGTAAATCAATGATAAGTGTAAAAATATAAATTAATATAATATAATTGTAAAACCTTCCTCGATAAATTGACTCTTAGGACAAAAGCAATTTTTCAATACAAACGAGTAGCTCCAAAGATTATGCTTTAAAATAAACAAACACACAAAGAAATAATCTTTTAAGCTAAGCAGTTTAATTAATATATTATTTACATACCTCCTGAAGGTAAATATGGGGAACCAAATATGTATATAAAAACAACTTTTGTGAACACCCATTTTACGCAAATAAAAGGCTTTGCCTTAGTCTGCTTTATGTTATGAAGATATAAATATAGTATTAGGTTTAGATAATAGTTTTCCGTTCTAAACATAAGATTGGTCATGTTTCCAATTTAATATTACAATCATATTAAGCGATATTTTAAAATAATACGATGTTGCAAAAAATATGAATTATAAGCTGTTATTTCAGTGCACAGCAATTAAAGTAAACGGCAAGTACGGCGCCGCAAATTGGCGGCAGAAATAAAAACATGAGGCATTGCATCGCAGGCGGACATGACGTCTCAATTTGTATCCATTTTTGCACAATTCGTTGATGAAATAATATTATTTTAAATAAATTTTATTTTATTTAAGGTAAATTTTATCTGAGAATCATATGCAAATATGTAGCAATCATTTATGAGTTTCATTTTATAGTTGTACTAGCTGTGCCCCGCGGTTTCACCCGCGTTAGAGAGGATCATTAACATAAAGTGAAGACCCTTCTGAAGTGCCGCTGGACCGAATTTTTTGTAGGAATATTTAAGATAAACATTTTCATCATACATAACATATATGTAACTCTAGCGGTTTTAGCAGCACACGCCAGAATAGCTCGCAGATGGTAGATTTATTCCTACTTACTTGACACTTATCGTCATATTTGGGACAATATAAACAATATCTTTATAAATTATAATCTATGTGTTATTTTGATGTATAAGCTATATTCTATAATATTGCAAAGTTTCATTAAAATCCATTCAGTAGTTTTTACGTGAAAGAGTAACAAACATCCATACTTACAAACTTTCTCATTTATAATATTAGTAGGATAACATTACGTATTAAAATACAACATTACGTGTTTATTCCGTATAAAATACTACAGATATATTATATAAAAGTATACAAAAAAAAATCGAAGCATTAAATACATTAAATACGGCATGACAAATAAATTACGTAAAACATAAATAGACCTGTTTTTAATAACATATTATTTATTATTAATTATTAGGCATTCGTTTGTTGGTCCTATAAGTTTTGCTGTAAACTGTGCACTTCAAATTATTTATATTATTTTCTTGTATGGATTTATTAATTGTTAGCAAAAGCTCCCTATAAACTTAACATTTGCTGAAAATAAGTCTGTATGAGGTACGTTAGCAATGACAAAGTTGTTAATTATTATAATTCTATTCAAAAAATGATTACATATGTGGTCTTGTATATGGCGATTAATTTTACATTCCCTGTAAACTGACAAATAATTTGCACGCCATATTACGGCAAATGTGAGCTAAGTACTCTCTACCAATGTAGGTTTTTACGAACTATTAAGTCTATTAACCACATTTATCCAAATAAATTATTTTATTTTATTTCATTTCATGTAACCATATACCTAGACTAGACACAATAATTTATGAAAATAAAATTTATCACCGAAATATCTAACATAATATAACTACATAATATAATATCCAACATGAAGAGAAATTATATAAACAACATGCGTAGTTAAAATACCGATTGCGATACACAAAGATAGTAAAATAAAAATGTTCACGCTTAATGACATCGCAATAATTCCGCTAGGGGCGCTGGCGATGGCATCGCAGGATTAACTGTCATTTAAATTTAAATTAAGGTATTATGTTGTTTTGACTCGCGCTCACTTTAAATACACATAGCCTTATCGCAGGGGAGCATTGGTGCATCGGCGCATGGATCTCAATTGTAAATTACTCCTAAATTATTTTAATCGCCCACAGCTAAAGCTAAATGTTCCGTCACCAAATAAATAAATTGTTTTTTTTTCCGACTCATTTCATGTCCCACTGCTGGGCTCAGGTCTCCTTTCAAAGTGAGAGAAAAATATTTTTTGTTAATAACAACAGTTATACGTTATTAAAGACGACAACAAAGCTTTAGTAATATTCTGTATTGTGATAAAGGCAAGTGACGTCATAGTCCGTTATTGCTCTCTCTGTCTAATGTTCCATTTTATCTTCGTATCTCGCATATTTTTTTAGAATATTTAAAGCTTTATTTTTGTGTTCTACTTCTACACCTTAATAAAAATGCTTCGATTAAACTACAAAAATTGGCATTTAGACGATATACTCGTACTTATGTTGGTTAATACTTATAATTGTAGAGTCAAGAATTAATAACAAAGGTAGGATGAATCATTAATCACGAGTTACGGAAAAGTAGAATTAAATATAAAACTTCCTCCTATCAAAAATCTCTGCCGTTTCATTAACTTACGGAGAACAAAAAATGTCACCGAAAAAAATAATAGAAGAGCAGAGATTAAATTTTAGAGGCACTTTTTTTAAATTAATTAATAAGGGAGAGGTGACGGCGGGAAAAAATTAAACGTCAAAATTACAACAAGATTCGCTTTAATTATGTCCGTGGGGAGGCAGGGGAGGAGGAGCACTAATTACATTTTCTTAATTTGCAAAGTTTCAGTGTTGCCTGGCTTGTCCGGTTTTTATACACGCTTCTCAACTACGATCGAAAAAGTTATTTTTGACAAGTTCTTTTCGAGATTATTAAACTTTGGGGGAAAGTAACTGATTGATTGTATGTTTATCTGTAATTTGTTCTTGGCTTTGTTTTCCCTTTAATTTCATTAATTAATTGGATGAAATTAATTCTCATTTGGTTTCTAGTTCTAGATTTTATATTCCTATTCTGTCGGGTTAATAATTATACTACCCGGATGGCAGAGCGTTGCTCGGATAAAAAACATAGTTCTTCTTCAGTCTCATTGGTTCTCTTAACAACGCAGATTCAGCTCCCAATTAAAAAATAGAATAACATAATACTCGCCGAGAGATGTAATTTTGTTTGTTTATGTTTAAGTTGGTTATTGCTGGTACTACGGATTTCGGGAAATTACAAAGTGTCGAAAGTTTTCGAGCAGAGTGTGTTGCCAGTGATGACCTACGGCGCTGAGACGTGGTCTTTTAAAGTTAGCCTTTTCCATAAGCTCAAGGTCGCTCAGCAAGCGATGGTGAGAGCTATGCTTGGTATTTCTCTACGCGATAGGATCCGTAACGATGAAATCCGTAGACGAACTAAAGTTACCGTCATAGCTCTCAAAATTTGCAAGCTGAAGTGCCAATGAGCAGGCTATATACTCGTAGTTAGGAGAACCGACAACCGATGAGGAAGAAACTGGACTGATGACTTAAGAAGACAGCGGGAATCCGCTGCATTCAGAAGGCGCAGGACCGGGAGGAGTGGCGAACGTTAGGGGAGTCCTACGTCCAGCAGTGGACTACAAAAGGCTGGAAAGAAGAAGGAAGAACACGGATTTAGCGATATTTTATTAAAATGAAACCTGGCGGGCGATGTATTGCTCCCGAAAGCCCCTGCGCTCTAAATTTCAAGGAAATCATTGGAGCCGTTTCCGAGATTCAGATTTCAGATTATATATATACGTATATAATATACAAGAAATGCTCATTTAAAGGCATTAGTTTGTAGTGTCCTAGTTTATGCTAAATATTATGCAACAGTGGGGTAACTTTTATTTTTATAATGCGTTTTCCTTAGATAATATTAAACGTGGCGCATTAACATTTTTTTATGCGCTCTTTAAGATGAAAGCAGCGAAAGGGGTGTATTTTTTCATCTCCCACCGGGGACCGGGCAAATTGAAGATAATTAAGTTTATCGCTTTAATATCTTCTTGTCTTTCGAAATTCGCAAATGAGTTTTTTTAATAACGCCAAATTTGTAACAACCGCGGCGGCTCTAATCCTTTTATGATTTATTGCTCTTGAATACAGATAGATGGGGCTCAGTTTGTTATTTTGTTATTGTTACTTACTCAAATTATTTATCAAATTTTAATCTTAGGTATTTATTTAATATAATTACTTATCTCAATTAAAGAGATCTTAGCTTCTAAAAACAGCCATAAGCAAGCTCAGTTCGTTCCATCCATCCATCAGCCTTTAATAGTCCACTGCATATACACACATAGAAAAAAGCCTCCTCTAAAGTTCGGATCTCCATCCGGCCCTGCGCCCACTGAATCCAGCGGTTTCCCGCTGTCTTCTTTAGATATTCAGTCTACCTGGTTGGAGGGCGGCATGTACTATACTCCTATGGCCTTTTGCGTTTATTTATTGAATCTTAACTCACAAAATTTTACCTAAACTAAAAATTGAAACAAGAGCCGAACTTAATGTCCTAATGGTATTTCCTAACAGCGATAACCTTTAGCATACCTACAATAAAACATAATAGCGGTGCAACAAGAATGAATAAAATAAACGTAAAAGAAGAAACAGGAGAGAGATTATAGAAATGAAATAGGTAAAAAATCATAGGTTTAAATCTATGCTACTTAGAATTATCATAAATAAAAATTAAGAATATTGTTAATTAATTAAGAAACATGACTATCACACGACAGATATTATAAAGAACGCAACAAACATAAGACGGAAAATAATGCTTAATGACGCTGGTATTCCGTCAGTCGTATAATGTCGTAGAACATTTTCAACCTTACAGTTTCATGAAGACACTTACTATGACTTATGAATACAACTAGGACAACCAGATTCTCATTTACGTTTAGATATGCGACTACAGAGGTACCACGGTTTCCTATGCTGAGATCAAACTGACTTTTGAAACGTCTAATTTTGATATCCATAAACCTTTATGTGTATATGCAAATATTAGGTAACAGAGCCGGACGCATTCATTTTAGCGAAATAGCGGAAGCAGTGGACTATATATTATCTGCAATGCGTTCTAAAACTCATCAATCAAGAGTTCCAGTTTTTTCGAGCGAATGAAATGCAGCGAGCCCGTGTAAACTATTTTTTTTATTTGCGTCCATTAGTGCGAGAGCGTGCCATCGATCAAAAACACAATTCCAATTTACCTATCGGCCACAAATTCTTCAAAACGACTGTCCGATCTCGCAAATAAAGATAAAAAATAAATGGTCGCTCCCTGTCCCACTGTCGTGTTTTTTCGATCTATATATTTTCGTTCTGTTTGAATATCGGGAGAGATATTGAATGTTCGAATCAGTAAACGAATTTGATTTGTTTTGACTAATTGAAAAGAATATTAATGGCAATGAAAGTTAACGTTTAAAACCTTTGTTCAACCTTTGTAAATATCACGCTATGGACATACTCGTAGGTGGAGACCTCGAAAAAAAACTTTGAGGAGTCCCACAGTTGAAAGTTTTCACTCAGAGTCTACCAGGATGGCATCTGCGGGTTGTTGGACATAATGTCAGATAATAGCTATTTCCAATTTTTGTTTTACACATGCTGGATTGTAGAAAAAGTCGTAATGAAATGTGACAATCATCTTCCTCACCGTGGAGCAGTGATAAGTACGCAAACAATAACTATCGTCGTTCTTTGTAATGATTTTTTATGAAATGCAAAATCCTTTTGCGTGTATTTTGGTGTGAAAATATTAATAATAATATTAAATGTTACTAAGTCAAATTTTAACGAACGTAATAATGAACAAAATACTTTCTATGTACTTCTGATGATCGAATCTCTTCGCTACTTCATTTTACTCACACCATCATTAAATACATGATTATTAATTAACTGCACGAGTAATTTGTACAAATCATCAAACAAAGCGAAATAATCCGGCGCTCCGATGAAAAGCTTCATCATTACGAGAAAAAATAGTAATAAAAGATCCAATTGAAGCGAGGTTGTTAATGTTTATTGTACTTAGCGGATTGGCCCCGATGGCGTATTGATTGCATGGGAACGATCCAAGATCGTTAAGGTAACTCATATTATTATTAATATTATTACTTCTCACTTCAGTGACGTACTAAAACCTAATGTAATCGAATTGCTGCAATGCGTTTTATTGAACACCCTGCTCGCAATATTTTGATTAAGTCGTGATAAAACAATAATGATAGTTTTGTAACAAACATCTGTGTATTAGTAGTTATTTTAACATTTAAAAAAAATGGTGTTTTTAATAACACCTCACGCACAAAGTTTGACGAGTTCCCTGTTTTTGGGTACCATACATATTCCGAAATGAATAAGATTAACCAGGACCGGTAAATACTTTATTCAACTATCAGTGAGATTTCTTCTTTGCTCGGAATCGAGTCCAGAATGCTATATGTAAATCACATTATCGAGCTACTGCTCCACTCGCGTCATATATTATATATATATATATATCGTCGTATATTTTCAATTTCGTACTCGGTGTTATAGTTGTTTACACTATTTAAAATTAATGCTCGTCGTTCTCCACTCTCCTCTACTCATATTACAAGCCTTTAAACAACTATGTGAAAAGTTCAGTTCATTTTATCAGCCAAATCAATCAAAAAACTATATCTTGTAAATTAGAAATTTTAATTTAGTTATATTAGTTTAATAGTTTTAAGTTAGTATTAGTTTAATTTAGTTATTATTAATCTTAATTTACTAATGATAGTTATTACTAAATTAAAAATTAAAATTAGTTATATCTTTTATCTTTACTTTACAGCCAATTAAATTGTGGATAGTAGTATGCAGCTATTCATAGCGTTCATCAGATTTCCTAAGACGTGTATGTAAAGTTCTCTGTAGGAAAGCTTCATCTCATCTGACCTGCAGTTCACACTGGGATCATTAGCTGAATCATTTGTCACGCCTTATCACCCTTTGCTGTTAATAGTCGCGATTTGTTCCGCTGACGATCGTGTGCACAGCGCCTAATGATCGCATCCCTCCTACGAATCCTTTTTGTGTCATGATGTTACCCGTAAATCTGGCGAATTAGTGATGTTGTATCCCTTTTCTCTTGTTCTCTGGTTAGAATAGAAGCCTGGACTTATTTTATAAACTATTTTTAATATTTTTCTAATTGGTAGTTCTACCAGCAAAGCATGGTTTGATGGGGCAAAATCTAACACCACTGCATCCATTTCTGCTGTAGAGCAAATCATCGTTTTTCTGTGGAATGGTACCTACATTGGCCGGCCAGGCTGTTAGGCAGCGAGTAGCGAAGCTGGGTGAAGCATAGTTTTTACAAACAGTACTATTTACCGACATAATAATATCTCATTAGTGGATTTTTTTATTCAAAAAAATTTAGCAAAGATGTTTATTTTATTGTAAAAGTTGTTTCTTACTATACATTTAATTTCTTTTCATTTCACTTAAAGATAGTATAAGATTTTATTGATTTGATATAATGTTCCCATCATCTCAGCTTCTTATGATGGTAGCGTAAAGTAAGACCTGTACCTATGTTAATCACTCATAATATTATGGCTTCACATTGGTTGGGATATTATATGTTACATCCGTACAGTGGATTACAACACAAACAAAAACAGAAACTAGTTTCCTCTTTATAATATTTTATTAGTGTAGAAAAGTTATAACATCCGTTTATTATTTGCAACCCTTGTGGTGAAATGGGGCGTATAACGTTTTGTATCTGAACAGATCACGTTCTCGCAAAGTTCTTCACAACATGATGCCGGCTCCGAAACTTGATTTATTCCGACATCTCCTATGAGGCTTGACGCACAGAAAATTTGCTCTACTTTAAAGAAGGCCTAAATAATAAGATTACATAATAATATATTTCCCCATAAGTCAATTTAATTTTAATTAAGCATTTTGTAGGTGATAGAACTATTATGGTTCGCCCGGGGAAGTACCACCGCTGCACTCACTTCTGCCGTGAACCAATTCTATTGTGTTTCGGTGGAAAGGTGCAGTTTCCGGCCACACTTACATGAGGCGACCACTAGCCTCCGGAGTAGCAGCGCAACTGCATACGACCTCAGACAAGACTTACCTATCCTTGCTTGAGGTTGTGTGTAGATGTCCATGAGCTGCAGCGACCAAGTTAAGACTAAGTTAACACCACGTGGCCTGCATGCTCGTCTGCTACTCCATTCAAATAAAAAAAAGTTATAAACGGGTTCAAAATAATTGCTTTATGGGTACTGTAGAAAGGTGAGATCAACCATGAAAAATTTGATTTCCAGCGTTTTTGTCTGATATTGTTAAAGTTTCACAAGGACCTTTTACTATCAAATATTTATTATACATATTTTATTTCTTCAGACATTAATGTTTTAAAAATACACTTTTTTCGACATGGCAGAACTCGCTTCAAAATTATTCCTTTTTTTGAAAGATATTAGTACTTACTGTATTTAATGTTATTAATAATATAATTTGAAATGACAAATACAAATGTTTATTTCCCGATTTTACATTGTAACATGTTATAAATGACTCACTTCCTTTTGCTACAGCTTGCGCTGTGTTGCAATATAAAACAATGTCTTCCCCAAGAGATGGCTTAATCAAAAATATATTCAACTAAAATAGTTGATATTTAATAGTGGTAAGGATAAAAGAAAGAAAAAGAAATAGAAGAAAAATATAAATGTACAAAATGAAGATTCTTAATTGAAGTTATTCATAAGGATGGATTATGGATTAATTAGCAACAATTAGCTTAAAGGAACAGTCGATTTTATAATAAGTACTACAGACCTTTATTTAAATATCCTATATAAAAATTTTAATTGAAGTAAGTAGAATTGCAACATCGTGGTTGTATGCTCCTTGGCAACATCTTATAAAGCTTCCATAATTTCGATTCAATTCACCATTTCTTGTCTTTGATGGTAAACACAATACCATACCGTGTTATGGTACAATAAAAGAAACTAGTACACACATTCTGCTTCTCATTCAAATTAATAACCTGGAAAATCAAGATGGCGGAGTCGCTAAGACGTTTTTATTCGCCGCCACTGAAAGCGCATTATCTCTATCAAGCCATTACAGAGCTCTCTGGTGAAAAATAATAGATATTCACATAATTATCCCGACCCTCCTCAAGCGAACGAGACGGGACCAACAATATAACGAGCGTTAAAAAGAGACAGTTATAGTTCACGCGGCTACGATGCAAGCACTTAAGTAATTGAATACAGGGGGCTCGGGTAAGTCGGGGCATAAAGGAACAGTGGAAAATAATAATATTAGTAATAATGTCTCCGGCGCGCGACGCTCGAAGGGCAGAAACTAGTTTAGTTAGATCGTAAATATAATAATAAACATACGTCACAACAAGGAACCGAGGGAAAGCCCTTCTAGTAATGTTGATATGCTTTCAACCTTTCTTTTGAGTGCAAGCGTTTATCCATTTGAGTAAATAAACATATTACTCTTAAGCAGTTGGTTGCTTTGTGTTTTCCTCATTGTGAAAAGTTTTTGTAGGCTTAAGATGCGAGCGTTCTGAAAAGAATAAGATTTTCACTTTAAGTTTTCAGAAGGAGACTGAGACATAAAGTTAATTGATAATTTTAAATGATCAACTTATTTACAGTAGAGATTGCACTTGTTTTCTTGGGTTCCACTGCTGTGATCAGCTTACAGCGGCTTCCAGACTACGCTATAATATAATAGCGTATAGTATACATAGCTCATAGCACAACAATATCGCGCATCACACATTGTTATGGATACGTTCACTGTACTGTTCATGCTGTGCTATAAATTCTCTTCAAAGATTTAAAACTCTTCAAATATCGCGGTCAACTGATGAGCTTACTATCTACTATAAATGCTAGCGATAATATCGCGTAATGTGAACGCCATGTGTTATATAGTATAGCATAAGGCCCTTTTTTTGCTTTACTACATAGCACAATAGTAAAGGGTTGTCTGAAATCAGCTTAATTCTCATAACTCAATGGCCTGGAGCTCACTCCGCCAAGCTGCTCCAATACAAATTGGAGTTGGCGTATATCTA
Source organism: Pyrgus malvae (assembly GCA_911387765.1). Classification (NCBI taxonomy): domain Eukaryota; kingdom Metazoa; phylum Arthropoda; class Insecta; order Lepidoptera; family Hesperiidae; genus Pyrgus; species Pyrgus malvae. The sequence continues at coordinate 21,139,482 of OU426966.1, read as the reverse complement.
ACCGTTATTTTATATCCTTTAATTTATCTTTGAAATATCAAAATACAATGTGAATCAAGTGAAACAGCAACAACAATATTTATTTTAATTTCAATTAGCAGATGATGACGTTTTTATTTTGGAAATCAGCAAAATTTTATACTATAATAATAACGAATAAGTACTCGAATATGAAAATTCAAATTATACGACGATAATTCGAATTACTCTCCTTCTTCTAAGAATTTATGCATCCATCCGTCTATCAGCCTTTAGAGTAACAGGTCCACCATGAAATGACAGATCACTGATTTCACGAAATCACAGAACATGCCGCAATTTCCATAACGTTTCCTTACTGAAGACATGTATTATCTTTGTGTATATAGGTGTCCTTATAGACAGTAAACTGCTGTTTTCGTTACGACGGTAAAATCATATGGGGCAATGATAATTCGTCCGTCTTCTGTGTCTTGTCGTGTTGTGTTTTTTACGCTTGATGGGACAGACGATTTTATGGGGATTTTACTGATAAACATTGTTTTTTATTACAAAAAGAAATTGGAAACAGAAAATCGAAATCAATTTTCTGGAAAACGTTATGGAATATGACAAGAAAAAAATAACGAAACCCAAATAGTTGTAGGTACCCCCTAAAAAACTTTACTTCCGGCTTAGGTACATCAGACTTTTTGTCAAACTTCAGGCAAAAGTTTTATCTCTACCTCGTACCACTGCTTCTCTATGAAATCGCTCTGGAGCAGCGTGGTTGAGTAAGCTCCCGTGTGTATAAATGTATATATATGTGATGTATAATTATTATATTTGAAGCCAAAAGTGCTGTTTTATTGGTATAATTATTACATTGAAGGCGATGTTAAACAATGTAGTAACATCAATGTTATTGTCAACGAACAGCAGAACAAGGCAGTAACCAGCAGTTAGGAGCAGTTACAAGCCAAGCCTTGGCTGCTTAACGACTGCTGTAAATATCGCTTTATTAAATTTAAGGCCGCGGACAAGTTGAAGGGCGGAAGCGGGTTGAAACTGCAAGGTTCTGTCGATCACGCTACGTTGAGTGACCGTTTAATTCGTAATTAATCAAAATTTTATTATGAAGTGATTGATCATTTGAAAATGTTAAATCGTTCATTGTTTGAACACCTTAATTTGGTAAGGGTATGATTTTCTTATGTTTCCTCAACAGTAGGTAGAATTGTTTGTTAGTTAGGCATATATAGGTATTATGGTCTACCAATATCCAACAAGCATCCAAAACATTTTTTTTATAATTTGTGTTATTTATCGCAAAAGGTTAAAAGTTAAGTTAAACACGAATCTTTTGTAGGGCATACAAAGTTGCAGTACAAGCTTCTATATGAATAACTTTTCATTTATTTTATGTAACATATTAAATTCCTGTTAAACATTGTATACTGTGCATCGCTGTTATTGATAGGTTTAAAAAATGGGAAGAAATAAAGTTATAGCCACTTTCAAATAAGGTTAGTAAAATTCACATCCGAATGTTTAAAATTACGTATTCCAATAAACTATTCATTAAATGATATTTTAACTCCTTTCTAACTACTTTCCTCACACTTAACGTGTCCTCTCCCTTTTAACCAAGGGATTATTGTAAGAGGCTGTAACGATATTCCGATGTCGTGTGCCAACTCTTGTATTAATTAGCCCAAGATTGGGCGAGGTGGTGGAGTGGTGGTAAAGCGGTGGTAGCGCGAATTGGTGCCATAAATACTTCAGGAGCCTCTCGTTTATGGTATAGCGTTTATGGCCATTCGCGGGACGATCAACGGAAGTTTGTCAGATTAGGGCTGATGATGAGAATAACTTGGGGGTTTATTTTAGTTATAATTAAACTGTATGTGTCAGTAAATTAATTTTAAACAAAAATTGAAACATACTATAAAAAGTAAAAAAAAACCTAAATATTGATTAGTAAAATGGCGTACCTTTCGTTGTGAATGTAAATAAATTATTATATTGTTTATTATTTTTTGCAAATTTCTTTTTGACTTCCTAACAATCAAGGAGTTTTCAGTGTCACATGATATGATTATTATTAGACGAAATATTTGAATAACCATAGAAAATATATGAAAAACATATTTTCTGTTATCCTCAGATAAAATAAAAAAAGTATCTGTATCTAAGAAATTTGAGGTCCTCTCTCGATTTCCAGGGATCCCCTCATCAGATCCTGGCCTGGTGGCAATGGGACCACATCGAAAGTACCTAGGTAAAACAAATTGAAAATCGGTCCATAATTGGCGAAAAATAGGTGAACATAAATAAAAAATAGGTACATAAGCTGAACGTGTGCCTGTTTAGTTTGGAGTGACCAGTAAGAACCCTTACAAGTAGACGTATTTCATTGCGTTTTTGTTTGATCACTTGCTTTGAGTATTTGCTTGAGTAGCCAGCCACTAGCGCCCTTGCATGCGTCATGCCTGGTGCGGACACCCATAGGCCCTTGTCCTGGTTGCTGAACATAGTACCTACCTTCTCTTTTTGTGCAGTCGGTAAAAAATACCAAGTGTCGTATAATGATAAAAATGGCTACAGATAAACAGAGGTTCTTCGACACCTTACATTAAACCAGAGTAACTGTAAATCAAGAAGCGCGCATGGCCCGGCGGTCAGCGTAGAACGAAAGCGATCTATGCAACTAAGCCAAACGGGCGCGGTCTGATGTGAGATGGGTGACCGCTAGTGGCAAAAAATTTCATGCGCGTTTCCGTGCTTCGGAGGGCACGTCAAGCCGTCGGTCCCGGTTGTTGTCGATCGATAACAGTCGTTAAACCTTGTCGGAGGCCTTATGGGCGGTTTGAGAACATCCGACAGCGGGTTGGCCACTAACCCGTATCTCCACCAACCGGCAATGGAGCAGCGTGGTGGAGTAAGCTCCAGGCCTCCCCAATAATGGGGAGAGACCCGTGCCCAGCAGTGGGACGTAAATAGGGTTGCAGCCAACTGAAAATCAGCGCTGCGTGACAATGAAAATAATAATAATAATCCGAAAATAAAGTCACATGCAAATCACAAGTGTCGTTTAAAACAGCTATATTAATTTACACTGCGAGACATTGAGGTACTCAAATGAACGGTTTTGACGATTGTTGGACTAATAAAATTGATAGTAGCATTAAAACAAGGAGCATCGAACTTTCAATAAAAGGATAACGCGCTCTACGTGATGATTACATTTAGACTTAAAACAGATTCACTACAGGCGAATAACGAGCCAATTCTATAGAGCACCTTTATAATAAGGTCGACATCTGCTCCCGGAGCGGTCGAATATTCGGATCGGCAGCCTCCACTCGAGGCTCTAATCATGAAAATGTATTTATGACCTAATTAAACTCCTGTCTACCGGCGGGCCACCCGAGACAGGGACGCAGCTCCCACCGGCTCCTTACGAGCGAGCGAGACGCCAGACACCCGGGACTAGTGATTAATGAGTGTTATATGGCTGGTTAAGTACCGTGTAATTTGCAAAACGACCCTTAATTACCGGAGAACACGGCTACTATCGTCGTCCTTATCGCGCTCGAAGTCGAGTGTTCCTGCTGAGAGGGATGGAGAGAGGTCCGTGTTGCGTCTCGAAAGGCGGTATTTAATGAGGCATTATGATGTCGCGGTACAGATTAGGTTCACATAGCGTCCGTGTTGATGTTGGCCCGCTCTTTATATTTGGCTTTCTCGAACAAACAAGCGTTCGCGCTTGCAGACAGTCGGTGTGTTCATCTGAGCACCTTTGTTTGAGTTTCTCCGCCAAATTCGCTAACAGTACTTGGAATGAAACTGTTTTAAGCCAGATAATGATGTTTCGAGTAATAGCGAATTTTAAAAGAACTGGTGGCTGTGCTGTAATTTTAAGTTGCGAGTAAAATTCATTATTGCGAATTCTATACTACTACGTATGCGTCTACGAAAGAGTTCAGTTTGGCTGAGCTTGCCTTCACCTGCGATCAGTTAGAATCTTACTCGTCGTAAGAGAGAATTTCTTTGTGTTTTTACAAAGCCCGCTGAGATTTCAGGCGCACTGAACACGGGAAATGCTGTCTAGATTCCAGTCTCAATAAAAAATAAAAATGTACTCTGCTAAAAGGGATGATAAATAAATTATAAGAATTTATTACTAGTTTTCATAGTTTTAATAAAACTATCGTAACTTTAATATGTCTTATAATCCTATATTTATAATACTATTTCTTTAACAGGTATGGTTCCAGAACAGAAGAACAAAATGGCGGAAAAAGCATGCGGCTGAAATGGCAACCGCCAAACGCAAGCAGGAGGAACTCGGGGAGGAGTGCGATGACCAGGAGTCGCATGAGAATGAGCAGTGCAGTGATGATGATGACGCGAAGAGGCCGCGCCTCGACCTTCACCTGCATATGCCCCACCACCGTCAGTGATCTCATGACACCGCGGACACCGACACCGGTGGGGCCCGCGACACTCACTGTCAACCGCGCGACACTCCCTGTCAACGCGAGACCGTCGACTATGACAAGAACGGAATCGATAAGCAGTACGCTCCCAAATTCGAGCAGCGAAACGACTATTACTACAATGGCTACGACTATCTCGCTCCGAGAATGTTCTGCCGGGAACCTGAACCCTGCGATCTCTCCAACTGGCAGCGCGAGCAAAATCGATTCGAACATCGAGTCGAAGAAAATCGATTCGAACATCGGGACGACCACAATCGATTCGACGTCGAAGATCGCGATGTAGCTAGTGTGTCGGTAGACAGTGAACACGATTTGAACACTGAGGAAAACAGTCAACCCATAAACTTTGCGTATTACCACTTTTAAGTGATGTTGTGAACGAATATGTTTTCGCTAGAATTTCTAGAATAATCTTGTGCGTCAAAAAGTTTCGGACAACGAAGTAGAAACACTTAAAAGCGTTTTAAAGTTTTCTTTAAAATAAAAAAGCGTTCTTTTTCTGCCTGCGATGCGATGCTTTGTATAAATGACGTTAAAGTCAGCATAACTTAGTTTTGTAAATAATGTCTTAAGTTAGTCATGTGATACGTATTAAGTTATTTATTATAGTTAGTTTTTACATGATACAGTAACTAAAGTAACCTGTGTAATTTAAGTGTACACTTCAATGTAAGATTCGCGGTGCCAACATTAGAATAGAATTTTTCCATATTTATGTTTTATACTTTTCATGTCGATCAACCATGTACCTAATATCTAGTTTTTTTGTAACGTTTTACGTCCCACTGCTGGAATGGGTTAATAATTTAAGAGGCTACAAAACAGTCTTACTTCTACTATTTAAACTATAACTCTTTTTATATTTGAACAGATGTAAATGTCTCCTATGTTTCAGAGTTTGGCGAATTTTCTTTGTTGCAACAAAAATACTAAACTTCTCATTTGTTAAAAATTGTAAATAGTAAGTCATAAATTCTTATTGCAATATGTATTGTATATTGTTAATATTAAGATAATACTGTAAATAGATATTTAAACGAATTTAACATTTATTGTAATGTAATTATTTGTAGAGAACCACGCTGAAAAATTAAGATTTTGTCATGTAGAGACTCTAACACATTAACTCACTCACCTACTATACTCCGTCAAACATAGCTCCAGGATTTTGGCAGATCGTTTAAGAGATGTAACACGTTCAATCTTACTAGTATCACTGCTATACCGATAGCGAGAATATAGGTATTCTCGCTATCATATAATCATGATTGAGGATATTTCAGATTGAGGATAACTAATGATCATGAAATTATTATTTACAAAACGCACAAAGAATTCTTTGCACACACGGTGAGCACAGTTTTCTTTGCCCTCTTAGGCATGCTAGCAAAAATCCAATAAGAGCAAGACAACACAAAATAGAAATATGTATTAAAGATCGAATCGAAAGTGACGACAGAAATACTAAATAGGTGATAGGTAGTTCCTTCGTGACTGGTACATTAGATTCACAGAATAAATAAGTTTTTCTTTCTTAGACCATACAGATTTTATATTTCTTAAATATAATTAGTCCTTCTTATAGACCAGTGTCGATAATTTTTGAGACCAAAAAAAATTATAGTAGAATGAAACCTATTCCAAAAGGTAGCGAATATAACAAAAATTAAAGGAAAAATAAATTAGAGGCTTTAAAGTACCCAAAAAGTACTTAAAATTGTACATAATTATACAAAAAAAATCGGATTTGAGTTTTTATAATTTGCATTTTTTGAGCACATTTACTATAGTAATGTATATTTTTATACCATCAGAAACAAGAGATTTCAACGTACTAAAAGCACACCAACTTTTTTAAAAAAGCAGTTATTTTGACGTGAGAATTTTCGATTGAAAACTAGGCTGCTTTTTCGATATTAAGTCAAAATGAGGTGAAAAAAATTAATATTTTAAACCGAAAAAAATACTGTATATCTGGGACATAAAAAGGTAAGTTTTCACCAAATTTTGTGAAAAAATAATTTTATTTGTATAAGATAAAAATAAAAAACCAAAAACATGGTTTTTTGAATATTTCACTTAAATTTTGAGGTTATGTGAAAAAAGTGTAAATATAAAAGTTGTAGATCTTTTTAATAACTACATCTTTGCCATTTAACTTTTTTTCATAGGACCTGTAGTTTTGCTGGAAATCGAGATAAACCGTTTTTTACCCTTTAAAGCCCCCCCCCCCTTCCCGATCTCAGATCGCCTCTAATTTATTTTTTCTTTTATTTTTGTTATATTCTCTACCTTTTCCAATACTTTTCATTCTACTATATATTTTTTTCACTTTTTACCACTGACACTGGTCTATTAATGCAAGTTGTAAAAATGTTTTCAGTTTGTTGGCATAATTAAAATGTAAGTTTTGCCACCAATTTTGTATTTAATTTTATTTTTACGTTGGATTTCAATTAAATTGGAGGTCGATTTTTTAAAAGTGATCGAAATGCTAGTCCAATTGTCACTGATGCGTCTTTGATTACAGCGGTTTATATATTATTTTCGTGTTAGTCAGTTACGTTTAGTTAAGCAAAGAATTGAGGAAAATAAACCAATGATTACGGAAATACAAATAATAGTCACCATACTTTTGTGCAGACCTAGTCAATATTTCATCACGTACCTATAACCTGGCGGAAACGGCGTTTAATATTACACGTGTGGTTTATGCTCTTTAAATTCTAGGCCAGCTAAGCTTAACGATTCAGATGCCAAAACTTTATGTAGTTAAGAACAATTTAACTTTTATACTTAAGTATATTTTCAACATTTGCAATATCGGCGTTATTTAGCCGTCGTGTCAAAGTCACTTCATCCGACAAGACTACATCTGCCAAAATCCTGGAGCTATGTATGTGTACGTTGAACGGAGTATGTTGAACAGAGTATTGTACCTCCCAATAGTCCCAATACTGTGCTTTGCCATAGATTTTACCTTTATTAAGTTTTATTAATAAACCATAATTTAATCAAAAGTAAAATAAAATAAATTCTATATTCGTACCTTCATCGGCCATCGTGTTAGGTGTTAGTAATGATGGTCATGGAAATGATTATGTAAGTTTTGAACTGAACCTTATCTAAAACTTTAACTATAAATTGGGGTGTAATTTTGAACGCCATAATTAAAATTACCTATTTGTTTTTTATCAATACTACATATTATAAACATACATACTAATAAACTAGTAGTTTGTTACCCATAATTTATTCTTGCAAAAACTGTAACAGTGTTTACTTTGTTGGTACAACAATAAATAAATAAAATAAATAAATAGTACAAGTTCGCAAGTAACATTTTTAAGTTGTTCTTATTAAATATGGCCACCTACTATTTTTGTGCAAAAGAAGTAATACAATAATGTGTAGATAGAAGGTGACTTTGGAACTTTGGAATTATATAAAATAAGGAATGACAAAAAGTTTAAAGAAGTAACATTAACGGGAAATATCGTAGTGTATTATTTGAATACTCTTCACACTATCTATCTTCATATTCCTTATACATCCCAGAGTTAACGTCACGCCATCTAGTAAGAAATATTAAAACTAACACATGTTACAACATGTTGGCTTACCTTTATCCCTGAAATGTATTTAAAATTGCATTAAAAAAATATGATAAAAGTTTTAAGCAAACCTGCTGATAGTTATACCTAAGTATCAGCAACATGATAGATTTAGTGGCGGTATGAGTTAAAAAATGAACTGTAGGTACCCACATTGTTAAACTATTTGCTATGTATTTTGTTAGAGCACGTTCTCTACATGACAAACTCTACTACTATACAATAAGCAGTACAGCTGTATATAAGATCTCGCTTCCTGTACAAAATATAAACAGCCCGATGAGCTTCATAGAATATATCTATTGCCGTTATGTAACTATCACACTCATACGTGTAAGGTGTAACGTATGTATCCTCCAACATGTTCACAGTATTTCAAATACATCCCCAAACATTATCTGGATAAGAAATCCTATTATTTAGTAGCGGATGCTAAATAAACATGTGTATAAACATTTTACGTGAATAAATTGTAAAAAATGAATGAAAATTGTATTTCTATCGGAGGAAATGTCGTCGAAATTAACTGTCACGAACAATGAATAAGTATTTGTTATTCCTTTTTATTTTTTTCCTTGTCTATCCTTTTTTACTTAAAATTAAAGATTGCATTTTTTACTTACTAATTCATACAATTATACTATTCATATTGTCATACTTATAAATTATAGGCACTTATATTTTATATTGTGTCAAAAAGCAATCTTAAATTTGATACAAGTTAAATTTCAAGCGAATAATAGGAGATGTGACATACCCTGGATGTATACATAACCGTCAAATGTTTCACATTTCATTTGGCTTAAATAAACTTTTACTAACAATGAACCGTGAAAGAAAAATATATTTAAGTATGAACTACCGTTAGTATACCTACCAATGTATTAAATATTCTATCTCAGAATAGAATCGAAATTAATTATAAAAATACAAAATAAAAGTTATATAGAAGATTATGTTTGTTTTCTTTATCACAATCACCTCACATAACACAATATGTTTATACATACATAATACACTTATTACTAAGAAGTTTTAAATGTAATACTCATTATAAGTAATATATACTTGCTTTAAAAAAAATATATGTGTTTAAGGACATATGACTATAACAAACAAATCAAAAAACTATTAAAAAAAATTCTACGCTCTCTATTTTTTTATCAAGTTTCATATAAGTATTTAAGTTGCTTGCTGTACTGTTATGTAAATTTTGTTAATTTTTCCACGAAAACTTCACATCACTATAGGTTCTTAAAAAATCAAAAAGCTCGTTGCTATAACTTGTCTACTAAAAGAACAAGGTATTTTTTTCGTTTCTGATATTGTGCATAATTTTCGTAACACAGTTTGATGTGTTGAAAGGGATTAAATTTGTTTGTTTATAAAATAAATCAAGCGTTAGCATAAACCGAGCATTTTTGGTATTCATCACGTGTACCTCTATCTACTGTGATCTGTCTGACTGATTAACTGATTCCATTTCTATACATAACTACTGTTTTTATACAGTGAACTATATACTGTTATGCATGTATATATGTTTGTATTCTATAATTTCCTGAAAACTAAGATCTACTACAAATTGTATTGCAAAGAATGTATTAAAATTTCAAATGTAGAGCCCTGAGAACAAAGAACCAATTTCCCATAGTTTATCCATATTTAAAATTAATGTAACAAAACTATTTATACTGTTCATACATACCAAAACTGTAATAGCTAGCCAACCCCAAAAAAATGTTAACTGTTTTGTGCCTAAATAGCTCAATAAAAATTTTAATTTCCATTGACGCCACTGAAAAATTCGGCTTAACTTTAGCCTTCCGTTTTCCAAAACATAACTTGGTACGTCTATAAATTGTATTGCAAACAATGTGTTAATATTGTAAATGAATCGCCAATGAAAACACGTAGAAACATCGCATTTCAAGCAAAAACAGTTTACCACAGAAATAGTGATTCATCTTTACAACATAAAAGCATCTCAAACAAACAATATAGGGTGCGAGTGACAAACATATAGACATCGGATCTCGTTTCAGAGCTATCGCTTCAGACGATACGGGCGGACGCAATTTGTTCTTTTACTCCAACATTCGAACCCCAATACCTATCGCTTGTATATAACGCAGCCACTTTGCTGCAAGTGATCAGAAACCTTGCGAAAATCGAACAAGGAGGCAAAAATCGTGACGCTCCCTCCGTTGCCATAACAACCGAAGTCAACCCCATCGGCAAAGAAAAAGTGACTCTAACACAAGAAAAATACAGTCTACTTTTACAACAGACTCTTCAGCATCAGCGTCTCGCGATGTGGCTTGTAGTTATAAATGTAAAACACCGTTTTACTGTTCCGTGTCGAAGTGAGATAGACGAAACGGACGTACAACGAAAAGGGACAGACATATTCTTGGGATGGGGTACAGGGTGGTATTCTTTCATTTGTTGTGGTTCACGCGATAAGGTGCGCCGTCTACCCACCTTTTATTTATGACTCCATTTTAAACTGGGGGTAAGTATGTTACGCAATTTGGTCGAGTGTGATTTCTTGCTGTTAAGGGATCTTGTTTTCAGGGGTTTCGGCTGAAAATAAGGTTAGAATTGTTCGCGCTGATTTATTCGCGTAGCTGAACGTGTTACGACGTTGCTACGTGTCGGATGTTTAAACATGTTGTACATGTGAGATGTCTGTTGTAATAGTACTCTGTACGTTTTAGTATGGTGATTTGCATTTAGAATATTATGTTCATGAAGAGTTAAGTATTATTAAATCGGAAAAGGTATTGGTGGTAGGTACTTTTAATGAATTAGAAAAGGGGTGTTTTTATTACGATTAGCATCATAGTAAGGCAAGCGGATGTATGATGGAAAACTAAAAATTATTGATAAATACAGATAACTGATATAGGTAGTTTTGTTTCGGTCTCATTTTAACAAATAAAACTAAATGTTCATTCCAATGAATTTATTTAGCCCTCAGCCAGCGGCTTCGCCCGCGTGGACCCGTTTAATGGGTCCCCGTAGGATAAAAAACAGATTATGTGCTATTCCAGGCTTCATTGCTATATTAATTAATCATAGGCGTTCAGCCAGTTACTTCAACCGCGTTGTCCCTATTATCCGTTTCCACGTAGGAATGAAGCATTTTCCCGCGGTAAGCCTAAGTATGTTACTCAGGGTGAATATAGCTTTCAAATAGTGAAAGAATTTTTGAAATCGGAATAGTCGTTTTTGAGTTTATTCATTACAAACATACAAAAATACAAATCTTTCCTCTTTATAATATTAGTATAGATACCTAAATATAAATAAATAAATAACGCTTCACACTAAACCCTAGGATTAAAATACTAGGATTCCCTGTGTGATGGGTACAATGGATATACACACAATGGCAAAGACACAAACACCCAGACCGAAAGCAGAAACTCAAATTCATCATTCAAATTTCTGCCACGTCGAATATCGAACCCAGGCCCGTCGATCAACAACTCAGCACGGTTACCATTGCGCCTTTCCTGCATGATTTTGAAAATCGAAAAAAAAAACTGTGTGACATAGTCATTGCCCTATAATCCGGCCTTATTCTGTAATCTGGTCGGCGATAAAAAACACGATATTAATTGGTGTCCGTGGGCGATGCGGCTGACGTGTAAATCACGGACGGACAGACGGACGTAATAAATCTGTTTGGACGCGGATCACTCACTATTGGAGCGGTGTTGCACAACACGAGGCCTATTCTGTGAGCCATTCGAGATTTTTGATAAAGATTGTGTACCTATCTGCCGTTACTGTAGCGTCAGGGTATTATGGGAAACGATTAGTTTTTTTACTCTTTTCAATATTGTCATCGTAAACTCTTTTGCAAATAATTTTTACTTCACTCAGTAGTCATTGAAAAAATCAGTAAACGATGGCTACTTTAATAGAATATATCCGATGGAGTTTTGAAGGCAAGCTGAAAAAACATGTTTTCGCTAACAGTGCGATTTTATTTCACAGCACTTTGCACTGTAATTAACTTATACCTATCGAACAAAACGTCATCAACTTTATCCGATATAACTCAAAAACATACACATACACCAATAAAATGTAAATAAAATAAGAAAACAACATCCGTCAACACTCAGTTTAACTCAGAAGGATTTTCAAAATCCATTTTTTAAAATAAATAAACTTGCCTGTGACTGTCATTTGAACAAACGAAAATGAAATGAAAATATTTTATTTGCACAAATATGGTTGAAAAAAGGTTTTACAAAATATTGAGAACTCAATATTTACCTGTTAGGGTGTACAAATTTTAATTTAATTTAAGATAGGTACTAATTAATTTTAATGACGAATACATTTAATAATAATACGAATATAGTAATACATTTTTTTACATAACAAGAAATATCTATCATCACATGACATATCAAATACAAATACTTGGATTTTATATATTTTTATTTTTGGAGTTTGTATCCATATCCCCATTCGTAATGCCCCTACCCTAGGCTATAGTCGTTTTGAAATCGTAACAAAAATACATTTTTAATATGAGTAGTTGTCATTTAAGTCGACTTTAACCTAGACTAGTATGTTAAAGTCAAAAGTCAAAACATTTTATAACTTTTTGGAATACAAATATTCGCTTGGTGAATGTCAATCTTTTCACGGTCGTCTGCTCTAGGTGCCTTTATAGGTGATAATTTTAGCTAAGATAAACAGTCAGATAGGAAGACAAGAGGATCTCTGAACAAATCGGCTTACTGAGTTGATATGATAGAAAACCGTAAGAGAGTGCTATAAACAGATACATTTTAATATTATAAATTTAAAAAAATATATATGTAAAGGAATGAGGTTCCTTTAGATATGTTTTATTTTGATTATGGATGGCGCTGGCTGGCAGAGAAATGAAAAGCAATAGTGACGTGTTGTTTTGATGGAAGACATTACTACATTTTATTAGAATAAAATAATTAAAAATATTATATTGAGAAATTGTACAAAGGAATCGTATAAAAAACTTTAAATGTCGTTTCTTTGTATTTACAGGTATGTTATTTCAATAGAGATATATTATCATGGTGGAGAAACTCCAAAAGAAATTCTTAAGGTGGCTTTATTTTAAACAGTATGGCTATTCTGTGGGGTATCCAAATATATATCCAACCTTATTCTTGCAAGGAATGTTGGGCTATGACTCACTGGAAGTCAGGCGAGAACTAGCCCTCATGAAATATTTTTATCTTTTGGTTAGGGGGGATATATGCAACCCGTCAGTGCTAGAGTTAATATCGCTGAATGTCACAAAGACAAGCGTCAGACATCGCCAACGAAAATTGTTTTTCGTGCCAGTATCTAGGACGGTTTCGTTTCGTGAGTCGCCATTTGTTCGCGCCTTAACCTTGCTCAATGGTGTGCTGGCTTGGGATCCAACCCTAGACTTGTTTTCTTCTACGCCTGCTGTGTTTCGCAGAGTTGCAGAAAGATATGTACAATCTCGTTCAACTATGTAAGCGTATTGGATTTAATTCTGTAATGTTTATATAGTTGTGTAAATAAGTAAATAAATAAATAAATAAATAAATAAATAAATTATTTTATGTTGTAAAGTGTAAAAAAGTAATAAATAAATCTTTGTATTTACAGAGCAACGCATAGTTTTATTTGGTTCCAAATATAAGAAAAGTAAATCTAATTGTCTTATATATATAAGTGAGAAAAAATGGCCAAGATACAATAATAATTGTAAAATACGAGTTTCTTGTTATGAAAACTAAATATTGTTAGGTGGTATTCTAAAACGTGTATTTTAATAACATTTTATAATTAGATATTTTATGGTCTGTTACAGCAAACAGCGTTGCGAACAGAACCATAGATAAAAAGGTTCAGAATAGGACTCCCATAGTGTGTGATCATATAGTCGATAGAACAGTAATACTCGCCTTATGAGTTTTATATGGCTCAAGTTCGTGGGTTATGTCTATTACAGTAATTTGTTTTATTGCTATTTTTATATCTTTGTTTAGTTATCATAAAATAATTTTGTGCCAAAACGGACATGAAAAGTTGAATTTAGGTACGAATTTGAAATCGTCGTAACCATAGAGAAAGATAGGAGTCGTAAATAAATAGTTATACAAGATCTATGGCGGTAGCACTGCGGCTAATGTAGAATGCGATCTTCTGGGTTAATTAATGTCGATAATGATGTTCCAGAATTGTATGGTTGATGCTAGCGTCAACATACAACGCTGCACTTGAACTATGCTAAGAGCATACTTCAGCATACTCGTAGTTCACGCGCACTTCCGATTTCTGAGGGCGCCTCAACCTTTTATTTTCGGCTTTTATTGATAGATATTCCCATTACTGCGTCCCACTGCTAGATCTATCTGGCCTGCAGTTTCGATTAGGCCATAGTCGGATATTTTCTTACCGTCCATAAGGCTGCTGACTAAGCTTATCGGTTGTTTAACCACTTAAGTTGACCTCTGATTGACAGGAATTATAGATATTTAGCCGTGGTATCCCCAAGGATTGCAGCGAAACACACTTTTCTCAGCATGTTTATATGCCGCTAAATTAAAATAAGCATCTTAGTTGATAAGGCATATAATTTTTATTCTGGGATGCTGGTTCCAACTCCCTCGCTCATCACTAAGAAAAAAAAATGATGCGTGTTACTTGGTCTACGATTGAGGTAGATAAATGATTCGAGACATATATAGGTACGTCAAATTATGACGTCCTATATGGCGCAATGATTACAATGCTGGACTGTCATTTGGACCCTCCAAATAACTGGGTTCGACTCCCGGCAAGACAGAAATTTTAATGTAACACACACATACGATGAATCCAGGTGGTGATGAGATGTCTTTGTGTTTGTATCTATGGTACCCACGACACAGGAAATCCGAGACCAGTATTAATAAATCGCTGTTATTGTACTAAGCTTTAGTAGAAATTGGCTCAGAATATACTAGAAAGGTACCTTTATTCGCCAATCTGACATGATTGTAACTTGAAACGGCTGTGATACGGCTGTAAAGTGAGGTGGTTCTAAAAATTAATTAACTATCAGTCATTTTACGGCCGGTAAAAGACGAAGTCGCGCGCTATACCACCAGCGCGCGACATCACTCAGATACATGCATGGCTCAATAAAGAACTCAACTCTGTTTATTGGCCGCTTAACCGATATGCGTCACTATGAGGGATTTGCGATTAGCGATAAACTGTTCTTATTTGCAAACAGTGTTTAAATAACCCCGCAATATACTCTTAGATTGCCACTTCTGATATCTAACTGGTATTAGTTGGAAAACCGAAAAAGTATGCGGTACGGTTACATGACTCAAGCCTACTTAGGTGAACAGTGAGCAGTACGTGGAGATAATTCCGGGATTTCTAGTAAAATGGACTTTGAATTTGGGTTTCTAAATTAGGAATTTATCTGACCATTGGGCAACTCATGTTTGAGCGCTACAGTGGCGTTCTCATGTGTGGCGCCAAACGGGTCCAACGGGACAACAATGTAGCTATCGTCACGCAGCAGTCATCATGTAGCAGGAGTGCGGCCTATACCGTCACGGATACACCGCCGTCCTTTCTAAAGCTGGCTGGACTACCCCTAGTAGACAGGCAGCCAACTTGATTGGATAACCCTGGATACTCGCTTGTAGTTATCTCCTACGATTAGGCAGGAAATACTGTAGGTCATATTCTTCTAGAGAAGACAATAACCGAATATATTAACTACATAGCGATTGTAATGTAAATTTTATTTAACGTTAGTGATAAAAAGATCACTTTTGCTTTTGGAGCTTCTTGAGTTCTTTTCTCCATTATGTCCTAATGAGCATCCTGAAGTATATTTGACCATGTGTTGCACTTACATACATTCATGTTCTCATAGCTCTACTTCAGTAGAGAGATAGAAATGGCAATCCATTATGCATTTTTTTACAACCTGCCCATGATGCTTTCAAAAAATATTAACGATTAAATACGATAAGGACCTACATCGAAAAGCGGAATTACGATAATATTTCGCCAGTCGTGCGCCGCCAACCGCGATCATACATCCACATCTCAACCCCGTCTGATTTTCGTCATTCGATAATAAAACGTACCTCTAATAAAGAGATCAGAACTCAAATTTATTGATCCCCAGTAAACAAGGTGAGTAAAAAAATAATAAAGCACAAAAATAATAAATTGTTTTATTGGTGACGTCGTAAATAAAGCCTGTTTGAAACAAAAGACTCGTAAACACAAATCATGCCTGATGCTATCTCCTGACTGTGTTCGGGTGACGGGAAATGGGCCTACGATTTTTGGGCTTTTGCTTTGATAGCGAGTAAATACATTGGGTAATTGGGGACTTGTTTTACTTATAATTGTGATTAGAAAATAGTGACTAGCCTTTTTATTTATTTATTTATTTAAAACAAAATCCACAGCTTACAGAATCAATTAAAGCATTACTTACATCTAAATCTTAGAGCCAATGACGGATTTACATTATACAGGTAAAACCTATAATTACGGTCGCTAAGTATACATGAATGTACCTATGTGTTCACGTGTGCGTGTGTGTGCGTGTGTGTAATATATATGAAATATATATAATTAATAATATACATACTTAATATATATGATTGTATTAATGACACCACTAATTTCATGTTATTTTTTATTTAATATATTAATGATATTAGATTTAAATGCACCTTTGTCGGAATGAAAGATATCTGTAGAATTAAAATGCTTGTTGTAGGTTCTTTGCAGGCGATTGACAACTGAGTTTTTAGCATATTTCGTATTTTTAACACGCTTTTATTAGCTTCACCTGTATGTTTGTCAGTTTATTTGTAAGTTTGTAACTCTCCTTTGGACTAAGAGCATTCATAGCATATGGAACTAAAAAGTGAAAATTAAATATAGTTTAAAGTGTAATTTGATGTGCTTTAAAAGCGTGCTTTTTAATTTTTTCAAACTATATTTATTTACCAAGGAATAAGCATCCATAAGTTGTAGGTTATGGATGCATCACCAATCCGCACTTGGCCAGCGTGGTGGACTATGGCCTAAATCCCTCTCACTTGTGAGAAGGAGACCTGTGCTCAGCAGTGGGACATAAAAAAAGGTTGCAAAAAGGTATCCATAAGTTGTGGGTAGAACTTTACCAACCACCGCTGCCCTCACTTTTGCATTGAAGCAATTATATTGTGTTTCAGTGGAAAGGCTAGTGCAGCCGGCCAGACTTCATGAGGCGACCATCAGCCTTCGGAGTAGCCGCTCAATGGCATATGACCACAGGCAATGCTTGATATTGTGTGTAGATATCCAAGGTTCCATGGCAGCATGTCCATGGCTTTACACCACGTGGCCCGCGTGCTCGTCTGATACTCCATATAAAAAACCCAACATAATACTTACCTATGACGACCTGCGTAGCGCAATGGTTACCATGCCGGACTGCCAATCAAAGGGCCCTGGGTTCGATTCCCAGCGAAACAGAAATTTGAATGATGAGTTTAAATTTCTGTTCTCGGTCTGGGGTCTGTGTTTCTGTCTTTGTTTGTGTCCACGGTACCCACGACACAGGGTATATCTACCCTACTGTGGGGCTATGAGTGTGAAGCGTTATTTATGTTACCTATGTATATTGTTGCCAAGAGAGATCACATCAACCCTAACTTCATCTCTACATCTCAGTCAAAATGTGTTTGTTTTGATTTGCGAGTTTCAGATTTGACAGCGAATAATTTATCATTACTTTAATTTACTTCTTTATGTGATTAGTACTTATAATTTCAGAGCTCTAACAGAGTAATCTTCAAATCTCTTAATTCAACACTCAGGTCAGCAAAGACCCGACTCGAGGGGCCGCAACACCACTGATGGGCACGGGGGGCTGATTTTGCAATTCTGAAAGAAATTATTTCATTTACTTTGATTGAAATAATTTCTTTCAGAATTAAAAATCAGCTAATTGTGGGCCCATTTTGTAATTCTAAAAGAAATTATTTCAATCAAAGTAAATGAAATAATTTCTTTCAGAATTACAAAATCAGCCCTCGTGTCTTTTCTCGTTTAGAGCTTATACAACGCTGAGCCAATTCAGATTGATGAAGATACACATTACTGATGAACCCACTGTTGACTACTTTAATTACTTTATTTAAACAGCCCATAAGACCGCCGACAAGACCTGTGTAAACCGGGGTATTTTGAAACACGAATTAACGAAAATGTACATACATTTTTATTTGCCCCTAATGGTCATCTATGTGACTATCTGACTTTACATAATTAGTTTTACGTTAGGTCAGTTACTTGATAATAATTCAATCAGTCGCCAAAAGGTAATAGTTGAATAATTAGTTTTTACAATAAATCAGATCCATCCATCCATTCATCAATCAACCTTTCATAGTCCATTGCTGGTCAAAGGCCTCCCCTAATGTTCGCCACACCATCTAGTCCTGCACCCATGGAATCCAGCGACTACCCGCTATGTTCTTCGAGTCATCAGTCCACCTGGTCCACCATTCGAGGACTTGTTTTCCTCACCGGTTGTCGGTTCTCGTAACTATATGGCCTGCCCATTACCACTTCAGCTTGCAGTCAGATGGCTTAAATTCTTTATGCGTCTCACTGCTAGGCACAGGTCTCTTCCCATTATTGTACAGGCCTGGAGCTTACTCTGCCACGCAGCTTCAGAGCAGGTTGGTGAAAATGCGAGTTAATGGCCAACCTGCTGTCGGATGTTTTCAAACCGCCCAAAAGGTATTATCTATCGACAGCATCCGGGACCGACAGCTTAACGTGCCCTCCGAATCACAAAAACGCGCATGAAATTTGTCACAAGCGGTCACCTATCTTACACCTGACCCGACCGTGTATCGCTTAACTGCGTAGATTGCTTGCCGCAGTTGCCATTAATCTACGCCGCTTATCTACTCTTGTCACCGGGCCATGCAAGACTTTGTACCTACTTGATATTAATTTCCACCAGTGGCCAAAAGGTAGTGCGTTGTATCGTTCAAGTAACGATGTAGGTTCCATAAACCGAGGAATGCCCGTCATTGCCCGTCCAACAAAAGGAGGATGAGTGTCGTTAACAAAATCGTTTATGGGGGCCGTAAACACGCGTTTATTATTTTATTTGTCCATGTATCGGATTACGACATCATTGTCTCTAATATTGTTGGAGAATGACAAATATTTTCTTAATTATTTATGATTAGCGATTAGGGACGGCTTCGCTCGGTAGATTTGAGTTTATATTATTTTATCAGCATTATCATTAACATAATATTTTCCCTCCACCAACCCGCATTGGAGCAGCGTGGTGGAGTAAGCTCCAGGCTTCCCCAATAATGGGGAGAGACCCGTGCCCAGCAGTGGGACGTAAAAAGGGTTGCAGCCAAGCCAATATTTTTCCTGGATAAGAACTGTCCTATATCCTTTCTTAAAGTCCAATATATCTATATATAAAATTTCATTAAAATTGGTTTTGTAGTTCAGGCGTCAAAACGTAACACACACGCATACAAAAAGAGTTAATTCCGCATTTATAATATTTTTAAATTGTGCTTAGAAATGTGATTTATTCCCCAGATCTTCTTTGTTTACTAAAAAGATGTGTCGAAGTGAGCGTTTAGAAGTATATAAACGAATTGCAAAAAATATATATTTATTGGTTGATTAGTTATGTGGGTCTCGGCTTTACTTGCATCCACCTATTAATTCTATTTATTTATTCCAAATCCGTCTCTTCAAATTTACATAAAAATATGATATGTAAATATGTTGTAGATCAAATAACATTAGTTATAATGTCGAAATAATAACCCTAAAATTATTCAAAACAAAATTAAGTTCATAAACCAAAACTTAAATATTGAAAAACCACGTTCTTAAAGGTATGAAACAAGAAAACATTGTCATCTAAAACTATCTACATACAATTCAACGAAGCAATCAATACAATACGACCATGATTATTGCCTTCTTTATAAATATAAATTATTAAATATTAATTGTGCGTAGAGAAATTTCCCTGTTTCATACTTTTAAGAAACGCCGTGTCGTGGGTACCATGGACACACACAGGGACAAAAACACAAACACCCAGACCGAGAACAGAAATTTAAACTCATCATTCAAATTTCTGCTTCGCCGGGAATCGAACCCGGGACCCTTCGTTGGCAGTTGGCACTCCGGCATGGTAACCATTGCGCCACGCGGATCGTCAAAGAATGTGATTTTTCAGTAGTAAGCTTGTTTTCGTTTTTGAACATACATACTTTATATTGTAAATTTGTACTTTTGTTGTTGATTATCACATCTCCAATAAAAACGAAGTATACTAAGACCAATATTACATACTACATACAAAGATGACTTTAAACATTACACTTACATTCTTTTTACAGTATTGTAAAAATAATGTTCACAAGTTACGTACGAGTGAATCACATTACATACTTATCAGTAATTATAAGTATATTTGAACTCCGTTAAGACGGGTTCAAGGAACACATAGTCAATTATAAAATTATAGTGGCTGTATGGTATGTGTGTGTATGTGTGTACAAAGGCGGGAAATATTGCATCTAGCGATTAATTATGGAGATCTTATGAAAGTTTCGTTATATGCTGCGACTTGTCGTAGTTTGCTACGTATCGTTGCGTAACAAACTGAAACCGGGCCACAAATCACAAAATATTGACGTAGAATACGTTCTCCTTTCTTTCATTTCAGTAAATTGAAGTATACTTTAATTATTTGACTAAACTAGATAATTTCACTAAAAATAATTTAAAAAATAGCTGCTCTAGGACATAAAAAAGGAAGATCAAAGATGTGGTCGGACAAATAATAAGCACATTAGGCGCCGATGAGACGTTTCGATGGCAGATCAACTAATAAATTTAAAATTTAGAATATATTTTGCGATCTACGGACCAAAGCTTGCTTGGATTTTTTTCAACTTTAGCATGTTTCACAAGTTTGCTAGAGTTAATGAAAATCAGTGGCCGTCACTACGGCATAGGCTGAGCGTGGAGCGTGCTTAATTTAAAAAAGTTTCTCGAAGTATATAGAATAAAGCGAAGCGGGCATGACCCAGAGGCTAGCGTAGACCGCAAGCGTCTGCTTAGCTAAGCTTTCCGTGCTTCGGGGGGCACGTTAAGCCGTTGGTCCCGGTGGTTATTGATAGAAAACAGTCGTTAAACCTGCGCCCAGCGGTGGGACTCAAACTTTACTTTTTTGTCACATAAAATAAACCTGCGACACGACACAAAATCGCAGCTTCTAAAGGCAGCTCAAACCGCTCATAAGGGTACCAACACACACTCATTTACATGCAATAAAAAGTAGTATTAAGGCGATCGCGTGATTAATGGCGGCTCATGTCCGAGTCGTTAAACGGCCTTATTTATAACATTTTAAAATGTTTTAGTGCCAGTGTCGACTCGAGTTATTATCGACAATCCTTTTATTGGTGTCGATATCGCCGGAATGCTCAAGCTATGCTCTATTGTGAGTTTTATGAGTTAATCAAAACTTTATAAGGTTAGGGAGAAGATTTCCTCCTTTTAGGATTCACCAGTTTGAGTAGGCTATAAGCCTGCAGCAAGTTTTAAGAAGATGGCAGGTATTACTACATATGTACCTCTGTACTCTGTATTACTATAGGTACCTATGTACCTATGTACCTCTCTTTCGTCGCCCCACATACTTTTTTCCAACCTTTTTTATGTACCAATACTGAGTATCAGGTACAGGCTGTGGGCACAGGTCTCCTCTCAGAAATGAGAGGGATTTAGGCCACCACGCTGACCAAATGCGATTGGGGAACTTATAGCCATAGCCATTTTTTTCGTCTGCTTTTTTCTCCTAGCCCATATAAGCCTTAACGCATATAAAGCGGATGACGGCCACCAGAAGACCGTTCAGTGACATCAAGTGTATACCTAATAATATTAGCCCAGAATGTCGATGGAAAGGTAAGGTTGCCGGTCGAGACGAGAAGCAGTATTGGACTAGGAGACTACTAACTACGTCAGCCAACATTCAGGATTGCTTATGGATGTGTGTTAATATCAATGAGGCTCCATATTCATCTACTAGCATTTAAACTCAACACCAAATATTATCCAACCACTTCTGGCTTTCTTAATAAATTACATTATAAATATCTTGGATTAATGAAATCAATTTCATTGACCATAATATAACTGCTTCAATCTAACTT
Source organism: Pyrgus malvae (assembly GCA_911387765.1). NCBI lineage: Eukaryota > Metazoa > Arthropoda > Insecta > Lepidoptera > Hesperiidae > Pyrgus > Pyrgus malvae. The sequence goes on along the minus strand of OU426966.1, from coordinate 21,117,123 downwards.
CATTTTCCAGTAAACCTTACCACAACAATCATTAAACCATCTTATGATTATTATGAAGGTGTTATAATTTTATTGAGAAAAGCCATTAAAACTCTTCAATGATTGCAGTCCCCACCATAAAGGAACTTATGGCCACAATTAACCTTGTTAACCTTGGCGTATGCATCGCATGCGCATGCTAATCTGCGCTTTATTATTGCCACTAAAACCGACAGTTTATTAAAATAATTATGGAATATTTGCTGTAGGTGCAAAATATTTTATTAGTTTGGCAGATTGGCGGTAATGAAGAAAATAACATTAATTACTTGCTATTTTAGGGTTATTACTTAATTAAATGTAATACTTTTATGTAGGCTTAGCATATCGTTATCCAATATAACGAATAATCCCCAAATTTATTTTTTTAACTATGGAGCATGTTATGGGTAAGAGGATTAAGTCTAATCTGAAATCTACCTAACCTAATACATACGCTCTTGTTTAACCATTCATTCATCGGTCTCTGACTGGATAACCTTTATGCAAGTCTCTTTGAAACTTTAATTGGTTATTGGTTTGTCCTCTTATTATAGTAAAATCAATTACTTGGATGATTGTACATTATCTTTCTTAACATTAACAACTTCTCCAATCAAATTTTCAATAAAACCTTACTACAACAATCAATAACACCATCTTATGATAAATAAGCTATAATTTATATGACAAGTGCAGTGCTATAATTTTGTGCTATAATAAATAGTGCTATAATTTTATTGAGAAAAGTCATTAAAACCCTTCAATGATTGCAGACCCGCCATAAAGGCAACTTACGGCCACAATTAACCTTGTTAACCTTGGCGTATGCATCGCATGCGCATGCTGATCTGCGCTTTATTATTGCCACTAAAACTGAGTTTATTAAAATAACTCGGCAATTATTTGCTGTAGCTGTAGGTGCGAAACATTTTATTAGTTTGGCAGTTTGGCAGTAATGAAGAAAATATCATTATTAGGTAGTTAAGTCTTTGGCGTGTTACTTAGTTTTTATTAAGTTTATTTTGCTAATACCCATAATACGACAGTATAACATAGCACGACGTAATTTAAATAAGTAAATAATTTTATAATAACAAAATGTTTTAAAGTTTGGTTCTATACTGACACAGCTATCTTAAATTAAATACATATCTAACTTAATTTTTATTAGCTAATGCTTTTAAGTCTACTGTACTGCTGTTAATTAATTATAAACATTTATTTCATTTAGAAATATTTAAAAAAAAACAAAATTGTTAAAAAGGCTTGATAGTAATAAAAAAAACTAATAATCTCCAAAATTAATAGTTAATTAAGAAGCTTGGTATGCTCTCATCTAATCTAAAATCTCAACTATTCCTATCTATTAAATTAAAATGCTTAGCAACTCAAAAAACGATAAAACTCTGCACAGCCAGTAATAAATATTTGAAACATATAAATAAATAAATACGGGAATAAATCCCTCGTTATTTATGTCAGTGGTCACAATGCGAGTTTAATGACAACCAGACTGACAGACGGATTGTCGTGGACGAGCCTGTATGGTGAAATAAATTCTGATGTTTGTCTGTGTTTAGCGCAATTTGGTTTAAGAACATCAAATGGAGTTTTTCGAGTATTTTGAGTTGTAGCAGGAATTCGAATATTATAATATCTACCTAAATCGCTCTTGGCTAAAACATTTTTTTTTGTCATTGCCACTGCTGGGCACGGGTCTGTGATCTGTCACACCTCCTCAAGTCGCGCGTGCGAGTCAAGCTATATATATATATATATATATATAGCATATCTCACCTATATAATATATACTATGTTATGTATGTAATTACAAACCTATCTTCGGCTATATCGGCTGACACCGACTCCAAAAATAACAATAATTCAATATAATATGGTAAACACAGATCGTAAAAAATGTAAGTTGACCATTAAATTGTTGAAGAATACGCAATTAATTTTTTACTTTTTAGTGCATATTAATTTGTTTTTTGAAGTCGGTATTTTTTTGTTAAAATTTTGTTTAGTTTTTGATTTTTAATGAATTTTAATTACACTAACTAGGTAATTTGTTTGAATTTGGGTAGACCTACTTAAGGTGCTGATGCTGCTTTGAATATAAATTAGCGCTGTTTAAATGAAACAGCACAGCGCCCTTGCTGTAAGCCGCTAAGTACTTTCATTGATCATCATAATCAATTACGACAACTACTTGGCCATAACAACGTTAAGGTTGGTGACTCAAATATCCGGTTAAGCTATAAATGATTCGGTCGAGGGATCCCATAATTAGAACCTAATCAAACTATCCTTGAAGTACATCCTTTCCAATAATTTTTTTTATCGAAAATGGTTGGCGTGATATTGAGTTATTCGTCCATTTGTTGCGCAGCTACTTAATACGAATTTAAGACTTATTATAAATAGTTTTCTCATGGTTACCATTGTCATAACTAGACCAAATTGAAATGGGACCACACGGGAAGTATCACCTTTCAAATTAAAGCATAATCATCAAAATTTGTCCACCCAGTCGAAAGTTATGAGGTATCGAACATTAAAAAAATGTTGTGTGGAATTGAGTACCTCCTCCTTTTTTGAAGTCTGTTAAAAATAGTCATCGCTTTACTGGCAAAACTGTGTTGACTACCTGACTACTACGCGACTGATTGATTTTAACTAGGTATGATACTGAATTCTGACGATAATCACAAATTGAACGAAAATGAAACGAAAAAATAAATATGTAAAACTGAGATTTGGAAAGAAATAATGTGTTTTCTTATTTTATTATTTTGGAATAAAAGTTAGTCGCATGACTCGACCAGGGCAGTATCACCGCTAAACTCATTTCTTCTTACATATAAGAAATTCTAGTGATTAGATGCAAAGCCGGCCAGAGACACGTGAGGTGACCATCAGGCAAGTCTCAGGCTTGTGGTGGCAGTGGTGTGGTGGCAAGTGGCAGCCCAATACATTATTACCTGCATATCCTCCAAACAAATCCGTGAACAGAGCCTAGCGAGTCGTAAACAGGCACCACACAGGTCTCCGTGGGCAGTATTTCAGGACCGAGCGGCAGTTAATCAAACCGTTTACCGTACACGCTATTACAACCCTTTTTCTGTACATTATAAGATATATTGTCCTAAGAGCAAGGACTATTAAAATCTTGACAAGATTTTTAAGGTCTATCAACATTTTTGTGTAGTTCATTGATTCCACTCTTATTGTAAACCACATTTAAAGCAGCAGCGCTACTTTAATACTGCCTCGAACAAGACTCAAGTCTTACTTAGGGTTAGTTGCAGCTGCATGACTAGGTATTTAACACCAGTCCCTGTAGCTTCGGGATTAAGAATAGAGGTACGGTATCCCCTGCCTGATCGTAAGAGGCGACTAAAAGGGGGCTTCCGGGGATGCGGACGGTGAGAGTGGGAGCTTGACCATGCCGCCGTGAACACCTAAAGGTGCAGGAGAGCACATCTGCTCTCCCGAAGATGGGCCCGTTCTGGGGCGCCGCGCGTGGAGGACACCGGTGCGTTCCTATGGAGATCCCGGAGTCCTCACAAACGCAGAGGCAGGCCACCGAGGGGGTTTTAGTGCGGTCAAATCCCGCACAAATCAAGGTTTCCCCCCCCGATACAAAAAAAAGGTACTTAACACCACAAAATTGTAGAAATCCTTAACTTTACCACAGTTACTCGTAATGTAGTAAAGCATTCTTTCATACAATTGAAGTTGCTAACGAATTATCCGTAATAGAGTATGTAATTTCTCTCGGTCAGTCAGTAGGTAGCACGCATTCACATTTCTGCTAGGAAGTTTTTTTGGTCACTTTCATCTAAAAATACGTTGCAACTGATGTAGTGGGCAATAATGTACCAAATATAAAAGTGTGTAAGTACCGGCCCGGCATCAACAATAAAACAAACCAAACCAACAAAATGTGTAAAAGGCTAGCAAACCTTCCAGTTTAGTCCAGTGGAGGGGTTCAGAACATAGGGTTCTTCAAAAAAGCTACAAAATTAATATTTATAAGTATTTTCTTTAAATCTAGCAATGCACAGGTCTCATCTGTAGACTGGAGGTGCCCGTACCCATGCGACTGCAACGAAATCAAATCACGTGGCCTAACGCGTAAGTGTGAGAACAAAAAATTTCTTATCATTACAACTAACAGTACTGGAACGACACATACATCCCCACTCAGGATAAAAAAGCTCGGTTTCCTGCCCGATACACGGCCGTTGACAGGTTTACGTGGAAAAAAGCTAAAACCAACAACGATGGTTACAACAACAGTCCCCGACAGGTCTGTTTGGTTTCCGCCACCATTGTTGGTTTGGGCCCCATTTCCACTTCCTATTGGTAAAGTGATACGGCCTGAAGTATTTAAATAGCTTGAAGGATCTATTTTTGAGTGCATTAGAGAAATTTTAAATAAATGGAGAAAGTTAGTAAGGAACTCATATTATGTAGAGCCATTTAAATACATTTAAGTCAGTGAGATTCAGATAAGCTTCGTTCAAGTTCATTGCATTAATTTTTTTCACTTCAAGGTAATTTAGGTTTTTGTATTTTAATAATTTATACTAATAATAATTATAATAATAAATTATAATAATTTTAATAATTTAGTCTGCCTTTTTGTTCGGTTCATTTATAAAAAAAAAGGTTCGAAATTACTTGCGAGCCACTGTTAATGCTACATGGCTATTTCTTTTCTTCCAAATTTTATAATTTAATTTAGTTTTGTGTAGGAACTCATTTATATATTAAGTATAATAAAATAAGGCATTAACTAAGTCTGCTATATTGTGGAAGATGTGTTTGCCTATAAGTAGTTATACATTTTATTGTAAGGTATATTATGTCAAATAAGCTGTATTTATTCATAAAATGTAATAATTGCTGGCGAACTTTTATAAATAAATAAATAAGTTACGAAATCAATTTCGTCGTTATCGCATTACTAATAAAACATCTTTTTTATTTCTAATATCTTATCAGCCATTTTGATAGATCACAAAAACATAAAGAACAATAAGTATGTAATTACGATTACATACACAAAATACTAAATAATAAAAAAGCTGTACTTGTAAGTGAACCTTGAAAGCTTAACTACAATAACGTAAATTAATTCTAATTGAGCCAAATCTCGTTTCGTTAGAAGGATTGGTGCTGCTCCGACGTAGACAAAAGTTCTTTAAAAATCTGCAAAAAGCTCTACTTTCTTAGGTAACTACTTTATTTTAGTGCCGCAACGATTTTGGTTCTACAAACTTATTTCAATATTTAAACTACAGGTGAAATTTTTAAATATTAATTCGTTACTGTAATACCAAGATAAAAAATCTTAAGAAAGATCCGGATATTACCGCGCAGACAGAACTAGGCAAGATTTTCAGAATACAAAAGTATGGACTTTAAATCCACAGAAAAAGATTAAGGCTTTATTAAATCTAGATAAAAAGCTCATTAGACTAAAAAAGTCTAGACCGAATCGACACAAACACATCCGGCCACAATTATTTAATAACACCTCACTCCCATAACTTAAACGACCTCAAAGGCCAATAAATCGTGAATTAATAACTCCATCCGTAGAAACTTCATATTAACTCTACCATTTCATATCTACGTTTAATTAATTCCTTGCTGCTAACAACATAAAGTTGGTTTTGTACAGCTTTTTTCGTTTGAAAGTGCTGGGGTATAATAATCCCATACAATAAAAAACGCGGTCAGTATAAACCGGTAGCCGAAAAGGATTACTTATTACCTTTGTATCGATAGCGCTGACGGGTTAGATAAGGTTGGACGTGGACATTTGTCGATAATTTCTCTTTATCATTTATTTTTACTGTTTATTTTATAAGTCTACGACTAAAGTATTTATTTACTAAGTAAGAATGATCTCATATTTTTTTTCAAGAACACTTAATTTTTTTGTTTCCCAGTTAATAATATTATTAGTAAAACTTCAATGAACTTAGTTATAGTTAAGTTCTTACTATTGAATCGTTTTAGCATATTTCTGTTTACCACTTATGAAGTTTGTATTGTTACTCTACTGTTGTTCTGCTTAGGTATTAAAATATAGTTACCTATGCCTTTTCGATATGAACCGATTTAAATATGATTCTTTTAAATCTCATCACATCGGGGTAAAGTGGTGGAGTGCGCTCCAGGCCTCCCAAAATATGGACCCGTGCCCAGCGGTTTGACGCGAAAAACAGTTTCAGCCAAATCTATAGTCTTACATTTACACTACTTTAGATCTTTAAACTATTAGAAAAAGTTTCTGCAGTTCTTAAAGTTTGAAAAGTCCTCACAATAGGTTATATTACGTTATATAATAAACCCTATTGGGTGTCCAAAGCCAATGACGCAGATAAAAATACAGTATAAATAATTATCAAAAACGCAAAATTAAAAAAAAACACAAAATATGGGTTATATATAAATCAATAACTTTATATAGGTAATATTTTTTTATGTAATAAGGTAATAACATATTAATTTTAAATAAATAAAGATTCCACTTATATTAAAAAAATCAATAAAGCTGGCTAGCTGCAATCCTTTCTACGTCCCACTGCTGGGCACGAGTCTCTCCCCATTATTGGGGAGGCCTGGAGCTTATTCCACCACGCTGCTCCAATGCGTGTTGGTGGAGATATGCGGGTTAGTGGCCAACCCGTTGTCGGATGTATTCAAACTGCCCACAAGGCCTCCGACAAGGTTTAACGACTCCGAAGCACGGATAGATTGCTTGCGTCCTACGCTAACCGCCTGGCCATGCGCGCTTCGCAGCTGTCCAGTTGATTTCGTCATTTTAACTTTTGTCGATATCTTGACTTATTGCTGTCATAATACATCACTAACTTTATAAAAATAATTATAAGGCCCGCGGCATCATTAGCCACTCTGCACAAAGGTGTTCTGTCTCGCTCTCACGCACCTCTCTTTCGCGCTGAGAAACGCGGTGTTGTAGCCGTTATAGGAGAGGAATGGACTCGCTTTTGATCGACTGATATGGGTACAGGGTTTACAGTTTAACACTATTTAACATTTAAACTAGTTTGTCAGACCGTGGATGAGTACCTAAGCACCAAGCACTTTGTCAGCGTGGTGGATTATGGACTATATTATTCCCAGATCTTTCTCCTTCCCAAAACCTCTGCCCAGAAGAGAGACAACCACCCAAGATATTTTATGCGAGCAACTTAGTTATTAATAGAGGTGCAAGCCGACAGTCATCATGGCTCAATACTTACATTATATATTTGTAATTTAAACTTTAGACGAGAACAACATCCGAGCAGGTACCTAAGTTTAACTGGCTTAGAAATGTATGTTATGCCTTTCGTAAAATAGGTAACTACATAACTAAATATAAGCGTGTTAAAAAAATGTCTTAGGTTTCACACTCCAGTAGGATAGATATATCCTATGTCGTGGGTACCAGAAAGAAACACAAACACCCAGATCGAGAACAGAAATTTTAAAGAAATCATTCAAATTTCTACTTCGCCGGGAATCGAACCCGGGATGCAACTATCGACAGTCCGGCATGATAACCATTACGCCACACGGGTCGTCAGGTTGCCTATAATTCACACGTTCAGTTCAGAATGTGTGGGCTGGCCCATTCGTCCGCTTCAGAATCTAGAAACATATTTGAATTACACTAAGGTAACCATTGCAACTCCTCCGTGCGGTAGCGGAATGGCGAGATCACACACTCGACTCGAGAGAGTTCGTGCAGTTAGGCAGTCTACTTACCTACTCTACCAGTGTACGTAGAGTTAGAGCATGTAGATTTAAAAAAATGATTCTATGTAAGATCTGATAGTGATAAGATCTGATAGATTTATGGCTTTTGTTGGGATGGGCTTTCTAGCAGGTCACAAAATTACCAGGCCTTATTTCTTCCTGCAAAAGGATAACTCAATTAAGGTAACCTAAGGTTATCAATGTTATCATAAAGACATTAATTGGGACATTATGAAGTAACACTAAAAATAACTAAGTGCTTAGTTAAACATGCTAATGTTTACAATGTTTGCAATTTAATATTCTAGTCTCATACATTTTTTTTCTTCAATTATGGCATTGCAAACTCTGCATATTGCCAGCGTCAAGAATAAATTTAGCATTACGTTTTTGCCAGTTTCTGTGAAACTGGACGAGTAATAATAGGTAAAGTCAGTAAGTCGTCAGTTAAGTCAGTCAGACATTCAAGTAAAGCGATGGCTTCTTTACCAGAACGTGAACAATGGAATATTGGAGGCAAGCCGAAAAAACACATTTTCGCACTGTTATTTTAATTCACAACACTCGTGCACTATAATTAGTTAATTAGCCTATATCGAATAAAATGTCATCGAATTTATCCGACATAACTCAAAAATAGACCAATCTACAATTCTTCATTGTTACGTCGTATTGATACGCATATTATAGCACCTAAATTTTCAAATTACTGCCAGAATGGTCTTTATTTCCAACTGTATATAGTCCATTATATTTGTGTCCGCCCTTAAACAATTTAGAAATTGTCATTAAAATCAAGGAAAACAGCGCAAGAAAAATGCCTAAATTATTAAAACAACATAACAAGAACATTATCACTAAGCCAAAGAAGCTCTACTTATTCTACTGATTCTTGTGCTCTATAAATCTTCGTAATACTTTGCATCTATCAAAAAACCTTTTACACGTCCAACATGGTCCAACGGCAATTAAAATCGGTAAAATACCATAAATGGCCATTATAAACAGCCCTGTGCGTGCGACGTCTCTACCTGCCACTTCCTTCCTCAACTATCCATTACCATCAATGGAATTCTTCGCTTTGACAGCCAAATGGATATCCTGACACCTTTACACAATTCTACACAGCTTCTATTACAAGAAAATAAGGTTCAATATCGGCTGGCATATCATTTCAGTGACAAATTTGGAACGACTTTACAAACATTATTTTGCAGCCTGATTTTAAACAACTGAATCTTAACGTTGAGAAATTAAGAAGTAGAATTGCCATGCAATATCTTGTTGGGAAATAAAGGTGTTTTTATTATTGTAAGGATGTGTAAACGATACGTAAGGACGCAGACACATTGTGATCGGTGCCACGCTGTCTGCGACGACGGTTTTTGTTATTTTTTGTCCAACTCCAAATATATCCAATTTGGTTAATGATACCTGATGACGTTTGGGGTAATTAAGGGATGAAAAAGTTAAAGAAACACTTTTTAGGATCATTAGGGATTGGTCTTAAGTCGGATATGGTTATTGCAAGATTACGGGTGTATAGGGCAGCATGTTTTTTTTTAATATTCTTTTAATTTAGAGCGTTTAAATTAAAGGGTGTGGCGGACAAACTTTGATACCTGCTGTCTTTTCAGTGAGACCGATGAATTACTAAACCAATTTATGTACGTAAGTGTAAGCATTTTTTTTACAATGTTCAGTTTTGACAATGGTCTCGTAGTTTTTAACTATTTCTTTATATACCTGCATGAAATTTTTTAAAACATTATATTAAAATGTATTTTACTATTGAGATATATTACATACTAGCTGTGCCCCGCGGTTTGACCCGCGATATTTTTTTAAAGTATCCTATTTTATTTCTGATATCTCCAGAAATATATGTACAAAGTTTCATGATGATCGGTTGATTAGTTTTTGCGTGAAAGAGTAACAAACAAACTTACTTTCGCATTTATAATATTAAGTAGGAAGGATTTTGAGAGCTTTATACCTGAATAGTTTCGCATAACTTATTAACCATCTTTTCACCAGTATCCCATGCCTACATTACTTCAACTTAATATGACATGATACCTAATCTCATTGATTTGTGACAAAAATAACCTAAAATTGGATTTCGCGTCAACAGATTAACATCAAAACCATTGTATCCAATCATTCGGCATATGATTTTACGTTTACAACCAAAATTGGATCTGTCGCTTACGGGGATATTAATCCCAAAATTCAATAACAAATACGAATTCGGGACAAATCACGTGAAAACATCAAAGGTGTCGCATAATAGGGTATCGATGGCGGAGGATTTCTCCAAAACTGTATATTTCCTGTATACAACAATGGCAAAGTAACAATTAGGACACAATGCAGCGATCCGGAAATGCCGTGACATAAAAGTCACTTTTTGCCCATTCCTACGGGCCCACCCCCCGATGAACGTGGAGAGTCTATTCAACGGTCACAACTTTGAATGGTGGCGTATTTTTTTCTTGTCATAGTAAATAGTAAATCTAGTTAAGATTTGGTCACCTTTTGTTGTGCTTCGGAAGTCGATAGAGCGTGCTGTAAGTGCGATATTCAATGTTATACACAATGCTGTACTTTTATGCTTAGGTTTTATTAAGTTTTGTATTTGGATAATAAATAGCAGGACATCAAATTTTAAGAAGAATGTTTTATTACAACATTTTTTATGTCCCACTGCTGGGCACAGGTCTCCTCTCACAAGTGAGAGGGATTTAGGCCATAGTCCACCACGGGCGGGTAAGTGCGGGTTGGTAGACGACATGCTTTCGAGAAATTATGGATTTTGAAGCAGCGTGGTGGAGTAAGCTCCAGGTCTCCCAATAATGGGAAGAGACACGTGCCCAGCAGTGGGACGCAAAAAGGGTTACAGCCACAGACTTATATTTACCTAGTCTGTGGTTACAGCCATGCACTGCGATGGTAATGGCGATCGTAATCAACGATATTTTCCATCACCGTGGAGCAGCGATAAATGCGCACTTTACACAAATTTCTTTGTTAGAGGTGCGCGCCGAGGGTTTGAACGCGATATCGGTCACGTTGGAGACCGCAGTCTGTTAACAGTCGGCTAACGTAGGGATACTCTTTTGGTGTTTTAAATTTTGGTTCAAATAAGGACCAAAATTTTTCCATCCTATCCTTCAGCCTTTCATAGTCCACTGCTAGAAATAACCTATCTACCTACCTACCTTTATTATTTCGCTGCCTAATATCGACTGCAAACTGCCATTATAATGTCGACAATAAGGAATTCCTAAGAACCAAATAAAACCCAGGATTTTATTTATTTTCATTGTAAATCGACTATATTACATAGATGGTAGAACTTCTATAGTTCAACCGTGGATGTACCATCGCTGCACTCGTATAGCATTTTTTTTTATTTGAATGGAGTAGCAGACTAGCATGCAGGCCACGTGGTGTTACGTGGAATCTGCAGCCCATGGACATCTGCATACAACCACAAAGACACACAAGCAAGCATAGGTAATTCTTGTCTGACGTCGTATGCAGTTGCGCAGCTACTCCGGAGGCTGGTGGTCGCCTCATGTAAGTGTGGCCGGCAACTGTACCTTTCCACCGAAACACAATAGAATTGGTTCACGGCAGAAGTGTGTGCAGCGGTGGTACTTCCCCGGGCGAACGATAATAGTTCTACCACCTACAAATTCCATTATGTTTGGTGGTTTGGCCACACATGTCTCGGCAATCGGCCTCCGGAGCAGCAGAGCAACTACATACGACCTCAGGCTGTCTTACTTCATCTTTTGTGTAGTGTAGATGTTGTGCACCTTGTACATAGACCTCATTGACCACTCATCACCACGTGGCCTACATACTCGTTTGCTACTTAGATTAAATAAGTAAAAAACACCCTAATCCTAATTATTTTTTAATCAAATGAATGCATTTTAAAAGTTTTGTCTAGTTTTAGCGGATGGATAAACAAAATTTCACGCAACACATCGTTAGTGGGAATGAGATCGCTGACATCATTTCCTGATGAGGACTATCATAACAGAGACCTATTGACAGACAGGTATAAAAAATCGAACAGGTACGGTAAACAGGGGTTCAGATATATAATACTGGCCTTCGACCAGCGGCTTAACCCGCGTGGACCCGTTTTAAAGATTCCCGTAGGATAAAAACCATCCTTTGTCCTTTCCCAAGGACTAATTCCTCTATCTATGTTCCAAATTTTATTAAAATTTTGTCAGCAGTTTAAGCGGGAAAGCATAGTAGACAGACAGTCAGACCGACAGACAGACAGAGTTAATTACTAATTTATTATTAGTGTGGATACATTATTAATTTTTTAGTTGGATTTTTTTTTTCATATTATTGCATTGTCATCGGCCCTTAACCCCTGTGTAAATTTTCATTAAGTACCTTAGGCCGCGAACTTATCAGCCGCCCCTCGTATATTTTTTTTTATCCCGATGAGCCTAGTTAAGATTTTAATATAAAGTTGTGAGATTATTGTACTGTCATCGGCCCTTGACCCCTGTGCAAATTTTCAAGTTAATCAGACTCCTAGAAGTAAGTGAAAATGAAGTTAAAATATTTCGTTACATACCTACATACAGGTCAAGCTAATAAAAGCGTGTTAATTACGTTCTCAGGCTGGATGTTTGTGTTCCTTCTTTGTGTGTCCATGGTACCTACTGTTTAGAGGTCTTACTAAGACAAAAACCGTGCTCTGTTCTGTTCATTCTTTAACGTTTAAATAAATATGGATTTAAAGTAAGAATAGCTAAAACTATACAAGAGACAGTTAACTGGTTCTTTATGATACTTAGTTGTGAAGAGAATATTTTTATCTCCGTAAGCCGGTGATACAGTGGGGTAAAAATAAGTTAATAATAAGACTCGGACGCCAATGAAATTCTCAACTGTGCTTATTATTCGCGGCTGTTTACATGCCGGAGATAAGAATCGTTATAAAAATCCGAAACAACGCTTAAAAATATTGGGTTAGTCCATAATTGATTTACTTTTTGTTATCTTATTAAACACAGTCTAAAAATTTAAATTTGGAGATACCAAAATCTCTTGATATTAATTTTAATCATGAATCATGATTCATGATGGAAAAGTTTACAATATTATTATATTTATCAATTGCAGAAATCATCCTTTATAATTTTATGAAAAATGTTTAATGCAAGTGTTATGTCTTGATAACACTTTTTATGCTTTTAGCACAATAACTAGATATGGTCTACAGCTACCACGGACTGCCAATCAGGAGTCTCGGTTTCGATTTCCAGCAAAGCAGAATTTGGAATGATGGATTTCAGTTTTTGTTCTCGTTCTCGGTGTTTGTGTTCATGTCTTTGTGTGTGTATATAGCTTATAGTCTTCCTCAATAAATGGACTATTCAACACAAAAATAATGTTTCAATTCCAAGCAGTAGTTCCTGAGATTAGCGCGTTCAAACAAACTTTTCAGCTTTATAAATTATGAGTAGTATAGATAAGATTTGTTTTGAACTATAACGTTTAAATTTAATATAAGACAAGATTTTTTTTCATCCGCTCTATACTACTTATGCAACTACATACATATATCTGCTCAAGTTCGTGATACCTAAAAAAGTGTAGTGATAATCACTACACTCCATGTAAGCCCCGCGTTAGGTTGCATACAGCGGCGCGGGCCGCGTAAACAAATATATTTATTTAATAAGTTTTTATTGCCCTAATCTGGACATAATTTACGCTGATAAGCAGATCAGCTTACGTTAACGATTGAAGCCCGGTAGCCGGACCTGGTCGAAACCTTTGCTGCGATATTTCTGTGAATTGAATGGTATTTGTTAATAATAACTGTTATTAAATGCGGTTTTCATATAAAGACATTTTACCCAGTTTGTTAGGGTATATAAAGTGTAGATGAATAAAAAAAATGTAACCAGACAAGAAGCATGCATAGCCCAGAGGCTGCTATGCAAGCGCACTACTTAGCTAAGCGAAATGTGATGTGATGTGGTCGCTCGTGATAAATTTGATTTGATGTGTGTTTCATTCATAAAAGCGTTTCGTTTCAGGTTAATATCGATAGATAGCAATAGTTGAACCTAGTTGGAGTCGTTATGGGTGGTTCAAAATATCTGAAAACGGGTTGCCCACTAACCTGCATCTTCATGATCTTCACCAAACAGTATTAGGTGCTGTAGTGTAATCATAATGAAATGTTACAAAGTTTTCCACACCCAGAGTACGTACCCACCGGAGTTTGAACCTGCTCTCGTGTATAAGACCGGTGTCTTAAGTACTAAGCTAAAAACTCAATGAAACCTCTACCCTCGTCACTATGGTAATATTTTTCGCCATACTAGCAAACGGTCATAATTATTCACACTCCGATACTTATGGAGTCAGTTACAGCTTAAAACCCAGATGTTCGTGAAATCACACGTATCATTGCACTCTATTTAACATCGCCAATGCCTGCCGGGACTCGAACCCGCGGCAGATGTGACGGCAAATAGTCGCAAAAAACCGTATTAAGCGTTCACGGTTGTTACCTTTCTCTATTAGATGTTGATTCGATAAATAATGTTATTAGTGTTATTATTGAGGTAATTGGTTGTGTGACAATATGGAATATTTTAAAGTTAGTCAGCTATTTTGCCGTCACGTTGCTTGTAATTCTCGTATGTTCAGGAAGAGGAAAAAAGTACGTTGTTTGACGTTCACAAACGAAACGAAACAAAACTATTTTGACTTTCGATTTTATTGTAGGCTTTTTTTAGTATTTACAAAAAAGGCAAAGACTTTTATTTGCACAAATATGGGTGTTTACAAAAGGTGTTTTATACATTTGGTTCGCCATATTTACCTTCATGAGGTATGCAAATATTACAATAATTTAAAACATAATTACAAATATGTACATTGAAATAATTTTATTTATATTCATATTATATTTATACTATCATTAACATTATTTGTATCCTTAATGCGCCTTTTAATTGATTAATTTTATGTATTTATTTATTTTTATTTTTCGGATCGGATCCAATCGTCGGCTTTGGGTACCCATATTGCGCGGTTTTTGTACACTGAGAGGAAAAAAGCCGGCGAAAAAAAAGACCAGGTTATTTATTCTGTTTCAGAGGTGCGGTCATTAGTTACAAGTAGCGTCCTTACAAGTGATTTTAAATAATTGTTTACCGATTAAAGGAATCTACATTTCAGCGACAATTGTTCAGGTCACAAATTGCGTGAGTCTGGATTTTAATAGTCTTACATAGTTACTTTGTTAATACAATCTTATCACTTGACTCACGTAACAGAAAATATCTCTTGGAAAGTTACAGTGGCAACAAATATGCAATCTAAAGCTTGAAATTGACAGAAATCTAAAAATTCTTACTTTATATTCGACATTCAAATACTTACGTACATACACAAACTACCCTATGAGGTCTCATAGTGCTCGCCAACGCATAGAATCATCTAAACGAATTCATAGACCATACATGCGTGAGCCTGCTACTATCGTATGCGTTTGGTCAAAATCACAGAACATATTAAAAGAAGTTAGAATGGAAATGTGGGCGGGGCAGACGCGCCAAGGATATGAGCAAACGCTCGTATCTCTACAGAAACACGCGATCGTGCTACGATATGCGTGCTTGTGTGCGTGCTTGGGTGTGATTCGTTCATTTGAAATCGCGATTGTGCGGCGCTAAGATTTGAAATTGCAAATAAGTGCGTAAGCTTCGTATTTATTTAAGTACAGATGTAATGGAGGTGAAAGGTGAGGCTTGATCGGCGACACCAGTTTTCATACGAATGGCGCATTATTGCCGTTCTACCTCTTTTAATATGTTCTGTGGTTAAACTCGACATGAATTGATGGCTTAGCATAACGAACGCACGTCAAATAGCGCTCTTTGCATAGCGTTGCCTGTTTACTTAAGCAAGTATGTTTCTTAAATGCGGCTGTTAATCTCATACACATAAAATAATTTAGTCTAATAAAATGTTTTTTTGTTAAGAGACAGGCGAAATGCATCGGCATTGCTTTCAGTTCGCTATTAATCAACCTGAAAGACAATAGAATAAATCCTTCTCAAAGGACATTAAAAATGGTACTTCTTGCCTCTTCTACAATTAATATCTTCCTATCCCTAACTCCTATAGCTTGACTAAGATTCTTTATCGCACACAATATCATTGCAATATCGCAATTGTATAGAATTGCAACGTACTCTGCTTGCTCATTTACGACTAAATCCTATTGACGTAGCACGTCCCCATAATCCGATTATTTGTAATAGATCGGCGACACTTTTCACACATTCGATCCTAAACATTCAATGTTCCTAGAAAAACAAACTTTTATATGCCACCCACACAGCCTTAACTCAAAAGCAATAGAGTTTACTTTTGTTGAAACTGGATGAAAAGAATGTTGTAGGAGGTAATGTAAAACGTCCGGACAATTGATATCGATACAAATAACCGATTTGTACCAAATACCGTGTGATTGACGTGTGCGGTGCTGCCATCTGTGTACTATAAGCATTGAGTTTTGTGTTCTAGCTTGACTCTACATTTTAAACGGACGGGGTATGTATGATATGAAACTTCTAGGTCGGGATTAAGAATATGAGCTTTGGTAACCCCTGCCTGATCATTAAAGGTGATTTTGGAGGGTATCCGACAAGGAAGGCAGTGTGTGCGCAGCTGCAGGCCGTCGTTTCGTAAGCATCCAGGCGCGGTCGCAACCTTCAATTTTGGGGGGGGGTCGCCATATAATTTTGGGGGGTCACTAAGAAATTTGAGGGAAGAGGTGTCCCAAATTGGCTTGTTTCGCCTTCCATCTACGCATGACTCATGGATTTTGGGGGAGGTCATGTCTCCTGTGATCCCCCCTCCCTGAGACCGCGCCTGTAAGCATCTGAGGGTGTAGGAAAGCTACATAGGTCTCCCAAGATGCAATGGGACCTCCTAAGGTGGGCCCGATTGGAGCACTGTGATGGACAAAACCAATGCGTCCCAATGGAGATCCCGGAGATCAATTCTCCTGAGAGGAGTAAGAGAGCTTCAACACTACGATAGTCGAGCTTTGAGTGGCACTCCGTCAGAAGAGCACCGTTGCGTAGGTATCGGCGTCAACGGAGTCTCTTATAAGTGCTGAGAAATTCAGGAGTTTGAGTTATTTGAAAATCCTGACTTTATGTCTGTTTAAATGTAGATTTTTAATCTTAGAATTTAAACAATAAAATAGAAACATTTTCTTCTTATTTTTTTACTTTTAGTTCGTTGCGTGTTCTTCAGTTTTTAAACTACATTAATTATTTATATTTATTTTTAGTTGGATTTTTCATATTATTACCTTGTTCATCGGTCTTTGATGAGTGGGTATGTAAAGTTTCAAATGAACCCAACATTTCGAAGTCCACATACGACCGAAGCTAATAAAAGCGTGTTTAAAAAGCAAAAGTCCAGTTACTGAGTAAGATGTAGCTTCGGGATTAGGAATAGAGCTACGGTATTCCCTGCCTGATCGTAAGAGCCAAGAGGCGACTAAAAGGGAGCTTTCGGGGTTGGGCGGTGAGAGTGGGAGCTCAACCCATCCAGCCAGCGGCCCCGGGAAGGACGGCGGTGCGTGACCGCATGCCGCCGTACGCATCGAAAGGTGCGGGAGAACACATCTATTATTGAGCATTAACTAGACTAGAATAAAGACAGAAAGAAAATAAGGTTGACCGTTCCAGTGACCTGACCCTTGCTACGCTTCTTACGGGCTAATTGCTCTCTTGGGGCTGAGGGTTTGAAGACTGCCGTGATTTAATGAGAATAATTACGGGTACCATCTTTTATAAAAAAAAAACACTTTTATTAGTCTTAAAAAAATTATTAACCTTACTTATAATTATTCTCAAAAAGATGAATATAAAGTAGTAAAATCACAAAATAAAGCAGTGACAGCCGAGTAGTTTTCGTAGTAGGTCTCTGGTCTAGAAAGGCAGGCGCTCCTTGTATTGTGTCTCTGGCGTGGAGGTCTCGGTTCAGTTGCTGCGTCAAGGCGGGGATATTGTAATATTTTAATGTGTGTGTAACTGTATTATTATGAATTCTGTGCCATCACTGTGCATGCTTGAGAGTTTGAGAGTCAACACAACACAACACGACACAAAAATTCTCAAAGGCATGTCTTGTTCACAGACGCGCTCTTATGGGGTCTATGGATTACGACGTCATTCTTAAATCCAAAAGAAAACATTTAATAACGTTTTAACAATAAATTCTGATACTTTGTGGACTAAAGCCCACAACATTTCTATTTTTAGGGTTCCGTAGCCAAATGGAAAAAAAACGGAACCCTTATAGATTCGTGATGTCTGTCTGTCTGTCCGTCCGTATGTCACAGCCACTTTTTTCTGAAACTATAAGAACTATACTCTGTTACCTACTGAAACTCGGTACGTACATGTGTTCTGTGAACCACATTAAGATTTTCACACAAAAATAGAAAAAAGCAATAAATTTTGAGGGTTCCCCATACTTGAAACTGAAACTCAAAATTTTTTTTTCATCAAACCCATTCGTACATACCCATACATACCCATCAAGTGTGGGGGGTCTAAGGATAGGCCTTCAAAAATGATATTGAGGTTTCTAATATCATTTTCTTCTAAACTGAATAGTTTGCGCGCGAGACACTTCCAAAGTGGTAAAATGTTGCCCCCCCCCCCTGCAACTTCTAAAATAAGAGAATGATAAAACTAAAAAAATATATGATGTACATAACGATGCAAACTTCCACCGAAAATTGGTTTGAACGAGATCTAGTAAGTAATTTTTTTTAATACGTCATAAATTGTTAAAACACAATTTACCTTTCATTCAATCTTAATGCAATGTATTCTATGGATAATCAAAGGCAATGATGTATTTCTTTTGCCGCTATTGTTATACAAATACTAAAAATAGAATAAAATAAATATTTAAGGGGGCTCCCATACAATAAACGTGATTTTTTATAGATAATTTTACGGAACCCTTCGTGCGTGAGTCCGACTCGCACTTGGCCGGTTTTTATTTAATATATTATTTTTCTACTTTCCTTAGCATCTATCTCTTATAATTTTAAACACACATACGTAGTTTTTTTAAATATAAGTATTAATTAGCGCTAAGTGCTATTAAATGATATCCATTTTGATAGGTATCTATAGGTAGAGGTATCTGTACGTATGTTTAAAGCCGCATCTGAACACATTATCATCAATTTTATATCCGCAAGTTGGCGGATAAAATTTTAATAACGACAAATTGGGCCATAAATAAGGATTTGATGATGGATGTTAAAATTTAACAAGATGTCGTGCGGAGTTCTTCCGAGAGCCGAGAGTCGAGAGGGGAGGGGGAAACGAGTCGTGTTAGCTGTTAAATGTTTTCAGAGTTAGTAAAGCTGCATTAGTACAGCATTAATAGTCATGATATTTAATATGCTGCGATACTTAAGCCTTGTAAGTTGTAAAAGTTTTCGTAACAAATCTTTGTATGTGCAACAGGGAACTTGCATGATTTTTTTATTGTATCGATCGATTCTATTTGCACCACATCGATTGGAGTACCCCGAAAAACAGATTTACGAGCCAAATGTAGACCTCACCGCGAAGCGTTGAAAACTGTCCACAGTCCTACTAACGAAGCGAAAGATACCAAATACTATGGGAAAAACAAGTAACTTATTTTGCAATTTTAACAGTAAAATTTAGGTAGGGTAAGTCCGGGGGAGATGGCCGTACGGGAGAGATGGCCAATTCAATTATTTTCGGAACTAATAACTATATGGCGCTAGTTTACACATAGTACGCTTCTGCCAGCGCAGGCCATTATCAATACGTGAAAAATTTAAGTGAATTTAAATCAAAAAGTTAGTTAAATCCTCTTTATTTGTTTTCAAAAGTGCGAAAATTTTTCGGTGGGTTCACGTTTTACCTTGTGGTGGAAAAAAATTATAGAAAATTGTAGTTTTTATGACTTATAGTGTTCAGTATGATTGTTTTTTTGCATTCTAACATCAAAATTGTAAGTTATTCAGAGTCCTTCACTTTTATCCCGATATGGCCATCTCTCCCAGTCAAATAAGGAGAGATGGCCATACGCGGTCCGGTAAAGATGGCCTTATTATAAATTTAATTTTAAATTAAACATTTTCACTTTTTAATTTTTTTTAAATACTTTTAACTACCAAATATGGCAAATTTGAATAAAATAACTTTTAGTGCTTCTACGAGGGTGTGGAAAAACTTGATAAAGAATTTAAACCCCTTAAAATTTCTGAAAGAAATTTCACCAATACCTCAGAAATTTGTTGAAGCTAGAAAAAGGACAAAGTAAGTCCAGTTCTTTTAACATCTGATTCTCATATTAAGTTAAGGAAAGGCAAATAGTAGTAAAAACATGCCAAAGAAGAGAAAATGAAAATTTAAAAAAAGAAGATTTATCAGCACAAAAGAGAATAATACTGAGAAGATGATGGGTAACCAGAAAGCGAAGGGCTGTTCGAAATATCTTAGAAAGCAGTGAGGGAGAAGAAGAACTAATACGCTGAAATTCAGATAATGATACCGAAAATGAACATCTTGTTCATTTTGCTTGTGCTGGGTGTGGGGAAAATTATTACTCTACCCAATTTATTGACTGGTTGCAATGTATCATTTGTTTATTTTGGGTTGAAAATGAAAACTGTACTGAATTTAACAACATATATTTTAAATGTGGCCAAAAAAGAGTAGAAAACTTTAAAAAAGTTAAGTAAACTACTGACCATTATCCTCTTACTACCATGGCCATCTCTCCCGGACACCTCGGGAGAGATGGCCAGTCAAGAGTTTTAGTAAAGTTCTGTTTTTTTATTTTATTTGATTAAAATTTGTCGATTGCTTTGTGTTATTTTATACGTTAATAAATAAAGACTGGTTAGAAATAAAAATTTCTAAAAAAAATATTAAAAGTTTGATTTTTATAGTGTCTAATAAAAAGTACGGCCATCACCCCCGGACTTACCCTATATAGTTGTTTTTTTTCTTGTTAAATTATAACGATTCTGAAAAAAATATTAAAAAAAATATTGGATGAAATAAAAATATAATTAAAATTTTGATAATATTTCACATTTCTATATGTCCTAGTTTACGAAAAAAAAAACCTTTTCCATTTTGTTATTATTACATATTTGATTTGCAAATTTCAAATTGAAATATACAATTTACTTTAAAATAAAATTTATGCATATTTCCTATAGCGTTAAAATCAATCCTAAGAAAAAGTAAGAAAGTAGTAAAGTAACTCCATATACACAGTGTGTATTATTACACACAACCTCAATCAAACCTGAGTTTTGGCTAAGGTCGAATGCAGTCATGCTGCTACTACGGAGGTTGAATAGAATAGAATAGAATAGAATAGATTTTTATTTGCATAAACGTGGTTTACAACAGGTGACAAAGACATTATAATGAGATCTCACATTTGCCTCTTTTTAGGCGTGCAATATTTACATTACTAGCAAATTATACATTCAATTAATTAGATTACATATACATTATTATTTATTATATATTATCAATTCATTATACATTATCAATTTTTATTATATATTATTGTTGATTGCAGGCTCGTGTAAAACAGTCAGGCAGGATTGCTTCAGGGCAGAAATATATGCAGCAACAATACTTTCCTAGAAAGACTGAAATTTCTACGAACAATAAGAAATTACCTACATAATCTAAGAAACAACAACTTAAAATTTGGCAATAATGGACAGACGTTTTCTGCCTGGGTTTTTGTGATTTTTAAGACATTTATTTTGCAAATTTTCGTTGCAAGTATGTTGAACGAGCCCGGGTAAGGTAGCGCTGGAAGTAATCAACAATTTAAAATTGGGGCTAATCCGACGCTGCGCTATAATCGCCGCTATCACTCAAGTCGCGAGACTAAGGAATAGTTCACATGCGCGACTTTTTTAATACGAAGATAGGTATTGTGTACAGATCAAAATATCTTCAATGTATGAAAGACTGAATATTTATATACAGACTAACTAGTTTATTTCTGAGATATAATTAAGTACACCAATGTTCACTTAGTCAGCAAGGTAGCCTATCTGAGGCCTTAGTGTAAGTCTGCACACGCGAAAACGTTACTAACGCGTTTGCGTTAAGAATTTAACCATCGATACCTTATTCCTTACAGGTATACAAGATCTATCTGTGAAATTTTAACTCGGACGCAGTACCTAGTAACGTTTGCGCGTTTACAAACTTATACTAAGGGCTTTGAAGAACAATGTGCCCAACAGTGGGACATTAAAATATTTGAAAAAAATAATTTTTTATTTCAAAAGTATCAGAACTATGCAACTGCGTAGGGTTTAATTATTTTACTATTGACGTCGTACCTATACACCACGATCCATCGACCAACCATTTTAACTATCGCGTATTTATCGCGTAAGTATTTTGGATACTAAAGTTATGAAGCTTAAAAAAACGGCGAAAAGTCAAGTGAAAAGAAGAAAGAAAGAAAGAAAAAATATTTATTTCATGTTAGGAATACAAAATATTTGCTTAATGAATGACATTTTTTCCCGGTCATCGCCTTTAGCTGCCCGTTTGGGCTAGATGTTGAGCTGAGAGAAAAAAGGCGGCGGAAAAAAACTCCCAGCACTCTTTAAAAAAAGTACATAATAATATATTTGAGATAACAGAATGGCTATGGGTTGATAATGGTCACACGTGACAGCTGATCGTGTGAGACACAGGCACAAGCAGCGCAGGGGCTTCGCATGGCTCGTCTTGGTGAATTACAGTATTTTCCCAGACATTTTCATCATTTTGATTTATCCTCTACTGGAAATTGCATATAGGCGACCACTGCGCCATACTGATCATTAATGAAAAATACAACAGAAAAGGAAGAAAAAAAAATGCACAGTCAAAGTCCATTGTGAACGCAGCCTCCAAGGTGTTTGTTTTTCACTGAAACTGTACAGGACAAATTGACGCGTCACTCATCCCCATCCCCCTCCCTCCCGCGGATATAATATGTCCGTCTCTCTCGCTCTAAATAACGAATAACAAACATAATCCGGATTACATCGCGAATCATTTGTAGGCGGAATGTACGCGCTTAAATTGATCGCTTTCTATCAAATGTTCTTAGCCCTATTAAGATGTAAATATTTAAAGGAACCGTGT
Organism: Pyrgus malvae; assembly: GCA_911387765.1. Classification (NCBI taxonomy): domain Eukaryota; kingdom Metazoa; phylum Arthropoda; class Insecta; order Lepidoptera; family Hesperiidae; genus Pyrgus; species Pyrgus malvae. The sequence goes on along the minus strand of OU426966.1, from coordinate 21,094,051 downwards.
TTAGGAGCTTGCTGATGAGACAAGGAGGGATGTCTTGTAATGTTTACTTTTAAAACATTGATTTATATTATGTACGATGTTTTAAAACAATTCTGTTTATGACGTTTGCTGCAGTAAGAATGGAGCTACGGTATCCCCTGCCTGATCGTAAGAAGCTACTAAAAGGGGCTCCCAGGGTTGTGGGCGGTGAGACTGGGAGCTCGATTCTTCCAGCCAGCGGCCCCGGGAAGGACGGCGGTGTGTGCGTGGCCACATGCATGCACATGGCATCGCAAACTGTGCATACTGCTAGTGTCGAGTATAATTTTTGCATCACTTAGAACCAGTAAGTCGTCAGTAATCAGTCAGTCTAGTCAGTCAGATATTCAAGTCCGTTGGCTACTTCACAGAACGTGTCCGATGGGGTTTTGGAGACATGCCGAATATGTTTATATTTTCGCAATGTTATTATATTTTACAACACTCGTGCACTATAATTAATAATTAAGCTACATGGAACATAATGCCATCAACTTTATCCAATGTAACTCAAAAATACACCAAGAAAAGGGAAATAAAACAAGATCACAATAGGTATGTCCTTTCCGACTTCCCGCCAAAAAGTCCTCTTCAACTTTATTCCATTGAAAATGGGACAAGAATCTGAAAATTAAACTAAGACATAAGCCCAACATCCAAAAAAGTTGTTCCTATATGTACCTACTTATATCCAACTAAGAACTAACTAACTGATGACATACCTATTCCAAAATGGACTAATATTAATATTAATATTTTAAATAAAGAACCGTTTGTAACCATTTGTCTTTTATTTTTTATTCTGACTGAATAGAATCATTTTCATCACTTTAAGGATTTCTTGTCATAAAAAGAATTTAATATCTAAATAAATAAATATCTTTGGACAATTTACACATAGCCATCTGATTCCAAACTAAGCAGAGCTTGTACTATGGTAATCAGAAAGCTGATAAACATACTTACATTATTCTAAATACATACTTAAATAGATAAATTAACACCCAGACACAGAACAAATAGTCATGTTCATCACACAAATATTTGTCCTGAGTGGTAATCGATCCCACGACCTCACGCTTCGCAGTCGGCTCATCACTCACTACGCCACGGAGGCTGTCAAAAATTTTGCAATGTATTGTCAAAAATTTGGGACAATACATACCTATTATATGCAACTGGACAACCCAACGACCTACCTGTATTAAAAATCAACAAACAACATTTTTATTATTCAAAACCGCTTACGTTTCATATAAGTTAAGACAAATAATTGACGATGTTTTTCTAAAAATTACATCGAGAGCATTATTATAAAAAAATTCAAGCAATTCAACTTGATTTTTGAAAATATTGATATTGTTGTAATTATTCAAATTGTGCCTGTCATAAATTATTATTATTAAGCCTTAATTACTCGCATGGGGTCAGCGCGATTTCATATTGAAAATAATTAATGTAGTTTAAAAAACTAAAAAACACGCTTTTGTGAAAATACGAACTAAAAAGTATAAAAAATAAGAAGAAAATGTATTTTACTGTAAAAAAAATCCGTACCGTACCTACCATTATCTATAAAAATCACGTTTATTGTATGGGAGCACCCTAAAATATTTATTTTATTCTATTTTTAGTATTTGTGTAACAATAGCGGCTACAGAAATACATCATTGCCTTTGATTATCCATAGAAATCATTGCATTAAGATTGAATGAAAGGTAAATTGTGGTTTACGATTTATGACGTATTAAAAAAAACTACTTACTAGATCTCGTTCAAACCAATTTTCGATGGAAGTTTACATCGTCATGTGCATCATATATTTTTTTTAGTTTTATCATTCTTTCGTTTTCTATTATTCTTATTTTAGAAGTAACAGGGGGGGGGGGACACATTTTACCACTTTGGAAGTGTCTCTCGCGCAAACTATTCAGTTTAGAAGAAAATTATATTAAAAGCCTCAATATCATTTTTGAAGACCTATCCATAGATACCCCACACGTATGGGTTTAATGAAAAAAATTTTTGAGTTTCAGTTCTAAGTATGGGGAACCCTCAAAATTTATTGCTTTTTTCTATTTTTGTGTGAAAATCTTAATGTGGTTCACAGAATACATCTACGTACCGAGTTTCAACAGTATAGTTCTTATAGTTTCGGAAAAAAAGTAGCTGTGACATACGGACGGACAGACAGACAGACAGACATCACGAATCCATAAGCTTCCGTTTTTTGCCATTTGGCTACGGAACCCTAAAAATGCATCTTTGAGTTATTTTAGCGTACCCAGACTCACTTTAGCTTCCTAATTTCCTGCAGGATAGTCAAATTAGTGGTGTCCAGAACACGTTTTTTGCAGTGGAGGTAATTTTATATTTTTGTGTTTTTACTTAATTTATATTTGTTAATTGTTATTGTTTTTATTAGTTTGTCTATATTTTTACAATGGGCATTTAATTTATGTATTTTTTGTGTTATGTAACATAATATAGGTATATTTACTTTTCTTTCAGTTTACTGATTTTTGGAACGGCTTAGGATAGGGATACTTTGCAATAATTTCTGAATATAAGTACCTAATATGTTACTGGTTCTTCTTTGGAAGTTGAATCAGTAATCGTACTGATGTGAATAGTTTCAATGATTCTGGCAGTGAAATAAAGAATTTGAAGATAGTCATTGGTGTCCTAGGGAGGATGATAAAAAAATATTACCCAAAAATGTTAATAATATAGTAAATTTACTTTTCAAAAACTTTTTTGGGTATACTTAATTTGATACTGAAAACGATTAACAAATCTCTAATTTTTTTTAAGTTTATCGCGCCTAAACCAAAACATTGTATTCGGTTAAGAAGATTGCATTTTTTGATTAAATTTGGAAGTCAATGTTATATTTTTATATATTTATGTTAACAACAGCAAAGATCTGAAATATTTTTATAATAAAAGTTATTTTTTGTACTGCTTACTCTCCTTTTTCAACATTTTCTTTGGGGTCACTCGTGACCCCATGCCAGTAATTGTGTGATTTTCTTGATGCGACTAATTAAGGGTTAATTAACCCTATTAAATTGAGTCTTTATTTTGGTACTCATTTCATCTTGATATTGCGATTATATTTTTTTGTCGTATTATATTATCATGGTGGGTACTAAGAACAATAAAATTGTTCTGAGGGCGGGTAGTGCCTAGTGACATCTATAATATTTTCTTAAGACTGTCAATGTTTTTCGTTACAAAAATCGTTTTCAGATACACCTAGCGGATTTTTTATAAAGTTACAGGTAGTCTTGTCATAACCATCGTTACTTGAAGTTCAACCAGATGTCGCTTTCCCCAACCTACAAACGCTACCGAAACAAGTTTCGACATATTTCGGATAGATGGCGCTTACATAGTATTCTTTAAAAAGTTCAAAAAATACTAAATACATAACTAAACTTGATCTCTTCTTCTGTATCATAATGGCTACTTCCACAGAACTATTTATTAAAAAAAGGTTAGGTCTTGTTATAAATAGTGATTAAATATTGTTTTATAGGTATTATTTTACAGCCGAGCGAGTACAGAAAGTTGAACATGAAATACAAGTTTTCATACATTTCTTTCTGTTTATTATTTGTCACTTAGAATAACTTATGTATAGAATGAGTGTCTTCATACAAACGTGCTGTCAAAATTGAAGCACTAAATATATTCCTTCAGCTGTCACATCTGACAAACAAAATATTTTTATTTTGACCAAATTGACTATAAAATATTACAAAATAATGAAAACACTGTGAAAAGTTATTTAATTAGACTTCTTTTGTTTTAAAAAAGTGTTGTGATAAAATTTAAAGTCTTACGGAGCGGCCCGGCGTTTGGTGCCATTAATGGCACCAATCAACATGTTTCAATTTGTGTAATTGTAATTATTCTAAGATTTGTCATGTAAATGAGATTGTTTTGGACAAAAAGGGGATTTTATTACGCCAAAGGAGTATGAAGCTGCCTGTGTTAACTAGTAGGTACCTACATACATACTTAGTTCCGTTCCAGTATTGAGGCCTTAGTGTAAGTCTGCACACTCGAAAACGTTACTATCGCGTTTGCGTTAAGAATTTAATTATCGACCTTATTCCTTGCAAGGTTAAAATCTATCTGTCCAATTTTAACGCGGACGCAGTAGTAACGTTCGCGCGTTTACAAACTCACACGGCTCTGAAGTGTGGCCGGTGATTTGCCATGCCACCGCTCAAATCTGCCCTGAAGTTTTTATTAAATTGTGTCAGTTACGTTACTATCAGCTATTATCAGCCACTATTAGTTACCATCAAATACTATACTATCACAGACGAGACTCGAGTTTCTTAAGGTTTTCCATGCGCTGCAACGACTCTTAATACCTACACGTGGCCTGTAGGCACTAGCGAATCCAGGAGGAGGGAGGCTGGGGGGCTCAGGTCCTCCCCCAAACACCATCCGGGTTCACTCATAAAAAACCTCTAATTCCTCCAAACTAGTAGCCCCCCTCCAAACCAGGCGCAGTCTGAGTACACGACATACATCAGCCGACACCCCCCTCCCCCTAACGTTGCAAACCTTTGACCTCTACATGTAGGTATGCCATGCCAGTCAAGCGTACCGTACTAGAGGCCTTAAACAGAACTCAAATACTTGCTACCACTCTTGATATAAGTTGTATGCAAATGTAGATGGGTCTAACGTCGAAGCACCGAACACCATGTCCTACAAGCTTTCTGGTTTTTTATCAGTAATTGAGACCTGTGTACAGCTGTGGGAAGAAAAAGGTTTCAGCCAAATCAAAATACAGTTTTCATTATTTATAAAACTTTAATGTCTACCGATCAATTTCTCTATTGTGTTTGAACAAACTAGTCATTTTGACAATAATTTCACACAGATACATAAAGCTGGTGTATATTTATACCAATAAGGTATGAGATAAAGCAAAACAGTTCATATTCCTATGTGATAACGTTTAATTATTGCACTGTGGTCAAAAATTAAAGGGTAAAGATAGCAGTCACACAAGGAAATTAAGAAATGTCATGAATTATTATTTTTCATATTATTTATACAACAAAGAGGTTTATTTTATTCAAAACATATTATTATAAGTATTACAAAAACTCTCATGTTTCTACAAGTTAATTAGGCACCACTTCTTCGCCCATTTCTGCCGTGAAGCAATTCTGTTTCGGTATAAGTACAGGTAGGTATGGTTGAAGGCCATATTTACACGAGGCGATTAACAGCCAGTAGGTAACCACTGCATTTGACCTCCGATAAGACCTCACTTGGGTAAGGTTCAACGACCATTTAACACTACGTAGAGTTTATGCTCGATGCTCCTCCATTTGCATATAATGAAAATAAAAATTGAAATAGGGAACTTTCATGATTTTTTATTGTATCAATCGATCCTGTTTAGCATAGGGCCACATGGATTGGAGCGCCAAGAAAGACAGAAATACGACCAAAGTTTAACCTCATCGCGTAGCGTTGAAAACGGTCCATACTAACGACGCGACAGATTTGTAACAAAAACTATGGGAAGTGACAACAACAAGTGATTTGATAACCGAATCTGTCCTGGACGCCCGAGCGTGGCTCGGATAAAAACAATTGATTTTCTTGGTTTATTTTTAAGCAAAACATTCAATGACTTAGTGTTACTTAACAAAGCCTTTTGAAATACCTAGCTCCCAATTTAAAAAAACAAATTGTCACAAAAAATAAAAGCTCGTCTCTAGCTCCGTAGTCAGCTTTCATAAACATTCGACCAAGAGGCAAGAAAGCTTTAATTCCATTGACGAAATTTTTATAGAGGTCTTTCATATCGACATTGTCATTTGTTTGAAGGGCGGATTGACCAGGTATATTCATACTAATCTATGGGATTGACGGTCGACATTTGACGGCTTTCTACGCCACAATATTATTAATATTCTCCAATAGATGTCAGTAAGAGTAATTTTATATTTAACGGCATAAACATTACATAAAACGACAATTTCTATCAATAAAAATAATTGTCATATTTTTTTCTAGTTAAGCTAAAAGGATTCTGAAAAAAATATTAAAAACATTATTGGATGATTTAAAAAATAACAAAAATTTCCATATTTCATAGACTTTTAATTTTAAAAAATCTTTTCCATTTTGTTATTGAAATACGTACGTCAGTACATATTCTTAGTCTAAGGAAATATGTATAAATTTTACAGCAAAAAAATGTGCATATTACCTATTGTTGCAAATTAAGTGGCATCTTCATGGCGTTTGCCATGGCACCCATAGTAAGTAGTTATTGCTTAAAAAGAGGCACGAAGTTTTTGCATCAGAAATATTTAATGAATCTTACTTTCTTTTGTGTGACTGCTATGAACAATACGTACTTAGTATATTATATACAAAAGTGAAAATAATTGGCACGTTTTCAGAAGGCATGAAGGTTCTTACACTAAAAAAATTATACTATATTGGTATTCAACGTAAAAAAGCATTTAGTAACTACAAATAACTGAGATACTGTCATAAAATGTCAAAACATATGAGCATTTGTTAGTTTAAAATAAAAAAATAACAATCTTACATTATTGAGTATAATTTGTACGTTTTTGGACACCCTTTTCCAAAATACACTTGGATATGTGCAATTTCTTTGAATACCGCCATACACACTTTAACTTTCAGCATGATATACTATAAGTATATAATTATTATGAAGTATAGGCCAACGTAATGTTTTTTTTCTAGCATTGAGTAGTTGACTAATATTGAGTATTTTGTGTTTATTAATAAAACATGAGTATAATTTTCCTTTTATCACATAAATTTTAATCAAAATAAATATGTGTTGGTTGAACAACAGCAGTTTTAAGTTTGTTCCTTTCTAGCAAAACGAAACTTTATAAGGATTTTGTACCGTGATAAAGGCAATTAAGTGACGTTATGATCCGGTATTGCTCTCTCTCAATTTGAAACATTAATTCTTGTCCAAGTTATTTAAAGATAACTTTTTGTGTGCTAATCGTCTAACAAAAATGCTGCGATTGAACTAATAAAACATTTTAGTCAACATATATAAATGCAAGTGTTTTTCTACCTAGTAAATAAATTAGGTAAAAATTACTTTGCAACAATCCGCAATCAGAACGTATGATGGTTATACTTTTTTCATATATTATGTTGCGTATCATTACAGTACAATATGAGAACCACTAAATGTACCTAATTAAACATTTACTATTGTTTTTTTTCTTTAATTTATATTTCAATAAGAAATAGTGCCAGCATTGTATATCATGATACAAAACGGAGTAATTACAACAACAATCAGTTCTTATTGTTTTAATAATTTGTTGTCTTCATATCAATCTCTTTATGAGTCGGCTGTTGGTATTTCATCCTGCAAGTCAAACCATGTATAGCCGTCTTAAGGATAATAATATTGTGTATATCTATAGGACAACACGAGCCACGGTGCCCATCGTATACATAATTTTCCACACAAACCCAAAATTAATCTACTTACAAAATTATAACTTTAAATCGCTCGTCATGTGACCTCTGCTTAGCGTCAAAGTAAGATCAGTATTATAGTTACCTATCTATAGTTTACTTAATTACAAATTGCACTTTAAAAAACTTAATAAATAATTATATTAAAACATAATAGTAACATTGCGAATTAATATTTTTTGAGATTTACTTAATCTAGAAGTATTTAGGAACTATTTAACCAATAATATCGACAAAACAAAAATAAATGTACTGAAACTTACACGAAGATATTTACAGTCGATACTGTTTTGTAGCAAAAAGAAAGTGAATACTTTCATATAATGTAATAATCTACAGATGTCTGAGGATGTAGGAGAGCGAGATCTCTCAAATGAAAAATTTAATATTGTTATTAATTTCATTTTTTCGTTTCACTTTTAAGTGAAATACAATATTAAAAACGATGTCGATGAGCTATTACAGAAAATAAGTAAAAAATATTCCCTGTAAGCTTCCTAGGTTCCAAAACAATGAAACCAAAGCAAAATCTGCTTAATTATTACAAAGTTTTTTTTTCACAATAACATAAAATTAAGCATATTAAGTATTATAAAGTAACGAATGAAGCGTTATTTGACACGAGCGTTTTAATAGAGAGAGAGAATTTCAGAAAAACAAATAATTACAATTCGAAGAATCGTCAGATTGTTTCACATTCTTGGAAAGGCTAATCAACTGAATTTTGTAATTTTGAATATACTGATGAAACGAGAATGAGATCTTACTGTGGCTAAAACCTACAACGATGCGCCGTGTTATAGATCCTGGGTACAGTATCTACCATGGTCTTATTTTATTGATAAATTTAGGTGATCTTAATTGGGAGTACTATATTTTTATGTCCATTGTACTCATAGGACAGGAGAGTGAGAAGCGTTGGAGCCACGTGTATTATAAAGTCAATAGGGTGCTTTGTTGACTTAAGTCCAAATATCGTAAATACAAAAGCTGCATTTTTTTAAAAAAAACTACATCATGATGAATAATAATTAAATAATGAAAACAGTAAAAATGCGAAAATAGTTACTTAATAAAATTTGAAATATTTTTCTCTATTATCACTACCCGAAATGTTCACTCATCCATCACAAAATAACCTTTGCTTTTCTTTTATGATCAAAATGAAACAAAACATTCAAACCAGAGGTCACACAACAACCTTAATCTGATTTTGTATACATTCACATTTCCACGTCTCTGCTCAACGTGTCATAGTTCAAGTCCTTTACTTCCTCGGGGCAAAAACTCTTAACGGACACTTTCCCTGCCTCACCTAGTTCTGTATTTGATAGCTTATTAGTTATTTTAGTTATCGAGATCCTACTTTCAATATCTGCATCGCAAATAGATTCTAAAACGACTCCTTTTTCTACCCTTCTTGGTTTTGGTAGAACCGCCACATTCGGCTTTGGACTTCGTAATTTCTCGCTCAGTAACTTGTTGCAGTTCTTCTTCGACATGTCGAGAGCTAAAGGGTCTTCTTTGATCTCCTCCTTCTTCTCTTCTGTCGCCGGTTTGTTCTGTTGCTTCATCTCTGCTACTTCTGCGTTCGTCACGTTGTCCTTCTTTTTCCATTTAGTTCTTCTATTCTGGAACCAGATTTTGACCTGGAAATGAGAGAAAGTTTTGATTGTAGTAATTTATTTTTGGATAAAGGAAAAAGTCATGCAGCATTAACCACGTAGCTCTTCGTTCAATGGAGGTGTTCCTAAAAATGCACAACGGCAAAAGATCATTGATAGAACTTGGTTAGAATTAGATGTTAGCGGGGCAGTAACTAGGGGCTGGCCTAAAGGGAAACTGCTAGGGTCGAAAACCTAAGAGAGGAGCATTTTGCCAGCCTACGGCTTCAAGACACCCAAAATTTATAGCTCAAAGAAATGTAGTGAATTCACGTACGACCGTGTAAGCAATAGAGATGAAGTAGCAGTGCTACTCCATACGACCTGACTAAGACTAAGACTCACGTGGCAAGAGGTTGTGAATTGATATCTACTGGCTGCCGCTACTTAACACGAACTGGGCTGCATTTATATTTAAAATCCTTGTATGAATTTATCAGTCGAGATAAAAAAGTGAAAATCTATCAAAGAAGTCAAGATTATCGGAATTTCTGTACAATTTTTACCCAAAACGATCTGCTAAGACTGCGTGATACATAATTATTAAAGTAGCATCCCCTAATTGCTTGCAGCAGCACAAACAGACGCACCGAACTAACAGCGGCCTGATAACACCGATATTGCATTAGCGGACATTATGCGGACAAACTTCAATTCAAGTTTTATTTACACAGTTGCATGTTTTATAGGTATTTCGTGATTAAATATATAAAAATTAAGTAGCCTGTAACATATACCAAAAGAACGCTATGAGCTCTTTGGCTATATCTTATATAATTTTTATTCACAGTTGTATGTTTTGTCGGTTTTATAGGTATTTCGTGATTAAAATATATAAAAATTAAGTAGCCTGTAACATATACCAAAAGAACGCTATGAGCTCTTGGGCTATATCTTATATATGTCTAATGAATGTATATGAATGAATGAATGTATATGAATTCTCGTGTCACAATATTAGTTATCATACTCCTCCGAAACGGCTCGACCGATTCTCATGAAATTTTGTGTGCATATCGGGTAGGTCTGAGAATTGGTCAACATCTATTTTTATCCCCATAAGTGATAAGGGTAGCCCACCCCAAACATTTAAACGCGGTACGGAGTTCGCGGGGTCAGCTAGGGTTATATAAAATTACTAGCGAACCAGAAAGACGTTGTCCTGCCTTAAAGTATCAGAAATAAAATAATATTGCGACTATAAAAAGGTGTCCTATCTTTCAAGTGCGATCAAACTGCACACCGTGTGCAAATTTTATTAAAATCGGTTAAGTAGTTTAGGGTCCATCGCGGACAAACAACGTGACACGTAATTTATATAATAGGTAATATTATATTAAATAATAATATAATAATATATTAAAAATAAATAATATATTAAAATAAATAATTTAACAATAATTAAAAATTAAATATATAAAGTTAATTATAAAAAAAATCCATCTAGTAATTGTGCTTGTGGCATTGTACCCAGAACGCTGGCAGCGTTTCTCCTCTGAACTAGTAAGCTCATTTTTTGGGAAAAATAGGTGCCAGCCCTCTGGTCACCTGAGGCTAGAGTTAAATAAATAATATATTAAAATAAAATAATAATATATTAAATTAAATAAATATATTAAGACTGTATTATCATTCCTTTTTCATACGTATACAAAAAATACGTAAAGGATTTATGTATCTTGAAATTAATGAAAATTTCAAAGATTCCGTTGCAAAATTTATCACAAAAGTCAAGATTATCAACTGCATAATACATAATGATTACAGTAGCATCCCCTAATTGCGTCCAGTAGCACTTACGTACAAACAGACGAACCGACACCGGAACTAACAGCGGCTCGGTAACACCGATGTTGTATTAGCGGACGTTTATCCGGACAAGCTTCATTTAAGTTTCATTTAAGTACACAGTTGTATGTGTTGTCTATTATAATACCTACATATATTAAAACCGAGCATCTTGTAACATATACCCAAATTTTGACAAGAGCTCTTGGGCTATAAGATATGTAAAATTATTGTACTTTTATCTGTAAGTTAGTAAAAATTTCTATGACTTTTTTACATAAATACAATAACATACAAGTCAAACTAATGTACGAATGGCTCAGCGGCCGTGTGATGAGTGACTGCTACTACTGCTAGTTGCAAAATTAATGCGCGTGGGAATACCTTGTCCTAGGCCTCTGGGCAAGTCCCTGTAGCTTCGGGATTAAGAATAGAGCTACGGTATCCCCTGCCTGATCGTAAGAGGCGACTAAAAGGGGGCTTCCGGGGCTGCAGGCGGTGAGAGTGGGAGCTCGATCCGTCCAGCCACCAGCCCCGGGAAGGACGGTAGTGTATGCGTGGCCGCATGCCGCCGTAAGCATCGGAAGATGCAGGAGATCACATCTGCTCTCCCAAAGATTGGCCCGTTCCAGGGCGACGCATATGGCGGACACCGGTGCGTTCCATGGGAGATCCCGGAGTTCTCCCCAAACGCAGAGGAGGCCACCGAGGGGGTTTTAGTGAGGTTCAAATCCCACATAACCCGGTGTCCTCTCCCAAGGTGCTGGGTACCTTTTGAAGGTTTCCCCCCGATAGCAAAAAAAAGGCCTCTGGGCAGGCTGACAGCGAGTGATCCACTAAGCCCCATCTCTACCGACCTGCATTGGAGCAGCGCGGTGGAGTAAGCTCCATGCATCTCTAACATTGCGGAAAGACTTGTGCCCATCCGTGGGACGCAAAAAGGATAGCAATCAAGTCAAGCTAATAAAAGGGTCTTAAAAATGTTCTTTACACTTATTTAATTGACGGCGATGGCCAAACGGCAAGAGCCGCGGTCTCCGACACGGAGATACCGAGTTTTAACTCCTGGCGCGAATCTCTGACATTCATTGTCATTTGTTAAATGTGTATGTATTTAGCGCTGCTCCACGGTGAGGGAATGTTGTGATATTTAATTGTTTACCATCACTGTGCATGCCTGACAGAAATTTATAATTTCGTTTGATTTCCACCAATCCGCACCTAGTCAAGTGGACTAGACCTAAATCCCTCTCACTTTGACAGGACACCTGTTAGGGTTGCCAACTTTTTTTTACAAGACTTAAAGTATATTTAGGTCTAAGAAGGAAAATAAACAGTATTTTACAAAAATGAACAGTATTTTATTTTTTGAAGGTAAGGTGAATCGTTTCCACTTTCCATCTTTTGTGTACTAAAAACACTAATTGAAGAAACAAAGGCGAGCAAGGTGTACACGAAATAAAATGTGTGTGTGTCGATTGTGACTGCGCTGCACTAACTTAGTGTTCGTCCGAGATGGTGATACTGAAAACAGTATTTTGTATACTTTATTTTTGTTCAACAGTAAAAAGTATAATGTAGTGAAAAACAGTATTCAAATTCAAATTGAAATCATTAATTGCAGGACAAGGTACAAAATATAGAGATGAAACAAACACGTAGTGATCTTATCCTAACCCATATAGGGTATGCAATTATGTCAAATATATTTAAGTATACAGTATAATACTGTTTTTAACAGTATGGTTGGCAACCCTAACACCTGTGCCCAGTAGTGAGAGAGAGTGTGAGTGAGCAATAAGATTTAAAAAAACTATGTATACAGAAATAAATAATATACAAGTATGTTTTGATTACTTGTGATACGAGTACGTGTTCAAAGTACTCATGAGTGTGTACGAGTATGACTGTAGCGCATTATATCGTGTATCGTATCCGCTACAAACGGTTAATTAAGGGCTGATCGATGCTGGCCCGGGGGAGGGTAGGAATGTACCCGTATTACTACATGTTATCGATAAAACTGAAATTTATTAAAGTTATTTAATTTAAAAATACCTACTTATTACGGTGAGAACGGCTTTATTACAATAGCATTAATATATAACTTTATTTTATTTTCTTAGTTTATTGAGAGTTATTGTCGTATTTTGTTTGAGCATTAAAAAAGTTGTAGATAAGTATAGTTTGATTTAAAAATTGTAAAATAAGTAACTATTTTAGAAATGATGTTGAACCCTTTTTAATGTCCCACTCTTGGGCATAGTTCTCCTCTTAAAATTGGGTGGGACACACTTCTTATATTGTCTGTTTATAATAATATTTTTAAATCGAAGGTTATAATGTATGTAATGTATAATGTCGCAAATAGTTTAGTCCCAATATTACATAGGATTCGTAGTTCATTTCGTCTTTTTCACTGTTTATATTCCCATGTTCTGTATTTTACATGCTTTATCGAATGTTGTTTACATGTTAAATCTTGGAAGTCACTTTTTTGATTTAATGATAATAAATCATTTATTTCAATTAACTACTGGAGTAGCAAAACTTTGGCATCTCAAACTTATCAAGCTTTTGAACTATTTATGGAGGAGTGTAGGACTGCATTGGTATGCAGGTATGTATATGTTTTTGTCCTTTAAAGTGTAGTTTGAAACGGTTACTGTGTTTTGTAATGGTGCAGCAGTAAGGACGTCATAAAATAGCCATAAAGCTTTAGTATGGACCTTTCGCTTTAAATGGCAGCTAGATTGTCGAGTTTTTCGTTACCGTGACTTGAGAAATACGTGCAATAACGTAGTACTTAGCTAATTAATTATAGTTCATTGAAGGCTTTTACAGGTAGGTAAGTGTTCAATCCCTGCGACTGGCTGGTAAGTAATTACAAAAAGAATTCCATCGACATTGACATCCAACGTCAATCGTAAAAAAGATGGTGGGGTTTTTGGCGGGAAGTCGAAAAAGACATATTGTGCTCTTGTTTTATATTTATTTTCTTGGTGTATTTTTGAGTTATATCGGATAAAGTTGATGGTATTTTGTTTGATATAGGTTAATTACAGTGCACGAGTGTTTGTGAAATAGAATAACAGTGCTAAAATATGTTTTTTCTGCTTGCCTCCAAAATTCCATCGGACACGGTCTAGTAAAGTAGCCATCGCTTTACTTGAATGTTGGACTGACTAGACTGACTGATTACTGACGACTTACTGACTTTGTTATTACTTCGTCCAGTTTCATTGAAACTGGCAAAAAATTGATGCAAAAATTATACTTGACGCTGGCTGTATGCACAGAGTTTGCGATGCCATAATTGAAAAAAAAAAAGACTGTATGAAATATGTATGTACCTATGTATGGTACATACATTATTTCAGTCACTCTACATTTAGTACGATTGATTACCGCACAGTAAGTGCTTTGTTCTTACAAATAAATAAACAACGTTTAATAAATAAAATAAAAAAATGACGTTTCACACTCATTGCCCCTCATTAGGGTAGATATATCCTGAGTCGTGGGTACCATGGACACAAAGACAGACACACAAACAACCAGACCGAGAACAGAAATTTAAAATCATTATTTCTGTTTCGCCCCGCGTGGCGCAGTGGTTATCATACCCGACTGCCAATCGAGGGATCCCGGTTCGATTCCCGGCGAAACAAAAATTTGAATGATGAGTTAAAATTTCTGTTCTCGGTCTGGGTGTTTGTGTTCCTGTCTTTGTATGGGTCCATAGTACCCACGACACAAAGCATTAATTACCTTTCTATGGGGCTATGAGTGTGTAACGTTTATTTATTTATGTATTTATTTATTTGTTTCCTGTGTAAATATGGCAATGATCGCCAGTAAAATAACCTTCAAGAAATCCGTTGACCGTTGTATTTCAGATTATCCTTATAGCTTCAACGGCTCTAAACTCTAATTACGTACAGACAACCTATCTAAAAATCAATAAAGCGATACAGCGCTAGATGACCGCAATCCGCTAATTATTCCGCTTGTAATCCGCGACCTGCAAATCCCTCTGTCATTATTAACGGGGCTTAATAAGTCGGAATACATCAATAAATGATTAATTGTCACTAATTATATTTAAGAACTAGCTTTGCGCCCTCGTCTCCGCCTGCATGGACTACACGTTCTGTCCCTGGGTTTAAGGTAGATTATGTGACTCTCCAACGCCAAAATATCCCCATACAAAAATTATGTCAATCTTGTTACAGACTGATGATCGTTGCGATATGATGAAATGACAAACAAACACACTTTAAAATTGATAATATTAGAATTAGCCGTTAAAAACATATTTGTATAACGAGCCAAAATTATTAAAATTACAAAAAACAGGAAAATGAATATACTAACGACGTAACTTAAAATAAAAAATGCCTAAATTTTATTTAAAAAACGTATATGAAAACTACAAAGCAATACTTTCTTATAAAAATTAAATACCACACATATAAGGGAACATGTTATATTATTTTTATGTCTTCTGACAATAATTCATATTCAATGCATTCCATTTTTCGGAGTTTTCTTGTTAGCATTTTATTTTCTGCCGTGAACCAACTCTGTTGTGATTCGGTGGAAAGGTGCTGTTGCCGGCCACACTTACATGGGGCGACCACCAGCCTCCGGAGTAGCAGCGCAACTGCATACGACCTCAGACAAGACTTAGTTATGCTTGCTTGAGGATGTATGTAGATGTCCATGGGCTGCAGCGACCACTTAACACTACGTGGCCTGATGGCCGATGGCCGACCAACCGGGCCTTAACGTGCCATCCGAAACATGGAAACGCGCATGAATTTTGCCACCAGTATCACACCCAACCGCACCCATTTCGCTTAGCTTCGTAGATCGCTTGTGTTCCGCGCCAGCCGCGGAGCCTGTGCGCTATATAACAGTGTATTTTAGATATACAAACGAACCAATTTGCATGACTATGATTTCATTCCCTTCTAGTACAGAGCAGTGGCAAGTGCTTAGCCAACCCTATTATACGTGCGGCCAAACTGAGCGATGCATCACTGCGGTGTAATCGCGGCCAAATTAATCGGCATGCATAACATGTGATGTGACATTTGACGCGCTACGCGTAGGATGACCATGGTTCCTTGATTTTATTTATTCCTGTTTTTATTTCAGAATTCAGTTTTTGTTGTTGATTTTGCTTGCTGGCTGGCTGGCTGCAACTCTTTTTGCGTCCCACTGCTGGTCACAGGTCTCTCCCCCTTATTGGTGAGGCCTGGAGCTTACTCCACCACGCTGCTCCAATGCGGGTTGGTGGAGATACGGGTTAGTGGCCAATCCGCTGTCGGTTGTTTTCAAACCGCCCATAAGGCCTCGTGATTTAACGGCTGTTATCTATCGACAACAACTGGAACCGACGGCTTAACGTGCCCTCCGAAACATGGAAACGCGCATGAAAGTTTTGCCACTAGCGGTCACCCATCTCACACCCGACCGCGCCCGTTTGGCTAAGCTGCATAGACCGCTTGCGTTCCACGCTAGCCGTCGAGCCATGCGCGCTGGTTATAAAATTTTGTGTATTAGATTTTATTCACAACAAAAAATTAAATTATTAAATGATCTGTATTTGTTTTGTTTTTTGTGATAACTGCCCGTATACGGTATTATGCTTTTCCGTTACGTGAGCTTTAGCTTATATAAACTAAAAGGCGGGAAAAGTAATCTCTGCTCTGCTTCGTGAAATGTCTTCTATTCACAATTGAATGTGATTTTAGCACAGAAATTAATACACTTATTATTCGATCAATGTTAACCCAACCCATAAGCTAGATGGACTACTTTGAGTAGCCGGTTTTAAACGGAGTATTAATAAAGTGACAAATAAGTCTATTCTCATTGCCCATCTCTCTTATTATACTGATAGCCTTCATGTAATATTGGCTACCACAATATTTGTTAATTTTAATATTTATCAACTTTAATAATATCTTTAAGTGGTTATATCAGCACTGGTCCCTCATTAATCTGGTCGCCGTAGCGACATACAAACTCATTATGCATTGCAGTTCCGCCTAATAGCCAGCGAATTAATCCGTCTAACATGTGACATTTGACTCGATTCCGGTGAGCTGCCGAGGGTGACCATGAGTTTGAGATATCTACAACAACAACGTTTCAATATCATAGCCCCAAAATAGGGTAGATATACACTGTGTACAGTACACACGCACAAAGACACAAACACCCAGACCGCTTAAACTCATCATTAAAATTTCTGCTTCGCCGGGAATTGAGTCCGCGACGCGACGCTCCAATCGGCTGTCCAGCATGGTAACTATTACGTTACAAAGGCCGTCAAACAATCAAAATATTTTATTTATTTTTTGAATGATGGATTGAGCTTCTCTCAGTCGGAGAAGAATTTAATGATTACAGAACAATGATACCTATTAGCAATGTCTACTTGTTTCCGACTCGAAGGGATAGTTCACCTTATAGGTGAGCATACTAATAGGTTGAAATAGGAGTAAGGATTAATCTAGATATAATGCTTTACTAAGACTGTCATTTTAAAGTTAATAGAAAATGCATATTGTTAAATGGATTATAATTTAGTATTTTGAATGAAATGCTATTTTTAATTCATCATTTTAAGCATCTATCTGACCGATATCTGTACTGCCTACATGTAGCAAAACATATGAAAGAATAATCCTCAAGCAACTCTTAGCATATTTTACACTGAACAACCTTATACATAATAATTAATTTGGTTTTATAAGGGGTCGCTTTATGATTGATGCGGTTGTAGAGCTCTATAAGGATATTGAATATGCTTGTGAGGACTCACAGAATAACCACAGGCGTGTTTTGTGACCTTTCTAAGGCATTTGATTTTGTCCAACATGAAACTTTAATCAGAAAACTCAGTCACTATGGCATTAAAGATACCGCTCTTTGGCTTCTGAGATCTTATCTCAGTGATAGGACTCAGGGGAGTTTTACACAGTAATTCTAAGTCTT
Organism: Pyrgus malvae; assembly: GCA_911387765.1. Taxonomy (NCBI): domain Eukaryota; kingdom Metazoa; phylum Arthropoda; class Insecta; order Lepidoptera; family Hesperiidae; genus Pyrgus; species Pyrgus malvae. The sequence goes on along the minus strand of OU426966.1, from coordinate 21,076,040 downwards.
ACTACAACTCTAATTCTTACACAGTACTTCTCCTCCTTAAAGCTGAATAATTTTTTATTCGAAATAGAGAAAGAAACGTAAAATGCTCATATAATTCCGTCAATAGGACTTATCCAACGAAAGTTATGGTCACCCAGACAATACCTTCATATCGTACAATGCAATCCACTTGCTTGCAAACACGAAGATAATTATTATTGATTGTGCATTAGTGATGCTAGAGCGAGAGCCCCGATATGAAACTAGGGTTGCCGACAACGGGAAATATTTAATGCCTTGAAATGGGTGTCTAATAATATAAACAATAAAAAATAGAAAATAATAAGATATATGTTACTTTTTCAATGAATTTAAATTAAAAGCAGCAGATAAACGAATATTTTTTAAAAGTCAGTCTTTTGACGCGAGCGAGAGAGGTAGGGCAGTGCAAAGGGAAATCTTTAAATCACTGATGCTGAAAATAACTTTTTTTGATTGGCATAGATTAGTTAGTGTGAAACACTAATATTTCTGAAAGAGCGTCAATAAACGCAAAATCCTCAGTAAATAGGGCTTGCAACAACCCTGCAGGAAGCTAAGAAAGAGACGGCAACAGTACACAATACAATGCGGGTTATGTGTTATGTGTAACATGTCAAAGCGCTAATTGTGCGCCAGTGTTGACGAGTGATGCGACAGCTGATATCGATAGTCACAACCTAATTTGTGCAATTGCTAATAATATAAGACATTTTTCATACTAACATGCAAAAAGACAGTCAAACAAAACTTTGTGGCAAGGCTTACTAACTTATATATCAATCTTGATATTTTAAAAAAAGGCAGTAAACGTCCTGAACTAAATAATCTCGTATTACTAATAAACAAAATATTTTAAGTCTATTTTGTATTGTAAACGTAAATCTACTGTTTAAGTTTACCAATTCCGATTACGTAGGTAAGTAGTATGAGTCCCTGTAGCTTCGGGATTTAGAATAGAGCTACGGTATCCCCTGCCTGATCGTAAGAGGCGACTAAAAGCGGGCTTCCGGGGTTGTGGACGGTGTGAATGGGAGCTCCATCCGTCCAACCAACAGCCCCGGGAAGGGCGGCGGTGTGTGCGTGGCCGCATGACGCCGTAAGCATCGGAAGGTGCAGGAGAGCACATCTGCTCTCCCGAAGATGGGCCCGTTCTGGGTCGTCGCGCGTGGAGGACACCGGTGCGTTCCGCCGGAGATCCCGGAGTCCTCCCCAAGCGCAGTGGCAGCCACCGAGGGGGTTTTAGTGCGGTGTTCAAATCCCACATAAACCGGTACCCTCTCCCAAGGTGCCGGGTACCTGTTGAAGGTCCCCCCCCCCCCCCCGATAACAAAAAAAGGTAAGTAGTATGAGTCCCTGTAGCTTCGGGATTAAGAATAGAGCTACGCTATCCCCTGCCTGATCGTAAGAGGTGACTAAAAGGGGGCTTCCGGGGATGCGGACGGTGAGAGTTGGAGCTTGACCCGTCCAGCTAGCAGCCCCGGGAGGTAACCAAAATAGGTAAGTAGTATGACGTGCCGCTAGTGGTATTGTTCAGTACATTATTAGTGGCCTTTTTTAAAAATTAAAAAACCTTTGTGGGATGGATGGATTGATCCAACGATCAGCGTAACGAGTGTTCTGAAATACATTTTAACCTCTGATGTTTTGAAGCTGTGCTCAGCACTTTAATATAGTTTACGAACGAAACAACGACAATACAATACAAAAGCAATACGACTCTTCAATAATTTTGATATTAAATTACTGAGAGGTCGAAGAGATATTCTTTCACGAATGGATATGTTCACGAATCCAACCAATGCTCTGTACAAATTTAAATGTTTCGTACATTTAAACGAGATGCGTTATTGAAGCAATAGTAATAAAGTATATTTTCAATTGGTAGGTGATAGTATTCCCTCGGGCCTCCGGGGTTGGTGAGGGAACATCAAAAGGGAATTATCCCGTTTTCAAAGTGATCTCGTGATCACAGCGAGAAATAAAAGACTAATGAATTCGTTGTTAAAATAAAAGCATCTGTAGGCGTTCTGAGCTTTATTTGTTTAAGCTCAAAGATAAGTTGAGATTTTCCCTTACTAAGGTTTCACATCGTCTGATACAACGCCTGCTGAGAATATTTTAGGTTATCTCATCATAGTTTACGTGAAAAATATTAACAGTTGTAATAAGTGTTTTTTTTACATCTGGCATTAAATAAACAAAAACTGATTAATTGAAGTACTGGAATTATTTAGTAGCCCTAATCATTTTATAATTAATACAGTACAGACCTCTTTGTTTTTTTTTTTCAATAATGGCATCACAACCTCTGTACATATTGCCAAAGTCAAGTATAATTTTTGTATACCTTAATAGTATTATACAAAATCAGTACGTCGTCAGTCATTAGTCAATCTAGTCAGTCAGATGTTCGAGTAAAGCGATGGTTACTTTACCAGAGCGTGTCCGATGGAGCTGAAAAAACGTGTTTTCGCACTGTTATTTCATTTCACAACACTCGTGCACTTTTATTAATCTATATTGAATAAAATGCCATCGACTTTATCCGATATAACTCAAAAATACACCCTCAAAATGAAAATAAAACAAGAGCGCAACATGTCCTTTCCGATTTCCCGCCGAAACTCCTTCTCTCATTAAAAGCAGCATTAAAGCATTTATTTACCATGGTTGCCAAGGTAGCCATCAAGTCTACGCGTAAAAAATTTTTGACACCGACATTCTCGAACACCTCATTTTTTTATACTGGCAATAAGTTTAAGTTAGGTAAAGTATTAGAATTAAGTGTTCACTACACAATAAAGAATATTTTTAACCCTTTGTAATGTCGCACTGTTGGTCACAGGTCTCATTTCCAAATTAAGAGGGATTTATGCCATAAACCATCCTGGCCTAGTACGGGCTGGTGGACAAGACATGCTTTTGAGTAATTTTACTCTCAGGAATGCACGATGATGGAGAAAATCGCAATGAAATATTACCAATTCCCTCTCCGTTTCTCTCCTTCTCCTCTCCAAAGAGCATCGATGGCCGAGCGGTAAAGGCTGCGGTCTCCGACAAGAAGATACCTGATTCGAATTCTCGGCGCGCACTTTGTAATGTTATGCACATTACTCCTGGATCGGACACCAGCGCACCGAAAGCTCCGTAAAACATTTTTAACATAGTAACTAAAGAAGTTTTCGCAGTTTTTCCTTTATCTGTGCTTTGTACCTAATTTCAAGATTCAGAGTTCACGGGATGTAGGTTTTTATTACCCTGTAGGTTTTTATTACCTTGCAAGTGTCGAAAATTTGCGGAACTTTTTGGCATAAACGGAGGTATCTTTTGATTGCGCTGGCTTAGAAGTTTGATTTTTTTACAGCTCCAAGGGACAGTAGACCTGAGTATTTAATATAAATTACCTCCACGCGTTCCTGAGAAAAAGGGTCTTGCAGACAGACAGACCGACAGACGGACGGACAACAAAGTGATCCTATAAGGGTTCCGTTTTTTCCTTTCGAGGTATGGAACCCTAAAAATCACACTTTTAAGTCTTTTAATATCACAAATAGATAGGCAAATAGAAATTGTGTATTAATCTGTGAACCCCTCGCCAAATCTAACTGATGATCACATTGATGCGAAGCGACGGATAACAGCTCACTGGGTAGAAATAATGGGGTGTTCTCCTATTAATTTCTACTAAATTTTTAACGATAGAATCGGCCGCAAAGATTTGTATTATATGAGATTGATAAAAGAGCACCAATATAAAATAGTTATCGCAATTCTACATCAGAAGCATCCGCTTCTTGAGGTGACCATCCGGTCACCTCAAGAAAGTCTGGTCGGCAACCGTATCTTCCTTCCAGAAGATAATAGAATTTCTTTAAGGGAATTCATTTCTTTAAAGGAAACAGTGGGAATTTCTTTATAGGAATTCATTTCTTTAAGGGAAACAGCTGAAATAGGAACATGACTAATAATTGCCTCATGTAAGTGTAGTTGGATGCGGCATAATGGCTCGAATCAAATATGCAAGTTGTGCCACTTTTGAAACTTCACTTAAATTTAAATAATGCTATACACCATAGCCCCATACTAGGATTCCCTGTGTCGTCGGTACCATAGCCACACACAAAGTCAAAAACACAAACACCACCTCGCGGGGAATCGAACCCCGAACACTTTATTAACAGTCTGGTAAGGAAAGCATTGCACCACAAGGTTCGTAAAAACTCTACGTAGAGATACGAGTAACCCTCTGACGCTTAGTTCTAGTTACTTACAGGACAACGACTTTACATAGTTTCGGCTGTTTTAAATTCAGCGATCATCATTACTCGACGTGACGCCCGGAGCAACATGGCTAGATAATGGGGTGATTCCCCATTCAATGTACACGTGAGTGGGGTGTTGTCATGTGTGGACTCTGTCTCCTATCATGCAAATTGATTTTGAGACAGAAATAGACAGTTTTGTTCACTTTACGTGCACCGAAATTTTTATTATTTTGTGTATCTCAACGAGCAAACACAGTGTGACGAGGTAACTAAGTTATACGTGAAGGCGGCTAGAATATAACAGCGTTATTAATAAAAAAATTAGGCTTTGCCGTACTAACACAATTTTTTTGAGAATTAAGTAAAGTTAAAAAGATTTAGGTAGCACATTATTAGAAATTTCAATGGAACAATCATAATAAAATTTGCATTATCGTGTATTAGACGATTTACATCTCTATTAGGAAATATCATTACGGGTCTATAAGATTGTGACCACTTACAACACAAGTAGATATTTACGGAGCCAAAATTTCTTAAAAATTCAGCTATCATCATTATTCGACGTGACGCCGCGCCCGGGCGCCCGGAGCAGCATGGCTAGATAATGGGGCGCTTTCCCATTGAATGTACACGTGAGTGGGGCGTTTTCGTGTGTGGACTCTCACTCCTATCATGCAAATTGATTTTGGGGCAGAAGTGAACAGTTTTGTGTACTTTACTTGCGTTGAAATATATTTTAGTGATTTCAAAAATGATCTGAAAGAAAAATAGTATACAGGGTCAAGTTGATATAGATCTATAAAGGGATTATTCTTTACTAGAGGTCCCCGCGGAGAGTAGAGGTTCACCCCCGTTAGAAAGAGTCAGTAAATTATCAATTTTTATTGTAGTTTGGCTATAATGGCTTACACATGATGTATAATGACGGAATTTGTATTTTTTAATAAAAAATGCTTATTTTTTTATTTTATTACTCGTGTACACAGATACATACAAACACATGGACATTAAAAGAAATGGCGTACACTGTACGGTTTTGTTGTATTTTTTTTCAACCCTTTTTTTATGTCCCACTGCTGGGCACAGGTCTCCTTCTCACATAATTGAGAGGGATTTAGGCCATAGTCCACCACGCTGGCCAAGTGCGGATTGGTGGACGTCATGCTTTCGAGAAATTATGAATTTCTCTCAGGCATGCACGGCGATGGAGAACATCGTAATCAATGAAGTATCACGATATTTACCATCACCGTGGAGCAGCGATAAAATCGCACATTACAAATTTCTTTGTCAGAGGTGCGAGCCGAGGATTTGAACCTGGGATGGATCGCGTCGAAGACCGCGGTTTTTTACCACTCGGCCATCGCTGCTCATCTGCTAATTTGTTGTATATTGACCTTTTTTTCGTTAGTTTCAGCTAGATAGCTGAAGGTATAAAACAATAACACAAGGTATAAAATTCAATCAATATCAAAAAATTGCCTTGATATTTACAGAGTACACTGTCTCAACAACTGCCACTAAATTGTAGACGTTTAATACTAGTATCAATCTCAGATGCTCCCCTCGCGAATTTAGCGATCCGATCACCAACGTTACTCTAGGCGACAGGGCCCGAGGCAGCTAGCTAGAAATTATAGGGGCGCTCATCGAAACTACCCGCATGTATGGGGAGTTGACGTGTGTGGATTTTCTCAGTGCGGTCATAGAAATCGATTTTTGTGCAGAAACTATTTTGAGTTATGAGTAGGTGGATTTTTATGAAGATTACAATTAGCTTACAAGCAAGTTAATTGTGAACTACCCTTTCTGACGTGAAGTCACGTGGATAGTTTTTTTTGAAGATTTTTTGAATTGTTAAAAGACATGGAAATGGAAGACTCCGGAACTAAACGTGTTGGTGATATTTCTAAAATAGCTTTAAAAAGAAAGCTTAGCATAAAAAAGGAACAAGTTTTAAAAGCTACACCGATATAAACAAATACAATATTTATATTTCAAAATAAAAGATTTTATTTACAATCGCGATTTGTTCTTTGTACAAATCGAATTTTCCCAAGGAGCCAAGTAAAATTTAAACGGGTCACGTCTGTTAATCCTTCTGTTTTGCAAATGAAATGAAATGAAATGAAAATATTTTATTTGCACAAATATGGGTGAAAAAGGTTTTACAAAATATTTAGAACTCCATATTTACCCCTTAGGGTGTACAAATTTTATTATATTATATAAAATAATTATTTTAATGACTTAACATAATGTAAACATAAATTCTTAAAATGACTATTACAGAAGGGTACATTAAGATACATTAAAGTAATTTTAAATTTTACAGTTTTAATTAAAGAATTTATGATTTGTTTACATCTATATCGCTTATAAAATGTTATTCTTGAGTTTTTATTCCGCAGTCGGTTTTTTATACTTATTATTTTATGCACTTCAATATCGAAAGTTACCCAATCGTTACCCAATCATTACTCAGATAGCACAAAATAGCACAAATCTTCATCCTGTAACAAAATTGTACAGCTATCAGTACGACAGGAAAGTCCGCTTTGTCGAGATCACTGTACACGATCTTATTAGTGCCACCATCTGCTAGGGATGGGAACAGTTATCAAGTGTATCGATGAATAAAAAAATAAAATATCAATTTTATTGCAGAATTTTGAAGCCCAAAACAATTTTGAAACACAAAAAGGGTAGAAATAAAAAAAGAAAAGACGTATGTCAACAAAAATATACGTAAGTAGGTATGTACTCACTGGCTGCGCCGCGGTGAAATAATTTTTTTTTGTAATGCAATGAATCATTGTGGTTCAATCCATGACGGTTGGTTACGATGATGAATGAAATTTGTATTCTTGCAAAGTTTACGCCAAACGAATGTTTTATTTCCATTATTAAAAATGAAATATGTAAATAGTATTATACAACAAAAAAGTGTAGAATTTATTATTTCTGACATTTTTTTATTTGACTTTGGTGCTTTAAATAATAGGTATACATGCCTCTGATTAGGTGACATGCGTAAAAGGTCCTATTTAAACATCTGTGCAATGAAATGAATGAAGCATCTGTGTGGCGCAATGGTCACCAAATCGGACTACTAATCGAGGGTCCAGAGTTCGATTCCCAAGGACGCTCAAAATTTAAATGATGAGTTTTAGTTTCTTTTCTCGGTCTAGGTATTTTTATACCTGTTTTTTGTGCCTCAGTGGTAACCACGACTTACTACCTACTACTTACTACTCGTAGTGTGGAGCAATGAGTGTGTAGTGTTAGTTTTCATCATTATAAACTTATCGATATCTTTATCCCCCATCACTACTCTTATCCGATCGAGGCCGATGACGGCTTGTTAATCTACCAATTTTATTCATCGAAGATCCTCCTCTATCGGCCCAATCAGCTGTGTAGCCGTCCCTTTTGTTTTTGTTCAAATCATTAGCGCGGGAAAGGAATAGACAATGCCTTACCGAGAATTATAATAGAGGTTTATTGGCAAGGAGATTCTCTTTTGTTCAGAATTAGCTAGGTTCTTAGTTTAGTATACAATGAACATTCATCGTAATAAATAAGATTATAAATAAACATTTAAAGTTTCCATTCAATCCCTTTTAATAACGATCGATGACTGGTGTGGCGCAATGGTTACCAAGCCAGATTGCCGATCGGAGAGCCCCGGCTTCGATTCCTGGCGAGGCAGAAATTTGAATGTTGAGTATAAACTTCTGTTCTCAGTCTGGGTGTTTGTGTTTCTGTCTTTGTGAGTGTCCATGGTACCCACTACCCTAAACGTTATAAAAAATCGAGACGAGTTCTGTGGCCGGCTACTACAGCTACATTAAGAATTTAAAAAAAAACTATAACAGCCGTGAAAAATCTACAATAATATCGCTTACAAGTACACGACAATTACAAGTACTACGACAAGGTTTTACAGCTGCTGTCTACGGATATCAACCGGGACTGACGTGTAAACGTGCCTTCCTGATCGCAGAAACCCCCACATAAATAATATTCACCCATCATACACCCGACAGCGCCCGTTTCGGTTAACTACGTAGATTGCTTGTGTTCTACGCCAATCTCAGGGCCATACTCACCAAACACGTTACCGGATTGTAACTTGCACGGAAAAAAACAAAATTTTACTAAACTGCACTTAGTAAGAGTCCAGAGCAACCGTGTGAAAAGTTGGAAAAGGTAGGTACAGGTATGATAAGAGGTGCTTAATATCTAGAATTTGTGCCATAAACCATTCGGCTCCTAGTGAGCCGTGCCAAGATTAGTCCAATAGCGAAATATCAGGCTTTGCGCAGAAATTTATTATTCGGAGAATACTTCATAAATGTGTCATGTTTTTCGATTTTAATTGCTTGTCGGATAAAAAGATGCGTTTAAGCTAGAACGAGGATTATCGATTTTACTATAAAAATGGTAAGTATTGGTTGGCGATCACATCTCGCCTGCAGGAGCATAGCCTGCCCTCCGACCATGTTGATTGACTACCCGAATAAGCAGCTGGATTCAAAAGGCCGTGGTACCAGACCAGACCGAGTGCCTAACGTTAGGGGAGGCAAGTATTGGTTAAAATGTATAAAGTTTGTTAGTTTTCTGGTATAATGTAGGTACCAATTGACTAAGCGCAATAAAACTAATTAGTCATTAAACGCCTTTATAAGCAGTCAATAATTCACTAGTTTGGATGTGAACATTCCTACTAACGCTGCGAACATTACAGCCGTAAATCAGCTTATACATATATGTTTCAGTGGAAACTTATTACATTCTTACATGGTCACCCCGACCATCATCGACCACCTACTTATATAAGTATAAGGTATTACTTTAGATAGATAAACCTAGTTACAGCCATTAAACTACAGATGGTCTTCATTTCAATGTTTAAAAACGCTGTTTATTAAACAGCATTCAGGCACAGAGTACAAACTATTATTAACATAATTTGGTTATCCATCAAATGTACGGCTGCGGATAGCGCCTCAAAAGACCGAAGCGCTATGGTTGCACAGCCTCAAACGGCGGGAAGAACCCCCTAGGATGTCAGTACGAGTAGGTGACGCAGATATAGGTACAGCCGGGCCGGTACATGAGATACCTTGGGCTGCTGCTCGACAGCCGCTGGAGCTTCGATGAGCACCTCGATCGTCTCGCCTTCCGGATTCATAAGGTGGCGGGTGCTATGCATAGACTGCTGCCGAATCTCGGAGAAAAAGTCCCCCGCCTCTAAGCAGGGGTCGTGCGCTCTATGCCGCTATACGGCGCACCCGTTTGGCGCAGCCGGTGCCGCGCGGTGAAACTCCATGCCGCGCAGCGCAAGATCGCGATTAGAGGCACTAGGATATCGGACATACGATATCGTCCGCCTCATACGGCTTATGTCTTGGCACGGTTTCCGCCAATAGACATCCTGGCGGATATGGACGCAAAGGAGCAGACTTCAGGGGGCTGAACCCTCGAATGTACGATCTCGCTGGCGCGACAGACTGCGGGAGCCGCAGAGGGCGCAGGCGTCGTCGGCACCGAGCTGCCAAGCGCTGGATCCTGGTCCAAAACATAGGACCAGACTTGTCCCCGGCGGCCGTCGTTGCAACGATGGTGCGCTCCAGGGACGCGAGGGTTTTGGAGGTCCCTCCCCCACTCCCCCCGTTTAAAAAAATGTAATCCATCAAATGTAATTAAACTCATAAACCACTCAAAATTATAAAAGCGCTTAAAATTATTTAAAAAAAAACGTATACGCCTAACTCAAGGATGGTAGTATTTAAATCAAGGAGCACAGATTGTTTAATGTCACTAAAGGCTGTGAAGGTGTTACAAACCGATCACGCAGTGAAGCAACACGCCACGCGGAGAATGTAACTAATCCTTTGATCACATCATTTTCACACGTTCTATTGATTACGTGTTCATTGTTCGTTTATCGAATCATGTAAGCATAGTATATCATATACATAGTATAGTATTAAAATGTGGGGTTGGAGTAGGATGCTTCGCATACCATGGACCGAATAGGTACCTGTACTGTATCAACGACGACCTTGATAGTGTAATGGTCGTGGGCAAAGTTGAAGAAATAAGTCACTGGAGTCGATAACCTAACAACTGGATGACCTGGCTACCTGGGCCGCACTCACTGAATTCTTCGTCACAGAAGCCCTAAGAAAAGCCCAACATCGAGAAAAATGGAGATAAACCTAGGGAACCACAAAAAAAATTCAGGTAATTTTTATGAGGCAAACAGTAAAAAAATATATGAGGAGCACGAGGAGCACGGGACTTCAAACCTATAAAAGTGCCTATAATGATAGGAGTTGTAGACTAGCTGCCCTTCGCTAAGGAAGGCGTTAGTCCATCAGCGGACCTCTGAAGGTTGATGGATCATTGCATGGGAGTTGAAGAAGAATTTCCTGTTTTGAGTATATTTAGTTCTCTTGCCTCGATGCATTACCAATTCTAACAGTAAGATAAAATAATTGTCTAGTTAAAAAATTATGACTTTATTTTAAAATGGTATTGCTGTTGGATTTTCCAGTATTTCATTAAAAGTAGGCATTTGGTGGAACTCGTAAAATGAATGATGTACAACTAATCAAACGTCATAATTATACAGAGAGACTAGAAGTGGGTTAAGAGGACATATGGGAGTTTATAAAACAACTTCTGTAATACCCATATTTGCGCAAATAGATCATTTTTCTTTTCTTTTCTTTTCTTTTCTTTTCTTTTCTTTTCTTTTCTTTTCTTTTCTTTTCTTTTCTTTTCTTTTCTTTTCTTTTCTTTTCTTTTCTTTTCTTTTTTTTTCTTTTCTTTTCTTTTCTTTTCTTTCTTATTATTTACTCTTATGTGGGAGTCCAAAACTTCTTGTTTATTTTGTTCTATAGGGTTTCGAGCATTTATAGCATTTTTTTACCAAAAGGGACAGTATCTACTCGCGTCTGCTTTCCACAATAGAGCTTTGAGACACTAGTGTACAAAATTAAGGGTTTTATTAATCCAAAAATGAAAATTAGCTTGTGAAATACCAATTGAATTAGTCTTTGATATATTTTAATAAGTACCTACGCAATACAGATTGACCAGATTTTTTCGTATGGAGATAGTTAGGGAGTTGGAGAGTGACATAGACTACTTTTTACCCCGAGAACATATTTCGTTCCTATGGGATAAAGTATGAAGTCCACGCGAGTGGAGCCATGGGCGTAAATTTAGTCTCTTATTAAACCCTAAAATTCTGAAGCTGAAATTTTTGCAGGACACTATCTATTGTTTTGCCTTCATTTCTCCATTTCCACGGCAAACGCAATAATTGTTAATCCATGTACTGACAGGCAGCGCATTATATTTCATTGGTTCCGTATTATTCCGGCCCAATGCCGGCGGGTCGGATGAAAATAAATTATTATCAATACAGCGCACGCCACGTTTGATAAATTGTATTTTAGGCGCGGTTCACGTGTGATAGATTTATTTTATAACTAGCCAAGCCCCGCGGTTCGACCCGCGATAGAAAGGATCGTTTGTACGTAACGTTTCAGCTCATAGTCCCACAGTAGTGTACAGAAATACATTGTGACGTGTGTATCATTGGACTTGACATTGGAGTTGTCATATGGAACGAATAAGTATTCATCGAAGATTTCAAACTAAATTTCATTCGAAGTTGCACGATCGTCAGCTGCTCTATTTAAGGTAGAAGAAGATACCTATTTTTTTAATTTTTTTTAAATAAATAAACCGAACAAAGGCAGACGGGCCACGTGGTGTTAAGCGATCACTGTCGCCTATAGACACGGGCAACCCCAGGGGAGCCGCCTGAGCATTGCCGGCTTTAGAGGAGAGCTTTTTACAGCTTTCTTGAAGAACCCCATGTTTTATAAAATAAGTATAAAATATTAAAAAAATAAGTAGTGATAAGCACGGAATTTATTAGATGAAAAGCTAACATGTCGAAAAACGCCATATTGTACACACTGTAAACGAAAGCGCTGCAGCAGTTATTAAATTACTGCGGCCTGTGTTGTAACATTCGTTTACTGGAAGCCCATTGAAGCCAAAGCTAGAACTAGCATACAATATTTACTGTGTGGTTTGATGTCAGTTATTGTTAGCAGCGGCCATAGGTATTTTTTATTTATTTTGTTACCTACAGACATTAGGTTTTACAAGTTGGTAAAACTTGCATGTTTCGAGTGGTTAAGAATCGTGGTCAGGTATGAGATTGAACCCTCATTGGAGCAGCGTGGTGGAGAAAGCTCCAGGCCTCCCCAAGGGTGAATGCGAATGTTTTTAAGGGGGCTTGAGCCCTCTCCCCTAGATCCGCTAGTGGCTATACCTATAGCAATTCTGTGTATTCTGATCGCACTTACTGCGTCGGGCTTCGAAGTAGCAGCATACTAAAAACACCACGAGACGTGCACATCTGGTTACTAAAACTACTCTTTTTAAATTTAAAAGAAGACTAAACAAGACTGAATTTTGGTGAAAAGCTTTTAATTGAAAAGATGACGGAAATCCTAAAAAGATTTTTGTCTATAAAAATGCCGAAGTTTATAAAAAACAAAGCCCCCTCCTCCAAATGACTGCGGCGTGTAACATTCGTTTACTGAAAGCCCATTGAAGCCAATAACTGAACAACTGAAATTAACGTAGAATATTCAATATGCATCTATATACTAAATGTGGTTTGGCGTAAATCAGTTTTTGCCGTGCAACGGCCGCTTGGCTCTAACAAGTAGGTATATATTTCTAAATTTAGTTTAATAATGCTCAGAGAAGTTATGTGTAAATTATTGTATGTATGCATATTGCTTCGCTATCGTATCGTTAAAATCCTTCATTAATTAGAATCTATTATTTTTTCTTATTTCTAATATGTATATTATAAAATAACATCGCTCGATGCGTACATAGTGTTAGTAATAATACACCTTTTAACTATTTCAAGGATTTATTTCTCCTTTAGATTTACAAACTGTTACCCTCAGAGTATCTACTAGACTGCACGTGAATATCCAAATTGCCCACTGATCGACATTAGAGTACATTATTAGTAGGTATATTAGAGTCAGTGACAACCACAGAGCTATACATGCTCTGATTTCTGTGGTGAAATTACCCATTTATCATGTAGGCGCAGTTTGGACGGTTCTTACTGTTTTTTCAACGTTTTTTATGTCCCACGCCTGGGCACTTGTCTCTCAGAAGTGAGAGGGACTTAGGTCATAGACCTTACACCATGCATTCTAGAAATCGCGAGTTTCTCTCTGGCATGCAAGGTGATGGAGAACATCGTAATTATGTAATTGAATATCACAACATATAATACGAATTATATACGAATAACACCACGCGGCCCGTCTGCCTTTTTGTTCGGTTAATTTATAAAAAAAAATATAGATGAAGCAATAAAACCGCGTTCATGAACATATTCAATAAAAGTAAGTAAATTATAAAAAGAAATTAAAAACTTAACATCCCTGTGACAAAAGGGAATTCTCTCAGTAAAATATGCTACAGTTGGGACTGCAGCTCTGATTTTTAGTGAACCCCGAAAGATGGTAAACATTACATTGATGACAATAACAAGCGTAAAGCCCTGCGGCTCAAATATACCTGCCTGAAAAGGTTACACAGCAAAGCGAAACGGACGCGGTCGATATTATGATAAGTGGCGAATTCTAGCAGCGACGGAAGCCACTTAATGAGCAATGAGGAATTAATTAAATTTAATGAATTCCCTACCTATGTAGGTATTATTCATTGTAGTCCCTGTGGCTTCGGGATTAAGAATAACTACGGTATCCCCTGCCCGTTCCAGGGCGCCGCGCGTGGAGGACACTGGTGCGTTCCACACTGGAGATCCTGTAGTCCTCCCCAAGCTCAGAGGCAGGCCACAGAGAGGGTTTTAGTGCGGTCAAATCCTACATAAGCCGGTATCCTCTCCCAAGGTGCTGGGTACCTTTTGATGGTTTCCCCTCCGATACAAAAAAAGGTATTAATTATTGAAAGTGGTGCTTATAATTTTTTGTTTTAAATCTATTTTAATATGAATATCTTAGTAAAATGCAATTTATGGTATGACTTGGAATGGGAACGGATTAATGAACAAATTGAAATGTACACACCATAAGGAGGGTGTTTATTTTATATGAAAGTTAGTGATTTTTGTCCGAGTGGTATTTGTTTACTGATAAATCTTGGGAGGAAAAGCGGACCATAACCTATGATCAATGCATTTGTAGTGCATTATGTTATAGCAGTGACCGCAAAACTAGTAAGCGCAGCGATTGCTGTGGTATCGGTTTATTGATCGTAACTATTTGATTAAAATTGAACGTAATTATTTGTAGAAATTACTGTATTTAAGTATTGCTAGTGATTATCCAATAAATATTTACATAATCTAACGGCATAAAGGAATTCCATAAAAACCTGGGAGGTTTTTTTCCGTCGGCTTTTTTTCCTCGGTGTTACACCCTTCGGTGGTACACCCTATGATATGGGTAATCTGACGATCGGAATCCTAAATATAAATAAATAAATATTTTAATTTATAAAAGGCGCTAAATGGGACAAATAAAAAAATAGATGTTAATGTACATTTCGTAATTGTGTTATAGTTAAGTTTTTTCCTTTTATATTTTTATCATTGTATATTTGCATACCTCATGAAGGTAAATATGGCGAACTAAATATATATAAACAAACTTTGTAAACACCCACATTTGTGCAAATAAATGTATTTGTCTTTGTAATCTTAATCGCACTCGACAGTTGTATGTATGTCGCATAAATAGGTCTGCACTTGTCAGCTTGAAAGCCACTAAATATGCTGTAATGTACAGCCAACTTGAGCCAAGACTCTACTCGTATGTTGAATCAAGCCGTTAAGAACGGTCGCGATAAAGTAACCGCACCTTTCTATTGAAACACAGACTAAGAGTTTTCCTACTACCCTCATAGCTCCACACTTGGATAACTATGTCATGAGTACCATGGATACATACAATGAAAGGAACACAGACATCTGGATGTCTCAGTCTGGACTGAGAATAGATTTAAACTCAATGTTCAATTTAAATCTACTAGTAGTAACCATTTAGAGAAACTCATAATTTCTCGTAGGTATGATGTCCACCAATCCGCACTTGGTCAGCGTAGTGGACTATGGCCTATATCCCTCTCCCTGTGACCAGTGTATTAAAAAAAAGTTTATAATTTTTTTTGCGCCATACCAATGCTGACCGCATTCGATTTACTCTTTATGAATAAAAAACAAGTTATAGTTACATTAAGTAAAATGGCAATCCATCTCAAGATTATATTTAACTATTGTATCCCAAGTCCCAAGCATCGGCGCAAATTGGCGATAACATCAAAGAGCGATGGAAGCAATCGCGCATGTCTTAGTGCAGGCACGGAAGGTGCAATAGATTTACTGGAATAGCACCTAAATACTAGATATTACTATCCATTAAGTGCTCCAAAGGATAGTAGGTATGTACTTAGGATCTATTATCCAAATGGTCCAGTGACTACTAGAGTCACTTATGATACAGACTGTAACGATAAAACCTATATTTGATGTAGGTATCGCTGCGAAAATTCAAGTGACGACCGTATTTAGCACGGCTGGCAATCTGAACTTTTCGCCGAAATCCAATAATTTATTTGCATTCTACTACACTCTACACACTAACTTAATCATGAGGAAAGATCCTTGTTTAAGACTAATAATGTGGAGACCTGTGGAGTAGGAGACAAACATGCAAGGCATGTGGGGTTAAGCGCTGGCTGCAGCCCTTCCTGAACACCTCCACGCGAACTTGCTTTTTGCCCGGTGGTAGGTTATTACCTACCACTGGTTCGTCCGAGATATTTCTCGGACACACTAAAAAACTTTACAAATACTACTTTTTGTTAACCACATATTGTTTAGTAATAAATACTAGTATATTTCATTTGATTGGTTAGAAAATACCAGTTCTTTTTCAGTAATGAAAAATACTTTGGCATAAACTGCGTTCGTTCACAGCTCAATACCGCGCTCATAGCACTTCTACTTTCTCTACATTCTGATTCTATCGTTGTATCGTAATATCTGCAAGTCTGCTGCATCAAGTGTACTTGGCGCCGAACCAAATTGTAAATAAAATGCTGTTTTAAGTATATTTCAAATAATGCAAGTGTAGTAGAGTGCAGTTAAGATAATCTTGAGAAATTCTTAAGGTACCTGCGCCCGGGCTTCATTTCAGTTATTTAAACAAGTATGTATTCATATTATAATTTTAATTACAAAAATATTAATAATAATAAAGACCACCCATTTTTTTCATACAAACTTTGATAATCTTCCAGACATTTGATAATGTATTTGGCAGCCTTTCAGGGAGTTTTAACCTGAAAGTCGGTAACATGGCTTTTCAAGCAGTCTCCAAAACTCTGACCTAAATGTTCTAGTAAAGTAGTCGTTTTACTGGAATAACTGACTGTGTTTTGATGACTAACTATTACTCTCAGACCGACAATATGGTCTGAGCTATTACTGTAAAACTTGATTATGGCGAGACTTACGCGCTACGTAAGTACCTACGCCTTATCAGCTGTGTAATTATGAATAAAATAATTAAAGAGAAAGAAAGTTTACATTGCAAACCTTAATGCTTCAAGCATAATTAAGTATCTATGTTATTAAGTGAGCTTTTTTGAAGCCCTCAAAACACACCCTGTTCCAATTATTCAAATCATCCATTTTCTACCAATTTTGGGTCAACCGTATCGGTATCGGAAATACCGACTGTGCTGCAAATTTTTTATTACGAATAAATGTAAGTATATTTTTTTATCCATCAACCTAGTAGAAATGAATATTTCTAATATTTAAATCAACGGCCAATAAAACTATCATAACAATAATTTTCTCCGACTGAAATCCTACTTTCCACAGACCAAGTAGACCACCGGTGGAACGACAAGCACCATTTCACGCCATTTGTCATCTGTTTCAGCTGTCATCACAGAGCATCTGAAAACAAGCCTAAACATTACAACATTCGTTCTCTCTGTCCCTCCCACTTGAGCCGTTGCCAAATTATCAGCGTGAAAACGTCGACCAATCAGCGCGCTGCGTTCTAGAGGCCTAGATAAACCGGCCAATCGTAAGCGAGCAGGGATGCCCACGCGCATAATATTTTCGTTTGCAATTCAATGAGGTAGGCTAATCGCTGCGTTCCGCTTTCCGACTCATTGGAAAATATTTATTGAGTTCATGTAGAAGCGTTTAAATTATTATTTTTGGTTCATGTGAGCATTAGTGTTTCATACTTTTTTAAATTACCTAGCTCTACGTTTTAAGTCAAACAATTTAGCAGCCAATTTTGAAAAATGGAGGGCTAATCGTAAAATCGATAATCGATTATACGTACTTATGTATCGTAACTTTTACAGCATATTTTTGATCCTGTTCTGACCTCTTTTATTCTGAACACGTTAGGTACTCTATAGTAAAGTTATCGAGAATGTGGTGCTATTATAAGTGTAATACTCTTTATAATTCTTCAAACTTTTACTTCAAAAATGGTCAATCGTACGAACTTCCGTACAATATTGTATGATCGTTAATGCTCGTTACTCGTTAGTCGATCAATAGTCAATTTCGTTGTATTGTGTAATTAATACCTAAATTAGATATACTTATGTTGCAGTATCTTCTAATAGAGAAACAAAAACCCAGCCAGAATGATAAGCTGAAAGACCGTAAGACGGTAAAATAAAGCGAATCTATTAAAGAAATGTAAAATCAACCGGTGTACCTATTTAATGAGCATTAAATAGTTCATCTTAAGCTTCGTTAAAACATTTTTTTTAACCTTTTTGTGTCCCACTGCTAGGCACAGGTCTCCTCTCACAAGTGAGAGGCATTTAGGCCATAGTCCAGCATGCTGACCAAGTGCGGATTGGTGGACAACATACACATAAAACATATTCTTAGAATAAATACGTATAGAATGAGTGTCTTCGTACAAGCGCGCTGTCAAAATTGAAGCACTAAATAGATTCCTACAGCTGTCACATCTGACAAACAAAATATTTATATTTTGACCAAATCACTATCACTACATAGTATAAAACAAAGTCGCTTTCTCTGTCCCTATGTCCCTTTGTATGCTTAAATCTTTGAAACTACGCAACGGATTTTGATGCGGTTTTTTTTAATAGATAGAGTGATTCAAGAGGAAGGTTTATATGTATAATAACATCCATTAAATAGTGGAGAAGTACTGCTATTTTTGAGGTTTCTAATGTGATGTCGTAAATAATTACATTTTTTACGCTTACATTGCAAACGCAGGCTGAACCCTACGAGTTTTATCAAAATAATGTACTAAGTATAGTACACATTGAAAAGGTCTACAGAAAAGTCCGAGATGGTATATGTCTATCGCTTATGGATAACCCACAATAACTTTTTTTTGTCATTTACTTTTTACGACAAATAATGGCTAATTTTCGAAGCGATTTTAACCAATACAGCATTAATCCTTAACCAATTAAATACCTTGAATACATTGTTCATCATGTGTATTTAGTATCAGCATTGCACCCGTGCGAAGCCGGGGCGGGTCGCTAGTTAACTATAAAATACTACAAAATGTTGAAAAAACTGTGAAAAGTTATTATAATAGACTTCTTTTGATTTTAAAAACTGTTGTGATAAAATTTAACCTTAAGTCTTACGGAGCGGCCCGGCGTTTGTTAATGGCACCAATCAACATGCTTCAATTTGGGCGCGCGAACATGGTTTCTATAATGTAATTGTAATTATTCTAAGAACATATTATTAGTAACTATTTATATACCTAAGGAATATTTACTTATCGCGATTGATATATGACATGACTTCGTGATATAGATGTTCTATGTCATGAAATCCGTTCGGCTATTAAAGTTGTGAGGCTTGTTAATGTTGCGTTGAGAACGCTCAGTGTCGAGTAACGTCAGCAATGTCAGCATGACAGCTAAACGTAAGTAAACGTAAAATAATTAAAGGTAAGGTTAAGTTAAGGTAAATTATTGAAGGATTTTAAAAGGCTAGTTTGTTAATGACATGATGCTCAGATTTTTTCGTCAACGCTTCAAAAGCTTATACGCACACAAGCGAGCTTGTCAGTACACTTTACTCCTACAACCACAGACGATTGGACTTCGTAATATCTATACCTGATAATTCCAGAGGTTCTTTGGCTGCAACCCTTTTTGCGTCCCACTGCTGGGCACGGGTCTCTCCCCATTATTGGGGAGGCCTGGAGCTTACTCCACCACGCTGCTCCAATGCGGGTTGGTGGAGATACGGGTTAGTGGCCAACCCGCTGTCGGATGTTTTCAAACCGGCCATAAGGCCTCCGACAAGGTTTAACGACTGTTATCTATCGACAACAACCGGGACCGACGGCTTAACGTGCCCTCCGAAGCACGGAAACGCGCATGAAATTTTTTGCCACTAGCGGTCACCCATCTCACACCCGACCGCGCCCGTTTCGCTTAGTTGCATAGATCGTTTGCGTTCTACGCTAACCGCCGGGCCATGCGCGCTTCAGAGGTTCTTTAGTACCTAACTAATAAACACAAATTATTGACGTAGTCCCAAATAGCGTCCGTAGTTCGATAGCGGAAAGCCGCAAGTCAATAAATGTGGTTTGCCGGAACGCCACAGCCACACATACCGACCTACGTAGATTTAGGTAGTTGTGCATATTAGATTTTGATATAGCTGTTAATTAAGGGCAAAGTCAGTAGGTAGGTAAGTAGATACTAATTAACTAGGTTAATACGATAAGAAGATTAATGAATATGTAAACTTTGTTTTTTCTTGGTTGATAATTGTGTCTTAATTTCATTTACATACTATTGATTTTTTGTCTTGTTTGATTGAGTCTTCACTCGATTTTTATTATTACAGATATCAGTTCTCTACGCTTAATACGAGTAATTCATTGCTGCTGACACATTCAATTTCTATGAAAATGACGATACTTTTTCAACTAAAACACACAGCTAAAACATTGAAATAACAAGCAAAGGTGTTTGTTTCTCTTTAAATTGATCCTTTATATATAAATGGAGAATAAGAGCTTATAGGGTAGGCACTATGTTTTAGTGGTATCTGAAGACCATGGTAATTTATTCAACATCGAGCAAAATTTAGTTTTACCTGAGGTCATGTTGTGTTTATTCCTCAGAAATACATTTTCTATGTAAACACCAACCAACAACCAACAGCCAACGTTAAGTATTAAATTAATAAACGTTTTGAATGAAACAAAACACTTCCAAAGCTGTGAAATGCATAGAGAAGAGGCAAAAACAATGGCTTATCGAAGCACACAAGCGCTAATCAAATGCCGAGGCGGTAATTGGGCCCTTATTGGGCGCCTTAAATGCCTGACATCGCATATCTCGCCTGAGATATAGCCTTCCGTATTGAGTATTGTACGCGCACGATTAAATAGGTACTAGATTAATAGTAAAAAGGTTTATTCGTTATGTTATTACATTTTTTTAAATGACGTAAGTATATATTTTTAAAGCCACATTTGAAGTGGCGGCTGTGGCCCATGGGTGTCTAAGCCCAACATCGAGCAAAATCGAAAATTTCGCCTCCGAAGAACATTTTATCTGTAAATACCAAACGCCTGACTAAATAGTTCTAGCTGCATATTTGAAAGACCGTAAACTTAATGTCTGTATTGTCGTCAGCGCCACAGTATGGAAGTTTACGCACTGAACATCATTTTGTAGTAATCGATGGATTGTGATACAAAATTTTCCCTTAACTAAGCATCTAATGCTGACCTTGCGTTTTGAATTAGTAGCTCGTTGGTCGTCTTGCATAAAACAGTATGGTTCCAAAGCTAGGAGAAAAACAAACAAACTCGCTACCGCTTATTGAAGAACACAAGCGCTAATCAAATGCCAGGCGATAATTGGGCCCTTATTGGGCGCGTAATGCCTGACATCGCATTTCTCGCCTGAGATATGGCCCTCCGTTTTGAGTATTGCACGCGTGTTTATACATGCTGGGTAAATACTGATAATGTCGTACTGTATGCTACCACTAAGACTAAGTAATCGACGAACATACTTGTGATTTGTGTCAGCCTTTGATAGACTAGGCTTCAATATTTTTGATTATTTTTGGCGTACTTGTTTAAATTTTAATTTTTATCTACTAAAACCACCACGTGGTATGTGGTGTTAAATGGTCGCTTAAAAATATTTCCGGTGAGTAACCATTTTTTAGGTCTTAAAAACTATTTGTTTAATGAAATATCACATTGAGTACGTCTCTGTATGTCTTTCAGCGATCAATTGACAAATTAATCGCTCGGTAATTGTCAATTTCATCCATCTTCTGAATTATTATTTAAGCTAAAGTGTATTATATGTATTTTTGAAAAATTGTGCCTACACTGTGGTATGTTGTATTTTCACGTATTTTTTTTTTCATTTTATGTGTGCATTGCAGTGCTTCATAAGCAAGTTAAGCCATCGGTTCCGGTTGTTTTCGTGAGATAGCAGTCGTTAAATCTTGCATTATAGGTGGTTTGAAAATATTCGACTGCAGGTTGGCCACTAACTCGCAGCGCGCTCGCCAATAATGGGAAAAGCACCTTACCCGGCAGTGAGTCGCATAAAAGGATTGCAGCCAAGTCAAATTAAATAAAATCTCGTCGGGACCGATGACCCTTCTTGGCTGAACTCAATAATTTGTTACAGATCCCCTGAATGCTTCCCTCACGTGTGGAGCGGTGATAACGCACGTCCGTGACGCTTGTTAAACGGCTATTTGTTATTATAAGATGACTTGACATTTAAAACATGATCTAAGTAATACTTGCAAACTTACCTACCTTTTAGAAAGAACAACTTCTTTGTACTGTGCTATAACGTTCTTCTATAATTGTAAGAAATTTGTATAATCTAACAGAAAACATAAAAGGGACTCTGTTGTAAAATATAAAGAAAAATATGTTTGTGACCTAATGAATAACCCTCGAAAAGCTCATAAAAAATAAAAGATGATTCCTCGGGCAAAGTCAAATTCCCCAATTTGACATTTGATTCTTTATCTAATCTTTTATACAATAATTACTCTATTTTACAGACAATTAAAACGATACAAAAAGTGTGCGCTCTAAATTACTTTGTAATTAATGTTTGACAATTTAAAATAATTAAAAGTTCTTAAGCAATTACAACTCGTTTTAGCAACGCTCAGCAAATCGTACCGGATCCATTGAACATTTAACGGGGTTCTACTATCCCTCTTCTGAAGTACCTAACCCATAGATCACCACGTAACCAACACACAGTATGTGTTGATAACGCACGGCACGACCGAGGGATCATTGAGCCTTGTATTATATTATAAATGATGACTCGACGTTTATAGCTGTCGTATTAATTATTATGTTCTTTTTTACTTCTTAATACGGTAACTTTTGCCTTTTTACCCTGAGTGTCTTTTATAAGATTAATATTAGTAGCATTAATTAATTTTGCTATGATCCTTTACGGCCATAAAGTATATGATTAACGCACAAAAGAGAAAATTAAGTGATGCTTGTTACTGGGTTTTTAAATGATGACTGGACCAACACCGTTTATGTTATGTGCTATTTTAAATTTATTCTCAACTATATTATTAATGCTTTATTAATTTGTGTTTTAAGTCTGAATAAAAGTCTGTCTTAATTATTTTGATAAATTATACATGTTTTATTATTTACAAAATGGCGGTATGCACTTGTAGAATTTTCAAACGCATCGTTTACGTGTAACGTGGTCGTAACGTTTTATTTAATTTATCTTTGAATGGTTCCTACTATATTTACTATTTTCTACAGTGAAATATGTAGTTTGATGTTTTTTTTCGCTAAAGCTTCCAATAAACAACTTGTCTTAGAAAAAATATACAAAGTAATTATTTTAAGTATAACAGTAACAAAATTAGGAGTAAAATAACGGAATTATTAATACGTTTAATTTTATAAATGCTGGAAATGCAATTTGCTTGCTTTATAGCGGTGAAAAGGCACGAGGGAGGGTATAACGTCGAGGGCTTAGGATTGAGTGACGATCGTTACCACGCTGTTGTATGATGAATCGACTCTGAACGCCATTTTCCTTTTGTCTTATTCGTCCAATTTATTAATAAATATTTTGTTTAAAATCAAAAAGATTTTACATCATATTTACTTTTGGACGAAGTAGATATTTTAGAGATATATTTTTTATTTGTGAAGCTATAACAGTAACTATAATATCTATAACTAAATAGCCATCGCAAGATATACGTTGAAGCTTAGGACCCTTATCGCTTGAGGGGGAGTTAAACGGTCCACTTATGTAAACCTATTTAGTTTATAGCTAAGATATTAAAATACATTTTTTTATCTCGTTAATTTATTATTGATATTTCAATTCTGATGGAAGTTTCGTTTATTAATATTTTGTGTGAGTCTTGAGTGTGAGTGAGAGTGAGAATAACGAATTTAATATTAATATTTTTTTTATAAACTTGTGATGGTAATTGTAATGTACCTAATTAAAGCAAGATGAAGCTTATCCATACCGCTCGAGGGGGAGCTAAACGCTGGGGACTGAGGATTGAGCGATGCTCGTTACCACGCCGTTTAATGATGACTCGACATTAAAAACGCCATTTACGGTTTGTGCTATACGTCCCTTTGTTAAAGCATTTTTACTTTGTGGCTTTAGGTCTAATTAAAAACGATCTTTATGAGATAAAATAGATTCATATTTGCAGGACGGTTTATATGGTTAGGACAGGAATTAATTTACAGACAGATGTCATTAAATAATAATATACATTACAAAAGTTAATCTGTGATATTAAGCATTTATATAAAAATGTTTAAAGGACGTATAATATTTGTCATAATTTTTACATAAGACTCACAAAAGGCTATGCTCAATGAAAGTAAAAGTTATTCTTGAATCCCCCGTATCGGACCCTAAAACTAATTTCGTTTAGGCAAAATTGATCTACAACAAACGAATATAAAATTAACGCTACCGAAATACTTAATTTAGCTACTGAATTGTACCTTTTATCCTACAAGCAAGTCCGATAAATTTCCCACTGAAAAAGGCAAATTAAATCGATTGGAGCTAAATCGACGGTTTCATTAATACGTTTAGATATTTAGCCGTGAGATAAGCAGATAAGATCTCGTTGAAACCGAAGTGTTAGACCACCGGCGGCGACCATTTGCATAAAAATGCACGGACACGCGCCTTAATTGATTGTACGTACAAAGTACGGTCAGCAGAACAGGCGATTTATTTTAATGGTGACCCTTGAAGAGGTTTATGGGCTCGCATTGCCGTTTGTAAGGGGACGATATAAATAAACTGCGTTTTGAATTATTTAAGAAAGCAAATATAACGCTGCTAATTTTATACTCTGTAAGTTCCTACACTACACTAACCCGTATTGGAGCAACGTGGTGGAGTAAGCTCCAGGCCTCCCCCAATAAGGGGGAGAGACCCGTGCCCAGCAGTGGGACGCAAAAAGGGTTGCAGCCAAGTACCTACTTAATTATTTGAATTTTAATGAATAAATATAAAAAATAGAAATAAATCCGATATACTGCTGCAATCACAGATAGGATCATACAAATCTTATCTATGGCTGCAACGTACATCATATTATTATGTTGATCTGAACAATTACAATTTTAAATAAGTAAATATTAAATTTTCTGATGTGACACACACATGCATTTAACTTATTTCGGAATTATAAAAGCATGAGTTACTTAACAAGCACTTGTAATAACTTTATTTAAAAGCGTTTGCTGCTGACGGTACAGTCAGTGGCTTCGGGGCGCAACAATTAGAGTCCACTTTATACTCAGTGTTTTAATTGTAGCTGCACTACGCCAGTGTGCCACTTGAAGGTCGGGTGTTCAAAGCCGGGGATAATTAAATATAAATTTTATTACTGCACGTTTATTTTAAATTAAAAACATACTTGTATTGACGGCAACTTCTGAATTGGGCTTTACTCCAAATTAAAGTTTTTGAAGCCTTTATCATTCATAAGCAAATTTCCATAGACATTAAATAAATTATCTATAGCTGAATGGAACCTCGCTATTTAGTTGGTTAAAATAAGTTCAGTTTAAATATTATTTTTAAGCCATCTAATAATAACTCGCTTGCCATTTTTTAAAATATCGTTTTAAACTTCGAAGTTTGAAAAACGTGGCTTTAAAACCAGGAATTGACTAAAGTGGAAAGTTTAATAAATTGAAACAAATTTAACGAATGAAAAATGCTTAACACAAATTTCTAAATTTAAAATAGAATTACCACGAGTATTATCAATAAACATAAAGTTGAGTTGACGTATTTATTTAAAACATTACAACCAAAAACTTCTTTGATCGGAACAAGGATTAAAACAAACTGTTACCTAATTAAGTAATTTATTTGAAAACACCACATTGACGATGTGAACAATGCTCTCTCTGAGGTGGTAAATTGGTTTAATGTAAATAACTTAGTACTCAATAACAAAAAGACCAATTGTATTAAGTTTTCACTACCTAATGTTAAAGAAAATGTTGTAAAACCTCAATTGAATGGCGAGGAAATGAGCTTTGTTGATGAAGCTGTATTTCTTGGATTAACTGTTGATTCTAGGCTTCAATGGGGACCCCATATCTCTCGGTTAGCGAATAGACTAAGTTCTGCCGTCTTTGCGATTAAAAAAATAAGATCACTTACAGATGTCGATACAGCCAGATTGGTCTATTTTAGTTATTTCCATAGTATAATGTCGTATGGTATTTTACTGTGGGGAAATGCAGCTAATGTCGACACAATATTTATTTTGCAGAAGAGGGCTATTCGCGCAATATATAAATTAAATTCTAGAGAATCACTGAGAGAAAAATTTAAGGAGACTAATATACTAACATTTGCATCGCAATATATTTATGAAAATATAATGTATGTTCGTAAAAACAAACACGAATTTATGACCTTTTTGGATCTACATAGTTCGAACTGTGTTTCGACAAGGAATGGCCACAAACTTGCATTCCCCAAGTGTAGGCTCCGAAAAAAGAGCCACTCTTTTATCGGGATGTCGATCAGAATATACAATACAATCCCGGAAAATGTTCAATCCCTTCCTTTTCACAGATTTAAAAAAAAAGTCAAACAAGTCCTGTGCCGCAAGGCTTTTTACGATCTTAAGGACTATTTAATTGATAAAAAAGCTTGGGATTGAGGTAGTCCCACAAGGCTGTTTCTATAACTGATGTAATAGACTTAAATGAATTAAATTGCCTATGTTAGCAGATGGCTGTGGGACGACATTGACACATGCGGTAGCTGTCACGTATGTTCCTTATCGGCCCATAGCTACTCTGTAAGAAAGTTAGCTATTGTATACCCCATATTTTAAAACAGGGCTGAAGTTTTTCTCCGTCTGCTCTTTTCTTCAGCTCAGCATTGCCTAAGCGCACCCAGAGCAGACAGAACAAAAAATAACGTTCACTAAGAGTTTGTAAAGGAACCGTACAGTGAATAAAGAATATTTCATTTCATTTCATTTCATTTCACATCAATACTTACCATAAATCTACTTGCCCAAAGTCGTTCCTAATTCCTTATTGTAATTAATGAGTTAATAAAACGAAAAAATGCGCTAATAATATAATTTTTATAACGACTAGAAAATTTACAGTGACATATAAACATATAACAGTATCATAACAATAAAATCTTTCTATAGAATTAAAAAATTAAAGCCACAGTTCTCTGATCTAAACCATTATCAAAATAAATAGCCGATTAAAGTGACAACGCCCGGATAAGCTCACCTTTCGGCTTGGAATTTAAAAGAAATGGTCAAGTGTGAGTCGAGCACGCCCATGAAAGTTTCCGCCTCACAACAGCATTGCCAGCAAAATTGCCTTTTTCTCAGAGTTTATATAAATTAAAAGTTATAAGTATTATTTTTGCAACCTTCAAAAGTATCGTAGGATTATCTTAAAAAATATTGTCTATAATCCTTTCAAACCAATTTTAGTTGAAAACTTGTTTTGGGATCAACAGTATTTTTTTTATTTTTTACTCCCTTATCTTATACGTGAAAGAAAAAACAGGACACACATTTTTTCACTTTATAAATATCTTTATTTTACACGGTTGACATTTAGAAACAATGGTTTAAGGAACCTCAATGTAAGTAATTTAAAAACCTATCTAGAGACAGGTATAGGTTACATGAAAAAATTTTTATCTTTAGGTATAGGTTAGGTACATGAAAAAATTGTAACAGTTCCATGTATAGAAAGGCTCCTTTATTTTTTAACACACTTTTATTTTTTATAAAAAATCAAAAGCGGTTCACGGAATACGCCTATAGGTTGGTCTAATAGTTTCGGAATAAATAACTAACAACACACGGACCGACAGACTGACATGAGGAATTTACAAGGGTTTTGATTTGCTATTCGGCTACCGAATCCCAAAAAGAAATGCTCCCAATACTTCATGGAGCCCGCGTCATTAAAATTCCTGCAGAAAGACATCCAGCAGCTGAACATGCCTCCTTAGTCCGGCGCGAAGTCGAGTCATAACATGATAGACTAATCACTGCGACGAAAGATTAAAATTTGCTTTTGAATTGAATTCTGTCCCAAATCAGTATCGCGATTTTTGGCATTTATCTTATTTAAACTTCATAACATTTTGATCGGTACGACGAAAGATTAAACTTAGATTGTGAATTAATTTTGTTCCAGATCTGTATAGCATTTTGCATCACTTAAACGTCATAAGTTAACATAATCGACTAATAGCTACGAAGAAAGATTAAAATTTGGTTTTGAATCGAATTTTTGTTCCAAATCTGTGTCGCATTTTTTGGCGATTGTCCTACTTATTTCATTTAACCATAGTATTTTCTTTGTAAGGTGCAGTTACTTACACTGAAGTTGATTAAGATCAAGAGTCACAACAACATAGATTGTAGAACTGTCATTGTTCCACCAAGAAAGGAACACAACTGCCTTCACCCAAATGGAGCACCTAGGTGGAGACGGGCGCGGACCCCTATTTCTGTCGTGATTTTGCACGCAAAACAAATTGATTGTGTTTAGGTGGAAAGATAGCGTAGTCGGCCACACTTTCATGAGCGGACCATCAGCCTTCGGAGTAACAGCTTAACATAGGTACATTACATATATAAAATTAATAAAATATTTTATGAGAGCAACTGAATACGAATTGCGTCAAGGCTCCGACCTACTTGAGGTAAGCCTGCGTGCTGCAGCCCATGGGTACGAAGATGCAGATATATCAGTTAATAATGGGAATATAAAGTTTTGGCTAAATTACATTAGGTTTCCATGATTACAAAATTTAAACATTTAATTATATTCCAGAATTATTCTTTAAGCTAAAAAAATCATATTAAATTGCTGCATTTAAAATACATACTTAATATTTTCAACGAAACATCCCGTACACTTATTGGAAACTCGAAATCTCTAATTAGTCGCCGCCAACAGAGCTTCAGTTGCAAAACGCAGAGGCGTTGAAATGGGACCGTTGAGATCTTTCGAGGAAAATAAAAATATGCCTGAATTACGTGGAAATGGGCTATTAGTCCGGGATACGTGTTCTTGTCAAATAAAATAACACACAAACTCCGCGATTAGCGCGTGTCAACGAACGAGATGGTGTGATTATAGACGTGCTGATGTAAATCTATAATCAGATAATATACCTATTAGATATACATAATACAGAAAATTCTGTCTCACATAGCATTGCTCCGTGATGGATTAATCCAATAGTATAGGTATGTCAGATGATGGCGTTTGCTCGCATTGAGGTTTCGGTTTCCCACTTTGTATAAATATGTTCGAAATTTTACATAATGCCTTTAGTAAACGATTCATAATATAACTATCTATACTTTTTTTTCTCAACTGGACCTCTTTAACTCGCTACAAAAGTTATTATAACACATGCTACATCTACATATACTAATATTTAATACGGCAATAATATAGAGCCATTTTCCAGATAAAAAGGACCTTTCCAATTAGGACAATAAAAGGTCAAAGAGAACTTTCTTAAAAATAAGTATATGATTTGTTTGCAGACACTTTGATGCTTAATAACTTTATACTTTAACTTAACTTTTAACAACGACCACAATATAAACGTTTAGTAGTAAAGGCTTAAATCAAAATTAGTAAAATGTCTTCAGTTTGTAAGCCCCAACTTTTGTACAAAATAAAAAGCCAAGCTAATGAAACACGCTCTGTAGCTTGTACGATGGATTTCTAAGAAAAGCGCTGGTGATGTTACTAAGAAAACACCGATTACAGCGAATAGTCCCCTTGTCAAACAAAATCTACTAAAGACAGCAGAATTCTGGGATATTTTTTAAAGTATTCACTGTTAAGTCTCCGGCATAGTTTTGGGAAGGACGCCACCACGCTGCTTTAATATTGATGGCCAACTCGCTGTAGCATACTTTCAAACTCGTAAGTCCTCTGACAATTTAATACCAGCCGCAGTACTAGGTGCGCTTAAAACCTAAATGTAAAATAGATTCCTTATAGTATTCTGGGTATTTAAAATAGACAATCATGTCTCAATATGAGTCTCATTCCCTGGAAACAGGGAAGGTCGCTACCCTGGCTCCGTCCCATGTCTAGGAAGAATTCGACACGCGAATTCGAATTCGATGAGGCAGCAGAAACTTCTGAAAGAGCGCACAGAAAATATGCGGCATTAGGTAATTAATATTTATTCATGCCGTAGATACGTTCGGACCTGGGGGGCGGAAGCAAGACAATTTTATAAAGAATTGTCTTCGCATCTGTTGAAGTAAGTTTATCTACAATTGGTTTTAAATGTAACTAACTAGCCCGGCAGACGTTGTCCTGCCTTAAAGTAAAGTAATAAAATACCTAATATTGCGACTATAAGTTGAGATGTAAGCTATCCTATCTTTCAAGTTGGATCAAACTGCACACGGTGTGCAATTTTTATTAAAATCGGTTAAGTAGTTTAGGAGTCCATCGCGGACAAACACGTGACACGTAATTTATATAATATACTAGTGGACCCCGCAGATGTTGTCCTGCCTTAAATATATTGAAAGAGGATTAGTTTCTTTATCATCTCAAAGAGTTTTTATGTTACTGCCAAATAAAAATTATAAAACAAATAGTGACAGATGTAGTGTTATTCAGACAATGTCAAACTTCTGGTCAATGGCGCTAAGAATCAATTTTTGACAGTTACTAACAGAGCGAATCCGGCTGACGGACGGAGTTGTCCTGCCTTAAAATATCATAAATAAAATAATATTGCGACTGTAAATTGAGATTTAAACTATCCTATCTCTCAAGTTGGATCGAACTGCACATGGTGTGCGAATTTTATTATAATCGGTTAAGTGGTTTATGAGTCCAATGAGGACAAACATTGTGACACGAGATTTATATATATTAAGACTTATTAAGATTAAGTAAGAATTTAGTGATAATTTTATTAATATTTTTTTTGTAATACAATCATGTTAATCAAATTATGACGAAGTGGGTGGTGCAACTGGTCATGGGTTTGATTCCCAGCGAGGCACTTATTGGATTGATGAGCTTCAGTTTCCGTTTCAATGTTTTATATCGAGGTATTTGCGTTCGTATAGTCCTTACTATAGCCCCTTGATATATTTATAACTAAGGTTGACAGTTACATTTCAAGGAATCATCACGTAACCCGGTTGGGTCGGGTTAATTCTCATACACTCATTTTTCATGGCGTCAGCTTGAGCACCCTCGGTATGAAAACAAGAGGCGGTTCTCAGAAAAGGGAATGGTCGTACTGACAGATAGATAAATATATATAAATGAACATAACTAAGATTGTTCCGCACGGAACCTCAGAAACGAACTCTATAATTACACCCATAGCAAATTTTCTTAGCCAGAGATGCCTTGACCACTGAGATCAATATCGCTTCTCTAATAATTTTTAGACTTTATGTCACACGAAATATTTCGAAGTTTTAGCTAGTGAGGCAGGTTTATATTTTTGTGCGAGTAAAATACGAAAATTGTTTTCTGCACGTAGAATTTATTTTAAAATCGAATGTATGTGTGGTAGAAAGCGCATTGCAACATTTAGGTTGTAAGGTCAAGCTGTAATAATAAATAAAATAAAATAAATAACGCTTCACACTCATAGCCCCACAGTATGGTAGATATACCCAGTGTCGTGGGTGCCATGGACACACATAAAGACAGAAACACAAACACCCAGACCAAGAACAGAAATTTTAAACTCATCATTCAATTTTCTGCTTCGCCGGGAATCGAACCCGGGACCCTCCGATCGGCAGTCCGGCGTGGTAACCAACCATTACGCCACGTGGGTCGTCAAATATTAAAACTGTAGTTATTATGACTACGTTTAATCAGTCCCGGATTTATAAATAGGCCGTATAGGCCGCGGCCTAGGGGCGGCAGCATCCTAGGGGCGGCAGATTTCAGCGGAGGGTCCCTCGATTTTAGAGGATAAAAGTCAAACACGTTCACTGGTTTTCTCGTGGTTTTTTATACTTTAAAAAATCCGTATAGAAACTCACTCCTATCGAAACCTATATTATCGTGGATAGATGAGAGTAGCGAGGCGGGCAGGCGGCAGTGGCAAAGTTACTTTCCGCCCGCACTCTCCGAGCGAGCCGTCTGCGCATGGTATTTAAATAGAAGTAAAAGTAAAATTACCTTAAACTAGAATATTTTACCGCTTAGCTTGCGAAGAGACATAGGCTCGCTCTGCGTGTTCTACCGACTTTACTATGGTGAGTGCTCCGAGGAACTCTTCAAATTGATGTCTACATCACCATTCCATGATTATACCACCAGACGAAGGTTAAAGTTCCACCGGCACCATCTGGACTCGTGGCGGTCCTCCACAGTCCGCTTTGCACGCTCCTTTTTACCACGGACGTGTAGGTTATGGGACAACCTTCCAGCTGAGGCATTCCCAGTGGACTATAACATGGGGTTCTTCAAGAAAGCTGTAAAAAAAGCTCTCCTCCAAAGCCGGCAATGCTCGGGCGGCTCCCCTAGGGTTGCCCGTGTCCATAGGCGACGGTGATCGCTTAACACCACGCGGCCCGTCTGCCTTATTGCTAGGTTTATTTATAAAAAAAAATCTGATACTTTAAAGGCAGAACAAACACTGTCGGGTTCGCTAGTTATTATTGTATATGTATGTATAGGCCGGCGGAAAAAAAGTTGCCTACACCCATAAAAAATATAAATCCTTCACAGCGTTTAATGTAAGATTATAACGACTAAAAATAACACTTCATACTCGTAGGTTCACACTAGGATTTCTTGGAAGCGGGACAGACGCAAAGACAACGATACAAACACCCAGACAGCGAACAGAAATTTTCGAACTCCTCATTTAAATTTCTCGCTGGACATCGAACTCAGGACCCTTGAACTGCTGTCCGGAATAGTGGCTATTGTATCTCAATAGGGGTCTTACGAACTGATAGATAGCTTTTTTCTTAGTATTACAACTTATAACTTAAACCATTATTTGAATTCAAATTATAGCAACGAACGACGTACTTTTTCTTAGTTTTCGAGCAATATTTTTTATCTTTAATTTCATAATTTTCGCAACTTACTGTCCCTTATATTATGGCCACTAACTGTACTTAGTATCGGACTTTGCTATAAAATGTAGATTTTAATTACCTATAATGCAAGTCATTAGCTATATTAGTAATAAAATTCTAATCACGATAAAATACAATGTAGCTTTTTGAATAGGAGTAGTATCTATTATAATCGATCAATGTAGATTGAGAATAAAATTAATTAACGGACTGATAAACAGGGAGGTTAAACTAATATCCTACGCTGAATCATTTTTTTGTTATTGGATAGGTTTGACAAGCATTTTTTATGCATAAACCAAAAAGGAAAAAACGGACGCTTTTTTTACAGCTTTCTTGAAGAGCCCCATGTCCACCGGATATGCCTTAGCTGGAAGCTTGTCTAACAGTTTATACGTCCTTGGCAAAGCAAACTCTGAAGGACCGCCACGAGTCCAGATGATCACGGTGGAATGTCAACCTTCGTCTGGTACAGTGATGAAAAGGTTCATTAAATTGTACAGTTCCTCCGAACCTTCACCATAGTAAAGTCGGTAGAACACGCAGAGCGAGCCTAGGTATCTTCGCAAGCCAAGTCAATCTTTGGTAGTTGACGATTCGTACTGCGCGCTTTTCAACGGATTCAAATGGGTGAAGCTGGCACTTTGGTTTATATATATGCTCCGTGATGGGGGCAGTACTTCTTATGGGCTCTTATTATTTATTTACAAAATTTATGTACTACATAAACATAACAGATAACGTTTTCCAAGGCGTTTATATAGTTTTAGACCACACCATTGAGCATTGTAAGTGCTCGGACTAACGGTCACTCCCTCACAAAGAGAAGTCTACAGATGGGCACTGCGAATAAATCGTGTCTATGAGCTCTATTGTACTTCTCAGGTACATTCGGGGCAACCAGCTCCAGTACCGATGGGTTAAGTACTCTGCCTCTAAGAAGTTGAAAGAAGTACTCCAACAAAGCTATATTACGTCGATGTTAAAGCGTATTGTAACCCAGTATTCTTAATTTATAAGGCGTCAGGAGCAGGCGCGGTCCCAGGGGGGGGGAGTCACAGGGGACATGATCCCCCCCACAATCCATCATTTATGCGTAGACGGAAGGCGATACACACCTCTTCCCCCAAATGTCTTAGTGAACCCCCCCAGATTTCTTGGCGAACCCCCCCCCCCCAAATTGAAGGCTGCGACCGCGCCTGGTCAGGAGCTGTAAAATTCAGATGTGGTACACGTACAATATCTTAGTATGATATTTAGATGACCATGCCATAGGTAAATATGTAGGTATTAATTCTGTATCAAAAATCTTACGTAATTCTGAAGCGAAGCGTGTAGGCGAAGGAAACATAACAAGACGCTAGTAACGCGATCGCAGGAAATTCGCAATTAACTGCAAATGTCTCAACGACGAATGTTTTCCCTCAACTCGCCAATAAAACCAAATTAAACTATATCTTGTAATGACTCTCTCTTAGAATGTTGTTTCTGATTTCTAAACAAAGTCTTAGAACATCTTTTATTTTGCCACCCATGAAGGTTGTCATTGTATTTGTAATATTATTTTATTTTTTATTTTCGTAAAAAGTAGTGCCAACGTTGTCTACCACAGATTTACGTGAGGTAACCATCAGCCTTCAGAGCAGCCAACTGCATGCGGCAAAAGGGTAAAGACCACTTAACACCACGTGGCATGCTTGTCTGGTACCTACTGCGTTCAAATAAACATAATCAGAATTCGACAAACTATTAACCACCTGTTGGCAATGGAATAACTGCTGTTTTTACTAATTTCGAAGCATTTTTAACACGCTTATATATATATGTATGTTTATATTTATATATATTTGCACAGGGGTCAAGAGCAGATAACAATGCAATAATATGAAAAAAAATCCAACTAAAATATTAAAAATAAATAATCTACATTGTATACATAGTTTAAAAAATAAAAAACGCGCTTTTGTGAAAATACGAACTAAAAAGTAAAAAATAAGAAGAAAATGTATGTAGTAGTATGTAGAAAAGCGTGGGGTGCTTTTTGAGATACTATTGACACCATGCACCCCACGCTTTTTTTACAGTAAAATACATTTTCTTCTTATTTTTTACTTTTTAGTTCGTATTTTCACAAAAGCGTGTTTGTTAGTTTTTTAAACTACATTATTTATTATTATGTTGCTTTTTCTCTGTCTATACTGACTAATAATAAAGTAAATAGTAAGAGTATAACATCCAGAAAATAGAATCTTCTAGAATGTGAGAAATTGAAAAATAGTGACAACGCGAGAAACAAATAGTACCTACCTGATATTATAAAATGAAATGCTACCTAACTCCAAGAAATTTAACGATCTTATGATATCTATAGGTACATAAATCTGATGATTTATATTCTATCGCTTTCATAACACGACTGGCAAAATGTCGGAATCCATCGGCGCACAGGCGCACATAATTGCGAGCTTCCGGTGATCCTGTTGCAGTCTCGATTGATCATCGCACTTCCTGTCTGTGCACTATAAATTACATTTAAGTATAGGTTGAAGTTCCACCAATCCATATTGGAGCAGCTGTGGTAGTGGTTAAGTAAGCTCCAGGTCTCCCTAATAAATGGGGAGAGGCCCGTGCCCAGCAGTGGGACGCAAAAAAGGGTTGCAGCCATAGGTCGATTACTGAAAACTGTCCTGTGCAACACAGTTACATTTTTGGTCAGTTTGTTAGGCACTCACACACACAAACACGAGCGCAAGTCCATTATTGGGGACGTTTCTCCACCACGCTGTTCCAATGATGTCCACCAACATGCACTTGGCCTGCACGGTGTACTAAGCATATATCTCACTGAGATCTGTGTGCACAACAGTGGGACATAAAAACATAAAAGGGCTCTAAAAATTAATTGGGACAAAACAATGAAATGGTCAGTTTATTACTTTTAAATTCTTCTTACAGCCTACACCAAGTGATATCTCACCAAAGATCTATGTAATGCAAATTATAACTTTACCAACACACAAATACGAGTTTGAACCCACACATACGTAACAGCCCACGCAAAAGATTACTACCATCCCATAGAAAAGTGTCGGCATAACGAGCTGGGGTACTCCCCTGGGGCTCTGCTAATTAACCCCCTGTATTATTGATGCGGGGGTCGCGGGACTTAACGTTGGCTTTCATAGGCGAATAGTTTATTGACTTACTCTTTTGTGTTTTTGTGTCTATGGTAATATGGCTGCTACCCCGCTTTTATATCCACTGCTGGATATCTCGTTTGTAGCTTGCTCACTAGGTTTGCTTAATACTTCATTTTATTTAAGTTATCATCTGAAGCACGAAAGCGTACATGCGTTTTTTTGGCAGTAAAGTAACAATGTTGTAGAGAGCTCATACATATTATGTATTTTCTTTATGATCTATCAAAGTTATTTTTATTTCCTTGGACTAGATATTGTATTAGATCTTTAAAAAATACGTCCTTGTAAGAAAAATTCTCCTTCAAAGCCGGCAATACTCAGGTGACTCCCCTATAGTTGTAAGCGATCACCGTCGCCTTTGGACACGGGCGACTCCAGGGGAGCCACCCGAGCATTGCTGGCTTTGAAGGAGACCTTTTTTTACAACTTTCTTGAAGAACCCCATGTCATAGTCCACTGAAATGCTTCAGCTGGAAGGTTATCTCATACAAGTCAAGGCAAGTCCGTAAAAAGGAGCGTGCAAAGCGGACTGTCTAGGACCGCCACGAGACCAAATGGTGTCGGTGGAGCTTTAACCTTCGTCTGGTGTTATAATCATGAAATGGTGACGTAGGATTCGGTATGGATTAAATCGCCGACCAGCGATGCTAAAAGTAGCTAGCGTGGCCTGGCCTCTAAACTCGTATTAGTCGTTTGTCTCCATTACTTTGTTACATTGGCCGATACAGATCGAACCCGCAGTCGCGGTCGCTATTTCCTGAACGATTAATGTCACAGCGATATTGCCGCGTGGACGTAGCGTGATTTGAATACGAATATCGTTTCGGTAATTGCAAACTTACATTTGCGTATTTCTTACATTACATTTCATAAATAGCTATTAGAGTGACCGTTTTAGCTTCTTGCTTGCACAAAAGTATTCTTCTTGGAAGAATCTTCGTATAATTAATAACGTTTCACCAACATAGGCCCACATTAGGATTCCCAGTGAAGTGGGTACATGGACACACATAAAGACAGAAACACAAACACTCACTCAGAGCAAAAACAATTCCAGTCTGCCTCGCTTCGAATCGAACTCAGGACCCTCGATCAGCAGACCAGTGTGCAATATAGCAAAGTAAAACAAACATTTTTAATTTGCATCAACATTCAGACTTTGACCACTGAACTAGAAAGAGCACTGGAGTGAGCGGACTATAAAATTAATACTGGAAATCCATGGGTCAGTAAAGCTGTTCTTTCTCCAACATTGAAAGGCATTGATATCCACATACCATATCTATAGGGTTGTATTGAAGGAAAAGTAATGAAAATGAAACCACTCGAGGGTACTATACTGTGGGGAAGCTACCGAAAGAAAACTTTTTAAATATCACTTTATTGGGAGCTGAGCTAAAAAACTACGTCAATCAGACAAAATACAGAAGAGAGCGACATCTACTAATTCGTATTTTAAAAATAATATCTACTTAATAAACTTTTATAAGTAACCAGTATTCATCATTGAGGTTGATGGGAAGCATCAAACACTATAGTACCACTTGAAATCATTGAAATGGGGCTATATTAAGAAGGGTGAAGAAGTTCATTTGGTCCCTCTGGTAGAGTTAAGCAAATGGATTACACCTAAGCGAAACAGACACGCGGTCAGGTGTAAGACGGGTGACTGCGGTGAAATTTTATGCGCGTTTCCGTACTTTGGAGGATACTTCTGTCGTCCTCGTTTGATAGAATAACCAACAGCAAGTGGCTACTAATTGCATTGGATCAGCGTGGTGGATCAAGCTCCAGGGCTCCCAAATTACGTGAGACACTCGCGTCCATGACATTCATTTGGTGGGCAGTGAGACACCAAATAAATGTAGCCCTGTCAAGTATGACGAGATTTGGTGAAACTCAGATGAGTATTAATATACAAAAACGCAATAATGAACGACGTACAACGTACACCCTTTCACAAACTAACACATTATCCACATTGCCGCTCCAAATGTGGACCGATAATTACAGTTTCACAGTTTTCATGCATAGTTAAGGCGAAGATTCATGCGTTCAATAAACGAAAACATACGTCTTTACTGATAATAATCCTTGTCAGAGGTTTATGAAGAATTAAAGCGTTAATTTTCATAATAAGATTTTCAAATATATTTTGCTAAAACAAGCAAAACTCGTCGTTAATATTGTCGATCTAATCTAAGAAGTACTGTTTGAGACAGTCAGTTCCAGAGTAAAATAAAGCTATAAAAAGTTGTTTCTATACAAAATGTATAAAACGTCAAAAGTATAAGTATATAATATATACTATAAGTTTAGATAGACTGTAATATTGAAGATTTCAAATACTCTGCGATGTTCCCTATAAGGCTATATTAAGAGCGTTAGAAGAAAAAGGCAGAGGTTTCGGTGGGAAGTTATTAATTATAATATTGTGTTCTTGTTTTTTTTTTCTTGGAATATTTTTGCGTTCTATTGTATTCCTTGCGATGTCATTACTTTGACGACCCGTGTGGTGCAATGGTTACCATGCCGGACTCCCGTCCCGGGTTCGATTCCCGGCGAAGTAGAAACTTGAATGATGAGTTTAAAATTTCTGTTCTCGGTCTGGGTGCTTGTGTTTCTGTTTTTGTATGTGTCCATGGTATCCATGACACAGGGTATATCTACCCAGGGTATATCTAGGCTATGAGTGTGATACGTTATTTATTTATTATTATTACTGAAAGTAAAAAAGAGCCGAGACCGATTTGAGTGAATCCTATCTTTGTCGTATATTTATCTAATCCTTCGCCTTAACACTTTTCGAACATC
Source organism: Pyrgus malvae (assembly GCA_911387765.1). Taxonomy (NCBI): domain Eukaryota; kingdom Metazoa; phylum Arthropoda; class Insecta; order Lepidoptera; family Hesperiidae; genus Pyrgus; species Pyrgus malvae. The sequence goes on along the minus strand of OU426966.1, from coordinate 21,036,942 downwards.
GCCGTATTATTGCGAACTACATCATACAGCGATGTTCACTGCTCTTTGATCTGTCTTGCAAGCTGACATAGCTCTAAATGTACCTGATTCAAGGTTTAATTTCAAGTACCACACCAATGATCGCTTCGTCTGTATCAATTCGATTTTGCTCTGCCCACAAACATTCTAATTTAAGACTTAAGCGACAGCTATAAAGTTTATTTTTGATTGCAGATTACTAAACACCGGATCAGTTTCGGATGATAAATGTCAACGGAATTTAAATCGTATGAGTTTGGAAATAAAGTTTATTTTAGATCGTACTTGGGTAGACAGGTTACCGGGTGTATTTGACACAAGGTATAATTGGCGCGAAATGGACTAGTCTACAGGCTGATCTGAAAGGTTGCTGCAAAAGGTTGTCAGCTGTGAAAGTTTAATCTGGGATGGTTTTATAAATGCTTTTAGAAGAGGATTTGTTAGTTTTTTTCAACAGTTTCAATAAGCTTACCATCTTTGTTCAATTATTTTCGTATTAAATGTCACGTATTTTGTAAGTCAGATAAAACAAGGGATATAGACAAGTGTCACAGTAATATTAGACATATTCAATTATTCAAACGAGGAATAATAAATTTGTGAGGTGAAGTATTGAAATACCTACTTAATCATGACGTTTTCGGTCGACATGCGTTCTTGATATTTACTTACAAAAAATTTGTAAAACGCTCATCCTGTACACAGGACCTGCAGTTGACCAGCATGGTGGGCTATTGGGATTGGGTGGGATATTGCCTTGAACTCTCTCAATTTCGAGAGGTGAAATGAGCCGTTGTACTAGGCGCGGTCGCAGCTTTCAATTTTGGTGGGGGTCGCCAAGAAATTTTGGGGAAGGGGTGTCCCAAATTGGCTTGTTTCCCCTTCCATCTACGCATGACTGATGGATTTGTGGGGGTGTCATTTCCCCTCCCCCCCCACTGGGACCGCGCCTGAGTTGTACCTAGCAGCGAGACATTAAGTGAGTTAAAGAAATATAACATCTAATTTCTACAATAATCTGAAAACTGTCCGCTATGTCAAACATAAAATACTCTATTCCAATAGACAAAATCCACTCCAACTTTCTAAATCAAACAGGGTCGATATTCAGTTTGATATTTGTTTGACAGCCCTGCGCTATATAGGGTGTTTTGAAATCGCTACAAATAGAGCGGAGACAATCCAGCTTCCCTGTATCAGGTTAACGGGTTGAGCGCTTATTTTATGCTTTTTGTTTTTTCGATCTATTTTGCTTCATGGCGATTTGTTTTTGGTGTACGTATATTTAAGTTTTTTTTTATTTGAATGGAGTAGCTGACGATAGTGGAGTTCGCTCCTATCCATGGAGAGCTTGAGATTGTGTAAGCCTGAGTCTTGCTTGAGATCGTATGCAGTAGCGCTGCTACTCCAAGCCTGACTGATGGCCGCCTCTTGTAGATCTGGAAACACCATAGAATTGCTTCACGGCAGAAGCAGTCCCCGGACGAATCATGATAATTCTAACACCTATTGATTGAATGTACGAAGGAAAATCTTAAAAAGGGTTGTAGCTAACAAAACACATTTTGTCATTTTGTCATGTATATTTTAAAATATAAATATACTGCATAGTGGGTAACAAAGATATCGACGGGTAAAGGGGGTGAAATAAGGGGTAAAGGTTTGTCTTCAGAATATTCGTAAGTTTCACCGATTGACATTGACCGATTGATACCACAACCACAAGTTCCTCGATAGAAATGATGGGACACCTGTTTAGTGGTTTTTATAAAATCAAGCCTGGGTATTTAATATGAATATTTTTTACAAAATATATTACGAGACGCAGCATAAAATTACTACGCAGTATTAAGTATAATAAGACGTGTAAAAATTTCACGTTCCTTACAAAGTATGTTTAATATCTTTACAAAAATATATGTGTATTTAATAGCCATTAATAACACTGCATTTATAATTTTAAAGTACAATCGCAAAGACAAATTGCAGGAATTGTCAATAATGAATGATTCCTTGGATATTTCTCAATTTGCTCAAACAGCCATATTAATTTAGTACTTTTTATTTATTAAGTGTAATCCCTTAATTTATTTTTATGAGTAAAAATGTATAAAATATTTATTACATTTTGTTTTACTAATTTGACAACTGACTCTGTTTGTTGTTACATGTATGAATTTCGGACTAAGTGACTCGTCGTAATTTCGTAAGCAAACTTTATTTTGCACACTGTATGAAAGAAATAAAATAAAAAATTCATATTAGGAATACAAAATATTCGCTTAATGAATGTAATTTTTTCCCTGTCATCGCCTTTAGGTGCCCGTTTGGGCTAGATGTTGGGCTGAGAAGAAACAGGTGGCAGAAAAAAAAACAGCAGCAATCTTTTATAAAAAGTACATTTATATATTTGAGATAACAGAATGGCTATTCTTGTGTGCGTATGTATGGCACTGAACTCCTCCGAATGGACGGATTATGATGCAATTTTTTGTGTGGGTTCAAGGGATTTGAGAATAGTTTTGATTCACAATTTGAACCACTGGAAAATCTTATCTTAATTATTTTTTATTTATAAGGACTATTGTGCCATATAAATTGTTCATACCTGTCAAACGTTTGTATTTCGTGCCGTGTCGTTCTAAACTTTAACACATTCAGATATTTTTGTTTGACAGTAACATGAAATCTCTTTAAGATAATAAAAAACCAAATCCTCTTTTAATATTTTCTGTACCCGGGCGGACCACTAATATATTTATAAAATAAAGGACAAAATAAGTGCTATTTTAAATTACTTGTAAAATTTAGGACTTATCTAACAAATAATTGTATTGAGTACCTATCGAAAGATTAACTACAGAAAAAATATTATACTGCTTTAATATTTTTTTAAAATATTTCTGTGACTTGTAATTTTGTACATTAAAATTAAAAAACGGAATATTAAGGTTTATTATGTAAACTAAAATAAAAGAAAGAAAAATAATCTGGTAAATATTAATTAAATATAACGATAACCACATTCGCGCACACGTGTACGCGGGAATGTCTCCATTGAATACGAAAGGGCACTTGGGGACATTATTATTTTATTGCGAGGAAACAAAGAAACCAATAAAATCCCCGCCCTGCTAGATGCCTTGCTGAAATGACAGCTCAAGATAAAGTAGTCAGACTAGTAGGGTTGACACGGAAAATTAATTCATTGATTAGTATATTTCAACATTTTTAATTTGTAAGTCATCGATAGATTCTACAAAAGGAATATGTATTTGATATTATCACACACTAATTCACATGAATAGGGACTTAATGATTCATTTTCAAACATCATTTTTACTGCCTTTTAAATCAATAATAACTTGGTCAATTGACTGTCAAAATTTTAAGACGTCACAAATATTTTTTCGTACAAAATCTATGAGGATGTCACTTTTTGACTCATTTTTGCTGCAAACTTGTTGTCACCATAATAAAGTAAGAGAGTAATGGATTGAATGTAAACGGCCTGATCCAGTAGCAATGCCGATCCAGCGCTGGAATGCTGGATCCAGCCATTGGATCAATGTAAATTAGCTCTAACAGTAATTAAACCTTGTCCAACAAAAAAATATCGTTTGTTTAGAAAACATGCGAGCACTTGTTGTCCACTTATTTTCTCAAATACGAGAAGAAAGAAAGATTGCTACAATTTCAGGATCCTAAACTTTGAATGCTGTTTGACATCCTATATGAAGCAATGGTGTACTGTTGTGCAACGCTGCAACTGCTGGTACTGCAACTGCACGCCCGGTATGAACTGCTAGAGGTTCTGGGTTTGGTTTCCTGCGGGCGGTACCTATAGATATCTAGAGATATTTATCTTTGTCTTGGTATTTGTGTACTTGCCTTTGTGAGTGTCCATGACACTGGGGCTATAGGCGTTACTTTAAATCTAGCTGCTCTAGCAATAACAAGACGACAATAGGCCAGCCCTGCTAAAGACACACCTATTAAAATACCCGTGCATTCAGAATAACTCGGATCGTAAACAATCGCTCCTCAAAGCCGACAGTTTTATTCCAACACTTTATGGCATCGCCCGCCGCTTATTAAAGGACCAATTTAACCCATTATACTGTTCATAAAAGCGTACATCATCCTGTTTTGTTTCTATCTCGCTCTAGTGCATCAAATGTCACGCTTTTTGTCCCACTCCCCAACGGGGGGAATACGACGAATATGGTTTACGAGATTCCGAAGCGAAGGGAGTTGTATTTTCGAAATTGTTGGGATTGACAGAAAAAGTGATGTGATACCGGTTTTGATATCGATACCAAGATCTGCATTTCTTCGTGTTGTACGCAATATAATATGATAATAAGAATAAAATAAGTTTGTCATAAGGATTAATAATAATATATATATATAATTGCTACAAGATAATATTTTTTTCAAACACATTGTTAATATTTGAAATAGTCATGAAATAGTCATAATTTTAAAAAAAAAGGTCGTACCTATCTAATTCAAATATTTGCTGCTGATACGCACATAATAATATAATTTTGACATCAAAATAATGAAAACTAGCTACTGCATACTAGTAAGTATAAATAGTCAAGCCAGCTGCAAATTGCAGTTATCCTCCAAAACACGAATGACTTTAATATAAATTTAAAATAAACATTACATTTGCGTTAATGATATTAGATTTAGTACCTACGCCAGGGCTTTTAAGCCTCACACATAGAATTTAATTAACTGTCAAGTAATTTATCACGTTAACCGAACTAGATTTAATCTAACATAAGCCAGGCAAGTGGAAGATGGACAAACATGGAGGGTTCCGTGTAAACTTGTATAACCGTGATTCATCGATTCCCGAAAATCGATATTAATGACTTTTTTAACATTTCTTTTTTTTGTTTTTTTTTTGTTGTGGCTAATTTCATTTACAAATTTTATCTTTATTGGTGATAAGAATAAGATAAGATATGGCAAGATAAGAATACATTTTAGTTTTTTACAAGGAGAGTAATATGTTTTAATTTCCATAATTATGGCAGGTATGTATGAAATATTCGATATATAGCCATTTATTATGGCACGTATAACACATATTGTACGAACACACACGAATTGTATACATATTGTCTGTGCTTACTAAGTGTCTCATAAGAAAATAATTTTGACTTATTGACAATAACTGCCACTGCTGGGCATACTTTGCCACGCTGTCCCAATACGTGTTGATGGAGTTGGTTTTTTGCAATACGGAACCCTAAAATTAAATCACGCGAACATTTGGAGCAGCTCCGTACAATTAATTATAACATGTTTTACAATTTCATTAGCACTGCAGCTGTTAGCGTTTACATAACGTATGTTTCTCATACGGAAGAACTATTTCGTTACCAATTAAACCTTCAAACGGGTTTTGAAGTACTCAAACGCCATTACGGCCAGCAATTATACGAGTAAACATCGACTGACAGTTCCTATTCATCCCAACACTAGCGCCTAAATAAGTGCTCAGACGACCAAATTAAACAGCAACTCGGAAAGTAAAGTCAACGAATTGTGAGTCGTATTTCAAAGGGATAAAGTTGAGTGGCGGTAAATGGGCGGTAAATGTAGGGTTGGCAGCGTAAGTGGCCGATGAGAGCTTGAGGTGATTTTATTCGATTGTTTATTTGTGAGATCCCCTCGCAGCAGGAAATTAAGAGTTTGAGCGCAATTGAAGAGCAGTTTAAATCGCATTTGCTTCGTACAAACTGCTACATTGTATGAGAAGTTGTTTAGTCTGCTACTGGTTAAGTTTAGTCTCGGAAAGATGAGATATTCGTTTTTTTTTTCTTGGTACTTAAGAAGTACTTACTACGAATATCCAGACCCAGTTTGTAGGTCAGGGAATTAAGACAAGTAATTTGTGTGGCCTTTACAGTAAAATAATGAAATATTAAGATGCAGTCAAAGTATTAGTCACACACAGAGAATAGGCAACTTTGAAGTAGCGTTCTACACATAAGAATTGCTTCACAGCAAAAACAGTAATTTCTTAGTCAAAAAATTTCAACCACCCTTTTTTGGTATCGGGCGGGGGGGAGAAACTTCAAAAGGTACCCGGCACCCTGGCAGAGGGTACCAGGTTATAAGGGATTTGTACCGCACTAAAACCCCCTCAGTGCCCTGCCTCTGCACTTGGGGAGGACTCTGGGATCTCCAGTGGAACGCACCAGTGAACTCCGCGCGCGACGTCCAGTACAGGCCCATCTTCGAGAGAGCAAATTTGCCAAATGTGCTCTCCTGTACCTTCAGATACTTACGTCAGCATGTCGTCCCTTCTACGGCCGCTGGCTGGACGTATAGAGCTCCCACTCTCACCGCCCGCAACCCCAGAAGTCACCCTTTTAGTAACTTCTTACGATCAGGCATGGGATCTTAAAGCTCCCATCTATCCCATCAACTATTTGTACTGGCTTACTTTATGTACTAAAAATATTAAACGGAAATAAGAAAACAGAACCAAAAATCAACAAACTCAACATTTATGATATATAGCTTGTGGCCCTTGTGGTGGCTGTTTCGTCTAAAATTTTTGCTTGTTATTCAGTAACATAATACCAACAAAATTTCCCTTCCAATAAATCAATGCACGGTGTCACCACCACAAATCACCCCCAATCCGAGTATCCTTTATGTTGTTTATAAAGTATTCATCTACATCCTCCTTTAATAATTAAGCCAACGAATAGGCAATTAAAAACGTCACCGTTATTTATTTTTCGTAATAAAAATCCTTTATAAAACATAGTCGGCATTTAAGCGGCTCATTTCTTAATCTATCACACATCAAACACGTTTAGCGGTTGTAGTGATGGAAATGTATCGATAGAGTGCTATCGATACATTTCATGTGTTTGGAGATTTTAGAGTATCTTCAAAAAATATTCATCATTTTAAATGTTGCTAGTAAGGGTCACAAAATGTGACCTTATATTTGTTTTCGCGACTAATGATTTGCAAAATATGTTATCTTCTTGGTTAGCGGAAATTGTATAGTTCTTGTTTATTCCTTGTAGACATCATTTCTTAGAAAATACGCATGTAAAATACAGCTTTTTAACTTTTGTGCAGGTAGGTGACAGAAATAATCTTTAGCTCAGACCTACAGATTTCCTTTCATATATTAACAGGAACACATTTGTAATAATATTTACAGCTTTCACATCAGAAAATCGGTCTGATAGCCATCTAGTGGCGACTTTCTCGCGCGTTGCTGTATAACGTGCATGAAAGTCGCCGCGCCGTTCTGTCAACAGATATGTATTAGTCGAAAAATCTTAAGAGCTTTTTAAAAACTTCCGTCAGCGAGTTGGCCACTGTCTTGCTTTATTACAGTATAGTAGAGTAAGATACAGACTTCCCTAACTTTCGAGATAGACCTTGCCCATTGGGAGGGCACATAAAAGGGTTAGAGCCTTTTAAAATTTGTGTTTCAAGCAACACATCAAAACATCGATACTCCTTACTCCTCCACAGCCCTACCCCAAACAAAAACGACAACCTCTTAATTCCATCTAGAACAACACGGCTACAATAATGGGGTATAAATCAAAGCCAGTATTTATATAGTCGCCGGATGGCTTCCTAAAATTAAATCGGTCCTTTTTTGCCGTCGGCCTTTTTCTGGGCTGGCCCGGATGATAATTTAAATTAATTATGTTTGGTTAATAGGCCGGGCCCGCTCGCCCGGTCCCTTTCGGTACGATGGTTTTTGAGATCGCTAATTCATATTTTTGTCTATGAGTTAAGGTACGTTTAAATCGGTCTAAATGGAGGTTTTATTGAAATGTTTGAGTTTAATGATGAGTCATTGAACTTATCTCGTATTTATAAAGTTGATATATTACTTAGAGTAATGAAATTTAATTAACGAATAATAAGAATTTCAATCTATCCAACAAATTTTACATGTAACATTTAAAATTTGGCAATTTATTAGAATTTATATTAGTCGATTTATTAGAATTTATAATATGTGAAGTCCTGTAAAAAAATAAACATACCTATTTTTTTCTTTTCATCATAAATTTTTCCTACTATACTATAAATTATCTTGATGGATATAACTGAGATTACAGTTATGTATCATTTTTCGATTTCTATGTGCTATACTTATTATCTCCTCTCAGAATTTACAAGGGTAGCGTCTTAAGAGAGATACCGCATTTCTAATACCGGACGCGGCGTAAACCCCTTCGGTGGCCTTCCAGTGATACCATAGCTCCTTTTAATGATTTCCAGTCCACAGGTACATACGTAATTGAGCGAAAATGGTGGATCAGCGGTGAATCCATGGGAGGAGGGTTATGGGGGTCTTGACCCCCTGGTCGAGTCAAGTTATTTTAGTCACAAACAACGTTTTGTTGATATGCAAAAACAAAAACATACCATTATGTTATGCTTATTATCGTTCTATAATTTAGAGACCGTAACTTAAGTCTCTCGCAGCCACTAGGTACCCGCCGCGGGGCGCCACTGTCCTGCTTTTAATGAGAAGGCGGCTTCTCTGAACCTGGCCTTTTTAAATAAAGAAATAAAACACACTCATAGCCCACACTAGGATTCCCTGTCGTCAGTATTATGAACACACAAAGACGAGAACAGATATAAACGCATCACTCAAATGTCTGCCTCGCCCGCCGCTCAGATTTATTAGATTAGCCTCTAATAATGTACCGTAAAAATTAATCTACGTATACCAATGTAAATTTTGCTTAGAAATCTTTTATAATAAGTGTTGTGACACATAGATCCAGTGACAGGTTTCTCAGCAGTCTCAAAAGGTCATAGCCCAGGGGCTAGCTGAGAAACAAATGTAAATTCACCGGTGCAAAGAATACTTTACGATGTGTTCCTTAGATAAGTTATCTTTGTAAAGAGATAGCAAATGAAACAATTGATGTCCAATATAAATTTTACAATCCCGTACTTTTGATCTATCTCATAACTTGTCTCGACTACTCGTCTGGAAAAGCGTTGAGCAAAGCAATCTTGAAACACATTAATTTGCGACTTTTCAAATTCGTATCACGAACATTTTCTCAACAAACATCTACCGTTTCACGAAAGAATGTGATATCCTACACAACCTTGTAACATCAGTTAAAAATGAACCTTTACCACTTGCAAATAACAATCAAAATCCACTGTGGTGAAACAGGAAGGCTTCGTTACAAAGTTCTTCGGAAGCCAATTTTCTCTAACCTGCCAGCCCTAACTTACGCATCCATTTCAATCGCTAACATCCCATTGCAATATAAACTTTATTGCGTCGATAAAAGGTTTATTATCACAATATCATTGTTACGGTAATGGGCATTATAATCGTTCAAAAGCGCGTATCTATTTGTTAGGCGGATTATGAATGCGAATTAACGTTGAAGTGCTTTAACAGCCATAGTGACTTTTATGGCTTTGTGTTAAAGCTTAAAATTCCGTAGGATGTAATGCATTGTTCGATTAAATGGGAGTTGTTTGATTACGAGCGAATAAAGGCATAATTACGTTCTCGCACCAAGCATGGCAAGCCCAGCGAAAACATTAGTTTTGTTTTCAGATAAATTTGTTCCACAACAATATTATGATACTGTATACATAGATGTTCTACTTCACGAAGTCTGTTCGGCTATGAATGATATTAGGCGTGCACATGCACCTTGTTTTAGTATGCGTAACCTCCAGAGTGCTCAGTGTCGAGTAATGTCAGTATGACAACCACCAACTAATACTAATAATAAACCACAACATTTTTTTAAAGATTTTCAGTTTTCTTTACTAACGCCGCAAAAGCTTATGCACACAAGCACGCTAGTTAGAACACATCACTACTACAACCAGATTCAATTGGTCTTTAGGAAATAGATTATCAGATCTATTGTATGTATTTTGTCACATTTTATTTTAATAGGAGGGAATAGGTACCCGGGCGTTTTGGAAGAGATACCGGGTGATGTGAGATTTGACTTACGGCCAGGTCACACTAGCTACTTTTAGTTGTTTCTTAAAAGCTAAAAGCAGCAATCGAACGTTCCGCTACCGCTTTCGAATTTAGGTAGTCACAAAATCGCAACATCCTTAAAGTCGCTACAACGCGCAATTCAATACAAAGTTGCCAAAATGGGATGCAGCATCAATGCACACACAAAATTTATGACAGCCTTTTCGGGTTTTTCTAAGTACCCATGAGGTGCGTTCTTAAATTGATTTCACTAAGCTGAAATGAAATGAAATCCGGTCTTGGACTACCAAGTCAATTGAGATACTTTTAATGAGCTGTCAAAACGTGACATCCCCATACATTTTGTATGAGAAGATGATAAGTGACGTCACTTATCATATATAGTCAATTGACTTCATTATTATTGATTTCAGTGGTAATAAAAATCATGTATAAAAAAGAATAAACAATTATATTGCTTTCCAAGCGTGATTTAGTGCAACCTTTTTAAGGTAAGGATTTTGTTTTTTTTTGTGCATAGTGTCCAAGACCCTATTTAATGTACATCGCATTTAGCACGTAACAGTGCAATGACAATACGATTTAAATAAAAATACGTAACTGCCACCTTTGCAGAAGCGCCGTCGCAGTCTTCAATTTTGGAGAGGGTCGCCAAGAAATTTGGGGGGGAGTCATTAAGAATTTTGGGGGAAGATGTATCCCAAATTGGCTTGTTTCGCCTTCCATCTACGCATGACTGATGGATTTGGTGGGGGATCATGTCCCCTGTGCCCCCCCCCCCCCGGGACCGCGCCTGCCTTGCAGGCGAACACTCTTTTATCAGTGCGCGACATCATTGAAATTTAATCTCTAATACTTGCGAATGGGACCGCGCCCTAATAATTTCACCATATGGCGATGTTTGTGATGCGATGTGGGGTTGGAAGTGCTTAATTAATTAATTTTCGGTACGTTTCAGAAATAGTTCGTCGTCTGATTTTACTGTCTAAAGTTGATATGCAAAGGGGGATAATATGACGGCCGGTGGAAGTTGATTTTAGCGATGTTAATAAAGATATTTCTGTTTATTACATATACTATCATAAAGATACACTAAAATACATATATGATTCTCGTTCGATTTTTCAATCTGGAGATAAACATGAAGAGTTTGTTTGTTTGTTTGATTGAACTTGCTATAGGATTAATAGGCGTTACTTTGCAGTACTCCATTGTTACAAAGTTAGGTTAAAAACTACTTTGCAACAATCATACGTTATAATTGCGGATTGTTGCAACTTTTGATTGACTTTGCGAGTAGCCGTCATAGAGTCAATAACCCTGATGATGCTCTGATTTGGGGCGAACGAAACACATATTGGTGGTGGTACGTATGTTCGTGTATATTTTTTATTTTTGCATGTGCATGTATCCTATGTGGGAGGTGCTATTACATGAAAAGTATACACCATCATACGTTCTGATTGCGATTGTTGCAAAGTAGTTTTTACCTAACTTTAGAAGGCTATAGAGGCAAAAAACTAAAGTCCACGCGAACGAACAGGCGGGCTGTCGCTAGTATGTCATCATAAAGTTAACGACGTTGATAGGGATTGGTAAATGAAAAAAAAAACAAAGAAAAATTATTACGCGAACTTAAAAATTCGCGCGCAAAATACTGATACCAATCTGTCAAAGTGACAACGTTAGCTAGTGTGCTATATATATAAAGAGCTCTTTTCACGGTAGTTACATACATGAAATATTATACTAGGTGATGTGTGTCGAAAAACTGATTTTATACTACTATGTACGTCCAAAATTTAATACGTCTTTAATAAAATTACTTTTGTTACTAAATTATTCTTTATCAATTATAGGTCTCAGTCAAGATTAAAATCAAAACGATCCGATTGCAGATAACTCATTTTTTTAGCTCCAAAAATAATAGTGAACGATTTCATAATAATTATGTCGTGTATAACCAGAATGACAAATGAACTAAGCTATCGTTAATGACAACCGATTTAAAGATAGCAAGGTGGCTCCTACATTTCGTTCAATATAATCATAGGCAGCTTGACATGCGCAGACGCATCACTGCGGGGGACGATAAAAACAACGCTTTACAGATGACATATGGCGCGAATTGAGTTACTATAGGGTGTTTTAAAATACCGAACCCAGTACAGTTACTGTGTACTTATGTGCACCGGAATAGTAATATACCCAATATTGGTACTTGCACAAGTTATCAATAAAATAATGATTAACGTGTTTCATGATGACAAATATTTTATAGAGATACTAATATCGTATATATAATAAAATGTGAAAAGACTTATATCTATCATTGAAGTAGATTGTCAATAACATGAAAGCAGAACTGATCAAAGCAGCTTCATCCACTCACTGTGACGTGACTGACGCTACTGTAATACGAGCTCTTGCCGTCATCTTTATTTTTGCTTTAAATATTATTTGCTCATATATTAAGGTAAAAGGTCCGTATTACCGTCAGTTTTCGTCAGTGTCCCGGTACTCGTCTTTCATAAAAAAGTGTAATTTTTGGCCATTTTTCTGTAGAATGACGAGTACGCTGTCATATAATGGACCTTTACCTTAGGTACCTCAATTTGGACTATAACAACTAAGGGTCAATTCTCCGCCCCGAGATAAAACTGTTCGTCAACGTCGCTATTATGACATAGGGAAAAGATAGCGATAATATTATCCGACAAATAGCTTTATCTGTGGATTGGAAAATCAGCCCTAAGTATAACAAGAAACTAGCTGTTTACCGTGACGATGGCCGCTTTAAAGCATCATTGACTAAATTAATAAGTAAGGGTCCTAGATCTCTTACTTATGTTCGAACTAATTTTAGACTGGTTATAAAATTAGATGAAAATCGGTACAGTAGTTTCAAAATGTATCCTGCACATAATACAGAGCGATACGAGTTTCCTTTTATATGTATATAGCACCAGTAACGTAATATTGTTTCGTTTCATTTTGAGTCATTTATTTTCAAGCATGTTGTTGCAAATTTAATACAGTTATTTTTTTTTCACTTTCTTAGATTTAAATAATTAACGCCGAATAAAGAAAAAAGAAGATAAAAAACATCATCCTATAAATGTGCCCTCTAAAAACACAGTAACTAACAAAAAAGCTTAAGTGAACCTTTTTGTACGCGGAAATGCATTTTATTACAATGCAATAAAAGCTATAAGTGATCAAGCAAGACTAATGCATTATTTTGATTAAACACCAATTCTAAAACGTCCTAAGAGCATATAATGTATGCGGAAATCGTGCGTATTGTCCATCGTCGTTGCCACTGTTGGTAAAATAAGGCTGTTAATAGATTGTCGTTTAATGCGACATATCTCAGAAGTTAGGGCAAGTGCTTCGTCAATTAGTGTCGTTGGACGCGGGACACAAATAGTAGAGGATCACACGAAGCCGAATTTAGATTTACTGCAGCGTCAAGACAGCTCTATGCATTTTACAGATTGGGCAGCAAGAAGATAAAAATATTATAGCATTATATTTTGGTTTCAAGGCTAGGATGAGAGCCTAAATGTTTTCAAAACTTTTATGTTCTTTTCTTTAAATTACTGTTATCGTATAAAAAAGAGAGCAGTAAAATACTTATTAAGCTCGGCAAATTAATGTAGCAAAATATGGAATGCATGGTAAGTAACATTTCAGTGATACGGCGATTATAATGTGAATTAAGAGGGTGGGTAGGATGGACAAAATACTGAGTAATAAATAAAATCTCATATCGGTCCTCCCGGGCGAGTTCGAAGTTTAGATGAAAAGAAATGGTCAAAAATTAACAGGATATTCTAATCTGACCATTTTGAAAGTAAAACAAAACATTCAAAAAATTTCGCATTTTGTAATGGAGGCCTTTTTTAATCATGGTACTACTCAAAAGGTTGCATGACACGTACATCCAATTAGGTATCCTAATCTGATGCACTCGAGAAAAATCAGAATATCCCATCATGGGCTCACCTACACAAATGACTTCTAGCTAAAGCGCGCTCCACACGTTTGCTTTGAAACATGACACCATATTTACGATTCCCACTTAGAAATGAAAACAATTGTTCGAGTGTGCATGTGTCACCGGCTCTGGTTTCGCGTTTTGATCTTATTAGCTCCGGGGCTATTTTAATTGCTGTACAACTGGGACTTATAATTGCTTATGATGACAGTTGACAGAGGTAATTTTAATCTGCTATTCTAGTAAGGCAAAACAATTAAATAGGATATCATAATCGAACATTTTTTATATATTTCTTGAATGGGTTTCAGAACTTTAATTTTTTTATAATATTTCTGGGTATGGGGTATTATTTCGTTTATATGCAAATGTAGTATTGTAAACGTATTGGTGTATATAGAATCGTTTTAAGGATAGGTGAAGATGATGTGACAATTTCTGATTTTCGTATTTGTTCACTACTTACTTACAACATTTCTAAAATAAAGATCTTAACATAATATTTTACATGGAGATTTTATTACAATATTACCTACTTTCTATCTCTCATATAAGTTGAAACCTCCGAAAGCTAAATCAAGGATACTACTTCAACGCAATTTTGGCAGTATGGATCTGGATGCTTTCCGGAAAGATGTTGCTAAGATCGACTGGAGTGTCATTTACAATTCTGACAGTGTTGACGAACAGGTTGCTATATTGAATTCACTTATAATTCAAATTCTGGATGTGCATGCACCTATTCGTCCGATTCGAGTGCGACACCTTCCTGCTCCCTGGTTAACTGAGGATATAAAGGCTTTAATAACAAAGAAGAATAACGCCAAATCTAAGTATAAAGCAGACCCTAGTGACAGAAATTTGGAGAAATACAAGTCAATAAGAAATCACTGCAACAAGGTGTGTAGAGATGCACAGAGACGCCACATCCATAAATATATTCAAGACGCAGATTCATCAAGAGTCTGGAAATTTCTCAGGTCCTTAGGAGTTGGAAAAACTCGTAACAATCCTATACCTACCGCCTTTGATTCCAACTGTTTTAACCAGTATTTCAATACACCTTCATGCATTGATAGACTCTCAAAGCATACTACGTTAAATAGTCTCTTCTCATTACCAACTCCGGACATTCCCACTTTCTCTTTTAGTCAATTCGATCTTTGTGATGTTAAGAAGAGTATTCTCGCTATTCACTCTGACTCAGTAGGTAGCGACTGTATTAGTCGTAATATGATCATTCCTATCCTTGATCTCATAGCTCCCATCATTACATTCATCCTTAACTACTCAATCACAACAAAACAATTCCCTTCTATTTGGAAAGATGCACATATAATCCCCATTCCAAAAAAGTCTAACCCGTCTTCCTGTTCTGACTTCCGTCCCATTTCTATTCTTCCATTCTTTTCTAAAGTGTTTGAGCGCCTTGTGTACAACCAACTTAGCTCTTTTCTGTGTGCGCACAATCTGCTCAATCCTTTACAATCCGGTTTCCGTCCTGGTCATAGTACGACTACTGCTTTGCTGAAGGTCACGGATGATATTCGTTTAGGGATGGACAAGAGGCAAGTGACTGTGTTGACCTTGCTTGACTTTAGCAATGCGTTCAACACAGTCGACTTCGACATCTTACTTGCTACCTTGAGCTCTCTTAACATATCTCCAAATGTCATTGACTGGTTTCACAGTTACTTGTACGGGCGCCGTCAACGTGTTGTGATCCAGGATGATAAATCGTCGTGGTCAAACATTGTTGCTGGTGTACCGCAAGGTGGCGTGCTATCTCCTCTACTTTTCTCTATATACATTAATAGTATAAGCCTTCAACTATCTTCTCTCTACCACCTTTATGCAGATGATCTACAAATTTACTACCAATGTCCTATTGGGGAACTTCCAAATGCAATAAACACGATTAACTCCGATTTAGAACATATTTCGTCTTGGTGTTCATTACATGGCCTGAAAGTAAACCCACATAAGACCCAAGCAATAATCATTGGTAGTTCAAGATTACTTTGTAAGGTATTACCTTCCGAACTACCAGCGATTAAGCTCGATGGTATACATGTACCTTTCAGGGAAAAAGTGAAAAGTCTGGGAATTTATTTAGACACCAATCTTTCTTGGTCTCCACAGGTCGTGGAAGTCAGCAGGAAACTGTTCACGTCTTTGGCATCTCTCCGTAGGCTTCGCAACTTTCTACCATTTGCTACCAAAATTGCGCTCTGCACTTCATTACTCCTTCCTATCCTTGACTATGCCGATATTTGCTATCTAGATCTAACTGAGGAGCAACTTAACAAGCTTGAGCGCCTCCAAAATATTTGTATTCGATTCATATTTGGAATTCGTAAATATGATCATGTGTCCGAATATCGAAAGAAACTCAAGTGGCTCCCGATCCGTCTACGTCGGAATGCTCATATTCTGTCTGCACTGTATTGCGTATTGTTCAACTCTAACTCTCCTGACTATCTAAAGGAACGATTTAACTGGATGCATCTATCTCACACAACTAAGGTTCTTCGCTCTAATTATAACTTATCTCTTTCTGTTCCTACATTCTCCTCTTCTTTCTATAAAAACTCCTTCACTGCAGTGGCTGTGCGGTTGTGGAACGATTTGCCGGTCGCTATTCGACATGCACGCTCTTTGGAATCGTTCAAAAAGCTAGTGAAGGACCACTTTTTAAGCTTGTAGGTACTTATAACTACTACTCCTATTCTAACTTCTTCTATCGCTCTTAAACTTCTCTCTCTCTTAACTTTCCATTTCAATATCTTCAACTATGTTCACTTATAAATTGATGCATGCTGTTATAACATTGTCTGCTGATATAGGAACTAAGTTGTAGGTAACATTGTGCACCGTTACCCTTTTCTGTACTGTTTTTCTCTACTTTACTAACTTTACAAGGTTGTCTGGAAGAGATCGCTGTTTTAGCGATAAGACCGCCTGTTGTACATGTGTTTATATATGATATGTATATGTGTATTTCAATTATTAATGGTGTGCAATAAAGATAATTTGTATTTGTATTTGTATTTGTATTTGTATTTGTACTTTCCGCAAAAAAGATCATAAAAATATTGAACGATTGATCGCGATTGACGCGTGGCAGACAACAGAAAAAATCGCATAGTCGCTTTAACAATTTGCGGTATGTAAGCATCCTATCCGATCGCCAATTTCCGGGAAGAATCGACTCCGGAACGTTCGACGAATTTGTCTCAAGTTGTGTCACTGGAAACAGTCACGATCCTAGATTATCGTTGCAAGGAGAATATTGTTTATGGGCTAAAAGTGTTCTGATTGTTTAATAAGGTACTACTTTTATTGGGTATCTGTTTCTTTTCCTGTGTGCATCGAAAATAAGTTTCTTATTTTTTTTCGATAAAATGTTATCAATAGTTTATCATCATGACGAAAATAGCAACGTAGGATGCATTTTTACTATAATTATTATGGAAGAAAGTTTTCCAATTTTTTCTATACTTTTACTGCTTGTAAGTAGTAAAATGTTTACATATTATCTCCTCTCGGAATTGAAAAAGATAAGCCCTATAACAGTTTCAAACCAGCTAGCTAGTATTTTTCGGCGCGTAGGGTCAGTTCGCCAGTTCGCTGACCGCCGCCAGTTTTCGACTTTTTCGTCGACCTGTTTGATTAATCGACATAAAATAGAAATAATAAATACATTAGAAACTTAAAAAAATACTATGGCAATCCCTAAGAGTTTAGTTGTATTCATACATAGGCAAAATGGCTGATTGTCTAAAGAGTATGGAACAAAAAAATACACAATATGCGGATCGCAACGGTCGTGTCAGGACGCGTGCTTTATTACGTAAAAAATAGTGAGGAGCCCCACAGTTCATGATGAGTTGTTAAATGTTGTTATATGTTTTTAATTTGTTTTTTACTTGTATTGATAGACAATGAGTTGAAGTATTTACTAAAAATAATTGTTACGCTAAATTTCTTTGGAAAAAGTATAATATTGAATAGTCGGTAACTGGCTACGGCGTTTTCGTAGAATACCTACTTCTCGACGGTGCGGTCGAAAACTGGTGTGACAGAGTCCAGTAAAGTTGCATCTTTTTTGACATATTATCAAATAGAACTATTGATTCTAATTTCAGAATTGAATCTTATTTAGACCAAGATTTTGTCAGCCAATTTTCGACCGGATTATTTCAAATGTCTTAAAAATACCACATGTCATAAAACTATCTTGGTCGAAAATGAGATTATGTCATCACAGTAAGCCATATTCCGACTACCATATTCGAATTATTATACATTTTTACAGTTAAATTATATTTTTTTGTACATTAAATTCATCACACGATGTACCATCATCAGCAACCTTTATCAGTCCACAGCTGGACATAGGCCTTTCCCAAGGCGTGCCACTGAGCCCGATCTTCGGCTTTACGCATCCAGTTGCCTCTCGCCACCCGGCGCAGATCGTCGCCCCACCTTGCAGGGGGGCGTCCTACACCACGTTTAGGAACGTGGTCTCCACTCTAAAAGCCGTCTTGTCCACTGATTGTCAGCTCTACGATAGATGTGTCCAGCCCACTGCCACTTCAGCTTGCTAGCACTTGAAGCTGTCGGTGACCTTAGTCCGTCTCCGGATTTCTGGATTTAGGATCTTATCTCGGAGGGACACACCGAGCATAGCCCTCTCCATTGCTCGCTGCGCGACCTTGAGGTTGTGGACCAGTCCCACCGTCAGTGTCCACGTTTCGGCTCCGTAGGTCATATCATAACGAATCGAAGGCTTTCGTCTTGAGGCTCTGCGGTATAGATGACGAGAGTATGTGACGGAGCTTCCCGAATGCAGCCCAGCCCAACTGAATCCTTCTATCGGTTTCCTTCTCGAAGCTGTTTTTATGAAGCTGGATGGACTGCTTCTATTGTCGTACCTTCGACGATGATGGGGGTAGGAATAATGTGTACATTGAACATGACCTTGGTCTTGTCCACGTTCATTCCTAGCCCCACTCGTCGGGAGGCTTCATTTTGGTCGGACAATATTTCCTGCAACTCCTGCAGCGTCTCTGTCATAAGGACTATGTCATCGTCAAAATGCTAATACGAGAGATATTCGCCGTCTGTGCGTATGCCACATCCTTTCCAGTCCAATAACTTGAAGACATCTTCCAGTGCACAGGTTTCGGTGACAAAATATCAGCTTGTCTCACACCTCTGTGCAGCTGGATAGGTTTTGTTTGGGAAATCTGAATTTGGACGGACATATTGGCTGAGTTATATAAGCTTCTCAACACATCGATGTATCGATAGTCAACTTGGCACCGCTGCAGGGATTCCAGAACAGCCCAGGTTTCAATCAAGGCAAAAACTTTTTTACAGTCCACTAACGCTAGACACAGGGGCTGATTGTACTCGTGAGTCTTTTGTATAATCTGCCTCACTGTGAGAATATGGTCTATGGTGCTAAAATCTCATCGGAACCCGGCCTGCTCCGGTGGCTGGAATTCGTCTAGTCGTCTAGCGAGTCGATTCGTTATGATCCTCGAAAACAACTTATAGACGTGGCTCAGGAGCGAGATTGGGCAGTAGTTTTTCAGCAGAGTTTTGTCCCCCTTTTTATGGAACAAAACTACAATGCTCCAGTTCCACGCCTGCGGAGTTCTCCCTGTTTGCAAGACTGAATAAATATTTGGGCTAGTCTTGTGAGAATCACTATGCCGCTGGCTTTAAGAAGTTCTGTTGTTATTCCGTCCGAACCAGGGGCTTTTCCGTTTTTAAGCTGTTTGAGAGCCAACGCAATCTCCTCACGACTGACTTCGGGAAGGAATCTGTGGCTTGGCTATCAGGTTATGGTACACGTGAGGCATATAATCGGCTGTAGAAGTCCTCAATCTAGTAGAGTACCTCTGGCTTAGAAGCGACCGTTTTTCCGTTCTGCGTCTGGAGTTTTGAGTCAGTGTTTTTGCCCCTGTTAAAGCATATTGGACAAAAAACTGTACGAAACTTTCTTTCAAGACTAGAAAATTCAAATTCACATTCATAAATTACAGACTAATTTTATGCTACCTTTGAGGTATTATTTAGACTAAGTGCCAAGTGTAAGTGTGTGTTGCCAGTGATGACCTACGGTGCTGAAACGTGGTCTTTTACAGTTAGCCTTTTCCAAAAGCTTAAGATCGCTCAGCGAGCGATGGAGAGGGCTATGCTTGGTATTTCTCTACGCGACAGAATTCGTAACGATGAAATCCGTAGAAAAACGAAGGTTACCGACATAGCTCTCAAAATAGGCAGGCTGAAGTGGCAGTGGGCAGGCCATATAATAATATGTCTGTTACTAACAATACTAATATAGTCAATAAGATCATTGTTACTAACCCATTCTTACTAACTATCTTCATGTCTGTTTTGTTTTGTTATGTCATGTGTATATGGACTGTAATGTGTCTGAAATAAAAGTATATTATTATTATTATTATTATTATTATTATTTTTATTTTATTTTTGCTTTTCTCCCATAAAGGGGTATATCAACACTTACGTGCGGGCCTTAGCCAAGCATGAAAGTTGGTGTGGTCGTATCCATCGATAAAAAATTTCTGACTATCCTGCATGTATTAAGTATAGTTGCTTTCTGTAAGGTGACGTATGTATGAGAATGAATGTTTAATAGTTTGAGGCTTGTGTGAAGAGTTTGAGGTATGACTCCAGTAGTTGAGAGGACGATTGGGACGGTTATAACTTTTTCTACTTTCCACTGAGTTTTTATTTCGATCGCTAAGTCTGTATATTTAGTTATTTTATTTGAGTATGTGGATGAAAGATTGTGTGTGTTAGGAATGGCAATGTCTATTAAATATACTATTTTATTTTTCTTGTCATGTAAAGTTATGTCTGGTCGGTTGTAATGAATTGTCTTGTCAGTCAGTATGGTCCTGTCCCAATACAATTTATAATCTTTTGTATCTAATACTGCGTTCGGTGCGTATTTATAGTATGCTGTTTTTTCTAATAAAAGTTTATATTTGTATGCTAAATTTTGGTGAATAATTGCTGCTACTTGATCGTGACGATGTTTGTAGTCAGTTTGGGCTATTGCTCTGCATGCTCCTGTAATATGCTGAATAGTTTCTGGACATCCCTTACATTTCCTGCATGAGTCATCAGATGCGTTCGGTTGTTTTATGATATGTTTAGTATAGTTTTTGGTCTCTATTATCTGATCTTGGATTGCTATTATAAAACCTTCCGTTTCCGGGAACAAATCTCCACGTTTGAGCCATTCGTTCGACGCTATCTTGTCGACGTAGGGTTGGTTCAAATCGTGGAGATGTCGTCCGTGAAGCGCCTTGCGGGCCCACTCATCCAACTTAGTCTGTTTATCTATCTGTTTTTCATTTATTTGCTGGGTTTGATCGCTTAAATTTAAAGGAGTTAACTTTTTATCGCCTTGCACTATTGCTTTATGTAAAAGGGATGTCTCAGCTTTAGCATGAAAGTATGATCTTAAATTTGCTATTTGTTTATTGTGAAGATTTACTATATCGATAAAACCCCTACCTCCATCGTTACGTGGTAGTGTCATTCGTTGTACACAAGACCTAGGATGGTGCTTTCTACTTTTTGTCAGAGATGTGTGTATGGATCTTTGAAGGGATTTTAATTGAGTTTTATTCCAATTTATTATTCCGAAGGAGTAAGTGAGAATAGGGATTGCGTATGTGTTGATGGCCTTAAATGTATTTTTTGCATAAAGGTGACATCGCAATAATGCATTTAACCTACTTTTGAAATGTTTTGTTAGGGTGTCTTTGGTGTCCTTGTGTAGTATTTGTTTCGATTGGTTGTAACCTAGATATTTGTATGCTTCGGTTTCGTCTAAAGAACTGATTTCTTCTCCGGTATGTGTGAGGTGGTGATGTTTATATATTTCCCCGGCCTTGATGGAATTTATTCTACATTTATCGATACCGAAATTCATACAAATATCGTCTGAGAAGTGTTCTGTAATCTGTGCCAGATGCTCAAGTTCTTTTTCGGTAGAGCTGTAGAGCTTTAAGTCATCCATATATAACAGATGAGTTAATTTGTGAATTGAAGAAGCAGCCGAAGGATCAGTATTTTTTTCTTTATAGTCTAAATTATAGCCTGCTTCCGACAAATTTAACATATTGGAAAGTGGATTTAATGCTAGGCAAAACCAAAGTGGACTTAGTGCATCGCCTTGAAATATACCTCTCTGTATTTTAATGGGCTCTGTTATTACTGTATTAGTGTCAGTAGTCAGTTTCAGTCGAGTGGTCCATCTTGCCATTGTATTTTGAAGAATATTATTATTATATAGTAAGGAAGACCAACAACCGATGGGGAAGAAAGGTTCTCGAATGGCTACAACGTCTCGGCAAAAGGAGTAAAGGCCGCCCTCCAACCAGGTGGACTGATGACCTGAAGAAGGCAGCGGGTAGTCGCTGGATTCATAAGGCCCAGGACCGGGAGGAGTGGCGAACGTTAGAGGAGGCCTATGTCCAGTAGTGGACTATAAAATGATGGATGGAATGTTAAGTCACATTAAATTTAGTCATGTTCTAGGCAAAAAATTGTTTAAAAATTATAATATTTCTGTACTCTAATCTAAATAATGTTCCATTCCAGCAGTTTTCTTATAGAACAGGCTGCTTTGTCATAATCTGAGATACCAAGTTTAGAATGCCAAATTTTTCATTCTACAAAAATGAAAAAAGTGGGGTTTTATTTCTGTGATTAAAAATATGATTAAATCAAAAATTGATCTAGTAATGTGTTTTATTTTGTTGTATTAAGGTTTTATACACTTTATATTTGAACAAAATATGGGTTTTTATTCAATAATAAATTAATATAACTGAGTACTTTAAGTATTTGTCTTAATAATCCAATAGTCGAGAACTGGAGAAAATAAAGTCGGAAAGTGGAAATTTCGGTCGAAAACTAGGAAAACGGGCATTTTCGGCTTTAATGTTTTTTATTTAAATATTGTTTGGTTTTATTTAAAAATAAACAACATTCAATGAAAGTAGACTTATATGACAATGTGTGTTATTTTTTTCCATTACTTAATCATATAAATTCTATTTATTTCTTCGTTCTGAACTTGACAACTCCACTAATCGGTCGAGAACTGGCGAAACCACCCTATACGGTCGTTTGTTTGTTTTTTATAGCGCATACAAGATGCATACACGATGCACGAAGCAGTGAGATTTGGCATTTTCAGCTGCAAATTCTAGCGCGCGTGTAGCGCGTTTTCCGAAAAGACCGTATACTCACTGAAAAATACGGTAGTTTTGAACCGCTCTAAGTCCACCACGCTGGCCAAATGCGAGCATAAAAATTCCTGGAGAAATAGGTTAGAAATTGTAAATACATATGTACCTAAAACAAAAAAGTTAAATAATTCCAGATTTTATTAATAACATGTTTTCTCGCAATAAAAATTGATTTTAAAGTTTATTAGTGTTCTTCTAAATAAATTTTTTGAGATGGCTATTACATTTAAACCGCCAGCTGCTTCAGTAAAATACATAATACCTAACTATATTACCTATCAATCAAATTATGAACAAAATACATAGTCACTTAACAGAATTCACAAAAACAACATGGCATCGGCACCACGACCGACGTTTTTTGTAGTTGACTCGTTAACGACGTTTAGTGGGTACAATTGACTCCCAAACCGGGGAGAGGGACACGTGGCGAAGGTCATTACGACCGAGTGGGTTTTTATTATTATCTGTGCACCGTTTCACAGTGTCAATAATAATAAAACAAGACGTCCACGGAAAAAATCTCTGAAAAAAATAGGTACCTACTTGGTACAACATTGAACCTTTTGGTATGAACGTGGTATGATCAAATGTATTAATTTAACGGCCTGCGTGGCGCAATGGTTACCATGCCGGACTGCCAATCGAAGGGTTCGGAATTCGATTCCCGGCGAAACAGAAATTTGAATGATGGGTTTATATTTCTGTTGTCGGTCTGGGTGTAATCCTCTTTCAATTTCAGTATTATTTGATACTTTTATGGCAGAACAACGCCGGGCACACTCGTTCTTCGTTTTTAGCATCATCTATAGCTCCGGCTTAGGAGTCCTGGTTTAATTCCAAAATTAATTTAGAATATTCAACAAAATTTACGCATTATCACAGGTATTTAGAAGTAACAAACGTATTTTATATTAAACCACATTAGAGAGATACGTCGTCATAATTAGATGTTCGTCTATCAGTTTTAAATAAAACCGTCATCATCATCCGGGAACAAATCAATCTTGTAACTATTATCTCCCATGCAAGGAAAATCGTTTATAAACAACTGAAATAGATTATAGGACCTTAAAACGAACTCTGTGGGACTTTAATCTGGATTAACCCCTATTAAATACCTTTGCCAGACTGACACGACCAGTCCAGTCTGTCCAGTCCACCAGTAACCTCCGGAGTAATAGCGAAATTACATATACATACATATACAAATTTGCTGGAGGTTATAGGTAAAGGATCATTTAACGGCAGCGAACAAATACAGCAGGTGGCCTGCACGCTCGTCTGCTATTCCTTTTGAACAAATAAAAATAATAAAGCCTTATTTAACAGTTAACATTATTCAAACGGGCAAAATCGCGTACAATCGCTAGTATTCAAGCAATAAATTCCCCTCGTCCCAAAGTAGGGAGCCACGTGGCTTCCGTTAAGGCCATTAAGTGCCAGCCGAAGACAAATTACGCGTTCATCATTATCGGTGGCACCACTTCGCGTACAAAAGAACTGGCTAAAAATATATCTTCAGATGAATGACGAATTATTTATCGTTCATCATTAAGTTGAACTAGCTTTAGGTCCGCGGCGTCCAACACGTGGTTATCATTCCTTACGAATTTATATGTCATAAATCTTGCCCACATAGATCGAAATGTCAAAAACTCTAGTACAAATCATTGAGGTATTATTTGTACAAATGTTAGTACATTATACCATGATTATACCTCAATGGTACTTAGGTCATTTTGCAAGGTCCGCTCTATCTATGTACCAAATATCATTAAAATTCGTTCAGAAGTTTTGTCGTGATAACGTAACAGACACACACAAACACACAGACAGAGTTACAGAGTTGTAAAACTAGAAAGAAATAGAAAACATTTTCAATTACATTTTATCCATAAACTACTACTTTTTCGTGAATTATTAATGTCTTGTTGAAATTACAACTCTACAGAACATCTAATTTTCCGATTGACAATCCGTCCACCAGCCGCGGGGCTATAAGTTTGTTCCCTCGTCACCGTGTGGCAGCTCGCTCCTCACACTAATTACTTAATGGGTCATCACTCGCATTCCCGAAATCTCCGACCAAATTAAACGCTTCGCTGTTACGCTGTATACGCGTGTTGTTTTTCGAAGTGTGGTTGTGTTGGGAGCGGAAGCGGTTTTAGAAGCGTCTTTAATTTTTTAAAGAAACAACTATTCAAAAAACTTCTCTATAAATAAAACTTTTATGAATTATCAATCATGCTTTAGAAACGAATTTTACAACTAGTTTGTCATAATTGCTATAAGTATTAACGTTCATTATGACTCTATGAGTGACGTCATTTCATAAAGTCAAGTATGTACCAGCAAGTCTTGTACCAGTAACGTTGGTACAGAGATTCACAACTTTGATTTTTTTAATGAAACGGTACTTCAATATCGCTTAGATCGTTGTTCGCTATGATCCAAAAATTCCCTTAAAATTTCCCCTGAAAAACTTTAAGGAACATTTTATGGACTACCTTATGGGGCCTTTACAGATAGTCCATAAATTAGTAGCCTTTAATATAGGTTAGTAAAAGAAATTACCTTAAGACTTAATATAATCTAACAGATATATTTACAACTTTATTCCTAAAGCTAGTTCTACCAAAACTGGCTTATTTTTTATAAATCCTACTCGCTACATCCCATCCCTTGACCACACCAACTAAAGCCAGATAACGACAACCCCGGCGCTCCCGCGACGCGACGCGAGGCGACACACATGGCGGCACTAATTAACGCGCACCAACTATCTGTCAATCTGAGCAACAGCCGCTGATGGGTGACCGCTTGTGGTCAACGTCGAGGAATTGCCGTATGATTACAGCATTACCAATGCCCGTTATGACTATAAAGTCCCGGTGAGTACTCACCGTTAATTTTGGGGCCACCTGACTAGTTTCGGACCGTATCGAGGTCCTTCATCATGAGCCATCGCGTGCGTCGCTAGGTGGCCTCGACGAAGACTATATAATTTAAGTAAATTTATAGTAAAATTCTCGTTATATTTATTTTTAAACAGTCTAACATAAGATAGGATAGATTACGATTATCACAGCAAATGCATGGTCTATATGGAATTCCTGAGAGATAAAGAAACGAAGTGACTCAGTGTTGAATTGCTAATAATAAATAACGTTGACAGAATGAAAATGTTTAAAAAATGTTTATGTAACAGTTCAAAGAAATAAATAAAATTCTGTACATTGGAATGTTCTTCATTGTTATGTGTTTGATTTTTTATTGGGACCCATGTATCCCCCGGTTAACGTGAAGAGGAAAGCTTCGTCTAGCGCAATATATACATTTTAATAATAATGCACTACGTTTACTCTACGGTAGAAAACGTAGCCTAAAATAATGCAACTTTGTTTACAGTACGTATGTATGTATTCTGCACCGGGGACGTAATAATATGTATCTAAGAACAACTTTAACTTTTCTTTATATTCAATTTCAGTTCCATCAATAACTAACGGAATATAAATCTAGGGTCATACAAACTGCTACCTTACATTCAGATATTTAAGACAATTAGATCCACAAAACATCATTACGCACATTTCCACACCATCCAAAAATAGGCGATATTTTTCATGTGTTTCCACGTGCGTCCCACCGCTGTCAACGGCACCACACCCCGCCACTTATCATCAAATTCATTAGCCGTTCGTATCCAACAGATTAATGACTTTATTCTGACGGACATAAATACGGACTGACCTTGAAACGATACACGATATACATACGTTAATTAGTCGGTATAAAATTTTAATTTGTGCTTTAAGAGCTTTTTAGTTGGTTAAGTTGTAAGAGTTATAAATATGAATAAGGTCTGTCACTTTTTGAAAGTTTTTTGTTTTACGTAGAGTTACTACTACACAGTATAAATAATAACGAACGCTAGGCCACCATGTTAAAACTCTTTCTTTTAAAAAAATATCAAAATAAAGTCACGTGAATATTGTTCACTTTATTAATCTATTAACTTTGTGAAGGATATTGTGAAGGATTGAAAAAGATAATAATTACATATTGTAGCTATAGTTTTCTTGCTGTTTATTTTTTGTGATGTGATGTCATAAGATATTTCATTGAAACAACGAGTCATTTGCGCCACAAAGTACGTATATATGTATATGGAAATGTTTATTTAGTTACTTTTAGCCACTTCTAAACCAAAAACTATGGCCTAGCAGCCATATTATAGAGTTGCCTCTTCAAATGGAACGTTCAAACTATAAAATAAGATCAGTATAATATATATATATATAATATCAGATCAGATCAGATCAGATCAACATCGAAAAGAAGAAAGAGCAAAGAAATAGGTAAATTGTTTGTTAGGTATGTTATTATTTGCTGTTAAAAAGTGATGTAGAGTTCCGTCCAAAGTTTTCTCCCAGCTTTACGTTAGTAATAATTAGAAGACTGACTTTCTTTGAGAATATGTATTCGACAATGAATATTTACATAATATTATATATTTTTTATTTCATTTGGTGATATATGGTTACTTAAAAAATGAGTGCTTCCTACTATTTGAAAATGACAATAAGAGGACACTTTCAATAAGACACATCGACGTAAAATCAATACTGTTTCTAAAATCCTTGTTCAAAATAAACTCACCTGAGTTTCAGTGACATTCAACAGCTTGGCCATATCTGCGCGCTCGCCGGACGACAGGTACTTCTTGACCTCGAACAGCTTCTCTAGCTCGAAGATCTGCCGGCCGGTGAAGGTGGTTCTGGCCTTCTTCCGTCGCCCGGTCTCCTCTCCCTCCTCGCTGGTCATCGACCCCTCCCCGCCGAGAGGAGATCGCACGTCGTCTGTTGACTTCTTGCGTTTGATTAGCTTTGATGGATCTGGAAGAAGATGGATGTTATATATTTAATCTCAAACAAGTGTATTCGTTTTTAGGTATAGATTTAGGGCATTTTATAATGCTTCACACTCATAGCCCCAAACTGAGACACCTTAAATTAGGATTATGTCGTGGGTATCATGGATTAACATTCACATAATAAGGATGCGGCGGTAAACAGGTACTTTGCGATGGAACCAAGCAAAATCTACTGTCACCCGCATTGGGCAGCGTGGTGGAGTAAGCTCCAGGCATCACCAATAATGGGGAGAGAGAGGAGTCGGGCATAATTCAAGGTGGACAGACTTTAGGGGCGACTGATTGTGACAAAAATTTGCTTAAGATAACAACAAATAACTCAAACTAGAGCACATTACGGCCGTCTGTCTGCACAGCGCAGAGTTTTGTTATTGTTTCATACAATTATCTCGAATTTTCAAGACGTCATCTACCTTCTAATACTTAATTTAAAACAAACTGATACTTCTCACATTTCAGATTCACAACAAGTTAACAATCTGAATGATGATGATGATGGCGAAGGTGATAGTAATATTCAATTTACAGCTATAAAACAATTTGCAGACAAAGTTAAAGCGGAAATTCAGTTAGTTACCGGTAAATCACAGTGCAATAGTGGTCGCCATAAATTAGTCAAATATTATTACCACTAACTGCGCTCTGCACCATTAGGTGTATTTTAATACGTTTTCGCGATATACGTTTACATTTAGTTTAAGTGGGTAAATGACATAAGAACCCATTTCTTGGAGATAATTTCTGTTCAGTAAATAAATGCCCTACATCTGCGAAATCGTAGGAAACATAGTATGATACGTATTAGTAGGGGGAGTTGAAACTTTATTAAGACTTTCTAGAATGTTTAAATTGTAATAATCCCTACTAATATTATAAATTCCAAAGTAACTCTGTCTGTCTGTCTGCTACGCTTTCCCGGTTAAACTACTGAACCAATTTTAATGAAATTTGGAACACAGACAGAGTGGACCTTGGTAAAGGACATAGGATGATTTTTATCCTACGGGAACCAATAAAACGGGTCCACACGAGCGAAGCCGCTGGCGGAAGGTTAGTTAAGTATAAATAAATTAATATGCCAATAAAAAGTATAGATTCTTGTTAACCTTCAATTCTATAGACGCAATATATAGGTACTTTTCATACAATAGCTTTATTATTCATCAAGACACGTCACCACTAACATGATTCGCCAAAATTCAGCAAAGTCTTTTATCTTAACTTGAGTAACACTTACTCACTTAGAGTCTAACATCAATTCAAACAAAAGAAAGAGGAGGAGAGAGGACTATTCTTAAAACGGCTGATGCTAAAATACTGCAATTAACTTTAGGAGCTGTAAAAACGCGATAAATCGGACAATCGGCGGCTATCCTAATATAATGTCTATTTCAGCTTCGCGTATACTTTTCAGGCCTGCTTCTCTTTTGCGTCCATAGGCTTCAAAATCTACAAATTAGCATAAAAGAGGCCACCACATACCCACTAAATATTTGAACGGATTTTCACCAGTCATATTTCCTGATTAATGGTGCAATTCATCATTTGCTGCAGTTATAAAATTTAAAAGCTACGAAGGTCGCTAACATCCGTCGAAAACCGGCAG
This sequence comes from Pyrgus malvae, assembly GCA_911387765.1. Taxonomy (NCBI): domain Eukaryota; kingdom Metazoa; phylum Arthropoda; class Insecta; order Lepidoptera; family Hesperiidae; genus Pyrgus; species Pyrgus malvae. Next base: position 21,007,062 of record OU426966.1, on the reverse strand, counting down.
GCGTCGTTACTCTTTGTATACAACAAGGCAGTAAGCTACTTGCATCAAAAGACTTACTCAAAGTCAAACGTCAAGTGAAACAAGTACAAGAAGACCCCATTTTAAAATCAGCGAAGCCAAAATACCGCGATTAAAATAGTCGATAAATCGCCCCGCAGTGCAATCGGCGCGTTCGTCTTTCCAAGGCTTAACTTCATCATCATCAAATACAAATTGTCACGAAACAGGCGCCCATGAAATACTTCAGCTGTTTTTCACAAGTCATATTTATAATGTGCTGATTACAAATAATGATTGATTAATAGTGCAATGTATCGTTTGGCGCAGTTAATTGATTTAAGAGCAACGAAGGTTGCTAACATTCGTCAAAAACCGGCAGGAGTCATTGGCCTATTTAGGCACTAATACGATACTGAACTGTATACATCAAAAGACTCACTAAGAGTCAGACTTCAAGCAAAACAAGTACAAGAAGACCCTATTCTAAAAGCGGCGAAGCTAAAATACCGCGATTAACAGCTGTAAATAGTCGATAAATCGGCCCGCAGTACAATCGGCGGCGATCAATCCGCCCTTTTCACCCGCTCGTCGTCGGCAATTAGAATATTTGGCACGTTCGCAATCATGTCGTCTGAAATAACAACCATTGCAGAGTTGATGTCTTCTAGATATGACCTCACTTTTATTACTCACGAAACATCAAACTTTATCTGATGTACCTTCTCCCTAATCTAAATGTTACTTCATTTTCGATCATCACAAACTTAGATAAAAATATTTTCATTTAATCTATCTCGTGTAGGTAATCTTTGAGAAGACTTTAACTATTTATGAGGAGCATGGCATTAGGAAATTGTCATACCGGTAAACAGCTGAACCGCAAAGAAAAAACAACTACATGAAAATCTGGCAAAATCAATATATTAGCAATCACACATATGCGTAATAATCGTTATCGTTGTTTTTTTTCTATAATGGCATTGTAAGCTCTATGCATATTGCCAGCGTCAAGTTTAATTTCTGCATCACTTTTTGCCAGTATCGTTGAAATTAGACGAGTTGGCTGCAACCCTTTTCGAGTGTCACTGCTGGGCACGGGTCTCTCCCCATTATTACTTAGGAGCCCGGAGCTTACACTAATGCGAATTGTTGTTGAACTAGACGTGTAATAGTAGATAAAGTCAGTAAGTCGTCAGAAATCAAATATCTCAAATATATATGTATTTTTTAAAGAGTGCTGCAGTTATTTCCGGCGCGTTTATTATCTAGCCCAAACGGGCACCTAAAGGCGATGACTGGAAAAAATGTCATTCATTAAGCGAATATTAATTCCTAATTGAAATAAATATTTTGATTGGATTTGATTTGGATCAGTCAGTCAAGTCAGTCAGATATTCAAGTAAAGTGATGGCTTCTTTACCAGAACGTGACCTATGAAATTTTGTAAGCAAGCTGAAAAACCAGCACTGCTATTTTATTTCATAACACTCGTGTAATGTAATTAACATATTATATCGAACAAAATGGCATGAAACTTTATCCGATATAAGTCATAAATACACCAAGAAAATGAAAATAAAACAAGAGCACAATGTCTTTTCCTGCCAAAACTCCCCCATAGATTTTTTGCATACTGGGATCTATCGTCACTTCGTAAGGTGAATTTGATGTTGCGTGTCTTTGAACGCGAGTGGCCAAGTCTACCAGCCCCACAATCTACGGTGGCATCGACTCTTGAAGATAGGACGCTCATTCACATGCTATAAATACTCGCGGGTAAAATATCATCGCCATTAGAACCTGCCGCGTTTGTTTTGAGCGACGTTGCTTTATTACTGCTCTGCTCATTGATGTAGCTGGGAATGGGGTGTTTTAAAGAAAAGCTTTAGGCCTCCTCAATTATGATGGATGAACTGTCTATATATTGAATGCACAAAGTTTATAGCCGGCCTCGATGGGGGAAACACTACAACCCTTATTTTGCCTCCCACTGCTAGGCACAGGGAGTCCTGGAGCTTACTCCACAACGCTGGTCCAATGTAGAGACTAACCAGTTGTCGGACGATTTTATATAACTTTTCAGGCCTCCATCCAATAAGGTTTGACGAATGCTATCTATTGTTACGGGACCGAGCGCTTAGCGTGAATTAAATTTGCCTCTAACCCATCCACAACCAACTGCGCTTAGCGTGAATTAAATTTGCCTCTAACCCATCCACAACCAACTGCGCTTAGCGTGAATTAAATTTGCCTCTAACCCATCCACAACCAACTGCGCTTAGCGTGAATTAAATTTGCCTCTAACCCATCCACAACCAACTGCGCTTAGCGTGAATTAAATTTGCCTCTTTTTTTTTTTTTTTTTTATAGTAGGGAATGCAGTTACGCACCGTCTCGACCTCTGCCGGGGGGACAGAGGGAGGTGTGTGGGACTCCCCCCTGCCGTTACGAGGCAGGGGTATACCCACTAAACCCTACTGCGCTCCTCCATCGCCAAGGTGACGATGTCGTGGGAAATCGGCTGAACCTTAAACTTCCACGACATCGTCGACGACTGCCTGCCTTGAGTGGCAGGCCCTACATGCTCCCCTTATGGGGAGGCTACAGGAATGACCAGGAGCGCCGGGTCATTCCTGTCCGTCAGTGATGGCCTGTGCAATGCAGGTGGAGGCACCCCCGTGCCCCCAGCCTGCAGGCCACCACCGGGGGGAGGGAGAGAACGGTCGTATTGCCGTCTTCTCCTTCCCCTTCTTCGTTTGCGGAGCGGGGGTTGGGATGGATCGTCCTCTCTCTCCCGCTCCGCCGCCTCCTTCTGCGAGATGACTTCCTCGCAGAAGGAAGCAACAGCTTTCCAGGCTCTTTCGCTTCCGAGCATGGCCCCAACGATGCTCGGCAGCGAAAGATCCCGGCCGACAACTGTGCACAAGACTCGGCGCTGCTGCTCCCAGCCCCGGCAACTTTCAAGGCTGTGCTGCGCCGAGTCTTCCGCCGCGCCGCAATGGTGACACGACGGGGACTCCTCCCTCCCGATTCGGTACAGGTAATTTCCGAAACATCCGTGTCCGGAAAGTACCTGCACCAGGCGGAAGGTGAGGAACCCGTGCGGCCGCTCCTCCCACGCCTCGATCACAGGACCGAGGGCGTCGAGAGTGCGGCGTCCAAACTGCGCGGAGGCTAGGTCCTCCTCCCACAGTTGGACCATAGCCTCACGCGCATCCCGCCTCACCGCGTCGCGCTCTTCAGGGGCTGGCCACTCACCCAGCGCCTTTTGCGCCGCCGTCCAATCATAGACGGTGGCCAGCACCCTGGCCTCCAGCTCCCATGGAGGAGTTGCCGCGAGCGCGCATGCGGACGCGTACCCGACTGTGCGGTAGGCCCTCGCCACCCGCTGTGCAATGGCCCGTTGGGGCCTGCGGAGGAGGGCCACGTTCTCCCGCCGATGCAGGGAGTCCACCCATACAGGGGCGCCGTATAGCGCCATGCTCTTTAGGATGCCGGCATAAAGACGCCGGCATCGTGAGCTTGGACTAAATTTGCCTCTAACCCATCCACAACCAACTGCGCTTAGCGTGAATTAAATTTGCCTCTAACCCATCCACAACCAACTGCGCTTAGCGTGAATTAAATTTGCCTCTAACCCATCCACAACCAACTGCGCTTAGCGTGAATTAAATTTGCCTCTAACCCATCCACAACCAACTGCGCTTAGCGTGAATTAAATTTGCCTCTAACCCATCCACAACCAACTGCGCTTAGCGTGAATTAAATTTGCCTCTAACCCATCCACAACCAACTGCGCTTAGCGTGAATTAAATTTGCCTTTAGAGGCAAATTTAATTCATGTGGATGTGTGTGGATGGGTTAGCCCATCCACAACCAACTGCGCTTAGCGTGAATTAAATTTGCCTCTAACCCATCCACAACCAACTGCGCTTAGCGTGAATTAAATTTGCCTCTAACCCATCCACAACCAACTGCGCTTAGCGTGAATTAAATTTGCCTCTAACCCATCCACAACCAACTGCGCTTAGCGTGAATTAAATTTGCCTCTAACCCATCCACAACCAACTGCGCTTAGCGTGAATTAAATTTGCCTCTAACCCATCCACAACCAACTGCGCCCGTTTTACTTAGCTGCGTATATCGCTTGAGTTCTGCAGCATCATCTGGTATTACGAGAGTATCATTTCTTAACCACTAACAGCCTTATTCAAAAACGTTCTTCAAATTTTGAGCAATATGTAAAAGAAAGTTTTAGAAATTGGCATCCGTAAACATTGTTTAAAGTTTTAAATACTACTTAAAATACTAATTAATCAATTACTTAAATAATACTAACGAAGCTATTTAACGAGGTTTTATGAAGAAGTAAGTTTTCACTGCTCACTCAGCTTTTGCTGAAGGTACATTTAACTCGGGAACATTGTTTATTATACACACTGATGAATATACGCTAATGGATAACAAGTAGTCCAACAAAGAACAAAGATGAGTGATTTAGTACAATGATCACGCGAAGACACGCGCAATAGATATATCATTCGTGAGAAAAGTTCCTCATTCATCGTCGTATGCAGTTTTATTGTTAGCTGAGTGAGGACTGCGGGTGTGAGCTTAGTTGACAAGCGAGCGGAAAGTTCTACGTAGCTGATTCACGGTGGACGTTAAAATGTAGTTTCAGTTCGATAGGGATCAAAACAGGATAGAAAGATGTATTTTTTTTTTGTTTATTGTATAAAATCCACAGCTCTAGGATAATACACATGTAACTTGTAGCGAACTTCCGCTACTCATCAACAGATGGCACCACGGGTATTCCTGAATCACGCTATCGAAGTTTTCGGAATATCCTACCATATATACAAGCTCCCAAATTGAGTCAGTTGGAGCGCGGCCGCTCCCCGGGCATGATCACCTCGCCCGGCGGGAGATCTCCCTTTGCCAAAAACTAATAACTAACTCACAGCCAATAAAGTATTTACATTTTGTAGCTTTAACATTTAGGTTGTACTAAGAAAATTAACAGAATAACCGAAATCTATAGTGTGTATTTGTCTGTATAAGTCAGTGTTTATTTTTATTTATTCTTATATTATATATATATTATATAATCTTATATTATTTTTCAGTAAATAATTGATTTTGATCACCTTCACAATCTTCCAGCAGTAACTTTTAACTAATTATTTATTTTTCTGCTTCGCAGGGAATCGAGCCCTGGACCCCCGATCGGCAGTCCGGCATGGTAACCATAACCACACGAGTCGTCAAATGTTTTGTCAAATATGTTTTGTTACGATATCGAGGTATGAAAATACACGACTACAAATGAATAACTATAATCATGACGCACATGAAGAAAACATGCACGATAGATATATCAGTCATGAGAAAAGTTCCCCATTCACCGTCGTGCGCAGTTTTATTGTTAGTTCAACACTGCGGGTGTGGGCTTAGTGGACAAGTTAGTGTAATTTTGTACAAGGCGGATACAGTTAGTCGCTCCATTGGTTTATGTCTGTGGTACAACTAATTCTTAGTCGTTGAAATGAACATGTCATGTAATTTGTCTGTCGTACTATGTATAGATATAAGTCAAATTATGTTGGTGTATCTGTTTTTTTTTTTAAATATTAACAAAAAGAAAAATAAGGTGTATGGGTGTTATAATAATATTTTAGTTGTTACTAAAAAAGGGAAACATGTATTAATAATTTACAATAATTATGAAATTACTTTCTTAACTTGTATTTCCATTTTTTTTCTTCTTCAAGTTTTAAACGTGTTAAACCTCATTGTATTCCTATATTTTCTGTAATGCTTCTGTAGGTCGAGAAATAAACCTGTAAAGAATTTTGTACTTAATACATAACCCATAACATAGTAAAGAACACACCAATATTGGTTTATTATTATGAAGATCAAAATCACATAATTAACCGCTATAACGTAACCCTTAAGTCGTTAACTTCATAAACAAACAAAATCTTAGATGGATACAATAAAAACATTGACTAATTTTATTGAGTCATACATTTCAGATGTAACCCGCTAATCGCTTCGCTCATCACAATGCGTCTCTAATGGAGACAATGCAGTGCTGACAAGTGAGATTTAAGAATCACACGTCGGCCGATATGAATTACATACTGGGAAACGTTAGCCACTAATCCCTTCTTGTTACCACGGAAGCTTGTGTTATTATAGAGATGACAATTTTAGAATTTGCCTACCTAAAATCATTTTGTTATGGGGTGTGTTTCATATTTTGTTGACATTTTTAACTTAATACACAACTGGAAAGTTATATGATGAATAATAATAATAATTGGTGAGTAACAACACCACGGCCTTGAGTTCTCTCGGGGAAGTTCCTCTGTTCATCGTCTCCGGTAGACGGATTGATAACCCAGGGCAACAGGTCCTCACCTCTGGCTTGCCTTTTTAGCTATCCAGTAGTATCCAGAGTGGAGTCGTTAGAGCTGCTCGGGGTTGGCAATGTAATTAAGTAATTGGCGTAATAGCGAGGAAACTTATCTAACCTTTAGATATACAACTCATCGTAAGGACAAGAATAGCGTCACATTTTATTGTAAACATATTATTATCATCTACAAATCCGTTCAACCATCCCAACCAACCGTTAACAAAACGAGTCAATTCTCACGTAGATTATCTGTGAAACTAGGCAATTACGACACTATGGTCCGAAATTAAACCTTATTGACATACTGGCAATTAAAAACAAGAGGCTCGAGTTAAAACGCCCATAAAACCTCATTAACGGCCCATGCGGCCCACCGCAGTGTAAAACATAAGAGGGATCTATGCTGATGTCGGCTAAATAAACACTATCAGGAAGAATAAATTTCCCCAAAACAGCCAGATTATAGTTTTAAAGATGCTAGCCAGCTGGCGGAAATATATATGTCTCTTTTTGTCATTATGCCGATGGATAGAGTAAACAAGATGAAAGAAACCACATGTCTTTTTGCGAGTGTTTATTTATTTAACTACAGTAGACTAGTTGGAGACTGAATATTGCATACCTTGAGATATTGGTGTGAATTACGTTACACTATTATTTATAAGTTTAGACTTTGTTTTTCTGCACACGTTAAACTTTCCTTGATTTAATTAATTATTCTCAGACCCGTGTAATGGGATATTAAAATACCTCTCAATTCCGAGAGGAGTCCTACGCCTTGTGTTGTGAACTATGTTTTTTTTTATTTGAATGGAGTAGCAGACGAGCATGCAGCAGGCCACGTGGTGTTAAGTGGTCGCTGCAGCACATGGACATCTACATACAACCTCAAGCAAGCATAGGTAAGTCTTGTCTGAGGTCGTATGCAGTTGCTACTCCGAAGGCTGGAGGTCGCCTCATGTAAGTGTGGGCGGCAACTGCACCTTTCCACCGAACCACAATAGAATTGCTCACGGCACAAGTGGGTGCAGCGGTGGTACTTCCCCGGGGGAACTATAATAGTTCTACCACCTACAGAATTGTAGATTGTAATACAACCTCAAGCAAGCATAGGTAAGTCTTGTCTGAGGTCGTATGCAGTTGCTACTCCGAAGGCTGGTGGTCGCCTCATATAAGTGTGGGCGGCAACTGCACCTTTCCACCGAAACACAATAGAATTGCTCACGGCACAAGTGGGTGCAGCGGTGGTACTTCCTCGGGGGAACCATAATAGTTCTACCACTTACAAAATTGTAGATTGTAATTTGCAACCATTACAATAAATAATCTTTTGTATCAAGCTTTAATGTTGATGTCTACAAACCGGGCAAGGACCTATGGGAGTCCGCACCAGGCATGACGCAGGGCGCTAATGGCTGACTACTCAAGAAATACTCAAAACAAGTGATGTTTATTCTAGAATGAAACGTAGTGTAATATGACGCCGTCTGCTTATAAAGATTCAACTGGTCACTGCAAACTAAACAAGCACATGTTCAAACTAAACATAAGTTCCACTGCAGATGCAGATTCTGAAATGGCGAAGAGAAATCGGGAGTACACATGCACTCTGTAACTGTGTCGTAATCACACCTAGCAGAAGTCGGATACTGGTCGGCAGCCTAGTTAAACTTCTGGATCCCAATGACATCGCACGGTTCTCAATAACCGTCGGCCTTTTTTGTATCGGGAGGAAACTTTCAAAAGGTTCCCGGCACCTTGGGAGAAGATACCGGGTTACTTGGGATTTGTACCGCACTAAAACCCCCTCGGTGGCCTGCCTCTGTGCTAGAGGAGGATAGGGAATCAGATGAACGAGGGGCTAGAGTACAATAGATCATTTACTAGTCGGAGTAGCCAGGGTTTTACCCTTCCCAATCAAATGAAATAATAATAAAGTAGATGCAATATATGATTCCAGGTTAGTAACGCAACGGAGAATATCGAGTAAACAACGAATGAGCGATGGATGTCGTCGGAGGGTCGTAAATGTTTCCGCTATCGACTGTTTATGTTTTTTTACAGTTTAGTATTGGTTAGTTCAACTGAATACACAGTTATTTGCTACTGACAAATAGACAGAATGAATATTATTTATTTAAACTTAAAGTATTACCTTAAAAATAAGGAACTCAAGGGCGTGCTTATTGCCTAAATGGCATCCTCTATCAGCCAACCCTGGGTGACGAGTAGAGCTTAGAGGTAGAGAGTGGAGCGTAGAGATCCCAGGGAAATTATTACGTGAATAAGTTAAAACATTGCTTTGTTTCTTAAACAAAATGAAATGCTTAACGATTGGTACCCTCGATAGAGCTAATATTTTCCTTAAACTTAAGCAGCGTGGCGTTATTAGGTCGCTGCAGGCCGCGGCACACATAAGCCCTGAGGTCGTTTGCAGTTGCAGTGCTAATGCTACTCCGGAGGCTGATTTTCACATGTTAGTCTGGCAGGCAACCGCACCTTTTCATTAGTTATAAAAAACCGGCCAAGTGCGAGTCGGACTGACGCACGAAGGGATCCGTACCATTATCTATTAAACGTTTATTGTAAGGGAGCCCCCTTAAATATTAATTTTATTCTATTTTTAACCGACTTCAAAAAGGAGGAGGTTACTCAATTCGACCGCTTCGTCGCTTTCCGTCGCTTTCCGCTTTCGTCGCCATTCGATGCTTTTTTGTTTGTTCGTGAATAACTTCGCCGTTTATGAACCGATTTTGATGATTTTTTTTTGTTCGAAAGCTTATACTTCCGAGGTGGTCCCATTGTCACCAAGTCAAGATCTGATGATGGGGTCCCAGGGAAATCGAAGAGAACTCTCAAATTTTATAGGCACACATATTGATTTTCTTATATTTTCTGAACCTAAATTGATATTTGTGCATAGTAAATATCATCTCATGTTGCTGAGCTGATGATGGAAGGTACTACGAAGGTTAGGAGTTGAGAGAAAATTCTTTCGATAAATGTTTTTTTGTTCAAAAACTTATATTTCCGAGGTGGTCCAACTGTCACCAAGTCAAGATCTGATGATGGGATCCGAGGGAAATCGAGGGGAACTCTCAAATTTTATAGGCACACTTATGTGGAAATATCGCCAATTATACTTAAACAATACAGAATTATTAAATTAAAGGTACTAAAAAGAGTGAAATTATAAACTTTTTAACAAAAAAAACCGCCTTCAAACGGTAAAAAATAATATTGTTCAGTACTTCGCATGTTATACTTTTTCTTGCTAAGGGTAGTGACTCTTAAAACTGTTTTGGAGTCGGTGCCCATTCAGAGCGAAAGGTACTCCATTTTACTAAGGGCCCGACTCCAAAATAGTTTTAAGAGTCACTACCATTAGTAAGAAAAGTATCAAATGCGAAGTACTGAACAATATATTTTTTTACCGTTTAAAGGCGGTTTTACTTTTGTTATAAAAGTTATATAATTAGTATTTGTTGTTATAGCGGCAACAGAAATACATCATCTGGGAAAATTTCTAATGTTTAGCCATCACGGTTCATGAGATAAGTACAGCCTGGTGATAAATAGACGGACAGTCAGCGTAGGCTTAGTAATAGTGTCCCGTTGGAACCCTTCGGTTACGGAACCCTAAAGATCGGGTAAACAACGACTTGTTACAACAGTTATTTGCTTACTAACCGACAGTACAAGTACATATAATTTAGATTCGAGTGAGATTATTACGTAAATTAGTTAAAATATACTTAAGGAGGGTCTGATGTAAAACATCTAATAGGGCAAATTACATCTAACCCATTTTCGGCTTGGCGACTGTACGCATGACTTCCTTAACTAAGTAGTAACTTACTACGTATACAACCTACGTTGTAAGGTTATGTTTTGTGCTTTTTATAATGTTATTGGCTAGTTTAACTGAATACACAGGTATTTGCTACTGACAAATAGACAATAAACCTACGTTGATACTTGATAGATTACATCTAATACCTTTAAACGAGCAATTCTTGTACTCGTATGTACCTAAATATATAATTTGAATCTCGGAAACGGCTCCTCCGACTTTCATGAAATTTTGTGAGCAGGGATTTTCGTATATATATTAAATACCATTTAATCCGTGAAAAAAATTAACTCTTCCTGAAATGAACGCAGGAAAAAACAATGTTTGCGTGTTTTCCTGAAAACATACATACGTATATTGGCGAATATAATGTAATTATATTTTTTTTTGAATTGGGAGCTGAAGGAGGTAGCGTAGAATCATGATGGTTTCTATTAAATTTAATGTCAAGGGCCTGTCATAATATGGCGTTCTTCTGCCCATTTTTTTAAATAAATAAACCGAACAAAAAGGCAGACGGACTGCGTGGTGTTAAGCGATCACCATCATCTATGGACACGGGCAACACCAGGGGAGCCACCCGAGCTTTGCCGGCTTTGAAGGAAGAACCCCATGGTATAGTCCACTGGGAATGCCTCAGCTGAAAGATTGTTCCATAACCTATACGTCCGTGGTAAAAAGGAGCGTGCAAACCGGACTGTGTAAAACCGCCACAAGTCCAGATGGTGCTGGTGGAACTTTAACCTTCGTCTGGGATTGAAGTATAGGTAATGTACTAATTCTGGCCTCCGATTTTTCTTAATTCGGACGGGTTGACTAACTTTACACTTTTAAATCAACCGGTAAGAAGGTAATAGAATGAAATCTGCAGAGTATATCTTTGGAGTAGATAAGACTTCGCTGCAGCGACAGCGACCACTAACCTCCACGTGGCATACATGCTCGTCTGCTATTCGATTCAAATTAATAATTAATTCAAATTAATTAATTAATTAATTAGATTAAGGATCCGTTATTTATATAAAACGACGTTATCGATGTATTTTTTGTTCATTAAGTCGTCTTGTGAATGCTACAAAACTTTTGTTTAAAAATATACATATAAAGCCTAGAAAGCCACAACAAAACTAAAAGTCTCCAGAGCTCCACCAAGTTTGAACCGCACCTCATCTTGGTCCCGTGAGAGTATCTTTCAGTTTAGACAACAAGGTTTCATTTACCGCAATATGATTTATGTATATCACTACATGAAGCTAACTTAGTCATGATATTGGTTTATCAGAAGTGAGAAGAGCCCCAACAGCTGTTGTAGAACGCACCAACAAATCGGTGTCGGCTGCTGTCTGGAATTGAATCGAGGAATATAGGGATGATAAAATAATTTAAAATCATCGTACTTCGTGGAGGCGCACACACATCAGTAATAGGCATTGTTCAAACGATTTTAGTGGACAAAAATGAAATGATGAATCTAGAGATCTTTCCTGATTTGACTCTTGTTTTAGTTTATCTTTTTTTTATTTGACTGGAGTAGCAGACGAGCATGCAGGCCACGTAGGGTTAAGTGGCCGCTGCAGCCCATATACATCTACATACAACCTCAAGCAAGCATAGGTAAGTCTTGTCTGAGGTCGTATGCAGTTGCGCTGCTGCTCCGAAGGCTGGTGGTCGCCTCATGTAAGTGTGGCCGGCAATTGCACCTTTCCACGAAACACAATAGAATTGGTTCACGGCAGAAGTGGGTGCAGCGGTGGTACTTCCCCGGGCGAACCATAATAGTTCTACCACAAAATCTTGTTTGAGAGAGGCTGCAACACTTTTTGCACCCCACTGGACATCGGTCTATCCTAATAATTGAGAAGGCTGGCTAGCTTAATCTACCACGCTCTTCCAATGCAGATTGTAGGAAATGCGGCTTTTGTTATTGACACAATATTAAAAATTTAACTGTCTGTGGCAGTATAGTTTTGATGTTCTAATATCAGCGCCATCGATAAAAAAAAAAAAATGCCGGAGTTTTGGCGGGAAGTCAGAAAATACATATGGTATGTAGGTACTCTTGTTTTATTTTTATTATCTTGGTGAATTTTTGAGTTATATCGCATAAAATTGATGGCATTTGTTGTGTACTGTAAATAACCTACATCGAACCTGAACCTAACATAACAGTGCGAAAATATGTTTTTTTCAGCTTGCATCCAAAATTCCACTGGCCGCGTTCTGGTAAAGTAGCCATCGCTTTACTTGAATGAATGTTTGACTGATTTGACTGACTGATTACTGATGACTGCCTTTATCTATTACATATTACTCGTCCAGTTTCAACGAAACTGTCAAAAATTCCTCTTCCCCCCGGACCGCCTCTGAGCGTAGACGTGAAATCAGTGCTCCGTTCTTTTATAATTATTATAAAAAACTAATTTAAAAATTAGAAATAGTATTAAAATTTGAACGAAAAATTAGGAGTGCATAATCGACGCCGAAGCTGTTATAGTCGTGTGAGTAACGCTATCGTAGCTCTGTTCTCTTCCATCATCCGTGCCACACTACGATTGGTACACGCATTGACAAATAGACGCTTCGCTACTGGTTGTACATTGGATCAACACTGCGCGTGCGCATTCAACAGGTGGCCTACTGAGAGTTGTTGTTGTTTACTGTGCAAGCGCATCAACAAGTGACTGACGATCGTCTGTGCGACTCTGCGGCCCTAGTAACTATTTGACGCGTGCAACTGGTCAACAAGTGGAATTATGTATCGCACACCAGAGAAGTGTTATTCAGAGTCAAACATTCAACAGGTGTCGAGCAATCCAGAATCACCCACAGCTAGTTTTGTAAACACCCGTAATAAACGCAAACGTTCTGAAGAATTACTTACTGATCTTACCGATTTTAAAAATGAAATAAAAGACATGTTATCATCTTGGATGTCACAACAGAATAGCGAAAGAGAGCAAATCACAACGTCATTAAAAACAATCGAAGGCTCGCTTACATTCCTCTCAACGCAGTTTGATGACATGAGAAAAAAAGTGGAAGATTTAGAACGTGAAAATCATAAAGATAAGCAATACATACTTATTTTGGAAAATCAAATCGAGAGTCTCCAAAAATCTCATCGCAAATGCTCATTTGAGATAAAAAACGTGCCAAAAGTGACCGACGAAACAAAAACATCTCTTGTAAACATGGTCTGTCACTTATCCTCGTCACTTAAGATGGATATTAAAACTAGCGATATTAAGGACGTTTACAGGGCGTCTAGCAAGGGAGAAAGTAAACCTATAATAGTAGAAATGTCTTCCTATATACAAAAATGGAATCTCATGCAGGCAGCCAAAAAGTATAATATACAGAATAAAAATAACAAACTAAATGTTCACCAACTTGGACTGAAAGGTAACTCTCCCATTTTCCTTTCCGAACATCTAACCCAAAAAGGAAATAGACTGTTTTATTTGGCTAGAGAAATGACTAAAACTTTAAAGTTTAAATTTTGTTGGACGTCGCTCGGAGAAGTACTCGTGAGGAAGGATGAGAACTCCGCAATTATTAAAATAATAAGTGAATCACAGATTAAAAGCATAATAAGTGAAAGCAACAAATGACTATCGTGCTGGGTGAATTCTATAACAATAATATCGTCTGTTAATTTTATTGTTAGTTTTTGCATTTTATACATGTTTTTGGTTTTTGTACACACACATTTTCACACACTTACACTACATCATGTACACATTAGTTACTCAACCACTGCATTCACTACACATTACATATATAGTCACCACAATAACTATTATTATGGGGTCAAAGTTCACCTATTAATAAATATTTTGTATATAACCCAATTTGGTAAAATTGGAAGACAAAGAGAAATAATGTTACATTCTCTATACTATTTAATTAATACCTTTATGTCATTTTATTGTTCCCATGTAAAGTTTAATTTAGTAAATATTAATTTAAATCCGGCAACTACACGACAACCCTTACGCTATCCGCAATATGGATAGTTGGTCCAAAACAAATTCTGATATAGACAACTATCAAATTGCTCAGGCTCTCGCATGTGATCCTGAGGAGTGCTATCTACATGTCTCATCGCAAAACCATCTTACGATTCTCACTCAGAATATCCGGAGTATTTACAAGAATATAGATGCTTTCCAGGTTTTATTACATTCCCTTAAATTTGATTGTGATGTGTTAGTTATGACGGAGTGCCACCTTTCAATGAATAAATCAATACCGCATCTTAATAACAATTATAATACGCACTATACGATGAATACGTTAAACCAGTGTGACGGAGTGGTCCTATACGTAAAAAAAGATCTGCAATATAAAGTATTTGAACCCTGTGTTCAGAATGCATCTTGTCTAGTAGCCTTACTTACAGATATAGTTATAATATGTATATACCGTAGCCCGTCAATAAGGAAGTCTGACGACTTTGTTTCTTCACTTCAAATACTACTTGATAAATATAAAAGCTATCAAAATATAATAATTACAGGTGACATTAATATAGACATTAAACCCGATTCCATAGACAGTAACTGCTCAAACTACCTTACTTCATTAGCTTACTTTGGGCTATTACCGGCACATACACTTCCTACTCGTGGTAAAAATTGTATTGATCACATGATGTTAAAAACTACTTATGCTGCAAAAACTTTTGTACTAAATAATGCTCCTACAGACCATTCAACTGTTCTTCTAAATCTGAAATTAAGCTCCATCCATAGACAATTTAATCCTTTTAAACTGAAAATTTCTATAAATTATACTAAAGCATTAGATGAAATAAAAAATTGTCTCGTTGATATTTTAACTATATCTGATCCAAATCAAGCTGCTGAAAGTTTGGTAACTCGAATCTCTTTGGCATTGAAAAATAATGAAACCACAACTAAAGTACCAATTAGAAAACGTTGTATTCAACCCTGGATAACAATCGGAGTGTTACGTTGTCTTAGGAATCGTGATAAATTACACCTTAAAGTTAAAAAACAACCGGATAACCAAATTCTCAAGGTAACTTACACGCGCTATAGGAACTACTGTCAAAAACTAGTACGCAATCTTAAAAATAATTACGAAAAATCAAAACTAGAGAATGCTCATAACAACCCGAAAGTATTGTGGAGAAATATAAAATCAATCTGCAGCATAAACAAGAACAAAGATACAAACATCCAAAATTTGCTAGCAATAAAAAGTTCCCCTTTAGATTCAGTCAACCATATAAATTCTCACTTTTCTAATGTAGGTAAAAATCTTGTCGAAAAGTTGATGTTATTGCCTCCTCACGTGACAGCGGACAGACCTCAGATAACACACCATATTCCTCTTAATTCCTTCGTTCTTTTAAGTACTGACATCGCAGAGGTTGGCAGTATCATCAATGGTCTTTCTAATGACTCGGCTCCTGGTTGGGACAAAATTACTACCACTTTTATGAAATTGGCTAAGGAAAGTCTCGTCCCTATATTATGTCACATATTTAACAATTGCTTTGAGACTGGTCAGTTCCCAAAGGTGTTCAAAAGAGCAATAATTACACCGATTCATAAGGGTGGTAGTAAAGATGAAGTTGATAATTACAGACCGATCTCGGTTCTTACTGTTATGTCTAAAATTATGGAAAAACTAATTAATAATCGCCTTAAAAAGTATCTCACTGATAATAACTTACTATCTAAGAACCAATTTGGATTTAGAAATGGGATTTCTACGGAGGATGCGGTACTGGCCTTAACTGAAGAAGTGAGCAACCATCTTGATCACGGTAATAAGTGTGTGGGAGTCTTTTTAGACTTGGCTAAAGCATTCGATACCGTCTCTACATCCCTGCTGTTAGACAAGTTATATGATTACGGTATAAGAGGCCTACCGCACCAGTTACTCTCTGACTACTTAACTGACCGTCAACAACAATTAAAACTAGGTAAATACAACAGTCAACCTTCAACTATTAATTGCGGTGTTCCTCAGCGTAGTGTGCTCGGCCCTACCCTGTTTCTAATTTATGTGAATGATTTGTGCGACTATAAAATTCAAAACTGTAAAATATATACCTACGCTGATGACACTGCTCTGATCTTTAATGCTGAATCTTGGCAAAAACTTAAAGATACTGTCGAGAAGGGTATGAGTAGTGTCTTTAACTGGCTGAGATGTAACTTATTATCTCTAAATATAAATAAAACTAAATACTTGCCTTTCTCAATTCGTAAAAATACCCTGCCTAATGATGATTTCAATATTAAATTACACACTTGCTTAACTCCAAGTTCTTGTTCATGCGTTGCTCTAAACAGATGCAATAGTATAAAATACCTTGGTGTTGTTATTGATCAACATCTTAACTGGAGTCAACATATTAAAACTGTTGCTGATAGAATGAGAAAACTGATATGGATTTTTAAAAAACTAAGAACTATTGCAAATGAAAATATCCTCATTACCACGTATAAAGCACTAGCTCAATCAGTGCTCAGTTACTGCATCCCCGTCTGGGGCGGTGCTGCTAAAACCTACCTTATATCTGTAGAAAGAACACAGAGAGCGCTACTAAAAGTAATGTTCAAAAAACCCATACGTTTTCCAACATTTACGCTCTATAATACTTATAATCTGCTAACAACTCGCCAAATCTACATATCTACCTGCCTTATGAGAGCACACCGTAACCTTCCATATACCAGTAACAATCAACTATCTAAACGCAGAAACCAGCCTATTTGTGAAGTCCCACGTTGTAGAACTAAATTTAAAAAACGGCAATTCTTGTTTATGTCTTCTTTCTTATATAATAAACTAAATAAAAAGCTAAATTTCTATCACCTTACTAGAAATAAACTAAAAAAAGAAATACAAAATTACCTAAGAGATTTGAATTATGAAGAGACAGAGCGATCTCTTCAATTGTCCCCTATTTAGAAAGCAAACACAACACATGTATGTACTCACACACACTGTCACACACACACGCACACACACATACACACACACACGCACACGCACACACACATACACACACACACACACACACACACACACACATACTTAATTATATAATATGTAAAATAGAAACCAATACTCCAATTATATTGTCAATGTAAATTTTGTTGATGTAAACTGTGAATTTTTTTGTCTCGGTGGATGAGCGGGGTACCTGTAACACAGGTCTAGAACCAAGTACAGGGCCCTTGCGACTTGTATATGTAAACGTGTTTATATCAATAAAACATTTTTTTTTTTTTATTTTTTTTTTTTATAAAAAGTGATGCAAAAGTTGTACTTGACGCTGGCTTTATGCACAGAGTTTGCGTTGCCGTGATTTAAAAAAAGTTATGGCGCGCTTTTTGAAAATGGAACACAACACACAAAAACATGCATTCAATTTCACCACTAGCGACCCCTCATCCATAGATCTAAAGTATGGTGGTATTTTCGACTAAAATCCGAAGTTGCCATCCTTTTACCAACAGACGCATAATCTGGTATCGACGTGTGATTTATTAGCTGGCGAAGATTAAAGCCGAGCCCGAGGGACGCGCTTAAGAGTTGCAATTAAATTTAGATCGCTCAGACGTATATACATACTTAGTCGGTTTAACGGCTTGATGTACCACGCATGTCAATGATCTACTGAGCCTGGTTCAGATTTAAGCTTCACATAGAGGTTTGTATTCGTAAAGTAAAAGTAGGTAGGTATAGTCATTTACTTGTAGCCTTGTATCTTTACATTTTACAACGTGTAATGTTATAAAGGTCGTAAAGTGAATAAGTAATAGTCTAAGATCCATCTCTTGAAATGAAAATATCATTGTCTATTAAAGTACATTTCATAATTAGGTATCCAAACAATTAAAGACATTGTCAATAAATGCTTACAGACACACTTAGCATTTTATTTCTAATTTAGTTTTCAAATTATAGTAAAGAAATATGTAATATATATTTCTCTAATGCTTAGCTGCTTAATTGATTTTGAAATAACAAACTTTTGGAAATTGACAAAAACTTTGCGTTTCTATAGCCGTTTTTTATTAAATTGCTATAGAATTGAAGGCAAGAGTATAAGTTAAAACTAAAAACATTGCCTTATATCTAGAAATATATGCTTTTAGACTGAGTATAAAAAAATGGATATTTTGTGTCTTTCGATATGCAAAGATTCACTGAAAAACGAAACATGCAAATCCTTTGCTTTTAACTTTTTATAGTACCTACATTTGCAACAGATTAAAAAAAATACATAGGTTATCGCAAATTGCCCTACATAAATATTTTAGATGCCTATTTTAAAGGTTAGCATTCCCCAGGCGACAGCTACTCGTCTGACCTCAGCCCGGCATTATTAACAACTAACTTAGCTCTCGGAGGAATTTATAGGAATCGCCAGAATGAATTAAGGTAGTTGTGAAAATTTATCTGACCTATATCGAGAAATGTGTCATGTAAGCATACTTATGTATAATTAATTGAAATTCCCATTAAAAATAAGTAACTTTAGCCCTCTGTCCTGATTGTTTAACGGACTATTATTAATAGTAGTCCGTTGTTTACGTGTGAAAACATCCGACACTGGTTTAGCATCGCCCCACTCTCCGGTTATCCTCTGTAACTACTGTTACGTGGTGGAGCTTCAAGACTCTGGAATGTTGAGGTAAGATCTGGGTACTACACCCAGCTATGGGACGCAATATGGGTTACAAAAAAGCTTTCATACAAAGTTAAACTTGATTAATATTAATATAAATTAGTGAGCAGCGATGGCCGAGTGGTGAAAGCCGCGGTCTTCTACGCGACCGATCCCGGGTTCAAATCCTCGGCGCGCACCTCTGACAAAGAAATTTGTAATGTGCGCATTTATCGCTGCTCCACGGTGATGGAAAATATCGTGATATTTAATTGATTACGATGTTCTTCATCGCCGTGCATGCCTGAGAGAAATTCATAATTTCTCGAAAGCATGACGTCCACCAATCCGCACTTGGCCAGCGTGGTGGACTATGGCCTAAATCCCCTCTCACTTGTGAGAATGAGACCTGTGCCCAGCAGTGGGACATAAAAAATGGTTGAAAAAAAAATATTAATATACAAATATTAAAATTATTATTCCAATAATTATCGTTGTTTTTAACATTTTGATGTCACAATGCTGGGCACAGTTCTACTCTCTGAAGTGGGAGAGATTCAACTCCGTATTTATAGACAAGTATTTACTTAGTCAATTTTATCTCTAATATAAAATGTTTATAATACAAATTTTATAATCAAATAATATAGGTTGCGCTGTTACAATGTATATTGACCAATTGGTAAGAATTGAAAAATACGTTTTTTCAATAAAAAAAATTCGCTTGACTGAAAATAGGGCAGTTAGATACAAGACAGCGTGGTAGACCACGCTGGCCAAGTGCAGATTGGTGGACATCTAGCTTTTGAGGAATTTGAATTCTCAGGCAATCACGGTGATGAAAAACATCGTCATTATTCAAATATCACAATGCAATACATAATTATTTTCCCTCACCGTGGACCAGCGATACATACGCACTTCACAAATTTCTTTGTCAGAGGTGCGTTGGGGGTTTGAACTCGGTATCTCCGTAGATAGATAATAATATTATCTCATTATTATTTAAGTAGAATATGAAAGGATTGGTTTATTATGATAATTAGAAATTATAAATAAATCGCAGGAAAAACCAGTTTAGTCGCTTATCTATGGAAAAACACAACGACATATTTCATGAATAAACTCCTCAACTAATCCACGTGTACCGTACCAATGCAAATAATCTAATCTGAATGACAAATTAATTAATTATTGTATCAGCCAAATACCTACACAGTGTATCGAAAGGCAGTAGAGTACGTTCTAAGTTTCAAAACTTTTTACGGTTAACGGTTGTGTAGATGTTCTTTTTCAGGAAGTCCGTTCGGACATACAATACACATTGTTTTAGTGTGCGTATCCCCGAGAACGCTCAGTGCCGAGTAACGTCAGCATGACAACAAAACGTAACAGTTGTCGGTATTGATTTAATATCTTAATTTAAGTTTTTATAACTTTTCAGATTTCTTCGCTAATGTTTCAAATGTTTACTTACACAAAAGCGCTTGTCAGTACACATCACTACTACAACCAAAACCGATCGGTCTTCATAAAATAGAATATCTATACTTACTATTTAAGCACTCACGTTGCTTTGAAAAATATTATTTTGTATTTCTACGAACATTACGTGGCTTGCAACGAGGAAATGAAAGCTCAAATCATGGACACGCGTTAAATTTTTTACTTATGCGTCTTTATATTTATTTATACACTTGGCTGCAACTCTTTTTGCGTCCCACTGCTGGGCACGGGTCTCTCCCCAATATTGGGGAGGCCTGGAGCTTACTCCACCACGCTGCTCCAATGCGGGTTGGTGGAGATGCGGGTTAGTGGCCAACCCGCTGTCGGATGTTTTCAAACCGCCCATAAGGCCTCCGACAAGGTTTAACGACTGTTATCTATCGACAACAACCGGGACCGACGGCTTAACGTGCCCTCCGAAGCACGGAAACGCGCATGAAATTTTTGCCACTAGCGGTCACCCATCTCACACCTGACCGCGCCCGTTTGGCTTAGCTGCATAGATCGCTTGCGTTCTACGCTCGCCGCCGAGCCATGCGCGCTTTATACACTTACTTAATACTTAATACGTTAGTAAAATTAACTCGGGGTAAAAAAATAAGATCCCGTGATCCTAAGAGGCAACTAAAGGTTGTTGCAGTCGTTCTAGAGTTATAGGCGACGAGAATGGAAGCTCCAACCGTAAAGTCAGTAGCCCCGGGAGAGATGGAACGGTCATTATTTTAATTGGTTTATGGGCCTTTTAGGAACCGACTGACTGAATATCCAATTTGGGAACAGCGATGGTCGAGTGGTAAGAAACCTCTTTCTTCGACGCGAACGATCCCGGGTTCAAATCCTCGGCGTGCACCTCTGACAAAGAAATTCATAATGTGCGTATTTATCTCTGCTCCACGGTGATGGAAAATATCGTGATATTTAGTTGATTACGATGTTCTCCATCGCCGTGCATGCCTGAGAGAAATTTATGACTTCTCGAAAGCATGACGTCCACCAACCCGCACTTGGCCAATGTAGTGGGCTATGCCCTTTGTCCCTCTCACTTGTGAGAGGAGACCTGTGCCCAGCAGTGGGACATAAATAAGGTTGAAAAAAAACCAGTTTGATTCAGAATCCTACCCAACCGCTGAGACAGGCCACCGGCTGGGCTTAAGAGCGGTATAAATCCCACATAACTTGATGCTCTCCCTAGGTGTCGGGTACCTTTTGAAGGTTTTCCCCTTAAACCAAGAAAAAATGGTGGCACAAGTTACATGGTTCCACGAGAAACACAGCTGCTACACCTGAAACAACTGAGTTATGTTTCTGTGGAAAAGTGCGATTGCCGACCACACTTATATGAGTTACATCTTCAGCCTGCAGAGTCACTGCCCTACTGAATACAACCCCTGCTTCAGATATACATCGACGGCAGCGACCACATAGCACCACTGTCCTATTTCCTCCTCTACTATTTGGTTTTATGTAAAAAGAAAGACTATGTAATCTCATGAGTTTATAACTTTACTAGCCTTTCGCCAGCGACATCGCCCGCATAGATCCGTTTTGTAGGTAGGTAGGATAAAACCATCCAATGTCCTTTCCCAAGGTCCACTCTATCTGTGTTCCAAATTTCATTAAAATTGTTTCAGAAGTTCAAGAAGGATACCGTAACTTAAGTTAACGTTAAATCCACGTATAGATTATGTACTACATTAATTCATAATCTAATCGTAATGATTTATTATTAGTGGCGAGAAATAAAGAGCAATCAATCGATAAAAGCAATTAAATACATATATTGTTCATTTTATAATCTGTACACACTATCGACACGTATATAAGATAACGTTACAGATACTTTATCCATACTAATATTATAAATTTGAAAGTAACTCTGTCTGTCTGTCTGTCTGTCTGCTACTCTTTCGCGCTTAAACCACTGAACCGATTTTGATGAAATTTGGCATAAACATAGAAAGGACGTTGAGAAAGGACATAGGCTACTTTTTACCGCGGGAAAATATCTCTTTCCCACGGGAAGCAAATGAAATGAATGAAATGCACCGTATAGTGTTATAAATACACTACATGTTATTACTTACTTCATTCACGTCCATTATCATACATACATATTTTATAACTTATATCCTTTTGTTTTATTCTTATACTTTGCTTTTCCTTTATTATTTCTTTACAAAATTATTTACTTTCTGTGTTTGTTTATTTACATTTTGACGCAGCTTTCAAAATTGTCATGTCTGTCTTTTATGTTTCTTATTTTTTTTAATTCGTTTTACGCCATTGTATAAAAATCCTTTTAGCCATTCAATATTAAAAGAAAAGAAAAATTATATGTTTCTTATTTCATTTCAAAGATTAATAAAGTATAGTTTTGTATTTGGATATTCATGTTTTTTATATTAGCCCGTTAATCAATATTTTAATCTATACGTAAAGTTTGTTCGTTCGTTCGTTTGTATGTTTGTTTGAACGCACTAATCTCAGGAACTACTGGTTACAATTGAAAAAATATTTTTGTGTTGGATAGTCCATTTATCGGGGAAGCCTTTTTTTAAAGGCAGACGGGCCGCGTGGTTTTAAGCGATCACCGTCGCCTATGGACACGGGCAACCCCAGGGGAGCCACCCGAGGGCTTTAGGCTACTGGCTATATGACATAATGCTATGACTAATACCGAAGTTCACGCAGACGAAGTCGCGGGCGGCCACTAGTGTGATAATAAAAAGAAAATGGTTTTCTGTCTTTAACATGCTACGAAAGCAATTCGAACGATTTACACAGAACAGAATGTCAAATTCGAATTAATATTTTTTTATGTAAAGGAGTAGCAGCCTAATGGGTGCGTTCGGGTGTGAGATGGGTGACCGCTAGTGGCAATTTTCGGAGCTTCGGAGGGCACGTTAGGGCGACGGTACCGGTTGTTATCGATAGATAGGGATCGGCCTCTAATCTCCACCACCGCATTAAAGCGCGCCCAAAAAGCTTCAGGCCTCCACAATAACGAGGAAGGACCTGGCAGATGGACGAAAGAAGGGTAGCAGCCAGTGTGCCAGTCAACCTGAGTCCTGCGATTGGCGTAGAACGAAACAAGGTTAAGCAGATTTGGGCGCGGTAGGTAGTAAAATGGGTGACAGCTACAGACAAAGTTTTTGGAAATTTTGCACAAAGTATCGCACGTTATTTCGTGTCGGCTGTTTTTAAGAGCAAATAAGCAAACGGAGGCCTAATGAAATAAAAAATATATACGTCATAAATAAATGATTGAGTAATGCCAGGGAATAACGCTAATGAGAAACTAATTTTAGCCTATTTTGTTCATCACTACATTGACACGACTTCGATAAACATTTGATACGCATTACGAATTATTCTTACGCCATTGGACAGATTAGATATTAAAACAAATTGAGGCAGGGTAGGGTTAGCAACTGTATTTTATTTTCATAAAATAGATAAAACTTAACTACCTTATAGCAGATTTAAAGAATAATAGGAAATAAACATTTACTATATTTCTAGTAGACGTAGAGTAGTGGGTTACGAGTATCTCTACGAAACAGGCCTAGTCCGGCCGTATGACATGGGTAGCCAATATTGATAAATTTCATGCCTGTTTCCGTGCTTCGGTGGTCACCTTAGGCCGTTGCTCCCGTAATCGAGCAGTGTGCTTCTACGGTTAAGAAAAGAAAAGAAAAAAGAGAAAAATATCTATTTCATATTAGGAATACAAAATATTCGCTTAATAAATGTAATTTTTTCCCGGTCATCGCCTTTAAGTTTTGATCTTTAGGTTGACCTGGTTGTTGGCCTTTAGGTTTGAACTGATAAAAAAGCGGCTAAGAAAAACTCCCCAATATTATTAAAAAAAGTACATTTATATATTTGGAAAAAAAAGAACATTTATAACAGAATGGCTATGGGTCGATAATAGGCACACGTGTCAGCTGATCGTGTGAATTAACAAAAAACAAGTGAGATTACGGGGAGATGCCCGTGCCCAGCAGTGGGTAGCAGCTAAGTAGATTTCATAATTCGAATACCTACGATTCAAAACTTCATGTAAATTAGCTATAAATAATCGTTAAAACAAATTTAGCTCATTAATAACCGAGCACTCGCAATGTCTTTACAAATCGAAATCTGGTCCAATGAGAATAAATCATCAGCTACTGTTTGTCGCACCTCCGTTGAAAGGTCTGTATATCATGCTGCACTAAATAGCTCGGACGCAAATTGTCTTGCCGAAATCAATCTGTGTCGCTCGCGGCATTAGTTGGGAGATCATCCTTTAAACAATATAGACATATAGTTGTCTTTAAAAAGCCGTTGAACAATATGACGAACACGCTACATGCAATCGCGAAGTAACACTATTGTGTTTCTTCATCAACCACACATTATTCCTTGTTTCTTCTTCCGGCTGCCGCCTGACCTTACAACCGCTGGCATCTGGCTGGCAAGTAGCTGGCAAGCCAGACCCATGAGGGGACCATTAGCCTACGAATAAGCAGTGCTACTGCATATGACCTCAGGCAAGACTCAGGCTTGCATGAGGTCATGTGAAGATGTGCATGGACTGCACTAGCCACTTAACACTACGTGGCCTGCTTGCTCTTCTGCTAAAGTTTTTTTGTTTGAAAGCATGCAGTTGTAGCAACCTTCCGCTACTCATCAAGAGATGGCGCCAAGGGTATTCCTGAATCACGCTATCGAAGTTTTCTGAATATCCGACCATATATACAAGCTCCGAACTGAGTCAGTTGGAGCGCGGCCGCTCCCCGGGCATGAACACCTCGCCCGGCCGGAGATCTCCCTTTACTAAACTGGTGACCCCGACGTGATTTGAACACGCAACCTTCTGGTGTGTTGCTTGAGGTCGTATACATATTGCTCTGCTGCACCAAAGCCGAAGATCGCCTCATTTAGTCTGGCTGTCATGTTATTTTACTCACGATTTGTCACTGACATCGCTCTATTTTTCAGTAATGGCTTAGCATCAAGATTGTCCAATTCTTATATAAATATTTACACGAAAAGAAAGTTATAATTTTGTAACTGACTCACAATATTTACAAATTGGAGTATTATTGAGTCTGCATAAAACTCTGATGACGTCAACGACAGACAGCTTACGTAGATAATTTGATTCCAAACTTGTAATGTATGTAAACATAACAATGTTTACGTCTATTTTATAATTATAACAATAAAACTTGACTCTGCATTTCTATAAAAGTACATTAATTGTTCGGATTGTTCCAGTCTTGTTGATGTTATATTATCTGAATTGTACCTACGTAAATAGTACCTATTGTTGATTTATTTATGGAATTTTTACTCCATAATAATATTTTAAATGTTTAAGTGTGTTTGTTTGTTTCTTTTTCCTCCTTTCACGTGGAATTTTAAATGGAGTCTGGTAGAATATGGAATGATTTTGTCTATGTTTGATCTAGATGACATTGGCAACTTTTTACTATGGTAAAACACCCCATTCCAATCCGTAATCCGTAATAATGTACATATTTGATCAATTATAACAACGTGGCACAGAGCTACTTCACTTAAAAGTACCGATCAGGTGCGTTACGTACCCAATTATAAGATATATTTTTTCATATTACTAATATACGGACAGACCTAGGTCAGTTTTCTAATAGCTCATCTAAATATAAGTTGGCAACCCTAATGACGGACGCAGCTGCATTGCCCGATAGCTTATTGCTCGGACGTTCAAATTATGCCTTGCAAACTTGTCACTACAACGTAAGCACTAACACACAACTTTATCGCCTTGTAATAACGTTTAATATCGAAACGAAAACCTTTTCTCAACCGCAAACCAAAACTAGCCGCGTATTGAGTTCTATTAAAACGTTACAATATAAATGCAAGAACGACTTGAGATTAGAATGGCGGTGTTTCAGTCCAGAGGGTCAAAACCACCCCTGCAGACCCTATTCCCTTGTGATTGGGGTCATTTTTGGTTGTGCTAAGGCTAAAGATTAGGTGGTAGAGTATTTAGATAGAATCCTATATTGATTGTCGTAAAGAACAGCAATGGGCTGTGGAAGGGAGATTAATACGGATACTTTGTAGGATTCGCTTAATATAGCCATTTGGCAATCACGCTCGCTAACTAATGTATGGGCGATTAGTTCTTAGCCGTGTCGGGTCGAATAAATTAAGTGCACTAATAGTTCAAAAATAAGCCGAGAGAACAGAGTACCGAAGAGTATACTTGCAGACACATAATAGTAGCAGTTCTGGCTATTTCTAATGCAAGTATATGTATTTAATACAGAGATAAACCTTTCATGATTAGACTGAGGAGATAGGTACTACAAACTACAACTGACCTATTTCTTCTATAAACATTTTTTTTAGGTAATAAGATGCCATAGACTGTTTGACGTTTTCTATCACCCTTACGGGCTGCGACAAATTTTAACTATCTGTCTGCAATTCTTTTTTGCGTCCCACTGCACGCGTCGCACTGCACTTTGACGACGCGCGTGGCGTAATGATAACCATGCCGGACTGCCGATCGTAGGGTCCCGGGTTTGATTCCCGGTGAAGCAGAAATTTGAATGATGAGTTTAAAATTTCTGCTCTCGGTCTGGGTATTTGTGTTTCTATATTTGCGTCTGTACATGGTACCCACGACACATGGTATATCTACCCTACTGTGTTATTTTATTTATTTATTTATTTACAACGTTAGCAGATGGCTGTGGCATGTGGCACATTGACACATGCGATAGCTATCACGTAATGTCCTTATCGGCCCATAGCTACTCTGTAAGAAAGCTAGTTATTGTATACCCCATATTTTAAAACAGGGCTGAAGTTTTTCTCCGTCTGCTCTTTTCTTCAGCTCAGCATGGCCTAAGCGCACCCAGAGCAGATAGAACAAAAAAATTACGTTCACTAAGAGTTTGTAAAGGAACCGTACAGTGAATAAAGAATATTTCATTTCATTTCATTTCAACTGCAGGACAAGCATCTCTTCCAACTATTGGGAGCAGAGATAGGTAGAAACTTTCATGGTTATAGATGGTGAAACTTCAATAATTCGTCCGCGGAAGTGCTATTGTACTCATTATTGTAGTGAAGCAATTCTTTTGTATTTCGATAGAAAGACGTGGTTGCTGGAGAGATTTACAGCATGCGACCCTCAGAATGTTTAGTAGCAGCGCAAGTAGCGCAACACAAGGGTCGATTTTGCTTGATGTTATGTGTATATGGTATCCTTGGTTTACACTACTTATTACCACGAGGCCTTCAAACGTTTGCTACTTTTTTTGAGTATAAAATATTTCTAGTCAATTTTTTTCACTTTAACGATATCTCAAACATATTTATCAGTAGCAATCTTTTATAAAAATAATAATAATTCCTTGTTATCAGCAACAAGGCCCATAGCATTCTTAGTAGGATCAGATTATGATAGTACTGAAAAACAGACTAATACATTGTATATTTACATTTTATCGCATTAATGTTACACACATTAATATAAATGTAAAATATAAAATTTATTTTAAAACTGTGCCTGATAATCTAAATAAACCTGTTTCGAATAATAATGTACTGCTATATAATAAATTGAGTTAAAGTGAGTTTATCTTGATATTAAACTAATTCGTCCGGTCCTTTCCACTTAGTGGTAGTTTAGTCTTGGGCCTAGTCGGTCACCACTGAGAGCGCTCAATTTAGTTCATAAACCAATGGCGAACTAGTTCGCTCTATTAGTTCATTAAATATTTTTTTGAAATAAATCAGTACAAGCAATAAATTCGGGAAAAATATTTTTATGAATATTGTTTATTTTTATTTAAAAAGTACAAAGTATTACGTGCAAAGTTCACACGTTTATTTATGTAACATAGAATTTTTTATTCAAATAATAATAAAAACTTAGAATAAATACATTATAGAAACCAAGTTCGCGCGCCCAAATTGCATCAGTTTAATTGGTGTCATTAATGGCACCAAGTGCCGGACCGCTCAGTAATATTTAAGGTTAAAGTACGCCGAACGTTTCACAACACTTTTGGAAAAAAAGTAGTCAAAAACACTGAAGTTTTCAGTATTTTGTAGTATTTTATAGTTAAATTGGTCAAAATAAAAATATTTTGTTTATCAGATGTGACATCTGTGTGAATCTATTTAGTGCTTCAATTTTGACAGCTGGCTTGTAGGAAGACGCTCATTCTATACGTACTTATTCTAAGAATAAAAAAGTAATTCGGTTGGTCACGTAGCGCCACTAATGAAGCGGACGCTAAAAATATATAAAAGGAACTAAGACCGAGTTCATCGATAAACTAGTTCGCTAGTTCACCTTAAGAAGCGCTCTCCCAACTAGTTCGTTCACGAACAACCCAAGACTACTTTCCACTGTCTTTTTCACGTCGTCAGTCCATCTGTTCGTCATTCAAGGAATTTTCTTCACCATCGTTGTCAGTTCTCCTAACTATAGGTACTTATTGCCCCTTTAGCTTGCAGATTTTGAGGGTTATGTCCGTAACTTTCGTTCGTCTACGGATTTCATCGTTACGGATTCTGTCGTGTATCTAATTATTATGGAATTAATAAAAAATTAACATCGATAAATTAATTAAGAACGATACCCGTGAACCCTGGGCAGCAAGTTCCAGGGATATAGAATAAACTAAACCACTGAATCTATGTAGTTTCCTTTCCTTACGGCCGATTAAAACCAATATTCAATCATGATTCATTATTGTGAATTTTGGTAGAAAAATAATTGAAGAATCATCCATCCATCCATCAGCCTTTTATAGTCCACTGCTGGACATAGGCCTCCCCTAACGTTCGCCACTCCTCCCGGTCCTGGGCCTTCTGAATGCAGCGGCTTCCCGCTGTCTTCTTCAGGTCATCAGTCCACCTGGTTGGAGGGCGGCCTGTACTCCTTTTGCCGAGAATATAAGAAAAAATAATACTATAATATAGAGAATTGAAGAATAATAATACTGAATTCCGATCTATCTGAAACTTGACGACCCCTATGAAGCAATGGTTACCACGCCGGGTTACCGATTGTGGGGTTTTTTATTCCTGTCGGGGCAATTTCTGTATACAATAGAGTATCTCGGTCTGGGTGTTTGTATTCCTGTCTTTATGTGTGTTCGTTGCACCTACGATACAGGGAATCCTAGGGGGGTGGCTAAGTCTTTAAAAACTTACATAAATGCCTAATGTTTCCTGAATAACAAATCAAGAATAAGATTCGATGAAACATCTTGAAATGTGACTTTATTTGCATTAAGGAACGAATGAATCATTTCAACTTTGCATCAGCGCGTCTTCCGTTATAAATCGCTAAAACACGCACTCAGAGCTCGCTAATAAAATTCATAAATCGTCGCAGGTGCTTCGACAAATAACGATAACCCTGTTGATGTCTCCTCATCCTAATTAATGTACCATCATCCCAGCATTCATTGAAACCATTTAGTTTGAAAACAGCTCACAAACAAAGCAATGCAAGTACGCACATCGACTTATATTAATATCATTACACCGCCAGAAATACAGGCACCGCGTGCCGAGCACTTTCAACTAATTGACTGTGATTTACAACTTGCCTGCTTTATAGCTTATGGTCGCCAGAAGCAAAAAGACACATCTGCGCGCTCATTACGATCCAAAATAAACTCTAATTGACATCAAAAGAATACAGTTTTAAGTGTCCATTAATGGCTCTATACAATTTTATGCACCGTCGTTTATGGCAACCTCCTACCACAACTTCGTGGAAGTTTTCGTTTATTTGTCAGCGTGTGTGGGATTTTTGATGGTTATATCGACGTTTTGAGCTTTGAAGAGTAATTACTGCAAGTTTTACGAACGTTTTTGTAATGTAAAGCGTTTAATAAATAAAACGTGGGGTGCCCGAAACCGGTTGATAGCTCAATTGATAAGATAAACACTGCATTCAGTAATTAAGGGACTGTAAAATCCTAATGGCGAACGATTAAACGATAAATCATTACAGAGTACTGAGAATTAATGGATATTGGATTCTTATTATTCTTTACTAAGACGATGAGATCTACGTGTTTAAAATTCAGCTGATAAAGCTTATGGCCCAAAGTTTTGTCTATTAAAAGGACATCTCACATCCCAAAATTTTTAAGAGCATGTATTAAATAAGGACGATATTATAATAAAATTATTATATTAAATTAATAATATCATACCTTTCGATGGCTTATCTTCATCCACCGGACTCCACCCAGGTGAGTCCTTGGATTTGGGCACTGACAAGTTCAGGGGCTGATCGTCCGTTTTCACCCCAAATTGCACTTTCTCGTACTCACTCTCACTAGTTCTACCACTTCGCTGCAACAACTGTTCCTGCAGTTTGTTCTTATGCACACTTATGTTAAACTTCCTCTCCGTTAAGTCCCTCTGCACCTGCGTACTCTTCTCCTGGTACGAATACTTCTTTTCAAAGTTCCTTTTCACGTTCATCAACTGACTCACCGTAGATTTATCGCTAACGGGCGCCTTTTCGCCGTTTTTGTTCGCTAACCCTAAAATGTATTCTATCGTATGAGGCGTTGGCTTTTTCGGTGGCTTCCCGTACACGTGAGGATGCCATGAGAGCTCAAAGCCTTCTTCTTTCTCACTATTCTTACTCCTATCATCGTTCTCACATTGCGTCGAGCCGTCAACACCTGTAGTTTCCTCATTTTGAGGATTCGAAAACTCATCATCAGCTATCACTAGTTCCTCGTCCTTATCATCACAGTCGTCGTCGACGTTGATATTTTCTTCTTTATTATCTGGGCTCAGTCTATCTATACTGTATTGATAGTCAATATTGTACGTAGCTTCATTGGGATAGGTAGAATCTATTAGTCTGTCGGCCTGTCCAATCAAGTCGGGGGCCACGTAACTCGACACCACAGCTTGCATGTCTCCCGGCACTCCGTTCGTGTCGCTCTCTGTGTCTTTGCATCCGATCACGTCTTCCGCGCTCATGTGTATGTCTCACCCGCGATTCATACGGAAATAGTTGGTCATGTTTGTTTTTATGATTGAATTAGAGTTTAATAGCCACTCCGGATTGACGCTGGTTACCCGTTTGATGTCGAATGCGGCTTTGAAGTTGCGATGTTTTCAGACGCTTCCTGTAACAAACGGACGGATGGTTTGAGTCTTATTGAGTGAGTCAGTGCGTGCGATCGACTCGCCCGGATTCAATTATAGTCGGCATTCTCTACGACGTTGGAAGATAAATTGCGTTTTACTCTGAATTGTGATGTAGAGCCTGATAGCACAATTAACCATTATGACATGGGTTACTTTCTTAATTGGAGTGTAGTCATATTACCGTTACTATTTATAGAGTTATGGTCATCTTAAAATATAATGCTTTTGATTTATTATTTTATAATGAATCTAGATTAATCGTTGTATATTCTTTCTAAGTATCAATGTAATTTACATTAATGACATAACAGGTGATCATAACGTTTTTACGATTTTATGTACGGCACCTGAGGTCGATGGCCAGAAGATTGAATTAAGCAAATAAGTATATCCATTAAAAATATTTTTTTATTGTAAGTGGTACGACTCGCATGTGTTCGCATAGAGTTTTCCCATTTATACGAGTCGTTTAATAATTTTACTACAAGTCGGACTATAGTGTTTTAGCATTTTAAAAATAGGCTAAAATGTTGGACATTTTTGATCATACTTTAGTATATAGTACTATGTTAAAAGACAGTTAACCAAAATAAAATGTCATAAATAATATAATTCATCTTAACATAAACACCAAAATTATATTAAGCTAGCATTAACATTCTTATTAATTTTATCAATTCCCTGCGATGATTATTGAAAACTGCAACTTAAATAGCTTCTTTTTAGGGTTCCGCACCCGAAGGGTGCCAACGGGACCATATTTCAAAGCCTCCGCTGTACGTCCGTCTGTACGTCTGTCTGTCATCAGGCCGTATCTTATGAACTGTGATGGCTAGACATTAGAATTTTTCACATATATGATGTATGTTCTTCTGTTGCCGCTATAACAACAAATACTAAAAAATAGAATAAAATAAATATTTAAGGGGGATCCCATATAATAAAGGTGGTATTTTTCGACAATGTTACGGATCCATACGTGTGCGAGCCCGACATGCACTTGGTCGTTTTTGTTTCATGGTATCTTATCATATCTATTGCCAATATCAAGCAAATATTTGAATCCAGTTTTTACCCGTTTGTTTTTTCGAAATACGGTCATTTATTAATGTTATAGTCAAAGTCAATTGAGTCTCCAGAGTTATAAGTGACTGTTAGACAGATAATAAAGTAAAGCAATGGCTATTTATTAGAACGTGTGTGTCCGATATAATTTTGGAGGCACTTTTGACGACCTACTGTTTTTTCTTTTACTACCTCGTTAGTATCAACGGAACTTGCAAAAAAGTGATGCCAAAATTATACTTGAAGCTGGCAACATGCCCAATGAATGACATAGGTTACTTTTCTTCAACAATGCCATTATTGAAGAAAAGTAATCTATGTCATGATACTTAGAATCGGTTTAACCTGTAACAAACGCTTTACAAACGTATTTGGCGGAGAGGTCCTTCGAGCGAGCCAAACCGTGCTCTATCATTGTTTTGCGAGTGCCCCTCCCCCTCCCGCTCTTCTAGTAAAAGCACTGATTGATTTTTATTGGGCAGAATGCTAGGGCTGACACTAAATGTTACAACTAACGTGCAGCAATAAATGGTGTTTTTAATATGAAAAGATATCACTTCTATGTAACTAACTTAATAAAATTTTGAGAAAAATGATAATTTAATTTCGTAAAATATTTTTTATGAACAGAAATATTTTTTAAATACTCAAACCCTAAATTATACCTCATTGGAGGACCAAAAGACGACCTAGTACCTAGTAGAACATTAAATTATTATCCGTTTCAGTGTACAGGCATTCGATTTATTTTAATTTTTTTGTATTTTACTTTACAAATAAGCTTTTATGAGATAAATACATACTAATAAATATGGGCATAACGATTTAATGATTCTAACACTTCTAACAATATTAATGTGTTATTTGATCAGGCGCGGTCGCAGCCTTCATTTTTAGGGGGGTCGCCAAGAAATTTTGGTCACTAAGAAATTTGGGGGAAGAGGTGTCCCAAATTGGCTTGTTTCGCCTTCCGCCTACGCTACGCCTACTACGACTACGTCTACGGGGTCATGTCCTCAGGGGGGGGCGCATTTATTTGATAGCTTCGAATCATAAATAAAATTAGTCAAATAATAAATATTGCACTATGTACAAAATAATTGTTTGATCCTCGTTAATATTATTTGCAAGGGTTACAGATTTTATAATTCAATTAGGTATGATTAATTTACAGGAACAAAAAAATATTAAAACTTACAAGTACTTTCGTGGCAACCCTACTCTCAAATTGAAACAGCCGTCATCGAGCATCGCGTCATGTCGCAAAATATGCTGTGGGTACATATTTTGCTGTACCTAGTGCATTCAGGATCTGCAAACTGTTTCGATTTTGTGCCTAAGCACGTCGTGTAAGCGATTATTCAGTGCAGGTACGTGGACCGCGTGGGCACTGCGGCCCATGGCATTTTTTTAAATGGAGTAACAGATTAGCATGCAGGCCACGTGGTATGGCTGTAGCCCATGGACATCTACACTCAACCTCAAGCAAGCATAATCAAAATCAATCAATTAAAAATATTCATTTCATACTAGTGGACCCCGCAGTAGTTGTCCTGCCTTAAAAGTATTGAAAGAGCATTAGTTTCTTTGTCATCAGCTCAAGAGTTTTTATGTTAATGTCAAATAAAAAGTATAAAACAAATAGTGATAGATGAATTGTTATTCAGACTATGTCAAACTTCTGAACGATGGCGCGACGAACCAATGTTTGACAGTTACTAACAGTTTATATAAGAAAATAAAATAAGTTGTTTTACTATTAATTTTGCAATTTTTCCATATTTTCTCACCGCTTAAACCTTCCCTGGACTTCTACTAATATTTCAAGATCAAAATTATCCGCATCGGTTCAGCGGTTCTTGCGTTTTAGCGAGACTAACGAACAGCAATTGATTTTTTCATATAGAGAAGATTAGGAATATAAAATATTCGCCTAATGAATGTCGTTTTTTTCCCGGTCATCGCCTTTAGGTGCCCGTTTGGGCTAAATGTTGAGCTGAGAGAAAAAAGGCGGCGGAAAAAAAACACTCATAGCCCCACAGTAAGGTAATTGATACCCTGTGTCGTGGGTACCATGGACACATACAAAGACAGGAACACAAACACCCAGACCGAAAACAGAAATTTAAATTCATCGGGACCCGGGACCCCTCGAATGGCAGTCCGGCCCTCGTGGCATAATGGTTACCATACACCGTTACTAAGAATAATAATATTATTATATGTAAGTCTTGTTTGAGGTCGTATAAGTTGTCACAATCAACAAAATATCAATTAAATACTCGTATATCCAGCAACCCCCATTGGAGTAGTGTAGTACAAGCGTAATGTCTTCCCACTTGAAGGGAAAGACGTCAGACATTGGTCCAGCAGTTTGACGTAAAAGCAGGGGCACTACCTGCGCCAGCGCCTTTACTGTTTTAGGGATGTACGTAAATTTATTCAATTGTAATGATTCGCATAGTTCCGAATAAAGCTAGCAAACAATGAATAAAACTTCATATAAGACAATTAAGAAGGCAAATTCACATGAAACCTTAGAATAATACAATTACATTATAGAAACCAAGTTCGCACTTTCAAATTGAAGCATTAATGCCATTAATGGCACCAAACGCCGGGCCGCTCCGTAAGACTTAAGGTTAAATTTTATCATAACACTTTTTTAAAACAGAAGAATTCTAATAAAATAACTTTTCACAGTATTTTCAATGTTTTGTAGTATTTTATAGATAATTTGGTCAAAATAAAAATATTTTGTTTGTCAGATGTGACAGCTGTAGGAATCTATTTAGTGCTTCAATTTTGACAGCGCGCTTGTATGAATACACTCATTCTATACGTATTTATTCTAAGCATGAAACCTTTACAAAACCCATAAAATACTTCAAATTTCAGTCGTAAATCATATGTTACCCATGGAAGACCTTGTGGTATATTATATTATAGTAGGAGATCCCGCAACGCTAAATGTAGATTTACTCGAGGGTTATGAAGATCTAGAATCTATGAAAGGTTATATTAATTAAATGCAAGGTAAGTAATACAATATTTCAGTACCTAACCTGATTTCAATCTGACGATTTTATTGTAAATTAAGATGTTGTGATAGAGCAAAACTGGGAAATGAAAAAAATATCATTTCAGCACTCTTAGGCGCGTCTGAAATTTTCTTATTTTTTTAATTAAAAATAAATTGTCATACGGAAACGTGATGCTCAAATCTGTCCATTTTAAAAACCGGATGTAAGAGAAAACATTTAAAAACGGGTTCCTAATGTACCTACATAGAGAAATATTCTAATTGTGGGTTGTGAGTTAAGTAATCAACTGGGTGCAAGGTATTATACATATATCTCTCTCTCCATCTCTATTATCTCTTATCTCAATCTGATGTGCTCTCACGCTCCCTACTATTATATTATGAGTATATCGTCGTCCGCCACTCACGCGAGCAGGAAACATATTTTCCGATGAGAAACGGAAAATATTTCGTTATTGGAAAACGTATGTCTCTTGTATCGTACAGCGCACAGAGCGACAGCAATTATCCGATCAATAACTTCCAATTAATCCGCGATGACGTCATTTTCTGGACTGTACAATAATACTTACATTCGGAAGAAATTGACTACATTAATATCAAAAATGTTGTATTAACTTTGCTCCCCTTTCGTTTTCTCAACTTAACTAATACTTACTTACTAACTCATATTTGAAAGTCATAAAGTATAAAAAATATGTTTTCTTAATTATTTAATCTTTGAGTTTTATTTTATTGAATCCTTAGTTAGCTTAGT
Organism: Pyrgus malvae; assembly: GCA_911387765.1. Classification (NCBI taxonomy): domain Eukaryota; kingdom Metazoa; phylum Arthropoda; class Insecta; order Lepidoptera; family Hesperiidae; genus Pyrgus; species Pyrgus malvae. The sequence continues at coordinate 20,970,565 of OU426966.1, read as the reverse complement.
TATTGTTAACCTAAAGTGTAGCTTCTGTTATTTTTACAGATGTTAAATGCCATAGAGTGGATAAAAAATTAATGTCTAATTTGTCTTTAGAAGAAGGTGTACTTTAGAAGATGACTTAAAAAAATAATTAAACAAAATGATACCAAAGTATCAACTCTAGGTAGGTACTTCCTGAATACCCGAAGAACTACTGAACAGATTTTGATGAAACTGTTCCGACAACTGAAGCTGGAGTAAGTACTTGATTTAAATCAAGTGAAATGAGGAGTAGAAAGATATTTGTGAATAAGGACACATACATTAAAAAACAGCACACGTGCTTGAAAGCCTACAATGAACATAACAAAATCATAATCTAGTTCCAACAATATCACAAACATACGATAACTTATTTTTTTGAAGTCCGTTACAAAGACAGTGAAATACCAATTGTTATCATAACCTACCAGTATTCTAGCCATAAACCGTCGTTAAAACAACTGTACAGTTAGATCATAGAGCTCTGGTAGAAAATTGAAATAAATCGACTTCGCCGCTGTTATTGCGTCATATTGCAAAATATCGCGTGTCCGACTGGCTGCCGTAATCATTTTGAACTATATTTCAATTTTTGTGCCTGACTAGACTGAATTTTCGGTAGTTACTAGATAGTTCTAGAAAATTTAGCAAGAAAAAGAAGAATAACATCTTATGGCCTTATTGTAAGTTATTACATTAGGTGCCATAGTTGAAGTCTCTGTAGCTTCGGGGTTAAGAATAGAGCTACGTAGCTACCCGATCGTAAGAGGCAACTAAAAGGGGGCTTCCGGGGTTGAGGGTGGTAAGAGTGCGAGCTCGATCCGTCCAGCCAGCGGCCCCGGGAAGGATCTGAATACCAATTAGATAGATAGATAAGCGCGTTCATTATAAGGCCACTAGGATTCCCTGAGTTGTGGGTACCATAGACACACACAAAGACCCAGATCAAGAACAAAAATTGAAACTCATCATTCCAGTTTCTTCCTCGCCGGGGTGCAGACCCGAGACCCTTGATTGGCAGTCCGGCATGGTAATAATTGTATTACACGGTTAGCCTATTGCATAAAAAGACAGTGATCTTCTTCTAATTTAAAATTGTAGATAAAGCTAGAATCGCGCCCACACTGAATACTCTACAACATTTGCTTACATCGATGCTACTTGAGTCACATAAATTAAAATTGCCCGGATGTCCTACGGCGCCATATTAGGCGTAACAAACTAACTTGGTACAGATAATACAATTACTATCGAGCCAAGCTTACGGAAGTTCAACGTGTGTGGGCCTTTTGATATCACCGACAAACTTATTGACGCAATCCAATAAAACAACGAAATCCTTAACCCAAAGAGTTAGAGTCCATAACTTGACAGGACACAAAAAGAAGACGTCAACTTAACACGGTCGAATTATAATTTTAATAGACGTCGGAAGCAAGTGGCGAATCAAAGGTGGTCTTTGACATTTTCATTCTCAAAGCGAATGTGTTAATAGTAACATTTCCTGGATTAATGTTTTTATTTATACTTTTCCTTTGATTTTGTTGAATTATGCAGACGTGTTATGGCGACGACGGCAGGATACATCGCTTGTAAAGATCTGAGACTGGCCATTTTGTAAATTATAGACGTTTACTTGATAAAATGTAGGTATTTGTGTTTTTAATCTGTTATAAAGATGACAAATTGGCGGGAAACGAATGGATACTTCTATACCTAATCATGGTCACAATACAAAGAGCGCCTTTCCAGTCATGGTTGTGGCAAATTGTCATTCAATATATATACATATAAGTGAAACATTTTAAGGAATAAAGCTTCCCGCCAACGCAGCAACGTTATAAAAATAAAAAGTCATGGTCTATTAAAGTCGTTGTAAAACACTTAAGTTAAAAACCTATAGTTAACAGTACTCACACGAGTAATCAAAATCATAATTTCATTTATTCACGAGTTAGGTACTTATGTGCAGAAATATAGGTACTTTCAGAAGTATCAGTAGCGCTCAGAATAATACCTATTGATTATTGTTATAATTCTATAATTATCTCCAATATTGATTTGGAATAAGATAACATTTTTAAAAGTAAATCATAATGATGAATGAATTTCACTATTCAATGATAAAATAATTATTATGTATAAGGATTTTGAAGTAATTTTGACCATGTCTGAACGTGCATAGATTATAAAAGTTAAATTTATTCTGTAGCTTCGGGATTAAGAATAGAGCTACGGTATCCCCTGCCTGATCGTAAGAGGCGACTAAAAGGGGACTTCCGGGGTTGCGGACGGTGAGAGTGGGAGCTAAACCCGTCCAGCCAGCAGCCCCGGGAGGGACGGCGTTGTGTGCGTGGCCGCAAGCCGCCGTGAACACCTGAAGGTGCAGGAGAACACATCTGCTCTCCCGAAAATGGGCCCGTTCTGGGGCGCCGCGCTTGAAGGACACCGGTGCGTTCTCCAATGGAGATCCCGGAGTCCTCCCCAAGCGCAGAGGCTGGCCACTGAAGGGGTTTTAGTGCGGTACAAATCTCACATAACCCGGTATCCTCTCCCAAGTTGCTGGGTACCTTTTGAAGGTTTCCCTACCAATACAAAAAAAGGTCTACGTTTAAAAAATATTTATTCGAAAACTTGGTTTAATTTGTATATAATCGACCTTGAACCTTAACTAATAAATTACAACTAAATAAAATAACTTAGAAACGTTCTCTTCAATAAATAAATTATTATCAAATAATACATAGGCATGTCCACTTTACAGTAAATTACAACAATATTTTAATCCCCAGATAAAGCCAATAAAATGTATTCTATACGTAAATAAATAAGACAGTCAATAAACATACACGCAGGTAGTTTATCTATATCGATATATTATTGATTTGTGATGTTAAGTACTTAATTAACCTATTTGCTGATACGGCGATTTATAAAATGTTTTAAACAAATTTTGCTTAACAATATCTTTCCATTGACGTCAAACAAGTTAAACTGTCTACGATAAAGCCTATATGATATATTTTTGCTACACTATTTTCGTTTCTATTCTAAGGCAGCAAAGCCAACGATTGCGGCACGATAATTCTTAATTGGTGTATTGACAAAAATCCATATTAAATTTTCACAGCGCAGTATATTTAATTTATATTTGCAGCGATTAGAGTGATTAGAATTAGTTATTTTATGAGATTCTTGGTTGCATAATTGCTTTTGAAAGGACAGACATGATGGTGAATAATGGTGATAAAACATGTTATTCCTTAACTGCACTATTTGTCGATGTGTCCATAGTGGTGAAATTATTCCATATAACAAGATAGTGAATATATAGTTTACAAATAATTAAGATTTTGTAAAAGTGCGCATGGTCCGGCGGTTAGCGTAGAACGCAAACGATCTATGAAATTAAGCACAACGGGCGCGGTCGTGTGTGAGATGGGTGACTGCTAGTGGAAAAAAAATTCATGCGCGTTTCCGTGCGTCGGAGGGCACGGCCGTCGGTCCCGGTTGTTGTCGATAGATAACAGTCGTTAAACCTTGTCGGAGGCCTTATAGGCGGTTTGAAAACGTCCGACAGCGGGTTGGCCACTAACCTGCATCTCCACTGCATTGGAGCAGCGTGGTGGAGTAAGCTCCAGACCTCCCCAATAATGGCGAGAGACCCGTGCCCAGCAGTGGGACGCAAAAAGGGTTGCAGCCAGATAGTTAATATTATAAATAGTATAACAAACAATTAAAATCATGTAAGAGTGTGAATATTGATGATTATATATGTGATCTAGATTTATTTTGCCGACAAACTGGCTTACAGTTTAATTTGGCAATCATAGAAATGTAGATAATGTACACTCTTTTGTTGGAAATTTAAAAAAGTCCTTTTCCTTTTTGCGTCATACCGCTGTGCGGGTCTCTCCCATTTGAGGAGGCCTGGAGCTTTCTCTACCGCATTGCTCCAATGCGGGTTGTTGGAGATGCGGGTTAGTAGCCAACTCGCTCGGATATTTTCAAATCACCCATAAGGCATACATAATAATATACAACTCTGGACTGCTATTACCACACATTCTCGCTATCACCCAGGGTTGGCTGAAAGGCAATACCAAAAGGCTTTCGGTTAAACCCTTTATAACTTCTGATTAAAGGTATTTGCAAATACAAATACATTTTATGGGTAAAATCTACCTAACTATCTGCATATTCGTATCTATCTGTATTAAATTTTAAACGATCGTATTGTTATATGACTTCTTGAAAGATGTTCAAAATACATTTGTTTAGTTTTTTTTAACACGCTTTTATTAACTTGACCTGTATGTATGTAAGTATGTATGTATGTATGTAACGGAATCTTTTAACTTCATTTTCACTTACTTCTAGGAGTCTGATTCACTTGAAAATTTGCACAGGGGTCAAAGGCCGATGACAATACAATAATCTCATAACTTTATATTAAAGTCGTAACTAGGATCATCAGGATAAAATAAAATATACGAGGGGCGGCTGATAAGTTCGTGGCCTAAGGTACTTAATGAAACAAATACAAAGTTTTATATTTATAACACGTCTAAGCGTCTGGTTAACTTGAAAATTTGCATAGGGGTCAAGGGCCGATGACAATGCAATAATACGAGAATAAAAATCCAACTAAAAAATTAAAAATAAATAAATGTAGTTTAAAAAACTAAAAAACACGCTTTTGTAAAAATACGAACTAAAAAGTAAAAAAATAAGAAGAAAATGTATTTTACTGTAAAAAAAAGCGTGGGGTGGTTTTTAAGTTACTAGTGACACCATGCACCCCACGTTTTTTTTTACAGTAAAATACATTTTCTTCTTATTTTTTTACTTTTTAGTTCGTATTTTTACAAAACCGTGTTTTTTAGTTTTTTAAACTACATTATTTTTCTATTACGAATGCCTCCACAACAGAAAAATAATAAGATAATCATTGTAGGACAAAAAACATTGCAGTTTTATGCTTTTACATTAAGTTTTGTCGTGATATAAAAACGGTTCTACTCACTTGGTTTTTCGGGATCGCCCGACTAGTTTCGGACCATCCAGCCGCTCGCCAAACAAAACCAAGTGAGTAGAATCTGTTTTTATATCACACTGAACAAAGTTTTGTCATATTATCAATTGGTTATCTCGTAGTTCAATAAGTACAATGATTAGTATCATTAATTGAAAAAGCAAATAAAAATGGTTTTAAGTTTTGCGATAACAAGGAAGTTTTATCAAATAAATTGTCCTGAATGGCTCTAAAGTTGTCAAAATGAAAAAACTATAGTTTTTGCGGAAATGGAAAAAGCGTGTAGATTATGTAAATTAAGTGCTGCCCTTTTGCACCCCACTGCTGGGCAATGGGCACTCCCAGGAGCCGCAGGCCAGGAGCTTTTCTACCTCGGTGCTTCAAGGGTTGGTGAAGCTAATGCCTCATTTAGAGTTCTTTTGGTTCTACCCAATCACAAGTTCCTTCTCACATTCAAACACACACATCTCACATTTAAATGTCTAAATTTATTGAACTTTTTTCTCGTATCATTTTAGAGTAGTCGTAGTAATTACGTCCGTCCGTATTTAAAAAAAACTGTTTTTAATTTCTATTCTTCTACATCTATTCTATTTTAATCTATATGTTATATTCAAATATAACAAACGATGTGGCCCGCGCAACACACTTTTGAATGCAAGTGTGTATTATCTGTGACACATTAACACAATATACAAAATCTGTGATATCTTCGGCCATCGCAATATGAAAACGTATTTGTATGAGTAAAGTTGGCGCATTATATTTCAATTTATCGACCTATAAGTATAATCTTTATCATAAAACATGAAATGTAGAAACAAGCTATTTGTGGAACAAGCGACGGCGGCGCGGCGCCACGTGGATTAATTAAGTCGTCGTTCTATTATAATCAAAAGATAATCCGATAACTATATAAACCTTGCAAATTACATTTTTATACTTGAATTATTTTAAAGTTTTCCCCTGATTAAATGAAAACATCTTTAATAAAGAACATGAATTAAATAGCTTAAGAGCATTACAAGATTTTATACATAGAATTATCAAGGCGAGCGAAACAAGTAGGTACACTATCCCAAAACCTGAGCATTTTTGAGGTATACTTTACTGAAAAACTGCCACGCATATAGGTTTGTGCTTCAACATATTAAAATAAATTCGTATTTACATCTAAATTCTATACATAAATTTTATACATAACACATCTGTTATGTATAAAATATATTTGATTTTATAACCATTAAAACATTAACAATTAGGTAGAAAAACTACAGGAAGCTTCACAAAGCTCGGCCTTTTGCTATTATATTTAAATGTCAGTTAAGAGAGATGTTATACCTAAAGTATGGTTAGACTAAAGGTATCCATTGACGATACGTCTGTTTGGAATGCTTCTAAATGGAATACTTCCTTATGATCGATGAATCGAACCCGGGGCCCTCCGATTGGCAGTCCGGCATGGTAACCACTGCGCCACACAGGTCGTCAAATGGTGGGAACAGCAGTGGGTATTTCGATATGGGTACGATTTATATTTTTCAATGACTTCTTGTACATAGTCACGCGCAGACGAAGGCATAATTACAAACTCAGCTCTTTCTAGCTCTGTAGCACATGTACCCCTCGTCAATACATAGCAAAAACTGAGACAAAATTTCCAAAAAAAATGGACGCGGTTTTGCCCATTCACAGACAAATCGAACGAAGTCCAAATGGCGTGTCGCACGTTTTTGACATTGACAGTCGGCCGCGGATGACGTCCATTTGGATTGGATACATGGATTTCAATCCGTTTGGAAATCCAAAGCTGGAAGATGTCCATTTGATTGGCATACGTTTCTCACATTCACGAAACAATTTTGGAAGACGTCCACTCCATTTGGATTGATGTCAATGGCTACCTTTACTCATAACAACAAACCCATCTCCAATGAGACATTACTTGATCGATTAAAAGACAAAATCATCCGAACAAAAAACCTTTAATTTTATTCAAAGTTCAAGAACTTAATATAAAACCGAATATACTTGTTCAACCTCTTAATATAAAGACAATATTCAATCAGACCGAAAGACATCGCCGACTCTCAATCAACCTCTAATCACTTTGAATGATTTTTCAAAGTCTATCGAATTAATTTACTATTTATATGCGCATAATCAAGGTGATATGTTACAAGTTAATATGGAAACATCATCGTCCTGTCAATTTAGCTTTTAAAGCTCATTTCCCACGATGTAATTTTGATTTCGATTGACTCTACGTTTTATAAATTAACTAAACGTGTGGGTTGATATGAAATGAAAGAGGGAAACGATAAAATTTAACAAGAAATATACTTGAGTAGGTACATAAAGGATTTTGGTAATTTTTTTTCGCTTTGGTACATTGAGAGTTAGTTAACAAACTAAAGGGAGGCCTATATCCAGCAGTGGACAGTAAAAGGCTGATGGATAACAAACTACATATTATGTTCCGGTTATGTTCACCAAATTCCCTACATCCCACAGTAAGGCAATAAAAAGAGAAGGTAAAGAAATGTGTCCTACTGGTCAAAAATTTTTGCGAGTAGAATCGCAAAAAAATCGTACAAATTAGAAATGTTTGCCATCAAACAAGTGAAAATTTGATTTCATTTATGTAGTGGGGGTGTGATTTCATTTATGTAGTTAGGTATGTGCGAGGCAAGATTATCGGTTCAGATAGCATACACGTATGTACATTGCTAGTCTCGATTACGCTCAACTCTTTTAGACTTAGTTCAGACATGGCGGATTCCGCGCAGATGCAAATCGCGCGGTTCTAAACGCAAGTGTTCAGACAGGCGCGGATGTACATGCGGAGTGCCGTTATTCGCATAGGGTGACAGTCCAATCATGGAAGTCGAAGAAGCAATATGTGTGTACTTGTTGCTCCGTAAAAAAGAAAGAAAGAAGAAACGGCAGTATTGGGTGCATCCAATATTACGCGATCGGTTTACTCATGGTCAGTTTCAGACTTTATATCCAAAATTACGAAGTTTTGAACCAAAATTCTTCAATTATTTGAGAATGTCGATAAATTCATTTGATGAATTATTAGAAATGATAAGTAAACAAATTGAATCTAATGATACCCATATGAGGTCAAGCGTGTCCCCAGAAGAAAAACTCGTGATCACATTAAGGTAAGATATTTATTTTATACGTCAGAATATATATTTTGTACTATAGAAGACTGTGAATCGTCAGTGCTATTGCATGATAAAGGCGATGGAGACTCTCCTGGTACTATTGTAGAATATCCAGTGAAATATCCTTGTGGGTTTGAATATTGTTGGTTTTGCCAAAATACTGCATTAGGCGTGTTTTGCTGGCTCGTGATATGAATAGGCGATGGTAATTTCTGCCCTTTCTGTATTACCTGGAGCAATTCAATTTTAGTAGCCAATCGTTTATTTTCTGGAACTTTCTTTAACTCTTTATACAATGACATGCAAAAAAGTTTATCATCATCATCTTGCTTTGACATACTTTCTTGTATCTGTCTTTGTATTTTATCTCTTGATTCAATACTATTTTCTAATATGTCAGCCAATCGCTCTTCTGAAGTAATTTTAGTTTTCTTCCTTTTATTGGGTACCGGTTGTATTTCACGTGCATTTACAAAATTATCTAGCTTTTGGTCAATGTTCCGAATTTCTTCATTTTTGGCTTCATCTATGTTTGTGATAGTTTCTTTGTTTTCTATCGTCTTCTGAAGAAAAGAAAGCCGGTCGAAATACATGTATTTTGAACCTTTACATGCACCAGAACCAGAAGGAATTGATTTGCCTTTCTTGAATTCCTTATTATAAGCATCACGGATGTTCTTCCATTTTTTTTGTAATGATACACCTGGAACAGAAATCACTATCTTTAACAAATATAAATACAGTAGCGGTTAGGTAATTCAAGACACTCATTATGCTTTAACTAGCGGACCCGGCAGACTTTCAAAACGATACAGATTAATATTTTATTTTTCAGATATCTGGGTACTGGTTGTTCCTTTGGAGAACTACATTACAACTTTCGTCTTGGCAAATCTACAATCACAGGAATTGTCCGTGAAGTATGTGAAGCTCTGTGGGAAAAAGTCACAAAAAACGTCATGCCTGAACCCAGCGAAGATATATGGAAGAAAATAGCTAAAGATTTTGAAAAATATGCAAATTTTCCCAATTGCATAGGCGCCATAGATGGCAAGCATATAAGGATTACAAAACCCAAAGATTCGGGTTCTTTGTATTATAATTACAAAACTTTTTTTTCCATAGTACTGTTGGCACTTTGTGATAGTAACTATTGTTTTACTTTCATAGATATCGGATCTTACGGAAAAAGTAGTGATTCTGCAATTTTTAAAAATTCAGCATTTTATAAAAGGTTAATAGAAAAGTCATTACACATACCAAAACCTAAACCAATATCTGAAACAGATCCTAAACCATTGCCATACGTCATAGTTGGCGATGAAGCGTTTGGTTTATCCGAAAATGTAATGCGACCCTATGCAGGTAAAGGGCTATCATACGAAAAAAAAATATTTAATTACAGGTTATCAAGAGCTCGACGTTTTATTGAATGCACTTTTGGAATTCTGGCAAACAAGTGGCGCATTTTTCATAGGCCTATAAACGTGAATATAGACTTTGCCGAAGACATAATAAAGGCCTGTTGCGTGCTACACAATTTTGTTAGAACTAGAGATGGTATACAGTATGAAGATACTTTACATACTGCGCCAATGAGTAATCTTATTACATTACATGCAGGAAGGGGTACACCATCATCATTAAACATTAGAGACAAATATGCTAATTACTTTGTGAATGAGGGTCGTGTAGAATGGCAAGACACGAAAATATGAAATTAAAATTGTTACAGTTCGCGCCAAATAACTAAACTCAAGATGGCGCGTCGCGTTGGTGGGTTGTACATATTACAGTTAATAGCTATACGTTACTGTGGTAACGTGATAGTTTTCCCGCGCTCGTTACGTACCGCCAAACAACGTTATACACATTTCAGTTATTTGGGGTGGACTGTCTATTACAAAACATGTAAACTACCCTGGTAAAATGTATAATTAAATGTCTACTGACCAAAAAGAACCTTCTTTTCCAAAGAATCCTCATTTTCTCCAAAAATCTCCACCAGCTCCTGCCAAGCTCCGTTTTTAATCGTTTTGTTAGAATATTCTGCACATTGGATGTTCCACAAAGCAGGTCTTTTTTCCACCTCATCGATGAATAGCTCGGTGTCGAAGCGATCCATTGTCACCGTCCGATACGCGCGGCTTCCGCGGAGCAACTGAACGCCCTCTGGGTACGTCAAGTAAATAAAACCGAGCGGCGACCGCGCGAATTCATTTTCTAGCGGTTGAGTGGCGGGAGCCGCGCGGATTGTCAATCCGTGCGGACAGGTATGAACGATTTGTAAGGCGCTAATGTAATTAGGATCCGCGCGGTTCAACCGCGCTGTTTGAAACCGCGCGGAATCCGCCATGTCTGAACTATCGCTAAGTGTGGCAACCATACATTTATTTAAACTTTTTTCAGAACAAAACTGAACCATTTAATATGAATAGTTTTCACAAGGAACTCGTGCTTTATAGTTTGAACCTTTAATTCAAAAATATAAAAAAGAGCAAGTCATTTATCCATGATTTTGCGTAAAGTAAGGGTTCGATTCCCGGCGAAGCAGAAATTTGAATGATGAGTTTAAATTTCTTTTCTCAGACTGGTTGTTTGTGTTTCTGTCTCTGTGTGTCCATGGTACCCACGACACAGGGTATATCTACCCTACTGTACTATGAGTGTGAAACGTTATTTATTTATTTAAAAAGAAGAGCTTAGTTTATAGTAGATACAGTATATTGCCTTAAAAATTACACTTTACACCTATTAGCTTTCTGCCTGCAGCTCTGCCCGTGTATGCTACACGTTTTTTCTCATAAGAATAAAATATATTCCCCGATTAAATCGTACCCTATGTCGCTCTCTAGCCCTCAAACTATCTCCATACAAAAAATCTGTTTAATTCGTAGCAAAGAGACGTGAAAGAAGGACAAACAAACAAGCACACGTTCAAATTTATAATATTAGTGTTGATAAATAAACAAAATGTATTAGCACAAATTACCAAATGACTTGTTATCGCAATTAAGTACATAGTTATGGGAATGGCGTTAATCAAATCGATTAGATGCTATCATAATTTTGTGAGCTCATACCATACAGATAATCTGTGTTAAAGTATTCCAGAAATTCATTTCTAATTAGAACGAATCGATCATTAGATTATATTAATCTAAGACTTTAAAAGTTAATCTTTCTCTACTGTAGTAAGTAACGGATTACCTAGGATAGAACCGTGGGTTACCATGGACACATGGTACCCCACGTACACAAAGACACAAAGACCACCGGACAACTCATTACAACTTTAAAACTCATCCATCATTCAAATCTCTAACAAGCACAACAAGCAAGAGCTTTAATTTCAGAATTACGGAAAGTCTTAGGCAATGTATTTCAACAGTCTCAAACATTCACTAGACAACCTTACTTAACTTTGTTGATTTATTTCTAACAGGCATTCTGATTGTCTATACATACTATTTCCAGTTGCAACCTCTAAACACTACCTATACCTAATCAATGCCGATAAAGAAATAATTTTCATTTATAAACGGACAAATCATAGCTATTTACAAAATTTTATTAACTCTACATTGTGCAGAACTTGAGATTCTTTTTTGTCTGGTAAATTTATCTTGCATTATATATTTTCAAAATGCAATCGTTTTTTAAACCATCACATACTCAATTTTAAAGGCTTATAAAAATTAATTTAAAGTAAGGGTAACTATATTATCTATTTGAGTAATGTACCAAGTTACATAAAACAAACAAACTTTTGCATTTACTAAATCAATTAGGATTAATAACATAACAAACGCTCGAATAGCTAATATCTAATTACCCGCATCGGGCCGCTAATCCGATTTACATAACCACTGGAATAAATTAATTTGACTTCGCGCTTTATTAAACTTAATGAACCTATTCGAAATTAATTTTATAAGCTCACCTGACTGGTTGGATATCCGTGTCACTCAATCACACAACACTGGCTTCACGGTAATTAAAAATTAAAACAAAATTAAAAAACTAAGTGAAGGTCACAGATTAAAAATTAAAAATCGCAACTGTCATTGCGAGAGCTGTCACCTTTGGCGGGAACTATGATAGGTTCTGCAGAATGGCTCGGTATGGAACGATTACGTACGGTGTCGCGCGAGTGTGTGAGTGCGCGTGTAAGTGTGCGAGAGAGACGGCGGCAGTGCTAACGCGACGATCCTCACAGTTAGACTAACTCACATCCAAATCGCTTAATTTTATGAGTTGTTGCCTTCTCCACCCCCTCGGAATGATGCATCAAGTAACTTTCAACGAGCGTCACGTTTATTTTTACATTTTGATAATTGCAATGTTATATTACCGACAGTACATGCTCAAATGTTACCGAATGGAAAATATTAAGATACAAAGAAGAAAAATACATTGATTTACTCACTAAACCTCCTTTTAGTACTGGTTTAAACGATGAAATGACGTTATATGTTTTGGCGCAATCTTAACAACAGATTTATTTAAAACAGGCAGACTTTCGTAAACAAGCAACGCTTGAATGTAATGATACTTTATTAATTGTTCACTTTTATCAAATACCTTATTACAATCAAAAGTGTTTTTTTGATAATCACACCCAATACCGTATCAACAAAGATATGACACGAATATCGAATACAAACAGCTCGCGATAAAACAACGAATGATACACATTAATAATCTATGGCTTTAGATAAGCTTTTATATGATGGTTTGGTCGTCATGACGAGACAATTTTAAGGCGTGAACATAAAGGCGATCGCCAGAATCTCATACATCGTTGGATCCAATACATGAGTATGCGTTACAGCAATGATGTTGGAAATATGAGTCTTGAAATATTACGCTGCTCTCATGCCCGTCAGTGGGGCTCACAAATTATTTTACATTATATACATGTATTTACTTCATCACTCAACCATTTTTATTATTATGTATTAAATTAATGTATTGCTAATATGTAATTATCTTTAAAAATGTACTAAACATAGCGTATTATCAGCTTCATCGAAGAAAACAATAGTAATAAATCTTATAAGTTACTGACTATGCTATAAAATGTATTACAAATTGTCACATAATAGATTGTGTAGATAATTATATCAAACCATTCTTTGAAACTATTTCTTAGTGACCTTAAACATATTATTAATGAGATCATTATGAAAAAGAAGTTAATTTTACGGCAAATATCGAGTTTTTTCAGTAACAAGACATTTAATTTATAGATAGGACGGACCTTTTTTCTTTATTTTATTTTTATATGGTATCAATGAAAAGCCGGCGCCTTTTTCCCACAAAAAAATTTTGATAAAACCCACCAAAATCTGAATTTTCTGAATTTAGTTTTGCAAATTGACATTTTACACAATAATTTGATAAATATACAGCAATTTTTTTCTATTAATTGAATATAAATTCATCCCACGTGCGATTTTATGTCAATTTAACCCTCCCATTTTATAATATTTTTTAACTACAAACTAGTAAAACACAAATTTGCAAATTGACTCTACATAATGTAGAGCTTCTTAAATCTTTATGTTTTGTCTAAATTTTGATTTGGATATCTACAAAACAAATAATGTAAGAAATTTGAATAATATTTATTTCAATTTAGAGTACTTTAGAGGCAGTCTCTAAGAAAAAGAATATAGTTTAGAGATAAAGGTGTTAAGATAATTTTCAAATTACATAGACATACACGTTTTAATACTTACCTAAAGTAATTAATTTCACTCACATTTCTTACAACTAAAGCAAAACAAACAATTCCATTATTAGATTCAATATTATCAACAAACAATTCCATTATTAGATTCAATATTATCATTTCATTTGATTGGTGATGCCTATCAAAAATACGTTATCGTCATGAGCTTTCGTTTGAAAGACGTCATTACAAAGTCACAGCGAACAAACCATTTAGCGCCGGTACAGTAGCAATAACTCAGCGCAGGAAATCACGTCATCGCTCTATTACAGCACGCCCACCATGACAGTTTGCACACAGGCGCACGCCCCGTGTACGATGCACGTAATGCTCGTTCGGGCGAATACGGTGCGGTCTTTGGTCAAGAAAAAGTTTTGGATTTTTTTTCTTTTTTTTTGGGAAAATTAATACAGTTTTTTTATATAAATTAAGCCGAATATGTTCGTGCCTTCCAGGCGGTGTTAAGTAGTCACTATCGTCTATGGACACGGACAACTACAGGGGAGTCACCTGAGCATTGCCGGCTTCGCAGGAGAGCTTTTTTACAACTTTTTTGAAGAACCCCCTGGTTATAATCCACTGGAATACTTGTATATTTTTCATTTACTGTACTTTACATAGTACTGACTGAACTAAATATAATTAGATTTAAAATTTAATAATTACGTTTTTTCTATATTTTTCTATATTAGTATTATTTTAAGTACAGGAGTTTAAAACATATTATATATTTTTATTTACAATATAGTTGGCTGCTAATGTTCTAAATTCGTTGTCTCTTTCTATGTTCCATTAGGTGCTATCATCTTCTGTCAAACTTAAGCTTATCCCGCAGACAAACAAGTAAAAATAAACATTGGATAATCATACTGATAATACCATTCGATGTAACTGGCAAAGATAAATGGATTATCACACCCTTTTCTACTTCTTCGACCATCTAAACTTAACAATAAGTTAAATTAACACATAATGTGACTTTTTTACAACATTTTAAACATTTTGAAGCACGCATGGCCCGGCAGCCGGCCTAGTACGCAAGTGATCTACGCAGCGCAACTAATTCAAATGGATGGTTTTCCGGAGATGGCGTTTCCTTGCTTCGGAAGGCACATAAAATCGTCGGTCCCGCTTGTTATCAATAAATAACAATTGTTAAACCTTGTTGGAAGCATTTTTGTTTGATACGAATTTGAAAACATCCGACATCGGGTTGTCCACTAACCAGCATCTCCACCAACCAGCATTGGAGCAGCGTGATGAAGTAGCTCAGCTGTTGGGTTGCAGGCAGACATACAAAATTTTTGGGTAGCGTAGACTGTAAATATAAGTTATGGTGATATTGTGTCTCACACGATCAGCTGTCACGTGTGCCCATTATCGACCCATAGCCATTTTGTTATCTCAAATATATAAATGTACTTTTTTTAAAAGAGTGCTGCTGGGAGTTTTTTTTTCCGCCGCCTTTTTTCTCTCAACTCAACATCTATCCCAAATGAGCACCTAAAGGCGATTACCGGGAAAAAATGACATTCATTAAGCGAATATTTTGTATCCTAATATTTTATTTTTCTTTTTCTTATAATTAATATAGGGAATATACATTGTAAGGCGAAATGATATCTATCAGTAACTGTACTGAAAAACATCTTAAAGTTTATGGTATATAAACACTACACAATAATTTGCGTTGCTTTTTTAATTTACTTTCTTATAGTTTTGATAGTTTCTATATTTGCTTAGAATAGAATATACATTCCTAGTACCTAAAATGAACATAACAGTCTAGACGGCCATAAAATATATAAGAATACCAAGAAATAACCTGATGAAAATAGATACTTGTAGATCAATATTCAGATTTAAAAAAGAAAAAAACTTACCACCCTTTTATTAATTTGAAACTTTCTTCTAAAAAACTTCCTCAATATATTTTTTTCCAAGAATAGTTACGAGTAAACCCAGCCCAAATTAGTATTTACTGATAAATAATTGCGCTTCAAATTGACAAGCAATCGGAAGTTATCAATTTTATAGCTTGAAATCAACACGTATTTACAGTAATTCAATTTATGTCTTATAAAAGCAACGAACGCACCGATAACGAACGATTAAACGTATTCATTGCGATAAGACCAGATTAAAATATCCTCGATATTTTTATCTTTTAAAATTTCCCAAATTGTAGATATCTTTGCGATAATTTCAAAACTGGATCTGATATATAAATTAGCGTTGCATTATTTGCTTTAGATTATTGATTTTCCACTGCATTTTTGTGTAGGAAAGTTTGGGTGAATAGGTTTAATGTAAAAATCGCTTTCGCCCTTTTGTGGGAAATCTGTCCTCATTCATTGACCTCAATGATCCAGAATAAGTTTCAACTAAGAGAATATCGCTTGGTTAAAAATAACATTAGTAGAGTATGTTAATTTGATTTTAAATACAATACATAGCCATATATTTATCAAGAATGTATCATGATAACGATATGAGTTATTAACATTTTCATTTATTTCTTTATTGTTTTATACAATATATTGACCAATTACACTGATACTATCTGATCCTTATACTTTATTGTGGACTAGCCTTCCGCCAGCGGCTTCGCCCGCGTGGATACGTTAAATGGGTCCCCGTAGGATAAAAAAAGCCTATGTGCTATTCCAGGCTTCATTCTTATATTAAAATCATAGGCGTTTAGCCAGTTGCTTCAACCGCGTTGACACTATTACCCGTTTTCACGTAGGAATGAAGCATTTTCCCGCGGTAAAGTAGCCTATGTTACTCAAGGTGAATGTAACTTTCTAATGGTGAAAGAATTTTTGAAATCGGAACAGTAGTTTTTGAGTTTATTCATTACAAACATACAAAAATATAAAAATGCAAATCGTTCCTCTTTATAATATTAGTATTGGAGGGAATCCGGCTCGACAAGGGCCAGAATTGTTGGAGAAAGGGGGGCCTCCGGTTCGCTATGACCAAAAATGGTGGTGGAATAAAGGGTGGAAAGGAGGGTGGTCCCCCGTTGCGGGTGATGGAATTGTGGACTGTAAGTTGCGGTTTGAATTAATGGTGGAAAAACGAGAAGGATTGATAAAGGGAGCAAACGCACTTACTTGGTGCTGGAGCAGATGGTATGCTCGTGTACTGATGAAGCCTTCTCTTGCCCGGGAACTGGTGTTGTCCTTTACACTCACACTATTATAGGTGCCTTGCACCATACACTTTGAGTCAGTTAAATCACAACTATTAACAGCGGTGATGGCGGCGATGCGGCGAGTCTGATGACCACGTGTTAGGTGGCTTGCGGTGCGGTTGTCACTAGAGGACTTGCATTCGCGTCGGCGGCGTGCGCGTCGGCGGCGGGACGAAGGCAGACTGGTTTGATAGATCTTCCTGATCCATATTATGTAATAGTGCGCTTGCGGGGAAGAGAGGGAGGGTGAAGGGGAGGGAGGTGAAATGACTTAATTGGCGCGAACATCCCCCCGGCCTTGAGGTCTCCTCAAATAGCGAATTAAAAAAAATAAAAAATAAACATAAATATATACAGCGGAGTTAATATCATGTAGAAAAAACTATATATGCGGTGAACAGAGGCGATGCGATGAATATAATTAGTAAATTAATAAAAATATTATAATAGCGGGATGAGAATTTATACTTAAACTATAACTTATAAAATATAAACTACAATATTATTGTGTTGGTAGAGGGCAAAGTCTAACAATGGGCCGCTGCAAAGTGGAGCTCTTAGTCTTCACTTGTGCAACGCGCACCACACCATCCCTACCAGGAAACAGTTCAGTGACGACGCCTAGCGGCCACTGAAGAGGCGGAGCGTTATCCATATCGATAAGAACAACGGTTCCTACAGAAATGGAATTAATAGAATGTTTATTCCACTTTTCTCTTGCTTGTAGTGTATGTAAGTATTCTGATCTGAAGCGCTTCCAGAATGACTGAACTATCGAATCAAGCAATGAAAAACGTGATAAAAGATTAATGCGTTCTTTACTAAGATCCGCGGCGGGTAAACATCCAAGTGGATTAACAGCGAGGAAATGCGCGGGCGTAAGTGCAGTAGGTTCCGCCGGATCGCTACTTAACACGTAAAGCGGTCGTGAATTTAATATGCGTTCGACCTGAGTGAGGACAGTAAGCAATTCCTCATACGTGAGAATTTGCTTACCTATGACGCGAAATAAATGATACTTTACTATCTTTATACTTGACTCCCAAAGCCCACCAAAATGTGGAGCGTTTGGAGGGTTAAGTTTCCATGTGATGCGGTTATCAGAAAGGATCTGATTAAATACTTTATAATATTCGTCTGAACGTAAAAAGGAATGAAGTCCATTCAAGTATGAACGCGAAGCAATAAAATTAGTAGCGTTATCACTGGTGAGTCATCATCATTAACGATGTGCGAATAAATCATAAATCACGCAGCCATACGCCCTTTCACTGGCGTCGGCGAACGCGACTAGCGAGACTTGCGAATTCTTATTTATACCCATATGGCGAGGAAACTTTAATTTCGATATCAAAGGTAACTCTGAAATATATTGTTGCCATGCAGTGACAACGTGAGCGGGCGGAGCCTGGTCCCAGTCAAGTTTGAGAACCCATAAGGTTTAATGAGAAGCTTACAGAAAAGAATTACTGGACCCACGAGCCCCAGAACATCATACAAGCGAGCGGTTGCGGATAAAATAGAACGCTTGGTACAAGCGAGCGGCGGCGGTGAAACTAGAAAAGAAAAACAATCAGTTGCGGGGTGCCAACGAAGACCCAATACCTTAAAAATACTTTGGTCGTCGAATGAGACCTCGTCAAGCTGACGGTGCGTTGCGGGGATGTGCTGTAAAAGCTCTGAACTGTTACTAGTCCACTTAACCAATTCAAATCCTCCACGCTGAAACATTTGAATTAGTTCAGTGGCTACGTCAACGGCGCTGTTGACGCAGGGCGCGCAGGACGCGATATCGTCCATATAAATATCTCGTTCGACCACCGAAGCAGCCAGAGGATAGGACTCCTTCTCCTCGGAAGCCAACTGACGTAGTGTGCGTAGCGCAAGAAAAGGAGAAGAGCGTAAACCAAAAGTCACACGATTAAATTCGTATGTTTGTATGTCTTCCTCATTAGAAAAGCGATAAAGAATGCGTTGAAACGCGCGGTGCGATTTTTGTACTTCAATGCATAAATACATTTGCCTAACGTCGGCAAAAAAGGCGATGCGATAAACTCGTACGTTTATTAAAATATTAAAAATATCAGACTGTAAATTTTGCCCACTATGTAAAATATCATTTAATGAAATGTCATTATCTGACTTAGCGCTTGCGTCGAGTACTATTCGCAATTTAGTTGTACTTTTATCATTACGTATGACAGGGTGGTGCGGGAGATAAAAGCAAGGTTCCGTAGAATTATTTGAAGCAACTAATGATAAAAACCCTTGTTGATGTATCTTGAATGACGTCATTGTAGCGGGAGCGAAGATCGGGACATTTATTAAAAACGTCTCTCTAGGAGCGAGAAGCGTTTTTTAGCGGTTATAAAAGAATCACCTAACTTATCAGGCGTGTCCTTGAAGGGCAGGGCGACAACACATCGTCCGTTCAAATTGCGACGAGTAGTGGAATTATAAATATTCTCACATTTCTGTTCATCAGGACTCAAATAAGTTTTTTGCGGCAGCTCCTCTAACTTTAGCGACGTTTGACTTTTATCAATACGAGTAGGATAAGAAACTAAAGAACGCGGCATGCATGTAGGAAAGTCGATATCTGCGTCTCCCATTATTATGTATCCTAATGACGTTTCTATGGCACTCGGCGATTGCGAATTAATTATTTTATCAGTTAACAAAATTTGTAAATAAGTGTTAACCCCTAATAAAACGTCAATGTCACCTGGTTTATGGAATTGATCGTCAGCCAAACGTAAATTATTTATATAATTAATTTTCGAAACGTCTATTAACGACTCGGGTAATTGTCCAGTTATAGCGGGAACAACTAGCGGTTCAATATGATAAAGTTTATTTTCATCAAAGCGGGAGCTAAACTGCAAAGAAGTAACACCTAAAATCTTCTGCGATACTCCACCGATTCCTTGCGCCTCTTTAACTGGTGTTTTATTGGAGATCGGTAGGTACAAACGTTTGCAACACTGTTTCGTGATGTAATCACATTGCGAGCCAGGGTCCACTAAACAACGCAACAAATATTGGTGTCCGTATTTAGTACAAACTTTAATCTTCGCAGTTCCCAATAATGTAGTGCGGTGCGGCGCATTACCACAATCGCGCGAAACGTTACATGACGTGGATGCATTTTTTTCTCCTGGACCTTGTTCTACCGAAGGCTGATCGACCTTATTCCTACTACTAACAAAATGAAGTAGCGTATGGTGCGAGCGGGAGCAATACCTACATAAACGCTGTGACTTACAAAAAGGAGTGGCGTGTTTATTACTTAAACAATTAGTGCAACATTTATTTCGTTTTACAAAATTGTACCTGTCCTGTGCATTTATTTTTAAAAAATGCGGACAGACAAATAGGTGTTCGTGATCACCCGATTTACAGAAAATACATGACCGATTCGAATCTGTATTAATAAAAGTTTTGCTTATATTTTTAGCGGGAGCGGGAACCAAATTACCTTTAATTTTATGGTTGTTAGACGTATGCGAAGTATTTATTGTATGGCATAAAGCCCTATTCTGGTCATGTAAAAACTGAACCAAAGCGGAATATTTCGGTATGTTTACGTTGCGACATGACATTTCGAACGACTTTACGGTATCGTTATCTAATTTTCTAAGCGCGATATTTAGAAATAGAAAATCAGATATGTCATCAATATTAAGTTGCTTAAGAGCGTTAATAGAAGCATCAAATTTATCCATAAATATTTGATAACCAGCGGATGTGTTAGTGTTTACGTTCTTCAGTTCTAACAGCTGACTGACGTAGGTAGTCGCGAGCGCACGCTCGTCGTTATATCTACGTATGAGCGCGTTCCATATCACAGAATAGTTTTCAGCTGTAGGCATTAAGCCTGAGCAGATTGATAATGCCTTATCACTAAGTTTACTAACAAGATAATAAACGCGTTCAGCATCTGTTAATTGCTGATTATCATGAACTAATGTTTTAAATTGTTGGTAGAACATAGACCAGTGTCGTATGTCACCATCAAAAGAAAGTAATTCTATGGGCGGAAGCGACGGTATAATTTTTGGTGGCAAACTATTCTGTAATTTACTTGAAGATGAAGCGTTTAATTTTGACACTTGACTTTTAATACGACTATATAGATCATGAAAAGATTTCCACGATCCGAAATCTACTTGCGCGTTCGGATTTAATTTTAAATTTGTAACATTATAAGATTCTAACGTGTCCTTGAACTCAGTACGCAAGTATTCAAGGTCAGATGCCGTGTCAAGGAATGTGTTCTGTGCGTCTGACGAACTTAATGCACTTATAGATAAATCATAAATTTGTTGTAAACGTTCGTAAATAGAATCACGTTTTGCAATTAATATTCTCAAACTAATTTCGTCATTTGAAATCGTTTCAGATACAATTTTGCCTTTAGTAGACATTTTGTCGTGAACAAGATAAATCAGTTAAAACAGTTATGATTATAAAAATTATGTATGGCGTAATGAATGAATACGTAGGTAGTTACTAGCGAAACAACGATCGCCGGTCGCGTCGGCTCCGGCAACCACAAATATGGCGGACTTCAATTAATGAAAAATAGAATGCGTACCTATGAGGTGTAATTTCGATTACAAATATAGGTAAATAATGGTGCGAATGGTGCGGTGGGTTTTGCAACAATAATAATATACCTACGTGAGCGGTGCGTTATTAATATGCGGGATATAAAATAATCGTAGATATAATACTTATTTGCAAAAATAAATAGCGGATGGTGCGGTGTGTTTTGCAAAAAGAATAATATACCTACGTGAGCGGTGCGTTATTAATATGCGGGATATAAAATAATCGTAGATATAATACTTATTTGCAAAAATAAATATGAATAGGCACTTATAATATATTACATGAAATACATATGTATGCGTATTTATGAGATTAAATAATTAACCCGGGTGATGTGACCAAACTATTGGCTCGAAATGCGGCTCGACTGGACCAAAGAAATTGGAGGGAATCCGGCTCGACAAGGGCCAGAATTGTTGGAGAAAGGGGGGCCTCCGGTTCGCTATGACCAAAAATGGTGGTGGAATAAAGGGTGGAAAGGAGGGTGGTCCCCCGTTGCGGGTGATGGAATTGTGGACTGTAAGTTGCGGTTTGAATTAATGGTGGAAAAACGAGAAGGATTGATAAAGGGAGCAAACGCACTTACTTGGTGCTGGAGCAGATGGTATGCTCGTGTACTGATGAAGCCTTCTCTTGCCCGGGAACTGGTGTTGTCCTTTACACTCACACTATTATAGGTGCCTTGCACCATACACTTTGAGTCAGTTAAATCACAACTATTAACAGCGGTGATGGCGGCGATGCGGCGAGTCTGATGACCACGTGTTAGGTGGCTTGCGGTGCGGTTGTCACTAGAGGACTTGCATTCGCGTCGGCGGCGTGCGCGTCGGCGGCGGGACGAAGGCAGACTGGTTTGATAGATCTTCCTGATCCATATTATGTAATAGTGCGCTTGCGGGGAAGAGAGGGAGGGTGAAGGGGAGGGAGGTGAAATGACTTAATTGGCGCGAACAAGTATAGATACAATTTATTTAATTAGCATTATTATCGCTGTGTATTACAAGCGATGCGCTCCTTCGCGTATCTTTTGATTACTGACTGTAAATTTCAGATATCACTTTAATATCAAAATAAAATTATCATTATTTTTATGGTGTTATCAGAAAAAAATTGAAAATCGTTACGCACGCCTTGTATGCGTGTTGATTAAATATCACACCTATGCAAGTGTTCGATAAACTCCTAATTCCATGATAAAAAAATGATACAACTTCAAATTAATTATGGGATTAGTGGAAAATATTTATAACTTATTACCCACATATCACCTTTAACATTAATGCACTGCGATTAATGAATTACTATTATTATTTGCATTAAATTTCAATAAAAATGGTGACATAATAAAATTTATAAATTTGCACACTGAGAGCGCTTTATTGCCATATTTTATTTTATACCGAATACACCAAATAAACTCTTATTTTTTATCTAGTCACCGTTAAGTGCCTTATAGGATTTAGTTCCTTGAAAACATCCGCCATAAACGGGTATGGCCCTTCCCTTCTAATTCTTCTATTCCCTTTTCTAACAATTTGGTTATCAAATAGATTCAGTGAGTAGTGGACCAGAATATTATTCAACTCGACCATTATAGATCCTGGAAATAAGGTCTTGACAGTCATACAAACAGACGTGATCCAATCTTTTTTTCTTTTCTTCTCTAAATTTATATAATATTACCCCACTAACTAATAAACTTGTAATAGTTATTTACTGTTTCGTCTTACTCTGTCGCGCGCAAAATGACATACGTCAAAGCAAGACAAAAAACTGTATGTATAACTATAACAAGCGTATACAACGTTTATAATAGAAAGGGATATATGATTTATCTATTTTACTTTACTCTTACAGCTCTTAAATTATGCTCCTAAGATCTGCTAATAAGTAGTGAGCGTCACTATCATATTCAATCTAAATTGAACTGAAGATAAAACGTTATTGTAACAACCACAATCGCTGATGATTATGGGATTTCTAACAGGAGTTGCTGTTTGCGTTGTTAACACATCACTATAACCATCTAAGACATTATTTTATGAAACTATTTTCATGTTATATCTCGAAATTAAGGAGTATTCAGGCTATAGTCTGGTTAAGTGCATGCCAAGTGCGGTTTAGTGCGTGTTTAGTTTTTATAAATAAAAGAAAATACACATATCTATAAAATCTTTATTGGACCCATTATCGTGTGACAATTACCTCAATTTAACAACCCTTTGTATATCCCACTGTTGGGCACAGGTCTCCTCTCAAAAGTGAATAGTCTTTAGTCCACCACGCTGGTCAAGTGCGGGTTAGTGCGGACTGCGGATGGATGGTATGTAAATAAAAGAAAATACATAACGTGTCTGTATTCAGACACTGGAGTCCGATGCCGAACTCAATAAAACGACAATCTTGCTTCAAAAAACTTGTATAATCTTGAAAATACTTGGCTTCTAGTTTTTATTACAAATAATTGCGGCTGACTAGCTCGAATTGCACATTAAGAATTTTCTAGCAAGCGATGACAGAATAAATCACTAAAAACGATGGTACCGGCGTAAAAGTGTGAGAAAAAATAAATAAGGTGCAAATCGTGGTCGCGACGTGTTGCTGTTGAAAATTTTGTAGGCGCGAACATCATCCCCGCCGTTAAAATCGCCGGATTTTAACCCTCAATTTGATGCTCCGTCACTGGCAGGGGGCAGAGTCGGGTAAAAGGTCTTCGAAATGTCCCTCGACTGGTTTGGACGTCCGCCACACGACACACGCCATCAGGGCCAGGGAACAACTTGCTTACGCGTCCGACTCGCCAGCATAATGGGGGCAAATTTTCTTCTTGCAGCAAAACCAGGTCTCCTAGTTTAAGAGTGGTACCACGAACTCGCCATTTCGACCTCTGTTGCAATTCGGACAAATATTCACGCTGCCATCTCCTCCAAAAATGTTGCCGAATTTGTTCAAGCCGCTGATAGCGTCGAAGATTGGTAGTCTTGCAGTCGACGAGATCCGGTGACGGCAACGCAGTCAATGGCCGACCAAGCAGGAAGTGCCCTGGGGTAAGGAAATGCAGGTCGTTAGGAGACGAGGACATTGGACAAATTGGACGGCTATTCAAAATGGCCTCTACTTGCGCAAACAAAGTTCCAATCTCCTCATAGGTTAAATGCGAATTGCCCATAACGCGCCTAATATGATATTTGGCAGACTTTACCCCAGCCTCCCAGATACCACCAAAGTGGGGAGCGTAAGCAGGAGAAAAAACAAATTTAATTTCTTCCTCACCACAAAATGAATTAATAGCTTGTCTATTGGCCCTTATAAAGCTAGCTATTTCCTTCGCCGCGCCTACGAAATTTCGCCCATTGTCGCAAAAAAATTCTGCAGGCCTTCCGCGACGGGCCACGAATCTACGTAAAGTTGAAATAAAGGCTTCCTTTGACAGGTCGCTGACTGCTTCTAAGTGCAAGCATTTAAACCTTAAGCAAACAAAAATACACAAATAACACTTAGATGTCCTAGCCCCGCGACCCTTCCTATTCAAAATAATAAATGGTCCAGCGAAGTCCACCCCTACACTACGAAATGGGAAGTCCACCGTAACACGCTGGGAGGGCAAGTCTCCCATGATAGGAGTTAATGTTTTTCCTTGCAGTTTTCTACACTGCAAACAATTGTGCACTGTTCTCCT
Organism: Pyrgus malvae; assembly: GCA_911387765.1. NCBI lineage: Eukaryota > Metazoa > Arthropoda > Insecta > Lepidoptera > Hesperiidae > Pyrgus > Pyrgus malvae. The sequence goes on along the minus strand of OU426966.1, from coordinate 20,945,107 downwards.
AGCGAGTTGGCGGCCATTAGTGGCCCACACATAGTTCCGTACGCTTGCTAGGAGCAGCTGTGGACCAGCATGCAATTTATGCATGTGCTCCCGCTCAAATACTAGTTTAGTGAGGTGGTGGGATGAGTGCAATAAAATCGGATGCTTACTTTCAAATGGAAGCGTCGATTGGTCTAGTCGACCCCCAACACGTATTAACCCCTTGGCATCCATAAAGGGCGTAAGAGATATAATACTAGATCGAGAACTAATTGCTTTATTGTTAGCCAACAAGTTGTACTCAACAGGGAAGGATTCCTGTTGTGCTACCCGACACAGGAGATAAAAAGAGTCTTGTAATTCTTGTACACTAAATGCTTCTAGATGTTTGGATTTAGGATTTCTAAGATTATGTAAAAAACGTAAAACATAGGCGTACACTCTCTTCAATTTATTTAATTTAGAAAAGTTATTAAAGGAAATTATTGTTGAAATATTATTTTCTAGAGCCGTATTTACTTTTAACTCCAAACCATTTAAATTTTCTAATGGATCCTTTTGTAAAGTAGGCCATGATGACTCATCTAGCAATAAAAACTCTGGCCCAGACCACCATAAATTATTATCCCTCAGTTCCTCAGGATAAGCCCCGCGAGATATCAGATCGGCAGGATTCTGTAACGTAGGTACATAACGCCAACAACCAATATTAGTTAACTCTAGCACCTCTGCAACTCTATTGGCCACGAAAGTTTTTAATTTTCTGCAGCTAGTACGCAGCCACGCAAGAACGACACTAGAGTCACACCAATGGAATTTGCGCTCTATAGGGAACCTTAACGAATCAATAACAGCGTTGCACAATCGTGCAGACAGCACAGCGGCGCAAAGTTCCAAGCGGGGTATAGTGCAGGCCTTTACAGGTGCTACCTTTGACTTGGAGCACAACAGATTAACATACACGTTGCCTGCAGCATCTACAGACCTAATATAAATACATGCACCGTATGCTCTCTGCGAGGCGTCGCTAAAAGAATGTAGTTCCGTAGTAACTGGTGAATCACATAAGACCTTCCTAGGTATAGAGAGCGAAGATAAATAATTCAAACTATTATAAAATTTAAGCAAAGCCTTTTGCATATCATTAGAGATAACGTCATCCCATCCAATCTTGTCTAGCCATAACTGCTGCATAATCAACTTAGGAATAATTATGCAGGGGCCTACGAAACCTAGTGGATCAAAAATTCTAAAGGATGTGGATAATATAACACGTTTCGTTATTTTATCGGTAGCAGGTGGCATGTCAAAGGATAAATACAAACGGTCTGTTACTGAATCCCAGCCTATACCGAGGGCGCTTGAGGACTCGCTTAGAACTAGCTTGTCAGTAGAGCTCGAAGAACAGGACTGCAAAACTAAAGGAGAATTAGATTTATACTTGCGCAGATTAAAGCATCCTGCCTTCAAGGTCTCCGACACAGAACGTTGAATGCACCTTAACTCATTTTCATCGTTACAGCCTGTGAATAGGTCATCTACATAAAGGTCATGCTGTAAAATGGTCTTAGTAAGGGGATCCTCGCTTTCTTCCCCAAGCTGCCAAAGACATCTAGTGCTTAAATAACTAGCACTTGCAAAGCCATAAGTGACAGTATTAAGCCTAAGTGTTTTAATTGGCTCACGCTCATCTTCTCTCCATAAGATTAGTTGTAAATCTCGGTCGGACTCGTCTACCATAACTTGTCGATACATTTTTTCGACATCCGCCGTCAAAATATATTTGTGCAGACGAGCTCGAACTAATATGGAGAAGAGAGAGTCCTGTATTTGAGGCCCAACCATCTGAATGTCATTGACAGAGAGGCCAGAGGAAGTACTAGCAGACGCGTCGAATACCACCCTTATTTTCGTTGTCTCACTGTTTTCTTTGAACACTGGATGGTGAGGCAAATAATAACGAAAATTAGAAACAGGTTTATCCAGCGTTACTTCCGACAGATGACCCAATTCCGCGTACTCTCTGATAAATGCAACATACTGAGATTTAACTTCAGGCTGCCTCTTAAAGCGCTTCTCTAAATTATAAAATCTTTTCTTGGCCATGGCGTACGAATCGCCAAGACAGTCAGGGGACTTAATTAAAGGCAACCTAACGCAAAATCTACCGTTCGATAGCCGACGCGTATTTTGCATAAAATGCGTTTCACATGCCTGCTCCTTATCATTTAAATAAGTTCTAGGAGTAATCTCCTCTAACTCCCAAAATCTACTCATGCTAGAATCTAAGTCAGTGTCTAGTATAGATCTAGTGAGAATTGTATTACACTTTACTTTATTATTAGCTTGATTCGTATAACTAGGTAAGGGACCGCCAATCAACCAGCCTAACTTTGAGCTGTGTAATCTAGGGCAGCCAGGACCCAAGGACTGTTGCTCACAGCCAATTATGTCCCAAAACAGATCCGAACCAATAAGCATGTCAACTTGAGACGGTTCATAAAACTTGGGATCTGCCAAAATAATATTACTAGGAATTTTAAGCAAACTAATATCAAAACTAGAATTAGGTAGTGAACTAGTAAGCTGGTTCATAATATAAAAATTAGACATAACCTTAAAGGACGAATTACATGATTTAATTTCAATAACACTGTACTCTGTGATTGTTCCTGAATTACTATTTCCAAACCCAATAACATTCGTGGAATTTAAAAGACAGACATCAAGGGCCAATTTTCGTTTTAAATCCAACGTCACAAACGAGGATTGACTCCCGCAGTCTAACAGGGCACGCACGGTTTCCGATTTAGACGTCCTTGGATTGACTACCTCAATCAGAGCCGTCGATAGTAAAACTTGGCTGATATTTTTATTACTAAAGTTAACTAGCGTATCAGCCGAGCTAGACCTAGGGCTTATAGCGCAGGCTGCATTGCCTCCACTATTTGAAGGCAGGTGCAGCAGTGAATTATGCCTCATTTTACACTCCCGGCAAGGACCGAAACGACACTGACGAAAATAGTGGCCAGGCCTTAAACAATTTTTACATAACTTTAATCTATTTGCTTCTGCTATACGATCACTAACGCTCATAGCCTTAAATGAGGGACAGTCAAAAATCTTATGCTCGATTGAATTACAACAAGGACATGAGTTAGAAGACGAATTTTTCTCCTGTTGAGCAACGTTCGAGTTAGTATTACTAGTACACGCGTACGACTTTACCTGGGAGCGTTCTGCTTTAACATTAGAAGCAGTCGCGGTACGCTGCTGCCCTTGACTTGCCCTAGAGACATTATCTACCTTGCTACGATGTACCGACTCCAGAATAGCCGCACGATCATTCAAAAATTTATGGAAATCCTTGAGCGTGGGCGTTTCAGTTGACATCGCATTACGGTGTTCCTCCCATTTCATAAATGTAGTACTATCTAGCTTAGATGAAACTAAATGAATAATAATAATGTCCCAGTACTCAGTTGCCTGCCCTAGACTGGACAGTGCACGTAAATTCTTGGTCACGTGATCGACTAGGAAGCGTAACGACCTCTCAGACTCCTTGTGGATCGCAGTAATATTAAAAAGTGAATTGAGGTGGTGATCAATTAATAAACGCTTGTTGTCATAACGCTCTAACAACAGGCTCCAAGCTTCTTGATAGTTACTGGATGAAACTTCGAGATTAGCAACAGTACGAGCCGGTTCCCCCTCTAAATAAGATAATAAATAGTGGAACTTATTTACGGCACTAATTCGGCTATTATCGTGAACTAAAGACTTGAATGTATCTCGAAATTCCATCCATTTAAGATGCGAACCATCAAATTTAGCAATATTAATTAATGGAAGCCTAAAACCAGTCTCGTTATGATCAGGACTACAATGACTAGCATTATGACAGTTACTAGAGTCATGGGCACTGTCAGTGTGACTATGTAACTGCAACAGAGTTTGGGCGGCAACAATATTGCTTATAAACGCCTCCTCTATGCATTCTCGTTCTACTAGCTCATCCTCTAACTTACTAGAATTAATTACCTCAATCTTACTTTGCAATTCATCAAACTTGGAGGATAATGTTTCAAACCTACTAAGCTTGAGGGTAAGTTCTGCCCTTTGTGTAGTGTTAAGCGTTTCCACATCATATAATCTATCAACATAATTTTTAAACTTAGTTATTTGACCCTTGACAGAACTACGTTTAATAATTAATTCTGCCAAGCCTTTAACGTCTTCCTCGATTCCCATTGTCAATAATTAAAATAGTTGTAAATGTAGTGACAAAGAAATCAAATTCAAGTAACAACGCAACAAACGGAAATCAACGTAAAATATTGAAATTAAATTTTGAAAATTAAAAGGAAAACAAATAAATACGCTCACGCCCCTGACTGGTGGTATCCGCCGCCCGGGAGGTCGAGTTGAGGCTGCAAGCGGAGTCGCAGCGGGCACAGGCAGCGCGGGAACGCAGCACGGCTCGATCTCGCTCACTCGTGGGTACCGACCCGGAACCTGGAATGTTCGGCGGAATAATCACCACACAGAAAAGAAAATAGGAACAGTTAAGGGCTCAAGGCGCTAAGGGCTTCGCTAACAACCAATTATTAACGCTAACGTAAACTAGTAACAGTCGGTAGGTAGGTACTTCGACAGAAAAACCACAACGGCGTCTTAAATGATTAAAACAACTAATTTAGACTTAATATGTGTTCTCAATAGCTAGATCTATCTGGATATTGTTTAAATATGACAAAGGAATAGACGGATTACTTGTTTTCTAAAAGAAATTACACTAAGTACCTATGGATGATGCAATAACCTTGAAAGGTTACAAAAGAATAATTATATTTTACCTATGTTTGCACAAGTAAAACCGCTTCGGAATAGCAGGAATGAATGATAGGGAGATTTAAGGTATAGAAAGGAACACTTAGCTGCAATGATCTGCTGCGCTGCGGGTCCAAAGTCCAAGACCCGGCGTTGCTTATTCTGCGTTCCCTCCAAATGCGTGTTTAGCTCGTTCCTCAATACTTGACTGGACTCAGTGCGGTGCTGCCCTGTAGCTGATTGCTGCGGCGCTGTTGCTGACCGATTCCAGTAGGACTCCAAGCTTCCACAATCCAAATGTTCGTCCAGGTTACGTGCTGACGCGGTCGCCACTATGTCTGTATTCAGACACTGGAGTCCGATGCCGAACTCAATAAAACGACAATCTTGCTTCAAAAAACTTGTATAATCTTGAAAATACTTGGCTTCTAGTTTTTATTACAAATAATTGCGGCTGACTAGCTCGAATTGCACATTAAGAATTTTCTAGCAAGCGATGACAGAATAAATCACTAAAAACGATGGTACCGGCGTAAAAGTGTGAGAAAAAATAAATAAGGTGCAAATCGTGGTCGCGACGTGTTGCTGTTGAAAATTTTGTAGGCGCGAACATAACGTAATACAATCTTTATTGGCCCATTTTTGTGTAACAATGCGTTAAATCTTAGTATTAGTAAATTAAAGCACCAAAATTATATTGTGCCGGAGAGAGCGGTCCGTATCGCATCATTGTTCATCGAGTGTCGTGCACGGCTAATTGTGTGCGTTGCCATCACATTGTTATAACCATTTGACATATTAACCACGTGTTATATTAACTGGCATATACGTTACATTTCGCTATATACACTATGACATAATTCTCGAATACAAATGTAGGTATGGAATGGTATGTTCCTAATTGGCCATTCATTACGAAGCTTTCAAATTGTTTTTTTTTGTTTGAATTGCGTTAAGTGTTATAATAAATACAACATCAATTTTATAAAAAATAAAATCCATTTATTATAGGTATGAGTAATTGATTTTATTTGACAAATCTGCCAGCAATAATTTTTAATTAATAAAAAATATTTCATCAAATTCAACTAAACTAAATTAAATATAGGGATGAGTTCTTGCAATAAAACTGATAAATTAACATATATTATTTTTATACTACATATTTTAAAGTATAACTTGAAATGTTAATTTATCGTCTCAAAATTTTATTACCGATATATTCCTCATATATAGTCATAAACAATTTATTTTATTTTAATATATGGCCGCATCCCCTGTGCGTCCCACGGCAGGGCATGGGTCTCTCCCCATAATTGTGAAGGCCTGGAGCTTACTCCACCATTTTTATTATCATAGAATACGTTTACTTACACTTTAATTAATTGGCACGATTTCTATACACGATGATATAAATTCCGTCACAGGCGCTATATATCAGTAATTAACCAGCCATTTGTCTCTAAGTGCAATTTCATGCATGACATATATTGTGTACACACAAATGCATTCATTATATCACGCCAGTCTGTCAGATGTATGCAGATTGGTGTGTCCAATTTTGAGCTTTTAGCTTTCATTTTAAGTATTGTTAGAACGGTGATAGCTATTAGTTTTACGGAATCTTTTTGACTTCCTCTTTAAGCTCTTATAAAATATAATTTATAATAACAAAAATGTAAATTATATTATTATCTGACAACCCGTTTGGCGCAATGGTTACCAAGCCGGACTGCCGATCGGAGAGTCCCGGGTTTATTCCGGGCGAAGCAGAAATGTTAATTATCAGTTTAAATTTCTGTTCTCGGTCTGGGAGCGATACGAGCTTGTGAGGCATGTCATTCAGTGCTTAGGCTCAGAGAGGCCCGCATTCATTACCGAATGACAAATATTTCATACTCGCCTTGCTTTTAATTTGTCTTTGTTTATTTGCAGATCTCTTATCCTCCAACGAATGACAAGAAGATAGAAACTTAAAGAGGCTGGTGGATTTTTATGAGGTTAATTGCAGCAACCTCATACATTTACCTCGTTAAACTACACCAGTAAAAAATAACGCTTTTTATTCATAGTCCTACATTAGAATGTGCTGTGTGGTGAGTACTATAAACACCACAAACAAGAGGCGGAGTCGTGACCCTTTAATAACATTACAGCATGATAAGAAAATAATTCAATATATGTACCTACATGAGTTTTGAGAAGTCGTGACTGGTACTTTTTTTTGTATCGGGGTGGAAACCTTCAAAAGGTACCCGGCACCCTGGGAGAGGATACCGGATTAAGAGGGATTTGACCGCACTAAAACTAAACTAAACTAAACTAAAAACCCTCGTTGGCCTGCCTCTGCGCTTGGGGAGGACTCCGGGATCTCCAGAGGAACGCACCGGTGTCCTCCAAGCGTGGTGCTCTGGAACTAGCCCATCTTTGGGAGAGCAGATGTGCTCTCCTGCACCTTTCGATGCTTACGGCGGTATGCGGCCACGCACACACCGCCGTCCTCCCCGGGGCCGCTGGCTGGACGGATCGAGCTCCTACTCTCACCGCCCGCAACGCCGGAAGCCCCTTTTTAGTCGTATTTTACGATCAGGCAGGGGATACCGTAGCTCTATTCTTAATCCCGAAGCTGCAGGGACTCATGACAGGTACCTACTGCAGCCGTCTGCATTCCTTGCATAAAAATGATTAACAATTAGTATCTTCATTCAATTCTTTGTTTTTTTCTCACTAAAACTGTCCAGAATCCAAAATGATTCTTAGTTCGTAACTTTCTGTTCATGAATCCACACAATGTCCATATGAAACTTTCGCGGAATTATTTATAGTACATATACCACTCACTCGTAGGGTTACCAGATGAAAAAATCAAAAGTCCGGAGAAAAGGCCTGATTTCCATTGAAAAATCCTGAGATTTTTTTCACAAACTTACGCAACAATTTAAAAAAGACTTAATATTATCGTTTTTATACACTGCAGATCTCGCTCACGCGTTGCAGATAGCACTCAGAACGCGGCACTTCCCTGATTAAACATCGACTAAAATATGGATTGATCTTAATTGTGCAATTATTACCGAACGATTTTTATTTTGTTTAAACTTTTATTAAAGAGATCTTTAAAAAGCTGTTTCTCATTGAAAATTCTAAAGATAAAAATTAAAAAACTTAAAAATCCTGATATTTCATGAGATTTGCAAATTCCGGTTACAATCCTGAGGAAAGTCCAAAAAACCTGAAATCTCAGGACAAATCCTGATGTATGGTAACCCTACTCACTCGAGATATAAGGATTCTAACGATACCCCATAAATTCAAATCTGTTCCTGAATTTAGATGATAAAGTAGAGTAGAAAAGGTATAGTAAAGGTTCGATGACCCGCGTCACCAATGGTTACCATGCCGGACTGCCAATCGAGGGGTCCCGGGTTCGATTCCCGGCGAAACAGAAATTCGTCATTCAAATTTACTCAAATTTTAAATATCTGTTCTCGGTCTGAGTGTTTGTGTTCCTGTCTTTGTATGTGTCCATGGTATCCAGGACACAGGGTATTAATTACCTTACTGTGGGGCTATGAGTGTGTAACGTTTATTTATTTTATTTTATTATTTACTAGTGGACCCCGCAGACTTTGTCCTGCCTTGTGATTGAAAGATTTGATTGTGTTTGAAAAGTGTTGAAAGAGGATTAGTTCCTTTATCATCTCAAAGGGTTTGTATGATACTGTCAAATAAAAATTATAAAACAAATAGTGACAGATAAATTATTATTCAGACCTTAGACTAAGAATAATGTACTTACGATTACGATTCTTGACGAACGAAGAACCAATGTTTGTTACTAACAGTTTATTTTTCAGTTACCTAATAAGTTGTTTTACTATTAATTCCACAATTTTTCCATATTTTCTCACCGTTTAAACCTTCCCTGGACTTCTACTACTATTTCAAGACCAAAATTAGCCACATCGGTTATATTGGTTATATAGAGATTATACAGATGTTCTAAGTTACAAAGTCCGTTCGGCTATAAATGTTGTGAGGCACATACACATTGTTTTAATGTGCGTAACCTAACATAAACGTTGAAAAGTTGTCCGTAGTAAGTTAATATTTTTAGTTTTTTTTACTTTTAAGATTTCTCTACTAATGGTTTAGTTTACGAACACAATTGTGCTTGTCAGTACACATCATTGCTATTATTCGGACGTCGTGATCTAGATGTTCTATTTCATAATGTATTAACCTTAAAATGTTAATCTTGGTTTTAAGCAGACTTATAATTAACATGCGACTAATTAACTAATTAAGATTATATAAACTGTTAAGATGACGAAATAGGGGAAGACGGAACACAGTAATTTTCGGTAATAATATCAACAATGTTATATTTCGTTAGGGTGCGCCCTCCCACCCTCGCATTATTCTTATAATGACAATTTGGGGTGAAATCATTTCCGGGGGATACTTTCAGGCTTTTAATGATTGTTTTAATGAATGTCACGTCATTTAATGATCGACTGAGAGCTATTTAAACAATTTTGCGTCTTTTCCTTTTTTCATATTCGGATAGCACTTTGTAATTGAGTCAAACTTTTAATAAATAATCAAATTAGGCGAAACTTACATTATATAGTCCACAATTTGAGATTAACGTCAATCTGTAACTAAATCTATCTTTATTTGCTTTGATTGCAGGTAGATGTGCAATCTGCTATGATGGTTGTGATGTTAAACCAGATGATTGAATATTGGTACAATTGATTCGAACTGCCCAATACGGACAGAAATTGGATTCGAACTTCAATCGGAATTCACCAAAGATTAAATGCCAATCTGTAGACAGGATTTTGGCACAATTTAAATTAGAGACAAAATCATATTTCTCACAGAGTGTAGCAGAGGCAGTGGTCCAAAAGGCTGATGTCTATTGAAAAGACTATAAAATATTTTAAAAGGAAAATATGAAGGCATAAAAGTAGTTAATATCTGTTCTGGTAAAAAAAATAATTCTTCCACATAGTGTCATATATTATGACAACCAAAGAGAAAACATATTCCATAAAGCAAAAGCAAACAAGTTTTAATGAATAAATTAACACCACGCAGTTAAGTTTTCCTAATGCCCGCCACACACGTAACGAGAAATCGTAGCAATTTTTGACTGTACAGATAAATCGAACACCCCTAGTGCCTCAACACGCTACCGATATCTGAGTCGATCGTCAGTTTTCCGCAGAAGTTCACGCAATAAACATGTCATCCACAATGTAAAATGATGATCACGCACTTGCGTTGTTGGGCCTAATTATCTGCTAAAGAACAAAAGTCGAGGAGTATACATAATAATGCATAAAGCGCACTTTGCGTGATACGCACGTTATATAGAAATGTACTGTGAACTGAGCGATCAGTACCGCCTCCACATGTAACGATAAATTGTGCAAACGCAATTGAGAACGATTTATCTAATGAAATTTGCTACTGCCGCCGACGAACGATTCAAAAAGCGCAAACAGACCTGTTCTAAAAATCCAGGCATAAGACAGTCCCAGCAGGGTTGCTACGTCGTAGACAGGTGCTACGCGATAGTACCGCGCTACGCAAGTAATGTGTTGTTGTGTTAATTATTGAAGACAGAGACCGCATTTTTTCAATTGTTATTTTTATTTTGGACACAGTTTTTAACCCTTACTAACCTACTAAGCCCTATTCTGGACACAGGTGTTCTTTCAATCTGCCTAGGTGTACCTACAATGTTTAGGGTCTTAACCACACGGCTATCACTGAATCACAGTTAAATTGCTAACATTGCCGCTGGGTCAAAAGGATAAGGATTATAGTATTATGATTATGGTCGCATTCTACGCTAAACTCTGTAAATCACACTTACGAATCTCAGAATATGATAACATACGATTACGTTTGCGTTTCACCTTAATATTATTAACCTTTTTGCATATTATTTTAAAATACCTGTCATAGCTCGCTAGCTTTAATCAAAATATTATTTATTAAAAGAAAAGGAAATAAAAAAGAGAAGTAAATACTTTATTGTTGACTGTTAAATTTAGTATATATTATGCATATTACCACACGATCCTATAAAATGACGGAGTAGTCAACCAGGATACATACTACTATGAAAAGCTCAAATTTTATTAAATCGTAGAGCCCGTTCTTCCTGCGGTCAAGTGTGCTCGATATGGCCTCTAAGGCGATTTCCACTCTTTATTTCGGTGTTCGAAGCTTATTGAACTTGGTACGGAGTTCCGTATAAAATACTTACGAGTACTTACCTTAATTTAATTGTGTCCAAAATCCTGGCGAAGATCGTAGTTTTGTGGTCGTTGCAACAAATAATCATTATCTATACAGAAGTACATAACCTTAATTACTTACCTAGACGACCCGTGTGGCGTAATGGTTACCATGCCGGACTGCCAATCGAAGGGTCCTGGGTTCGATTCGTTCCCGGCGAAGCAGAAATTTGAATGATGGGTTTAAATTTCTGTTCTCGGTCTGGGTGTGTTTCTGTCTTTCTATGTGTCCATGGTACCCACGACACAGGGTATGTCTACTCTACTTTGGGGCTATGAGTGTGAAATGTTATTTAATTTTATTTTTAATAAAACCTAACATTTTTCTAAGATCTTATGCATATATAACGCTGCTATTCCGGAGGCCGATGACTGCCTCATGTAAGTCAGACCAGCAACCGCACTTTTCGCAAATACAATTGATTCACGACGGAAATAGCTGTAGGTGATGCTACCCTAGTCAGCCCATAAAGTTCTGTCCTCTGTGACTCGTATATAATTTATATATACTCACAAAAGTAATATTAAACGCCATCAAAACCTGTTAGAGTAATGATTTAATTCGGCATTGGAGCAGAGTGGCGGAATACAATGTGTGAGACAGAAATAGGATTTCAGCCATTTTCAGCCAACCATAAGATAAGTATAAATCACGTCTTCATCATCATTAAAGATAAGGGTTTAAGTATGCTACCAATTGACCCCTAACCACTTAAAGTAGGGATCCTACTAATTTTTATAGCTTAGCTACCTGCGTTCCTCGTAAAGGACGATAAGCGTTTCAAAACCACCAAAAAAGACGTATGTCAATACCCACCTCTTTGCTATTATCGATCTTATTACTGTAGAATTAAGAGACAGGCATTTCGGAAGCTTTATAGGCCTGTTGGATGACTCTTTATAGGTTGTCGAGTGTTGCTCCGTGAATAATATCGAGATTTTGAGGGGAGTTTCGTGTCACGTATACCGTCTAAATTGTCTCCCTTTTCGGATTGTACGGACTGTTCTTGGCGACATCTCCCCTCGTAAAACACAATAGGGATGAGCATTGTCTACGGGCTCGGTGTACAATTGTGTCAAGTCGACACGTTGGCTGTGTTTTAATAAATGACTGTGGTGCGTTCTGAACGGAGTGTGAAATGGGGATGTTATTTGACGTTTTTCATATAATAATAATAATAAAAAGTACTAGTTTCATATAAATTATACGAAAATTAAATGTAATAGATATTTTGTTTCTGCCTTTCAAATTATTGAATATTAGTGTTTATATAAGTTATGTTATAAAAATTTCTATTCATTATTGTAACTATCAAATAAAAGGCTTTTTATTTTTATTATTATTTATTATTGTATACACGGCAAACAAATCTAAACCAAAAATCCTTTTGGTAAATATATTTACAAGTTTTTATTTTTTAATTATGACGACAGCCTCCGTAGTGGGTGATGAGCCGACTGCGAAGTGTGAGGTCGTGGGTTCGATTCCCACCCAGTACAAATAGTTGTGTGATGAACATGACTATTTGTTCTGTGTCTGGGTGTTAGTTTATTTAGAATTATATAAGTATGTTTATCAGCTTTCTGATTACCATAGTACAAGCTCTGCTTAGTTTGGATTCAGATGGTGTTGTGCGAATTGTCCAAAGATATTTATTTATTATTAATTAGTTTTACATATAAGTGTAGTTGGAAACTTACATAATCCACGAGCAACACTTATTTTTAATTGACTATGATGCCATTTGAATTTTTCGGAGTTTACCGGACAAAAAACCCGACACGTGATGAAGACGTTTTTCAAGCGTTTTTTGTTATTATTTTTTTTTTGTTCAAACGATCAACCGAATAGCACTTTTAATTGCTGTCTTCATCCTCAAAATCGTTTTATAGCTATTGGAACACGTTAGTCGTAGATGCTTCGTTATTAAAATGCATTAACATACCTCAATAGATTGGTGTTGGTGTTTTTCGGAGCCGAAGTTTTTTACCTTACTTGCGAAAAAGCAAAACCACAGGATTATTTGATTCAAATCACATTAACTGTAGGTTTTATTTAAGTTAATAAGAAATTAGTTAAGATTATTGAGTCAAACCAAAAATATTTGAGCAGCGTGGTGGAGTGAGTATGCTCCTAGCTTTTCAAGTACCGGCCAGAGACCTGTGCTGAACAGTAGGATGCAAAAAGGGATGAAAGCTTGCACTGTCAAAAAGTTATCAGAGCTCTTAAAGCGCCAAGCTTCTATTCAATCTAACTCTAGGCAAGCCCTTATTTCACAAACCCTACGCCTCATCCATAATTCATGGCCTTTTTGCTACATTATTACAAGAACCAAATTTATTGTATAATAGTAAAATAATGAACGTTGAATTTATAAATTGTTACTTTACATCCATGTGACGGCTGCCAAACGGACAAAACACGAATTATGCTTAGTTGTAGAATTTATGAAGTGAATACATTTGAATGTCCCACCGCTGGGCACAACCTCCAGTTAATAAATCAAGAGACCATCAGGATTTATTTATTTTATTTATTTATTTATTTATTTAATTAATTAGCACGGCTCACAACCACTTACACTAATTAATTTAAATTACAAAATAATAATGATAATAGTTAAGAAGATGAAAAAAAACATAATTGTCGCCTACATTTTAAAATTTACAAATAGTATTATGACCAAATGCGGGGTGGTGGTGTACCGTTACTAGGGATATGATCTATCTAATGCCTTTAAACGAGCAATTCTTGTAGGTATATACTCGTACTTATATACAAGTGCATAATAGAATCTGATTCTCGGAAACGACTCCAACGATTTTAGATAAAAAAAATAGTATTCAGGGGTTTACGGGAGCAATGAATCGATACAGCTAGGTATAATTTTTAGACATATATCGGCAAGTAATATGAAATTATTTTTTTTTTTTATTTGGGAGCTGAAGTACATTATGTTGTTAAGTAACACTAAGCGAATGAGTCTCTGAAGAACATCAATTGTTTTATTCGAGCAAAGCTTGGTCATCCGGGTACTTATACCTTTTTTGGTATCGGGGGGAAACCTTCAAAAGGTACCCAGCACCTTGGGAGAGGTTACCGGGTTATGCGGGATTTGACCGCACTAAAACCCCTTCGGTGGCCTGCCTCTGCGCTTGGGAGGACTCCGGGATCTCCATAGGAAAGCACCGGTGTCCTCGAAGCGTGGCGCCCCAGAACGGGCCCATCTTCGGGAGAGCAGATGTGCTGTCCTGCACCTTCAGGTGTTTGCACCTCAGGCGGCATGCGGCCACGCACACACCACCGTCCTTTCCGGGACTGCTGCTTTCCTGCTGGCTGGACGGGTCAAGCTCCCACTCACACCGTCCGCAACTTCGGAAGCCCCTTTTAGTCGCCTCTTACGATCAGGCAGGGGATACCGTAGCTCTATTCTTAATCCCGAAGCTACAGGGACTCCGGGTACTTATACCTATAAGCGAATTTAGCTACCCTTAATAATTTTTCGGTTACGTTTACATACTCTTTCACTTATTGTTTTATTATTGCACCATTAACGACTTTTGACAAAACCACTTACTCAAATCGGATCCCTTAATGACCCATACTTGTACATTATATTTTATTGTTGTATTACTGCCTGATATCGCTCCATTGCATTTAAGATGTATAATAAGAAAACTATTAGAAGGTGAGTAGTATTTTATTGTCGATTTTATGGCGTCGTTAAATGTTAAGTCGCTCGTCGATAAAGCCAGCCTTTGGTATGTTCGTGACAGAATATAGATTCCATTTATGTATCTCTGATCAAAAAAGTAAAGAAAGAATGCTGACAACGAAATGAGGCCAAATTTAAAATGCACCTCGCCATGCACATACACATGACACTCACACACTACACGTACAACGAAACTGCACCTCTCTTTACTAGTCGAATACTTTCAATACTCTTTAGGCTGTTCTAAATTCTCGCCATTTTGTACCTAAATAAAGACAAAAATAAAATAATAATAAAGAGATTTTAGTCATTATTTGGCCACAACCACAACCACATCCAAATCATGAATATCTGATAAAACTATGTTCATTTGTACTCTGATTAGTTATTTCAATTACATTTTCTTATTATAACCTCAAAAAGTATCGACCTCATAAGTGAAGTATACAGAAAATATTAAGGTTTGCTTGATAATTTTGCCAGCCCGTGAATATTTTACCAAAATATATGTATAGTTTCACAATAAATATGAATCGGCACTTGATGTTTAGCCAAGTGAACTTAAATTGCCACCACTAAAAAATCTAATATTTTACATAGTAACAACAGAACATGGTCGCCATTGCATTCGTCACATATTATAATACAATCTTATCTGCTATGCAATTGAATTAATGTTTATAGTTTAGTTATATTCTTTTGTAATTCTCTTTAAAAACTTGTTTAAAAAAAATATTCTTACAATGTATTTATAAGAAGATAACTGTAGTGTAATGGTTTCTTCTAACACCATATTAATCCTCTAATACAGCTATTGTACAGCTTCTCACTAATTCTACAGCCACTATACAGCTCTTATAATTCACTAGGCTGTATAATTTGTGCCCAATTTTTACTTGTAAGGGCTTTATAAGCGCTTATACAGACTTTATACAGCCTGATAATGCAGCTTTTAGTATAGAAATATACTGAAATACAGCTTTTATACAGCTTGCATTGCTGCTTGGGTTGCATCCTCGTTATGAGTATGTAGCGTTATTTATTTAAGCGTTATTTAAGTAATAAGTTTTTTTTTATCTTTTTAATATGTATGCTCATGAAGATAAATACTTATGGCGAAATAATTTATAATATATGTACAACTTTAGTAAGCACCCTATTTGTGCAAATAAAATGCATTGTCTGTATTTTAACCTGAGAATAATAATTTTAAAGAAAACTGTAATATTTTGAAGAAAAGTGTTTTGACTGAAAGCTACTGACATTGATATAAATGTTTTTACCCTTATTACCCTTTATCTGACCTTATTTTTCGATGTAAACAAGCTAAACGCAACGACATTTGTAAATTAAACTCAATTATTTACGTTAATTACTTTCCCTAGATCCAAACAGAGTAAGCTAAGTGATTGTAATTAGTGATGAGGAATAGATTTTAAGTATATCGATGATTTGCTTCTTGCAATCTTATAAGAATGTTTTGTTTGTATTTACATATTCAATAAACGAAATGAAAAAAACACAAGTAAAATTATCCAAAGCTTTTCCTTAGCATTATTTTTTCCAAAAGTTAAACTCGCCGTAAAAAATCCCTGGCATAAAACTATATGAATTCGATTTTGGTGACAGCTGTGACATAGATATCTGCGAAATTTTTCAGAAACGCAATTTTAAAATAACAACGGGCATAAATAAACTCCAAAACGTCCCCGGTTTTCGGCTTAGAGATTTTTATTAGTAAACAATAAAATGTTAAAACTAAAAATTATGCGACAAGAGGACACTAAATCAAAACGCTGACTGCGTAAACCGACACGTAACTTACAAAAGAAAAAGCTTGTTATCCTAAAATAGTCATATTTCACCGAAAACTTCCATTATTTTCAACTCTACTACTCTTGAAATACAGGTTCCCATGTGGATGTTATATTGTGTCTTAAAGAGATATTTCCCCATGTCACCTTTCTCCATGAATGGTTATCTGAGCACTGTGAAAAGTTATTGTTAGCTAAAGAAAAGCTTACGTTCTGATTTCTGAACTTGGTAGGATGTGTGCCTCAGGTAGGCTGAGCAAAAATAGATTCAAAATCAATACAGCTTTCGAAGATGTTTATAGTGATGTGAAATAAAAGTGGATATATCGATATCGATACAAATATAGAATCCGGTATTGGACTACAAAATCAAATGAGATTTAATGAGCTGTCAAAACGTGACTTTTTTATACACTTTGTATGAGAGAATGATTTGTGACGTCATATATTTTTGGAGTCAATTGATTAGATTATTATTGACTTAAAATATTTAAAATATTTTTAAAATAACCCATGAAAAAAGAAATTAACAATTATCCTGCTTTCCAAGCGTGGATTAGTGCAACCATTCAGAGTATGCATTTTGAATTTGTTTGTAGATAGTATCCAATATCCTATTGTTAATTGATATGTTTGTAAATATTTTTTTTTTATTTATGTACACACAAATGGTCACAGTAGAATGAACAAATAATGTTTGTACAAGGGCACTACTTATTCCACACTGAAATATCTTCCAGTAGGCCCGTCCCAGGATAATAGATCTGGTAAAGCGAACTTAGTGCGTACCAATAATTAATATATTAATAAAAGCGATACAGAAATTAGATACATATATTTATTTATTATGTAAAATTATTCATTAATCTAAATTAATTATTAACCTTAAATTATTATTTATTAATTATGTAAAATTATTTCCATTTATTTAAAAAAATATACTAAAATAACTCTGTCACTGATTTAGGTATGACGATTACTTTATTTATATATAATAAAAAAGGAATTGTAATAGTGTTATGTCTGTACAGTACCAACATGAGAAATGAAAAAAACAATTTAAATTTATATCTTGGTCCCGAATAGAAAGAAAAAAACCGCTAAGACATGTGTTTTTGTATCATCAATATAGTGTATGATCGATGATTAGCATCGATATAGTATAGTAGTATATATGATGACTAGTATATATGATCGATGATTAGGATTAAATAATTCATTTTTTTTTTACATGTCCAATATGATAGCGAATATGAAATGTCTATTTATTGCCGCCAATAATAAACTAGTGTCAGTAAAGGACATAATATAAGTATGAGCATTATTATACTATGTCGATGTTTATGACTATAAAATTAGTTACATAAACAAAAAAATAATTTTAAATCAATCACAAAAAATACCCTCCGCACTAATTCTCCATTATATCAAAGCTCCGTTTTTTTTTTTGGAGTTTCTCTTTGATATTTTTGAGAACGGAACGTTAATAAGTTCGATATAAGAAAAATCTAATAACCCACCATGGTCATAAATTAAGAGGCGGTGTACGAAATTTTTTACTATATTTTTTTTGTATGAGAGTGGTAAAAAGTATAAAAGGTAAATCGGCAAGAAATCTTATACGGCCTACTTACGCGTAGACGGCAAATATCTCTCACATTTGCGTTTTGCCGATGACATAGTCCTCATGGCAGAATCGCTGCAGGAGTTGCAGGACATGCTGCGAGCCTAAATGAACTACGGGTCTGCTTTAGGCTAGGAATGAACTTGGACAAGACCAAGGTTGTATTCAACGCACACGTTATTCCTACCCCTATCAACGTCGAAGGTACGACACTCGAAGCTGTTCAGAATATGTTTACCTAGGGCAGTCCATCCAGATTGATAGTAACAGCTTCGAGAAGGAAACCGATAGGAGGATTCAGTTGTGCTGGGCAGCATTCGGGAAGCTCCGTCATATATTGTCATCATCTATACCACATAGCCTCAAGACGAAAGTCTTCGAACAGTGCGTCCTATCCGTTATGACTTACGTATCCGAAACGTGGACACTGACGATGGGATTGGCTCACAAGCTCAAAGTCACGCCGCGAGCAATGGAGAGAGATATGCTCGGTGTGTCCCTGCAAGACAAGGTCAGGATCAGATCAGGAAATCCGAAGGAGGACTAAGCTAGCAACATAGCTCTTAGAGCCAGCAAGCTTAGGTGGCAGTGGGCTGGTCACATCTGTCGTAGAGCCGACAATCATTGGACTAGACATTTGAACTAGACTTTTGAAGTGGAGACCGCGTTCGGGCAAACGTAGTGTAGGACGCCCCTCTGCGAGGTGGCGCGACGATCTGCGCTGGGTAGCGGGAAGTAACTGGATGCATAGAGCCGAAGATCAGGCTCAGTGGCACGCCTTGGAGAGGCCTATGTCCAGCAGTGGACTGATATGGGCTGATGATGATGAAGTGTTGGGCTTAGGCATGTTACATTATTTTGATAACTAAAAAGAAATAACTGGAAAACATAGTAGGTAATACATATTTATTTTTTCACCGTGGAGCAAGAGCCGAGTGAAGAAGAGTACAAGCCTTACTCTGTCGGAGTCGCAGAAGAATGCTAGAGTAAGAAAATCTTCGTTTTGCGGCTAGGACGTGAGTCCCTTAATAAGCTGCTTATTAACACAGTGGTGGGGATTTAGCCAGTTTCCAGCCAGCCATCACCTCTGTGCAGATGACAAATATAAATATTAACATAAATAAATGTTCTTACTCAGTCTGAAGCGCGCATGGCCCGGCGGTTAGCGTAGAACGCAAGCGATCTATGCGACGGAGCCAAACGGGCGCGGTCGAGTGTGAGATGGGTGACCGCAAGTGGCAAAAAATTTCATGCGCGTTTCCGTACTTTGGAGGGCACGTTAAGCCGTCGGTCCCGGTTGTTGTCGTTAGATAACGGTCGTTAAACCTTGTCGGAGGCCTTATGGGCGGATTGAAAACATCCGACAGCGGGTTGGCCACTAACCCGCATCTCCACCAACCCGCTTTGGAGCAGCGTGGTGGAGTAAGCTCCGGGCCTCTCCAATAATGGGGAGAGACCCGTGCCCAGCAGTGGGCCGTAAAAGGGTTGCAGCTAGCCAGCCAGTCAGTCTGTAGGTGCGAGAAATTTTCCCTGGGAAGTGCGTAACCACATGCTATCGCAAGCACTAGGAGTTACAGATCATCATTATGTTGTTCTCCGGATCACTAGCGGATCCAGGGGGGAGCCAGGGGGCTCAAGAAAACCAAAACCATTCTGGTAGACCCTTGACAAACCTCAAATAATTCCTCCAAATAATGCCCAGATTCCCCGAATGTTTTTTCATATCGTCATAAATCTCTTTCGGTGTTAATCCCTTTTTAAACAGATATTTGATCACCGCACGTTGTTCAATTTTGTCCATTTAAAAAAACTAAACATTAGGTCTCTTTTAGCACGCTATAACTTAAAAACCACAAATACTACTGCATCAAAACTTTGTACTGTGAAAATTGAATAATGTATAGACCCAATGAGTATATGTCAGACAGCGAACTTTTCGATCCACCCTCGTAGTTCTGTACAAATCTCACATAATTTTGAAGGTTTCCCTATGAAACTTACATGGTTATATAGTATTTCACCAATATACTTCCACGAGCGAACCACAGGCGATTTCATTAGAAAAGTGCGGTAAGTCTGAAGTCTGGTGCCAGTAAGTCTAATGAGTAGATCAGCCTTCGGAGTAGCAGAGCAACCACATACTTCTTCAGGCAAGATTCAGGCACAAGCTGTGTGTATCCAGGCCGCAGGCAACAAGTAAATATCACGTAATCTGCAAATTTGTCTGCTACTCTATTTCAATTTAAGAAAGTCAGATTTAAACTGGGGCTCATGACGTGGGACTTCAATGTTTTAACCACTAAGTCATCAGTAATCCGTCTGTCGTACGTTACCACGTACACTAATAAAAATATGTATTTTAGGAAATAACACACACACAGTCAGAGGAAGAAGTAAACTTAATATAACTTATAATTATCATGTTATCAGGTAATTAATTATTCTTTGGCGCGAATTATTGATAATAGCTTAGCGTTACTGATAGGACGTAGTCGTCGCGTCGTCGTGGTTTTCTTTACGAAATGTCATTATATAACATGAAGTTAAGTCAAATTAATAACGATACGATACTCGTCCAGAATACCTCGCAGTACCTGACGTCGAAAGTTTTTTTATTTGAACGGAGTAGCATACGAGGCCACGTGGTATGAAGTGGTCGCTGCAGCCCATGGACATCTACATACAACCTCAAGCAAGCATAGGTAAGTCTTGTGTGAGGTCGTATGCAGTTGCGCTGCTACTCCGGAGGCTGGTGGTCGCCTCATGTAAGTGTGGCCGGCAACTGCGTCTTTCAACAGAAACACAATAGAATTGGTTCACGGCAGAAGTGGGTGCAGCGGTGGTATTTCCCCGGGCGAACCCTCTTGGTCTGTGGGCGACCCTAATAGTTCTACCACCTACAAGTACAAGTTTTCGAGCAGTCTTTTACAGAGAGCCTTTTCCATAAACTTATGTTCACTCAGCCAGCGATGGAGAGGTCTATCCTTTGTATATTTCTACGCGACAGAATCCGTAACGATGAAATCCGTAGAACAACGAAGTTTACCGACATAGCTCTCAAAATCTGCAAGCTGAAGTGGCAATGGGCAGACCATATAGTAGAATGGCGATTCGATCACGTCTCGGCAAAAAGAGTACAGGCCGTCCCCCAACCGGGTGGACTGATGACCTGAAGAAGACAGCGGGTAGTCGTTGGATTCAGAAGGCCCAGGACCGGGACCAGTGGCGAACGTTAGAGGAGGCCTATGTCCAGCAGTGGACTAAGGCTGATGGATGGATGGATGGATGGAATAACGGTACACACATTAACTTATAGCTCTCACTAAGATTCCTCTACTGTAGGTACAATAGACACAAACAAAGACATAAATACAAACACCTAGACCGAGAACGGAAATTTAAACTCATTATTCCAATTTTGTGCTTTGCCAGGAATCGAACCCGGGACGATCGAAGGGTCGGGCGGATATGTTCAGTGTAATGGCCGAGAGAATGGAACAGTTAATCTGCTCAACTTGTTTGTATAATGAGTAACTGACCTAATTACTAATTACAATTAAATTAAATTTCAACAGCGTCAATCGTCCGAGTTGCTGAAAATCAGCGTCATGTTAATGTATTTTACCATGGCGTACGCTGTGTCCAGATCCCGTTCTTAATGCATTGTTGCAGCACAGATTATAGTCAACATGTATAAAAAGAATGTTTGTTTTTTTTTATTAGCTTATTTTTTTTGTTTCTTTTTTTTTGGTTTGCTACCTTGTATATTGTTAATTGCTGCTTTATATTATGTGCGCTTAATGTGCTACAGCGAATAAATTTTGTTTTCTTTCTTTCTAATCCAGGGCCTCTCTGTGCCTAGTATCATTGTCTGCCTGTCAACCTTGCTCAAGTAAAGCTTTTCCTACATAGATTCAACGAACAACATGTGTCTTGTTGAATCTATGTTATCCTGTTGTGTCTTATTGGAATTTTTAGTGTAAAAGAAACATGTTTTCCAAATGAATGTAAAGTTTATAAACCCTTAATTATAGTGAAATATGGCCAGTATAGTGAAATATGGCTCTTACCTTTATTAACTTTAATTGAATTATTACGGCTCAATCTGTAAAAATTCTCAAAGAACCATTTATCAAACTAAATATAAAATTATGTGGTTAAAGGAATTTGCAAGTAGTAATAATAAGCCGATCTCGAATCAAACAAACATTTAAACAGAACAATAATAGACCAATTACTGCTTCCAAATCACAATCGACCCAACTTGGCCCGGGACAAATAACCTCTCAGCTCATCCCATAAATCCTTCCAAAATCAATTGATTTTAAACCTTACACACCAAGAAATAAGAACGATTAAAACAGCAGATAAATCTTCAGTGTCGCTTACTGTACTCGTACAATAGAACACACGAAAACGCTACGAAATCTTGTCAGATATAGACGATTCTAATCTTTAACATCTAAATAATAAGAGCGATTACGCTAACAGGAAAAATGAAGTACGTTTACCCACAAAGAGAAAGGGCTTTAAAAATACGAGGTTCCCCAATTAATTAGAGACAATTAGCCGCCCTTCCAACAAAAGGTAGAAAAACTCTTCCCATTAATTACGGAAGGGAAGAGGGTCGATTCACCCCTTTTGTTTTTCAAGAGAAATCCATTGAGTCACAGGTCTAGATGGCATAGAGTAGCTTTCTTGTGGACTGGAATAGAAGTAGTTTTTCTGATCAAAAATGGAGTGAAATGTTTCTCGTACAAGTACCTATGACACGATACTTTAAATCGTCGATTTATTAGTTTTTACGCTCTCTAATTTAACTGAAAAACAAAAAATGCTGTAAAATTTGCCAGTTAAAGTTTTAAATGAAAATAAAAACACGCATGTTGTGGTTTTTGTAAAATAGAAATATTTTTAAAATGTGTCAATTTCCAATTATACCTACCATAAACTATTTTACAAGCAGGCACGGTTTAAAAAAACTTATTTTAGAGAGGCTGAGGTCTCCTATACGCAGGATGATTCCAAGAATCGCATATCTTTGGGAATCAAATTTGCCCTTTTCTGATTGCTTTACTTATGAATGTATAAATTCATTGAGAAACCCTTTTTTTGTATCGGGGGGGAAACCTTTAAAAGGTACCGGTATACTGGCAACGCCTATGATTTTAATATAGCAATGAAGCCTGGAATAGCACATAGGCTATTTTTTATCCTCCGGGGACCAATTAAACGGGTGATGCCGCTGGCGTAAGGCTAGTTATTAAATAATTAAATAATGAATGAATGCACGACTTAAAAATAATGACAGATATCTAGTCACGGTGACACTATAATAAAAGGTTAATCACAGACTTATATGAGGTTAAACATGCTTAAAAATTATGAGCAAAATAATAATCACAAAAGACTAAAATTGATGTAAGGTTCGATTTGAGTTTTTGAATATTTTTTTAATAATACAATAATACTAATTAAATTATGAACTAATTATTTACAATAAACACTAAAATACGCATGCACGCACTCAAATTCAGTAAACATAAATAATTTTACATTATTATAATTTTTATTACTTAAACTAAATTAAACCAAATTTTGTGCTTTTTACTACTTTATTTTTATACTACTTTTATAAAATATTCTGTCGATAAAATTACGACAAAAAGAAAGTTTATTTAATACCTATCTATGCACTCTGATCTTAAGTAAACTGAAATATTTATAGTTCAGAGTTATGAACTATAAAGAACAAAACGAAGTGATGGTTATCTTCTTTGAATAAGACGACAAATACACTATTGAAAGGTCGTATTAAGCTATATCTGACGTCTTGCCATAGCTATGTGCGATAAACGGGACAAGCGACGCGATGCCCGGCGATGCTATGTAAAGTGAGGATACTGACTATCAAATGTAGTATCCTTGATAACGATTCTGGAACTTTTTTTTTCAACCTTTTTTATATCCCACTGCTGGGCACAGGTCTCCCCTCACAAGTGAGAGGGATTTAGGCCATAGTCCACCACGCTGGCCAAGTGCGGATTGGTGGACGTCATGCTTTCGAGAAATTATGAATTTCTCTCAGGCATGCACGGCGATGGGAAACATCGTAATTAATTAAATATCACGATATTTTCCATCACCGTGGAGAAGCGATTAATGCGCACATTACAAATTTATTTTGTCAGAAGTGCGCGCCGAGGATTTGTACCCGGGATCGGTCGCGTCGAAGACCGCGGTTTTTACCACTCGGCCATCGCTGCCCTCTAGAACATTTATCATTTGTAAACTAATAAAAAGCTTACTTTTTGTGAACGGAATCTAACATAAACATTACTCTGTGCAATACTGGTTGTATGGCGTCGCATCACAAGTTTTAAGCGCGACTGTTCCTAGTTTCGTGTACTTTTGAGTTTTTATTTATAAGTATTGTAAAGGTTTCAAGTAGAAGAAAGATACTGTGTATTAAAAACCTAGGGTTTCTCAATGAAGTCCCTGTAGCTTCGGGATTAAGAATAGAGCTACGGTATCCCCTGCCTGATCGTAAGAGGCGACTAAAAGGGGGCTTCCGGGGCTGCGGGCGGTGAGAGTGGGAACTCGACCCGTCCAACCAGCAGCCCCGGGAAGGACGGCTGTGTGTGCGTGGCCGCATGCCGCCGTAAGCATCGGAAGGTGCAGGAGATCACATCTGCTCTCCCAAAGATGGGCCCGTTCCAGGGCGTCGTGTATGGAGGACACCGGTGCATTCCATGGGAGATCCCGGAGTCCTCCCCAAGCGCAGAGGCAGGCCACCGAGGGGGTTTTAGTGCGGTACAAATCCCACATAACCCGGTATCCTCTCCCAAGTTGCTGGGTACCTTTTGAAGGTTTCCCTCCGATACCAAAAAAAAGGTGGTCGTTGCGCTGCTACTCGGAAGGCTGATAGGCGCCCCATGTAAGTCTGGCCGGCAACTGCACCTTTCCACCTGAAAAATATTTGTTTCACTTCAGAAATAGGTACTTTCCCGATTTTAAGAATACACGACCCGTGTGGCTCAATGATTACCATGCCGGACTGCCAATCGGAGGGTCCCGGGTTCGATTCCCGGCGAAACAGAAATTTTAATGATGAGTTTAAATTTCTGTTCTCGGTCTGGGTGTTTATGTTTCTGTCTTTGTATGTGTCCATGGTACCCACGACACAGGGTATATCTACCCTACTGTGGGGCTATGAGTGTGAAGCGTTATTTTAAAAAAAAAATAAAAAAATCTTTGGGGACCCGTGTGCCGCCACGATTACCACGCTGGATTGCCAAACGGGGTCCCAGGTTTGATTCCCGGCGAGGCATGTATTGAAATGTTTCAGTTTCTGTTCTCGGTCTGGGTGTATATGTTTATTTATAGTACCCACAACACAGGTTATATCTACCCATTGGTCTATGAGTGTGAAACGTTATCTACAATTTAAAACTGTAAGGCCAGCAAATAATTATTAATTTATGAGATTAGATTATACTTTTTGCTGAGACCACAGTTACCTACGGTATATTGTAATTAAATTGATGTATGTAATAACATGATTTATCTTAAAGTGAGAGTAAAGATAGGTGGCAAGCAATACTCGTGTTTGTTTGGAATATTTTGATTATCTATTTGAGGCTTACTGTAATAAAATTATCAGTCCAATAACCTGTATTGATTAATTTATACACATTAACAGATACGTTACGTGTCGCTCGAAACCTCAGAGCAAAGAAAATATATCTATGCTCGAAACACTGAAACATAATAGATAAACAGATTTCAGTGGATATCACGTGGACTTTAGAGTACCTACACCAATCTTGTTAAAATTTTAGTAAGAAGTCCGTACACAAACAAGTGATAACTTTGTAAATTGTATGTAATTTTAATAGGTAGTAAAACTTTAATACCTAGTTCTAGCGGAGAAGTACCTACTTTTAAGTATTTTTTAGGCGGAAAGGTGCAGTTGCCGGATAGACTTACATGAGGCGACTATCAGCCTTCCAAGTAGCAGCACAACGACCACCTTTTTTGGTATCGGAAACCTTCAAAAGGTACCCAGCAACTTGAAAGAGGATACCGGGTTATGTGGGATTTGTACCGCACTAAAACCCCCTGGTGGCCTGCCTCTACGCTTGGGGAGATTCCGGGATCTCCATTGGAACGCACCGGTGACCTCCACGCGCGGCGCCCCAGAACGGGCCCATCTTCGGGAGAGCAGATGCGCTCTCTTTCGCCCTCAAGCGCTTACAGCGGCATGCGGCCACGTCTACACCGCCGTACTTCCCGCAGCTGCTGGCTGGACGGGCTCGAGCTCCCACTCTCACCGTCCGCAACCCTGAAAGCCCCCTTTTAGTCGCCTCTTACGATCAGGCAGGGGATACCGTAGCTATATTCTTAATCCCGAAGCTACAGTCTACCAACCAACAACAGGAATAGCCCAGTCAGGAGGAGAGCTTTTTAGGCCGTCGGTCTCGGTTGTTGTCGATCATTAGGTTAGTACTCGTTTTACCTTCTCGGAATCTTTCTGGGCGATTTGAAACACCCTGTGCTCTAAAGTCTCTGGCATATCGAAGCTCTGCGCAAGGATGTTTCAACTGATGTTAGAATTAGTTTCACCAGGAACAATTTAATGCAAGAAGAAACCAATACGACGTTATTTGTTCATATTCATAACTCAAAAAAATTCATAAAATTTCTCCAACGTTAAAAAAACTTTTTAAATTTCCCATTTAGATCCTATATATTATAGCTATATAATTTATAAATACAACGAGGAAACGCAAAACGCACCAAAAACCCAACATATTTTTTGTCTGTAATAATGGCATTACACAATCTGAATTAAAAGTGTAAAATAAAATCTTGTGAATTTAATTTTTGCTCCTATCCTTGAAATCGGACGACATCTTAATATATATACCTATAATTCTTCTGTGAGTGTGTATGTCACTGAACTCCTCCTTAACGGCTGGACAGATTTTAATGATTTTTTTTGTGTGTATTCAATTTGGGCTACTGGAAATGTTTTTTAATTATTTTTTTTATTTATAAGTAGTTTTCCCATATAAATTGTTCCTATCTGTCAAACATTTGTATTTCGTGCCGTGCCGTTCTAAACTTTGACACATTCAGAATAACAGGTCAGTTCGTATGTTTGTGTATGTTCTTATGTTATATATTTGTTTTATATTTTTGTCTGATAGTAACATGAAGTCTCTTTAAGATAATAAAAAACAAATCCTCTTTGAACAACGTCTGCACCCGGGCGGAGCTGGGCGGGACCACTAGTAGTATAATAATAATATATTCTTCATATTGTGATAGTAGTCATTATTAAAATCAGTCTGTCAGAGAGAAAGTGTCTGATGGAGAGTTTTGGCGGGAGTCGGAAAAGACATATTATGTTCCTGTTTTATTTTCATCTTCTTAGTGTATTTTTGAGTTATATCAGATAAAGTTAGTGGTATTTTGTTCGATATGGGTTAATTACAGTTTACAGTGCACGAGTGTTGTGAAATAAAATAACAGTGCGAAAATATGTTTTTTCAGCTTGCCTCTAAAATTCCATCGGTCACGTTCTGGTAAAGTAGCCATCGTTTTAAGCTTAATGCTTTTCCGCGATAAAAAATAAATTTAAGTATGCCTGAGAGTTTTTTTCCCTCCGGATTATTTCGGTCATTGGCCCAGCGGTGGGTAGGCATTAGAGCCGTCAATCCGTCAAAATTTATTTTAATTTCAATTTCAGTTCATTTCATTTTATCTCATTGCATCTCATTTCATCTCATTCTGTCTCATTCTATCTCATTCTATCTCATTCTATCTCATTCCATCTCATTCCATTCCAATCCATTCAATTCCACTCCATTCCAGTCCATTCCATATCATTCCATTTCATTTCATCGCTTTACACGATATCTGACAAAACTATCCTAAGCCTATGTCATGTAAACTGTAAACGTAAACGTATAAACGTAAAGTATGTATATGTAAACTGTCTGACAGATTTATTTAAAATCGCGATGACACATGACTGACTCACAATGAAGCAATTCTGTTGTATTTCGGTGGAAAGGTGCAGTTGCCGGCCACACTTACATGAGGCGACCACCAGCCTCCGGAGTAGCAGCGCAACTGCATACGACCTCAGACAAGACTTACCTATGCTTGCTAGAGGTTGTATGTAGATGTCCATGGGCTGCAGCGACCGCTTAACACCATGTGGCCTGCATGCTCGTCTGCTACTCCATTCAAAAAAAGCACCGGTTAAGAAATAGCCTGGTAAGTCTTATCAGTCCCAATATTTGTTATCCTATTACGCTTATACGCCTTTTTTTTAATTTAAATAATAATAATATTTCATACAGTTTAATTTATGTAACTATTGTATAGTCTTACGAAAAAACCAGACAGCAAAACAAAATATAAAATAAATAAATAGAAACTTAAAAATATTAACAATAACAGATCTTCTGTAGTAAGTTAAACCTAAGTCAGATAAGATCCTCCATGAGAAATATAGAAAACCGAACTAAAATTAATTATTATAACGGAGAAGCTGATGAGACAGGAATACATCAAAAGCAAACTTAACAGATACATAGAGTCGATACATAATTAAATTTTATAATAAAGATAGTAGTAAAAAAGGATAATATAATTTCCTAACATAAACCTGAGATTTAAAGCTCATTATAATATTCCTATCTTTATTTTGGGAAAATTGATCCGTTGGTATGTAGTCTATGTAGGTACTTAGATTATACTTACATACAAAGAATCATTGTCGATTAAAATATGTAATATAAATATTAAAGAAGGCAACTCTTGTGGTTAATTTTTTTAAACATAGAGGTTCCTCCATTAAGCAAAGCAGTCTTGTGATATTTGTGCGTTATTTTTTCAATTCTATTTTATCTAAATGAAATGGCCAACCACGAATTTTGACTAAGGTTGAGTTTGTGAAGTTGTAGAGTTAGGGCGTGTTTTATTGCATTGCTATGCACACATACAAGGACAAGGACAAAAACATCCAGACCAGGAAAAATCTTCTAAAACTCTCGCTGGGAATAGAACCCAAGACCTCTGGGGTATCACCACCGCATGGCACACTGTTGTGGTGACCACCGTGTTATGCGGGTCGTCATAACATCACTTTTTAGGGTTCCGTAGCCAAAAGGCAAAAAACGGAACCCTTATGGATTCGTGATGTCTGTCTGTCCGTCCGTATGTCACAGCCACTTTTTTCCGAAACTATAAGAACTATACTATTGAAACTCGGTACGTAGATTTATTCTGTGAACCACATTAAGATTTTCACACAAAAATAGAAAAAAAGCAATAAATTTTGAGGGTTCCCCATACATAGAACTAAAACACAAAAATTTTTTTCATCAAACCCATATGTGTGGAGTATCTATGGATAGGTCTTCAAAAATGATATTGAGGTTTCTAATATCATTTTTTTCTAAACTGAAGTTTGCTCGAGAGACACTTCCAAAGTGGTAAAACCCTGTCCCCCCTGTTACTTCTGGTCACGCTAAATTGTTTTGACCTCCGTTTATGAAAGAAGTTAACGTTATCAACAAACTCACGCCACTATCTGACAGCGGTAGATCGCTCGACAGTGCACTACAACTTCACCATCCATCACCCGCCCAGCACC
Source organism: Pyrgus malvae (assembly GCA_911387765.1). Taxonomy (NCBI): domain Eukaryota; kingdom Metazoa; phylum Arthropoda; class Insecta; order Lepidoptera; family Hesperiidae; genus Pyrgus; species Pyrgus malvae. The sequence goes on along the minus strand of OU426966.1, from coordinate 20,915,156 downwards.
ACTTTGCGCTAATCCTTGCTGACACCTCGTAATAGAGTTACTCATACCTATATGCAAAAGGGCTGCGTGTCTGTTTTTAAATAAATAAAACTTCAGGACGTCCAAAACATTTTCACGTATTTCCATCTATCACTTTAGAAGTACACTGCTGGACATAGGCCTCCCCTAACATTGGGCACCATCCGATCCTGCGCCCTCTGAATCCAGCGGCTTCCCGCGCTGTCTTCTTCTGGTCGTCATTTGGTTGGAGAGCGGCCCGTGCTCGAATCCTTTTACGGAGACTTGATCGCCATTTGAGGACCTTTGTTCATCGGTTGTCAGTCCTCCTGACTAAATGGCTGTCACTGTCATGAATTTAAAAGTATCAAAATTTTTAAATTTTACGTAACGTATTTAGAACAGGTGGTAGGTAATATAACAATTTCATATAAGTTATAGTCTAAGTTCTCATGGTAATACGAGGCACCTTTGCCGTAATCTTTGATTATAACTGAACCTGGCTGATGAAAGTAGGTGGTAACATTCATATGTATATAGAAAAATAAAAAAAATTGGTTTTGCTAAAAGGAGTCAGTTAATATTGCTTAGCCGCATTTTTCATGTGTAGCCGAAATGTCAATGTCTACCCACCACCTTCTTAGATTTTACTACTACGAACTCCGTATCGCCTTAAAATGTTTAGGGTGGGCCACCCTTATCACTTAGGGGGATGAAAAATAGATGTTGGCCGATTCTCAGACCTACTCAATATGCTCACAAAATTTCATGAGAATCGGTCAAGCCGTTTCGGAGTACGGTAACGAACATTGTGACACGAGAATTTTATATATAAGATTTATTGACAAAAAAAATTATAGTATGTATGTTTATGTTTATTATAGTATGTTTATGGATTTATACATATCTACGAAAACACGTGTTAAAATAAAAGAACAACAACGCAGCAAAAAATAGTGTATCGGTCAAACAAAACCAATTTACTACATCCACAAGCGGGCCACTCCACTCCATATCAACCAAGCAATAGGGTTCAAAATCGCGCACAAAAACCAACACCTGAGCTGCCTATCAGGACCAGATTAGAACCGTGCATTAAATAAGTAGCTATCAATTATACACCACTATCGGCTCCTGATAATGAATTCGGCAGTACATTCCAAGACGTGAAAATGTGCGCGTGTCGACAGAAAAAGTCGTTCTTCATAGAGGACATCCTCAGCGACCAGAAGAAACATACCCCCTACGTGCCACTCAGCAATGGACCGACGAAGCCACTGACTTGTACGAAGACCCCAGAGCCTACACCTGAGAATGAGAAGAGCAAAGTGATTGAACCGGCAACAGAACTCGAATTCGCAAAGATCTCCCCCCTAGAACACAGAAGGAACACCTACCCTCTACAGCCAATGCCAGTAAAGGCCGGCCTTCCCTGGCAGTACCGGCTAAAGAGCTATTCCGTAGACTCTAGACCGCCCTTAAGTTTCTACAGTGATCCCATGCTTAATACGGAACAGTTACTACGGAACCAATTGGTTGCAAACAGATTTGTGACGCATCCCTATAACATACGACATCCTTACGGATATGATAGAGGTTAGTACACTATGTTTTGCCCAAAGATATATTTATACGCTGTTCCTTATTCTTACTTCCTTATTACAATACTAGCGGCCGCCCGCGACTTCTTCCGCGTGGACTTTGATATTAGTCATAGCATAATGTTATATATAACTATTTAACACAAAAATAATTTTTCAATTCGAACCAGTAGTTCCTGAGATTAGAGCGTTCAAACAAACAAACAAACAAACAAACTCTTCAGCTTTATATATTAGCATTAGCATAGATTACGTTATCATATTCGGGTCTAATAAGAATTAGTATCACTAGGATTAAATAAACGTGATCGACGATTTAGTAAGTAAATTATATTTTTAATCATACGTAAACAAGTTATTTATCAATAATTACAAATTATCGTATCAACTGGCTGAATAATAGTCTGAATCAGATTATCGCTTGTTGAATTCAAAACTCGGTACATGACTTCATTTTAAATCTAAACTGTTATTGTAAGACGGAGTAACAGATTTGGTTTCGAAACTAGCATAAAATTGGAATAGATTTGCCATACGAATATTTCTTGTTTTTTTTTTGTGGTGTCTTCAATTTAACATATGGTTTCGCACCTATCTTTTTGTGAACAGACGCTATCTGTCTTTTTCATGTTTAACAAGTACCTAAAAATGTGTAATGTGCTGTGGTTCATCGATATCAGATTTTGGTTGTGAGAATTACAATGTTTACATTATTATCATTATATAGGTAATTAATCATAACATTATTCGTTTATCTCGTGACGTCGCGATGCTGATTGTCAATATTATTATTATTGCTTATCTGTTTGCGTGATACCTAGTATTTCTGTTAAAATTGGAGCAAGCAAACCACAAGCAAGAATAGTATAGAATATAATAGATTGGAATGGAATGGAATGGCATGGAATAGAATGGAATGGAATAAAATGAATTGGAATGGAATGGAATGGAATAAACTGAATTGCAATGGAATGGAATGGAAAAGAATGGAATAGAATAGAATAATAATTTATTTGTCGAATAAGGTGTTCACATAGATGGATAACAATAACATAACATAACTATGATAGTCCTCTTATTCTGCCACTGTGGGCGTACAAAACCAAAACATAAAATTAGATAGTGACATACAAGAATGAAATTATTACATGAATTGTAATATTCATTATATTTACAATACATTTCAAATTAAATTCAAATTAAGTACATTACATAAATTATTAATTACAAAAATAAATAAATGTGTCAAGTTTTATAAAAAATACAGGGTCATCACATCACACAAAAATGTCAAATAAAAAAATAATGAAATTATATTAAGTAAAGAAAAAATTATAATAAGTAAAATTATTATTATAATCACGCAATCTTACAATACTTAGTAATTACATCCTAAATTATGTAAACGTAGCAGTAACACACAGGGATTTACAAAAACCTAAAACCAACACTATCTGCATACACTACTTCACAAAATCAGTTACATTAAAACTAAGTTATAAATGTAAAAATAGAGATACTACCTATATATTATGCATGTATAATGCATGTTTCCTATGATATGATAATATAGGGTAGGAGCGAGTTGCATCTTTTGTGTGAAAAACGTATTAAGCGCGTATTTTCATTAAGTCGATTGAATGAAACAAATATAGCAGTGAAGTTCGCAACATAAAGCTTGATTTGTTTAATCATATCAGAGTTAAGTTTTTCTTATTTATATCATATTTAAAATATGTAATTAGGTATGTTAGTTGACAAACTATGGTAAAAACGATGTAAAGTATCCAAGTAACTTCCTCAAATATTTTAATTATTTACGTACGTGTACGTACAGGGTACGTCAGCGCGCGTCGCCGCCCCGCCGCGCTCAGTGTGCCGGTAGCGAGGACCAACTTACTGAAATTTGCTCCTATGTCGCGCGCCATACAGATTATTAACTTAGTGGCTACATATATAGATATTTACAACTGTAACCTGCCGAAATTCACAGAAATAGCACAAAATTGCGTTGTTTCTGACAGATAATAAATTTCGCTACCATTATTTTCTATTGTTATTTTCATCATATATTCTAATAAGTTATTAGCTTGCAATATTGTCTTGGGAGCATTCCTGTAAAAATATTGTAAATGTATCTTTCTAAATAAATAAATAAATAAATGTCATATGCAAGGTTTTCTTTCTTCTTTTTCTTTTTATCAGTGTATGTGTACAATGTAATCCCGATTAGTGGTTCCAAATTGTTAGATAACAGGTTTTAACACAAAATAGCATTTCCAGTTGAATCATGGACATAATATCTAATCGGCATTACGCGACCATCGGAATATCTACTGCCTACTAAAGTTAATCCTGAAGTATTTGCTTTGACATGGATTTTCGATAATGTACAGTTAAAAGTCCAAATTTTTTTGGTTCATATTGTGAATAATTCACTTATCTACTTCCTATCCTAAGCAGCTTTTTCAATTATTTCTTGCTCAATATAACCGTAGTGATTTTATCCTCTATAAATAAGAGCGGCTTCAGACCCGCGTATTTTACGCTTGTAAAGTAAGCTTTTGAAGCGCGCATGGCCTGGCGGTTAGCGTAGAACGCAAACGATCTATGTAACTAAGCCAAACGGCCGCGGTCGGGTGTGAGACGGGTGACCGCTATCGCTAGTGGCAAAAAAATTCATGCACGTTTCCGTGCTTCGGATGGCACATTAAGCCGTCGGTCCCGGTTGTTGTCGATAGATAACAGTCGTCAAACCTTGTCGGAGGCCTTATGGGTGGTTTGAAAACATCCGACAGCGGGTTGGCCATTAACCCGCATCTCCACCAACCCGAATTGGAGCAGCGTGGTGGAGTAAGCTCCAGGCCTCCCCAATAATGGGGAGAGACCCATGCCCAGCAGAGGGACGTAAAAAGAGTTGCAGCCATAGTAAGCTTTTAGAAGAAATATAATATTTAGCAAAAACTCGTCCAAATAAATTGTCCGAAATGGTGGGTTGGCGTCCGTTTGTTTCCTCGTTTAATAAGATGAATCCAAAATATCCAAATTTAAAAAAGAGGACTATGTGTCTATGGAAAAAATATCAGAAATCCCTTTAATATGGTCTGCCCCAGCCCCAGCGCTTAACGTAGGGGATAGAGCGAACCGGTGTCTTCAAAACGGGTCCATTTTAGCACAGCGATGGTGCTCTCCAGCACCCGTGCTTAAACCTAATGAAATGAGACCACGTTTACACCACCATTTACAGCCAAGCCACACGCTCTTGAAAACGCTAAAACGAGCAATTCCGCTATCGCGTTCGAGGTAAGGTAGTCATGAAATCGTGAGACAGCATCTTTAAAATCGCAAAAACGCGCAACTCCGATGCCGCGACCGCTACCAAGTTGCCAAACGCAATGCGGCATCTATGCGGGGGGTTTTTTTCAAATGACATTCATTAAGCGAATATTTTGTGTTCCTAATATGAATACAAAATAGTTGTTTCATCCCGTGCTACACACTGGATTTTTCATATCACATGTAATGAAACAACGAGTTTTGATTTCTGTAGCCAGTTGAAGTAAGACTATTTCAGAGAAATAGCGCATTAATATCTTCTACTATTTTAATCATAGAATAATTCAGAAATCAGATAATAAAAGAACATTAAAATCTTTGACAAAGATTTGACGACAGCTGTCAGACGATTATGATTTTTCATATCAAATGCATTGAAACGGCGAGTTTTGATCTCCTTTTGTTTATTACAAATGAATGTGCTGGGTAGAAACAACCTAGGGCAGAAACAACGTTGTTTCTGACTGACACATTCGCATTAGTTTGAAATTGTCATATTTCGACTGGCAAAACAGAAATCATCGTTGTTTCATTGCATGTGATATGAAAAATATTTCTTTGATTTGGTTTTGATTTTAATACTCGCGCACTGTTCTCAACACGTTCTCAACCTACATCGAACAAAATGTCATTAACTTTATCCGATATAACTCAAAAATACACCAAGAAAATGGAAATAAAACAAAAGCACTCAACCTCTTTTCCGCCTTTCCGCCAAAAACTGCTATGTCAATGTCCTGTTTTCTCTTAACCTTTGCCTTCTATTCCAGTGTTACCACCAACATGTTGCAACCCTTGGTGGGGCGTGGGCGGGCGGCGCAAGGGCGGGCAGGTGCGGTTCAGCGCGGCGCAAACCGGGGCCTTGGAGCGCCGCTTCGGAGCCAGCAAGTACCTCACGCCGGACGAGAGGAGAGCCTTGGCTGCCTCGTTACGACTTAGTGATAGACAGGTGAATATTAAATTGTTTTGTTTAGTGGTAAAACTAGGCATTATTTAGCAGTACCTTTTTTTGGTATCGGGGGGAAAACATTCCAAAGGTACCCAGCAGCTTGGGAGAGGATACCAGGATATATGGGATTTGTACCGCACTAAAACCCCCTCGGTGGCCTGCCTCTGCGCTTGGGGAGGACTCCGGGATCTCTAGTGGAACGCACCGGTTCTCCACGCGCGGCGCCCCACAGGTCCATCTTCGGGAGAGCAGATGCGCTCTCCTGTACCCTCAGGCGCTCACGGTGGCATGCGGCCACGCACACACCGTCGTCCTTCCCGGGACTGCTAGTTGGAGGGGTCGAGCTCCCACTTTCACCGTCCTCAACCCCGGAAGCCCCCTTTTAGTCGCCTCTTACGATCAGGTACCGTAGCTCTATTCTTAATCCCGAAGCTACAACTTATACAGGAAATGAAATGAAATGAAATATTTTTTATTCACTGTACGGTTTCTTTACAAACTCTTAGTGAACGTTATTTTTTGTTCTGTCTGCTCTGGGTGCGCATAGGCAATGCTGAGCTGAAGAAAAGAGCAGACGGAGAAAAACTTAGGTTAATGGTGAAGTGACATGGTTGGTTGTCAGGGTGTTTGCAATTGCATTGCACATTGTCTCTAGGTCCTTTATCAAAGAACCTGTCAATCGAGTAGCAAGTCTGGTTACTATATTTAATAGTGCGTCTTTATCGCTGCTCCACGGTGAGAGAAAATATTGTGATTTTATTCATTACGATGTTTTCTATCACCGTACATACTTAAGAGAAACTCATAATTTCTCGAATGGCCTAAATCTCTCTCACTTTCGAGATCTGTGCCCAGCAGTGGGAAATAAAAAGGAATGAAAAATGTATAGTAGAGACAATTTGCACCAGATTATACCCCCAAAACCAAGGCACACGGGCAGGTGTGAAATAAAAGAACTCTGTTGCTGTGTTTCGATAAATACAGCGGTTGTCAAGGTCACATCAGGAGAGCATCGTAACGTCTAGACTTCTAAGAGTAGCAGCACAACATTTAACCTCAGGCATGACTATCACTCTTTGCTCGAGGTTATCCATGGGTTTTAGTGAACAACAGCCTCTTGACAACACGCAACCAATGAGGTTCTTGCATGGGTACAAAAATGGCAAAAAAACTTTGAAGTGGCTAGAGGAGCAGCGCGTTCAATAATCACGTTTAGGTTGTCTAAACGTGATTATTGATAGCAGTCTGTGTTTAACCTTTTCGTTGATTGTCTTATGATTGTAAACTTGTTAGCCAAACGGTTATCGGAACAATAAAATTGCTGGATTGATTGCCGGGGTTGACTACCTCCCCAGAATTGGGGACCCGTGTCTATCAATAAGCAAAAGGTTACTGTGAACTGTCAAAACCCTACATTAGGTAATAAGTTTTATTGTTTTTTGTGGTTTTAACCTGCAGGTTAAAACCTGGTTTCAAAACCGACGCGCAAAATGGCGACGGAGCACGCCAGACGCGGCTGATGCCGGCAGTCCGCCAACAGCCGACGAGGGCTCCGACGACGAGGTGACCATCGCTGATGAAGACTAGCTGTCCTGATGATGACGATGATGATGAACAATGGACTAAGAAACTAATTTAATGATAATATAAACGCCATGAACTTTACCTCAACTTGTTTTCTTTAGATTTTTTTCTCACGATTGTTCTTCCTCTTCTGTTTTTTTCTTCACGGCGGAGCAAGCAATTTTATGACTCTTAACACTTTACAATCATATTCCCGCACTAGGTTTACTACCCCGTACTACAAAGTCAAGAACAAAAACAGCTAGATCGAGTACAAAAAATTAAACTCATCATTTAAATTTTTGCCTCGCCGGGAATCGAACCCAGGGCCCTCAACCATTCCTCTCCTCCTCCGCTCCTCAGCAGTCAGGCATAGTATTGCGCCATACAGGTCATGGGGCAATGATAAAATATAATACGGACTATTATAATATATATTTTTTATTACCTTTTTTATTATAACATAAAAAAAGCAAGTGACGAATTTTGCATAGGTTGGTAGGTCTTTCCTTAGCATCGTGACTCATCGTGTAATAGCAAAGTGATAAGGAAATGAACGTTGAACGTTTTGAACGGTTGCAAATACCATCCCGCAGGCGTTTCTGGGGCATTGACACGTCTTTTTACTTCTTTGGGAGAACAGTTAGACCCTCATCAACAAAGAATACTATACTCCACTCATCAAAAGGTCACAGGATATACTGTTTTTTTATAACATTAAGTAGCTGAATGAATCTCAAGTAGGTATACCAGTGTCTCACGTCTCAGTGTCTCAAATCGTATTTCGGCGACTGTTGTCGCTTCGTGATTGGACATCAACCGCATCCATCCACCGAAATATACAAGTATTACCAACCACAAATATGACGTCACTAGACATCGGATTATATGCACTATCAAAATGCCAAAATAAGCATGCAAATATGCACTAAAAAAAGGCGAAATATGCATAAAATATGCACAATCAAAAAACGTTTACAATTAGAATTTACGTTTATTATTTTATCATTATCTTATCACATTATAATTTAAAATTATTTATATTAATTATATAATATTTAATAAACTATAAATTATTATTTTATTACGTTAATAATAAACTTATTTATTATAATTCTTGAACAGTAAACGATAATATATAGATAATATATAATATATATATAAGTTACTCTGTTCAACCAACTTTTCCATTATTTCCAAGGACTGACGCAGAGGAAAGTTTTTAGATTCTAATTTCTCAATTTCATCGGGTATATTGCTGAAATGTGTTGCAATAATAGCAATAATTTTTTTTTATTGAAGGATCCTTAAATGCCAGCTGGCTTGCATCAATTGCAATGGCGTCTGATCTTTCAAATTTTTCAACTACTTCCTTTATAGCGTCGAAATTTTCAGCATAAAACAATACAGCTTTCAACCAAGTTCCCCACCGCGTTAATATTGGTTATGGGGGTAGTGCTACGTTTGGTAGTTGCTCTTCATCGGATTTATTCAGTGGGCAGACGTGTCGACTACATAATACAACATGCCAAACACGTATACCTAACTATTGAAATAAGCACTATCAATGAAAAAGTCTCAAAATATGCAATAACGCTATAAAAATAGTATTATATGCATTTGCATATGCAAATATGTAAATGCATATAATCCGATGTCTAGACGTCACCAACAGGCCTCAGAAGGGAAGTATACATAAGAGATAAGACTCAATTGCATAATATTATGTTTTAGTGTACAGTCATCTTTTTTCCGCTACTAACCAACCTACCAACCAGCATTGGAGCAGCGTGGAGTAAGCTCCAAAACTCCCCAATAATGCAGAGACCCGTGCCCAGCAGTGGGACGCAAAATAGGGTTGTAGCCATTTAATTAAAATAGCTTAACACAACGAGAATCGATTTATTTCCAAGGCATGGTGCAAAGTGGAGTACCTACACTTTACAAAAAAAGTTAATCTAGAGGTCGTAGCAATAGAACAGAAAAAAAACTCAGTCATTTTTATTCAAACCATTTATTCACATAATTAAATCCCAGGGAAACGTCAAATAAAACAACACATATAAACATTATTTACAACTTATATCTAGTAGGCGAGTTAGTATACCTTGAAAACAAGATTTTATTTTACAAAAACAAATAAAAGATATAAGTTTATAGGTCGATGTTGAGATGACGCGTGCGTACTATAACACATATGCATTATTATGTAGCGACGCTTAAGTGTACCTATGTATTTATTTTGTGCTTAGTGCTTTTGTGTAGTTAACAATGTTGCACATACAATACATCCAGTATGTCTGTATTTTCAGTATATACAAATGTGCTCTGTGGTGTAAAACCTATAGAAGCCATGGACAATACTTCGAGAATAAGCAGAAGACTATTTCGGAATTACATAATAAAGTAATTCCTTCCATCTATTCGGCAAGCAATACTATATTTTATAACATAAAAATAAGTGCTTCTCTCATTCAGTTAGTTTATATCATCATAAGGCTAATAATTTTAATAGCTTTTCGAAGTCTGTAAAGTAAAGTGCAGATCATGAAAATTTAGGTTATTTGGCAGGAGGCATTATAATGTATTATAAAATGGATTGATTGTTAGATGCAACAGCTCGTAGGCGAGCTGAGCTTAAGTAGAAATATATTCACCCATTCCGATTTCGAGGTTCATAATATGTACTTAATTGTATCATTTTATTATAGTAAAACTGAACAAATCGCGATAAATTGTGAACCAAAGTTGGTAGGTAAGTGTTATATATGTGAGGGTAAGACTTCAATAAATCAATATGCAACTAACTCTCGAGTTTGTTTGACGTGCGACCCTTCCTACCTATCATAGAATACACTACAGTAAGCTTATCCATGGCCCTCGCAGCATGAATCAAGTATAAATGTAAATTTTCTGAAAGTATTGTATTTGTAAATTGCGCGGAGAATCAGTAGAAGAATAAAATCAATAAATTATGAGGTAAGTAAATTAAAATTTTACATTTATCAACAAAACCAACATTTATTAAAGTTATTATAACTGTCTATTTTACATTAAATAACATGTCATTTTCGCTCTACAGATATATATCTTCAAAATCTAAAACAGTTATCTAAAATAGACATCGATCTTCTAATACAAAAGGGTTCACTTTTATCATAGTGTAAGCCCGTTCGTGAAATAAAGACGCATTTTGAATAATGCAGTGTAAAAGTTACCAACAAAGTACTAAACAATAAACAGACGATTACTGCATTTTTTAACTCTGATCGCCTTTAATTTAACGAACAGACTTAACTCTCGATAAATAAACAGTAAATAAAATCCTCTATGTAATATTTACACAATATTTATTGCTCTTACAGATAATTATCATCAGGACCATAGAATATATCAACAGAAGGTATTTTGAAGATGTCTTTTTATATTGTAACAAATGATTAAAATAGACACCTCACTAACCATCGACTTGCCTTACCGTGAGAGAGGGACAATTGCGCGACAAAAAAATGAAATAAAAACACAAATAAATATTACACTTAAAGCTTAAAAAGCATACCATAATGTTATACTGCAGTTCTTTTAAATTATGCTTCCAAATTTTCGCTTTATCACACAAAAATAAAAAATAAATAGAGTCTTGAAAATAAATATTAAAAGAAAAAAAAGATCACAATTACAAATCGAAAACGCTTACAAATCTGGATGTATATTGTGTGATTTTACAATTTTATCTTCAATTTTGAGTATCATCTAACTCATTTCATAGTTCATAATTATAATTTTTGTTTGATTTTAATAACTCAGAAAATTTATATTTAATAAATAAAATTACTTAAAAGTACTCAATTTTTATATAGTAGATCCATTTTAGTTAGATCCATCTTCGTTTCAAAATCTTAAAACATACACAGTATAAGTTGCCTCAAACCATATAAGTCGTAATAAAATACATAGGTATTAGTTTCTTAGTTATCACCTTTTGTCACTCATTCACAGTAAATCAAATCCCTAATGTCTAATTGAAAACCACTTGGTACATGGCAGTGATCGTAGATGACAGACAGACATGAAATTTATATATGAAGAATCACTTGAAACATACAGCAAGATTAAATATTACGACTGCGCATAAATATATAAAGAGATCAGCCATACAATGTTCTAGCTAAAAATAAATAACTTTAAAATATATTCACAATGTATATAGACAATAAATATTTAATTTTGAAACATACTATGTATGCAGCTTTACTTTAGGCTTGTTGAATAAATATCGATACATCGATATTTTTAATTCTATTACTCGATATTTTTGGGCGATATATTTTATAACGATATATCGATATCAAATATCCAAAATCGAAATTCTATCAACAACGATATTTTTTTCTTTTTATTTGGTTTGTTGCTTTTTTATGTTGGTTTTTAAGTTGGCAACTCTGTGTCTTTATGTCAATGTCAGTAAAACTCTATTTAAAAAAAATGTCAATGACACATGTGATATGTGTCAGTTCACAGTTCAGTAATTTCATTCTTTTTTTTAATTATGTCATCGCAAACTCTGTGCATATTGCCATTTGATATAGGTTAATTACAGTGCACGAGTGTTGTGAAATAGAATAGCAGTGCTAAAATATGTATTTTCTGCTTGCCTCCAAAATTCCATCGGACACGTTCTAGTAAAGTAGCCATCGCTTTACTTGAATGTTGGACTGACAAGACTAACTGGTTACTGACTATGTTATTACTTCGTCCAGTTTCATTGAAACTGGCAAGAAATTGATGCAAAAATATATATACTATATATATACTTGACGCTGGCAATATGCACAGAGTTTGCGATGCCATAATTGAATAAAAAAAGACCAATTTTTTCGTATCGTACAAAAAATATCGACATCGATATTGATATTTTCAAAAATATCGATATCGATATATTATTTCATTTCGACATCCCTACTTTATTTGTCTTTAATAAATAAATAATTACCTGGATGGCGGAGCGTTGCTCGATAAAAACAAATTAAAACAATTAATTTTTCAGACTCGATGGTTTACTTAATAACGCCATCTACTTCAGCTCCCAATTTAAAATAAATAGAATTAAGTACTCGCCGATAGATGACAGGAAAAGTTATATTTTTCAGTTTATGTTTAAGTTGAAAACACTGTTTAAACTGTATTTTCTATAAATGAAACCTAGCTAGTGTCTTTAATAAATAAATAATTACCTGGATGGCGGAGCGTTGCTCGATAAAAACAAATTAAAACAATTAATTTTTCAGAGACTCGATGGTTTACTTAATAACGCCATCTACTTCAGCTCCCAATTTAAAATAAATAGAATTAAGTACTCGCCGATAGATGACAGGAAAAGTTATATTTTTCAGTTTATGTTTAAGTTGAAAACACTGTTTAAACTGTATTTTCTATAAATGAAACCTAGCTAGTGTCTTTAATAAATAAATAATTACCTGGATGGCGGAGCGTTGCTCGATAAAAACAAATTAAAACAATTAATTTTTCAGAGACTCGATGGTTTACTTAATAACGCCATCTACTTCAGCTCCCAATTTAAAATAAATAGAATTAAGTACTCGCCGATAGATGACAGGAAAAGTTATATTTTTCAGTTTATGTTTAAGTTGAAAACACTGTTTAAACTGTATTTTCTATAAATGAAACCTAGCTAGTGTCTTTAATAAATAAATAATTACCTGGATGGCGGAGCGTTGCTCGATAAAAACAAATTAAAACAATTAATTTTTCAGAGACTCGATGGTTTACTTAATAACGCCATCTACTTCAGCTCCCAATTTAAAATAAATAGAATTAAGTACTCGCCGATAGATGACAGGAAAAGTTATATTTTTCAGTTTATGTTTAAGTTGAAAACACTGTTTAAACTGTATTTTCTATAAATGAAACCTAGCTAGATCGATTTATTGCCCTCGAAAAACCCCTGCACACTAAATTTCATAAAAATCGAAGGAGCCGTTTCCGACATTAAAATATTATATATTTAAATAAAAATCGCTCGAAGGTATTAGATCTGTCATTTTCATAGACATTTTATGTAGGTTCTTATGGGTACTTAATTTACTCTTTTAAAAAAGTTGGATGTTGTTGACCAAATCTCAATCAGTAAAAGATTTAGGACAAATATTATCACAAAATACTAAGTAAAATAGCTGACAAAAATATAATTAGTTACAAACAGAGAATATATAATATAAATTTTTAACGAAGCCACCAATTTATATGCGGATCTCTTTACCACTTTTCAATATTTTTCTCCAATTCCCGCATCTCCAAAAAACCAAAACTCTAGAACAGAACTAAATACAAAAATGCTCACAAGTGGACAAGGAATAATCCAGACGGATTGAGAAAACACAGAGGAACAAAGGAAACCTTAGTCAGCTTTTCTGAGGGCTCCCCGAGCGCGCCAGGCCTTCAGCAGGTTGTAGCAGAAGTACAGCTGGAAGAAGTGGACCTGCGACGCTAGCAGGATGAACGCGTACCATAGTAGTCCGTAGGGGTAGCCCTGCAATCATAGAAAAAATATAATGTAATTCTAGACGCAGTTAAATGGTAGACAACGACGATCCACGTGGCGTAATTGTTACCATGTCTGACTGCCGATCGGAGGGTCCCGGGTTCGATTCCTGGTGAAGCACAAATTTGAATGATGAGTTTAAAATTTCTGTTCTCGGTCTGAGTGTTTGTGTTTCTGTATCTGTGTGTCCATCGCACCCACGACACAGGGTATACCTACCGTACAGTGGGGCTATGCGTGAAGCGTTATTTATTTATATTTATTTAATTGTACGGTTCCATTTTAATCGTCAGCAACAGCTCAAGCAAACAGCTTGATATTGCGTACCTCGTACTCATTTGCCAGCGATTGGATGATCAATCCTGACAAATTTAAATACAGAGTGCTTTGAAGGAATTGTACCTTTTCTAAACTGGGAGGCAGATGGTTGGTTGCCCAATGTTATAAATCTGGTCTGCAACCACTCATATCCACTGAATAGTTGCTTCAGGATACAAACTAGAGCCTCTTAGTTAGTACTTCTCTGGTCAAACTATAAAAGCTCAACACTTTAAAGGCTGTTGTGTAAATTGTTTGCATATTTCAAAAACTTTTAATTCGAACTCTAATGATAATATTTAATAATTGCTGCAATAAGGATGGTCCAACTCACCTGCCACAAGTGAATATCGGGCTCATCCTCATCCTCGTCCCTGGAGAGATACCTCCACACGTCGCCGCAGTAGTGCAGAGCGCAATACAGCAGCGGCCCAAACCCTAGTGCGCAGATGCCATACATGTATCTCCGGAGGTACTTGATATTGTTCCTCTTGATCGCCGACAGGCCCAGGAAGGAAAGGAGGAGTGATAGGCACCAGATGTATTCCCACCAGAGGGGCTGTAAAAGATGCTTAGTTAAAATAGAAAGTCTATTAAATCTTATATAAAGAATGCTGGGAGTTTTTTTTTCCGCCGCCTTTTTTCCCTCAGTTCAACATCTAGCCCAAACGGGCACCTAAAGGCGATGACCGGGAAAAAATGAAATTCATTAAGCGAATATTTTGTATTCCTAATATGAAATAAATATTTTTTCTTTCTTTTCCTTATAGACTAAATATTAGTACATATTTATAAAAAATATATTTAGAATGCAAATATTCCCTTCATGAACTTCACTTCATGAAGAATCAATCTTTTGTGTGTGTGCTCTTAGGGCGATTATTTAAGCTGAGAGGAATGAGCGGGAGCAAACAGAGAACGAGAGAGGGAGAGATATTTTATTTGAACAAGAAATAGAAGCTTTAAACCTGAATCACATTTAATCGGTAACTTTATATGTATACTGCTAAAAATTAAATTAAATATATAATTTAAAAAAAATTCACTCTCTAAAGAAAATATGATTTTTTTAAATTAATTTCTAATTTTAAAACATTTACAACAATGAAGAAAAATACAATGGTTAAATACTGCAGCAAGGCCTCATTCAATTTTTTTAAATATGCAATACTTGCATTTTAGGATGTTTAATTTAAAAATTAAAATATTACAGCATAATGAAGTTATCATTATATCCAATAATCACAGTTGCATTTCTATGATAATAATAATATTGTTTATGTTTCCTTAGGGTCATGCAAAGACAAAGAATTTTATTTGCACAAATATGGCTGATTACAAAAGATATATATATATATATATATATATATATATATATATATATATATAACTTAATTATAACACAATAATACAAAAATAGACATTTACATCAATTTTATTATTATTCTTATTTGTTTCCATATTGCGCCTTAAATAAATTAAAATTCAAAACTGTAACAGGTCTTTCAATTAAACATACAGATGAGAATTTTCCTCTTAATCTAAACGGGAATCAATGAATCAACAAACTAACCTGTGGTATTTGCAGTTCCTCAATCTCCAGTATAAATATATCGAGTTTGTCCAAAATATCAGCAGAGAGCTTTGCGAGCATCACCAGGAACAGCACGTGGTGGAAGAACACACAGTACTTCAGCCGGGACTTATTCAGTGCACTGGAAATTACAATAAATGTACAGATATATTTTTGTTTGATAGGCTTCATAAATGTACAGATATATTTTTGTTTGATAGGCTTCATAAATGTACTGATATATTTTTGAATTAACTTTTCGCCTGCTCCACCTCCAAGTGATATACATTTTTTCCCAGGTATAGGATATTTTACCCGGGGAAACTGGGCTTTCTAGCTCTAGCTAGGCAGACCTTTTAAACTACTGCCATATCACCCTCCAACCCCCAAATACCTCCATACAAAAATCAAGGGAAAGGACAAACAAAGATACTTTCAGATTTATAATATTAGTATGTATGCAGTCAGTAAAATGGATTGGACATAGATAAGGAAAACCTGATTTTAGGGCTGCTAGCACAAAGTAAAACATAGTAGACCCAACCAATACTTGAAAGATTGTGTTTCGTTGAAAAAGAATACACTTAAACCAGGAATATACTTAGAGAAGGGTTGCCCACAATAGAGAGGGCTGAAGAAAAGTTGTGAAAGAGGCCAAAACACACATTAGGTTGCATCATAGGAGGAAGAAAACTACTAAGTATAACATTTCACACTCATAGCCCCACAGTAGGGTACATATACCCTGTGTCGTGGGTACCATGGACACACAAAGACAGAAACACAAACATCCAGACAGAGACCAGTAATCTACACTAATTCAAATTTCTGTTTAGTCGGGAATCAAACCCGAGACCATTGATTGGCAGTCTGGCATGGTAACAATTGCGCCACGCAGGTCGTCACTATGCTACTTCTATTTCTTATAGTTGTATGCCTATAGTGGCAGAATAAGTGGACCATACAAAATTTCTAAGATCATTTTATTGTACCTTATTCAACAAATAAATAAATGATTATGATTATGGGGATTTTTTTCTCTCTAGAGACCCTTTCCTTTCGATATAAATTGGAAGTCTTTCAAAAAGATTCAACAATACACAATAGAGCTATGGACTATTAAAATTTATGTACTAAAACCAGTGACTACACAGCACATGCAAGGAAGCTTGTGATCATTTTAGAAACTAAACACCATTACAATAATGCCACTAAACACCTAGTTACAATACACAAAAACAGATGCATCACTCTCGTCAGCAAAGAGGACAGAGACGGGTGGGACACAAAAAGAATTACAGCCAGAATAGGTCCAGGTTTGAACTCAATCTCTTTTTGCAGTTACCTGTCCCGCTTTCAAACTTTCAATCAAAATTTAATAATTCTTTTGTATTTTAGTGAATTTTCCATTCATAGTGTTAAATGCAATCATGAGTATTACATATAGAGAGCATAGTTAACTGACACAAAAATGTGTTAAGTGTGCATACTGTACCATACAATACAAGCACAATCTCCAACATGCTTCCGGCCTTGGAAGCTATAAGGAATGCTGTTGGCACCACTAAGTTCACCAAAAGCTAACATTTCCACTAAACTTGGCACTCCAATCATTATTTCTAAGAAATTATAAATCATCTACAGGCGTTTCGGAAGCAACCAAAAAAGCAAATCAGTTTTTATTCACACATCCGCTAATTGTTTATAGAACGTTTCAGACACAACAATTTGCTGGTCACTTTTAATGCTACTATAAACATAATTACTTGTTTTTATTGACCAAGAGGAAGCGGTATCGCTATAAATTGCCCACGTTCAAATATACGGCGGGAAATCTATTCTCTATCAATTGCTTTCGTCTAAAAATAATTTGACGGCACTTGACGAAATAATGTCGTCTGTCACACACCCCGGAGCCTCAACACCCTCTAACCAACCTATAGGCATAAAAATACTCCTCAAGCTCACCTTAACTGATACTGAATAGCTATTTTCTCTCTGTGTTCGAAGTCAGCACCGTTCGTCCCCGTCACCATAATACCACCTCTCGAAGCCATTTTATAAATAAAAATCTATTAAAATACTAAAGCTAAATAGTCTTCGTGTCTTTCGATAATCACTCGAGTCGTCATTCAGTTAAAACCCTGTTTACAATCCACTATTTTCAATCAAACCATTGTTACACATCACATCTGCCAAACGTAATTGAATCGAGCTGGCGGAGTAAAATACCAAAAATGCCAACGTCTCAAGGTTGACGCGTTCCGTTCGGAAATTGTCTGACACTGACAGACTTGACGTGTGAGTCGTGTGACGTTTACAGTTCTATTTTTTTCTTTTAGTAACGGCATTGTATCGTATGTTCATACTGCCAGTTTTCACTGAAACCGATGTTATTCCATGCCACAGTACGCGGAAACTTTGGGATAAATATAGTTTAAATTTTTGGTTTCAGTTTTCTCGACTTATTTGGAAACGTACGTATTAACCGCCCGGACCTACCAACATAATAATATGCTTAATCCAGAGCATCAAAGTTCTCGACAGGCTTAATCTAATCTTTCGCTCACTATGTTACAGAGAATATACGTTTATCAGTTTAACACAAGCCGTTTATGCGACAGTTGCGCCATTGGACAAATAACTTGGTTAAAAACTCATTTATTTCACTCTTTTTAGTATTTCTGATTTAATACAGTATCGTTAACGTAACAGGCTATTTTTCTACCAAGTTCCTAAACGATTATGAAATTTACTATCACCTGAAAGTCCATCCTAATCTTAGACTGAATAATGTACTTACATCCTAATGTAGATACATATTTATGAATTATTGAAAAAAAAATGCTTAGGAGTTCTACCTTCCATCGTCGGTTCAGCAATGTGAGATGATGAATATGTCTATCCGCAGTTAAAAAAAATATGAAAAACAAAAAATGTGCCAATAAATTTTGAGGTTCTAGTTTCAGCAACAGTAAGGGCGTTCGCTGCGTTAGGCGTGCGCCCGTCGCGGCCACCCGCGAGGCGTGCTTGTTTCATGTCATCCCATAGAGCAGCGCTGCGTTGAGGCGGGTCCCCGCGGGTGCCCGCCCCGCTTGCGACGGGTAACCGCGCGACGGTGCACGCGAGCGGAGTCGGAGCTGTTTCTAGAAAATCAGTGAGTGCCGCGCTGCGTTATCCGTGTCGCACGCGCCCGTGCCTGTACAGTGAGCAAAAGTATACTTACAACATAAGTTATGAATTTCATTGATACGGAACGTTTAATTTTAGAGGTACAATGTCGCCCAGTTTTATGGGATATGTCGAATGAGTTGTACAAATTTAATGGCCGCCTGCGAGAGACGGGAGACCGTCGCGGCTACCCGCGACGATGCAGGCGAGCGCCCGCGGGCGCCCGCGACGGGCAGCCGCGCCGGGCACACGCTCAACGCAGCGAACGCTCTAAGGCGGCAGTCATAAAATCATGTTCATAAGATGATATTTCGCCATGCATCAAAGTACGAACCATGATCCTAGTGCAAGTGGTACGATGGGGATTATTTATTCCGACCGTAAAGAGCTTAATTGTGGAGGCGCGAAAATGTTTTCCTCACGGCACCACCGAGTAATTAAATAGATATAAGGTTTAAATCTATTGGCTGCAACCCTTTTTTGCGTCCCACTGCTGGGCACGGGTCTCTCCCCCTTATTGGGGAGGCCTAGAGCTTTCTTCACCACGCTGCTCCAATGCGGGTTGGTGGAGATGCCGGATGCCGCTGTCGGATGTTCTCGAACCGCCCATAAGGTCTCCGACAAGGTTTAACGACTGTTATCTATCGACAACAACCGGGACCGACGGCTTAACGTGCCCTCCGAAGCACGGAAACGCTCATGAAATTTTTTGCCACTAAGTGTGAGATGTGTTGGTCACCCATCTCACACTCGACCGTGCCTGTTAGGCTTAGTTGCATATATCGTTTGCGTTCTACGCTAACCGCTTAAGCTATTGATTGCTATTAATTAGGGTAAAACAATTTATTAGAGCAAAGATCAGCTTTTCATCACCGCGCCATTAAGATTGAACCATTATGCCATTGGTACGTACGGTAGGCAAATAACGACCGACAAAAAAGCAGATGCAAGCCTGAGCCCAGCGGCAAATATTTAATTTTAAATCTATGGCAAATATGTATGTAGATTAATCATATTTGCGTCAATCTTAATTCAAATAGCGTGAACTTATTTAGTGTTTAGTCACAGGCAATCAAACAATAATTGTGAATGCAAAGTAGCATAACCCAGTCATTAGTAAAATATTTATAAACCAGTGCAACTTATCCAAGGTCCAAAAAACAGAATGAAGGCGATCATATTTGTTGCATTACTAGCTGTTGCAGCTGTTGCGGTAAGCCAGATTATTATAATAAAAGTTGTATATTTAAAATAATTGTTGCCAATTTACGATTTATTTTTTATTTCGTATTTTTACTTTATCGATATCCTTTCTGTTTGATTCCATAATTTAAAATAAGGGGATAAACTAAAAAAAATATTTATTAAGATGGGTCAGTTGGGTGAAACCTAAAATTATAAGATTATAAATTCGTAGCATTCGCATATTTTGAAAAAATCATACCATATTCGGAACAAACCAAATATATTTTACAAAAATCGATAAAGACAACTATGTACCTATGTATTGAGGAGTTTTGTCGGAAACATGAGATGAGCATACAGTAGTCTAGTTTTTTTATTATTTTAATTAGAGCGTAGCAAAATTGACAGGTATGACACTGAAGGGTGTTGCTCAGAGTATTTTTGAGTTATATAATAATATATAAAATAAAATTGATGTAATTTTGTCCGATATTGGTTAAATACAGTGTCTATGAAGTCACAGGTTAAACCTCGATCCGTTTAGTTTAAATGGAATGGGCACATACTCAACTATGTGCGTTACAAACATAGATTTATTATGACGTAGTACATATAAAAAAATCTATGGTAACAAGGTACATACATTATAAATTGTATCGGAAATGGAAGTTTTGTTTATGGTTCCAAATTCAAAAAATTTTTTTGTTGTTGTTAGATTGGCACAACTGTTTTCCATTTTGGCGCGGAGTTTAAGTTGCATCTCTGTTACATCTGTTATTTATATTAAATACAGTGTTGTTTTTAGTTATATCGTAATATCTAGTGTGTATTGCGAATTTCATAATGGACAAAAACATCGAATAATGAGTTTGTCTTGAATTTTGCATCGCTAATGGAATTTCGTATTGAGTCACTGAAAATGTTACAGAAGGCTTACGGTGAATCGTCTTTATCAAAATTCGTGCTTATGAGCCGTACAAAGCGTTCAAAGCGGTCGAGATGTGCTGGAAGATTTGCCTCGCTCTGGTAGGCCCTCAACGTCTGCAACTGAAGTTAACATCGCAAAAGTGAAGGAAATATGTTACCGCTCGGCTAGTCCCAAAAGACTTGAATTTTCTCCAAAAACTCAATCCCATGAGACTTCATGAGAGTCGCTGAGAACATGCTAGAACGAGTCAATTCCGACCCAAACCCAACATTCATGAAACGCAATGTTACTGGTGACGAGACGGGTGTTTACGAGTTTGTCATGCAAACCATTCAACAAGCTTCAGAGTGGCGCCTTCCAATTGAACCGAAACCGAAAAAATCACGCCAAAGTCGATCAAAAGTCATAGTCTGTTGACTGTTTTCTTTGACTGTTGCGGTGGTGTGCACTCGGAATTCTTGCCGGAAGGTCAAATGGTAAATAAAGAATATTATTTGAGCATTATGCGGAATTTAAGAAAGAAAATTCGACGAAAAGGCGAGATCTGTGGAAAGAAAATTCTTGGATTTTGCACCACGATAATGCGCCTTCGCCAGGCGCGGGCGCCATGGTGTGTTCAAAACTATCAATTGAGATAAAACTCATTCGGTTATGACAAGAGTGAGGTGATGAAAGAAAATTGATTAAAATTAATTAAATTAAAAACACTTTATGATAGTTATCGTAGGCATATGTTTATAAATTATATTTGATAAAAAATATGTC
Source organism: Pyrgus malvae (assembly GCA_911387765.1). NCBI lineage: Eukaryota > Metazoa > Arthropoda > Insecta > Lepidoptera > Hesperiidae > Pyrgus > Pyrgus malvae. Next base: position 20,893,208 of record OU426966.1, on the reverse strand, counting down.
TCATCGAGTTATCAGATCGGTGAAGGTCGATCTTCACCGGCTCTTAGAACATTACTAGTATAATATTGTTGCCATACTATTGCAGGTAATGGGTGACGAAGAGGCATCCCACGGCCCGCCACTCTTAGAGGAACGATCTGGCCAACTCCTTGGTGCTCCCCTTGATCCAAATGGAGTAGTAGGCTTCCCCACACGTCCACCGGGAGGCAGTCCCATAGCAAGAGGCGCCCCGACACGACCATGGGGATCTTAAACGAATGGAAGCAGACCTTATAACTCTTCCACGGGGAGGTGTTCATGTTCGTCCACAGTGACTGTTTAACGCCAATACATATTATACCCAGAATCGAATTGTATTAATAAAATATCGCAAAAACCAAAAGCATTTTATTTTCCAAGCCTGGTATTTTAAATCTCCAACTAAATGAAAATAAATAAAAGTAAATGTAGCATGACTGCTTGTCTAACTGGCGAAATAGTGAGGGGAATCTTATGGGAAAAGATTTTCCCCGACTGCAATGGACTTTAACTTTTTTTTCATTAGGTACGCTACCTTGCAAATGAGTAGGATAGTCTACCTTTTTTTTTGATGTCGGGGGGAAACCTTCAAAAGGTACCCGGCACCTAGTAGAGGATACCGGGTTATGTGGGATTTGACCCCCAAAACAAAAAAAACCCCCTCGGTGGCCTGCCTCTGCGCTTGGGGAGGACTCCAGGATCTCCTAAGGAACGCACCGGTGTTCTCCACGCGCGGAGCCCAGCATGGGCCCATCTTCGGAGGTTAGATGTGCTCTCCTGCACCTTCCGATGTTTACGGCGGCATGCGGCCACACGAACACACCGCCGTCCTTCCCGGGGCTGCTAGCTGGACGGATCGAGCTCCGACTCTCCCCGTCCGCCACCCCGGAAGTCCCCTTTTAGTCGCCTCTTACGATCAGGCAGGGGATACCGTAGCTCTATTCTTAATCCCGAAGCTACAGGGACTAGGATAGTCTGCCTAGCCTACAGGTAGATCTGCCAAGAACCTATACATACCTTGAGGCAATTTCTGCCTGTATGCAATAAAGATATGCGGCCTGCGTAAATTAAAGGGCAGGAATTATTTCCACAATTAACGGATCGGTCGGATTGTTCAACTTTACATAGACATGGATGTATTTGGGGAAATTGAGTTGCTAACAAGTTAGCCAAAATAGGAACCTGACATGTTTTTTTTGACCTGACTCGTTTTGTCAATATCCACCAACCCGCACTTGGCCAGCGTGGTGGACTGTGGCCTACTCAGCATTGCCTAAGCGCACCCAGAGCAGACAGAACAAAAAAAATAACGTTCACTAAGAATTTGTAAATGAACCGTACAGTGAATACAGAATATTTCATTTCATTACCTACGCACTTACTAATAGAAGAAGTCAATTCCTGACCGAGTGATGGTTCAGTCATCTGGATTCCAATAGACAAAGCAATATGACGGAAAATTACAAAACCGACCGGTTCGTCAGTGCACACGCACAGGAACTATTTTGCGCCCCATGGGCATGAGTCTCTCTCCATCATCATAGGGGAGGCCTGCAGTTTACTTCACCATGCTGCTTCAACGCGGTTTACTACATAAAGGACTAAAGGTATGAAACACCTTGTCCATTATTTAGCAAATCGCAGCCGCAAGTCAAACTGCAATTTAACTTCTCAAAGCTATCCTAAGCACTGCTTAAAAGATAATAAAAGAAAGAAGATGAAGATATTCCTTTTATTTCAAGGCGCTATCTAATATTTTTTTAGCATATGATAGACCAGGTGAGTACGTTTCTCACTAATTACTCAGATTCCAAAAAAATAATTTGGAGTCGCAATCTTTCGAAAGATAAGCGGGTAAAGAAGTATAATCCTGCCTATCTTATGCAACTGAGGTCGGTTTTTTTTTTGTTTAAAATATATAGTTTGCTTAGGGATTAATAATAAGACTAAAAGGGGGCTTACCGGGTTGCAGGCGACGACACAATGCTGGTTTTACCAAAAGGCTGGAGCGATTTTGGGGAGCGGCTATTTTGACTCAAATTATTTGTTTGGCAAAATTAAAAGACACTGAGCACTGCGTAATTATGAATATTTTCAATATGAACTTGCATAAAGATTGCTAGTTTTTTAGAGAACCGAATTTCAAAAATTAAAAAAACTGCCTATTGGCAGCAAATTACTAAATCCGCTACTGCGGCGAGAGTAGGAGCTCCGATCGTCTAGTTAGCAGTCCTGGAAAAGCCTAGCAACCGGCTTGTCTACGAGTAGGATAGATAGAATAGGTAGACGACCAAAAAAAGAAGTACCGAAATCCTTTAAGATATAAATACATATTTTATATAAAACAATACGATCGAAGTGTCGAGCTGAAGACGTCACAGAGTAGAGCTTCTCCCAAATTTTCCCCTAACTGATATGTCAATTTAAAAGCAAGATAATTTGGTCGCAATATTTCAGGCAGGGAAAATCAAATGCTTTTATAATAGTTTATGCGATATTTTATTATACTAAGCTACTGAGAGAGTTCCGTTTTGCCTCTCCACGAGCAGACAATCCTTAATATTGGAGTGGACCGTGGAGGAGGCTTAGAAGGTATTCCATTCGTAGATTAGGGATAACTTCCCCATGGTCGAGTCGGAAGGCCTCTTCCTTCTCTCGGATGACTATCCGGTCGTGTAGCAAATCTCTTTAATCCACCTGGACCAAGGGGAACACCAAGGGGTTGGCCAGATAGTTCCTCTAAGAGAGGCTGGCCGTGAGATAGGTCTTCGTCGCCCGTCACCTGCAATATCATTACAACATTATATATAGCAATAATGACACAGCTGTAAAAGGGATTTTAGATATATAAATAGTGTTAGAAAGAATATGAAAAACATGAACTGCTAAGAGAACTTTTATAAAAATACAACAATTAAAATAATTCTAGCTTACCGCGACAGCTGCAACCGCTAGCATTGCAACAAAAATTATCACCTTCATCCTGTTTTGTTTTATTAAATTAAATGATTTAATTTTAATCAAGACTGAGAATGGATCGACTTGAAGAGCTCCAAAGGTACAGTTTGATCACAATAAGTAATGCGTGCGTTTATAAACACCTACAATTAGAAACAATTCGTGTAATAATGAGTTTCAGTTATGCTATTTTGCATTCACAATTATATAAATAACTGTAACTGTAAAAATTAAATTAGTTACAGCATTTTTAATTAAAATTGACGAAAAATATAATATTTGACGCTGAACAGGGTTCGATTTGTAGAATACAGCACTATTATAGGAAATAGCTAGCCGGAATGTAATACGGCGGAATATACAATCCGACTGCGACATATACATATTATATACAGTGGATAAATTAAATCCACTGCATATACATATCCTATTACCGTACCAATGAGCGTAGGAAAAGAAGGTGCGGTGTGGGGATTTATTCAGTGGGATCGAGTGATCATACCCAAAAACTTTTTCTTCTTTTATTCTCATTCTTTCTTTCTTCTTTTCTTATAAGAAAGCAAAGTTTTATCATTTTTTTAATTTTACTATCTATAACTAAGTATTATAGTTTCCTTGTAATCAGAGTTTACAGGCGAACCCCTCGTCCCAACGTCCATGCACAATGTGCCTTCTAGTTATACAACTATTGTGTCTGTGTGTGTCGGTGTCAGTGTTGACGGTGCATAGAAAATGACGTTGTAATTGAAATTTACATATTTAGAAATGTATGCGTCTGTAGCGATGAAAGAATATTTAATTTTATGAATGTGTGACAAAATTAAAATGTTGCGTTCTTCCCCCGCACCAGATTTGGTACAAAAATTATGTACTTATCGCAGCGAGGCGCTATGCCGTCTCTACTGAAGGGTGAGTAAGTAACTTTGATGCTCTAAGATATTGATTAAACTTGTAATTCAGATACCTACGGAATCATTGGGGGTACGTGCGTTATTTGGAACTCCGTGGAATAATTAATAGTAACAGTTAAAAAACACGCTTTGCTCAAAAAACGTACTAAAAATTTTTACCCGACGCGCGCGACGGCGCCAGAAGGAGGGTTATGTTTTTAATTCTAGAGTAGATAAATGTTTTTCTTGTTTTAGGGTTTTTACATTTCCAAATTACACATAAACGCAGTCGAGTTTTTTAACTTTTAAAATTATTCATTTGACTTGATTTTAATTTGATTTTAATAATAATGTTAATAAAAAAATGTAAAAAACGTGTGAAAAGTGAAGGACTTTCATACGAAATTGAGACCTCTTAGTCCTCCTTACTCCGGCCCTGTAGCGCAAAATCTTTTCTTATTGTATAGCTGATGCCTACGTGTGTCACCTTTTGCTTTTATTTATTAAGATGGTGCATATACATATTATGTATGACCTCTAAAACATTACAGTAACTTTTTATTTGAAGCAGGTGAATAAAAAACATTTTTAAATAATAAAATCATTTATTGAAACATATTTGGTGGTGGTGGTGGTGATGGTAGACAGTCAGTTGGCGGTAAAAAACAGAATGTCGCGCACACTGGCGCGCGCTGGCAATGAGCATTCTGCCCCCGTTATGAAAAGAGTTACCTGTGAACAGAACAAATTGCTGTTTGTATTCATACAGAACACCCAAAGTTTCGCCGTTAAAGGAAATTTCAGATATTTTCAGGTGTGACGTTGACGTATGATAGTTTCGGGATATAAGTTAAGTCCCAAAACTTATAGCCTAAGACAGATCCGGATATAAGTGGGGCAACCTGCAGACAATTGCCCCGGCTAGGAAATTTAGGGAGTCTCAATATCCGTTACTTAAGTATCAGTTTTAATTGATTGAAGTAAAACTTAGTAAGTACTTCACAGTCACACTACCAAACAATAATAATCACCAATTTTTGGAGTCGGTTAAAAGAGAGAATAGGATAGAAATGATAGTTATGAAAAGAACACCATACATATCAAAAAACTATAAGAAACGGCAACGATTCCCTCCCACGAACGTGCCTCTAATCTACTTAGTGCGTTAGGTCTTTGTCCGTGCTTTCCCCGACTCCCATCCCATATACAGGGGGCGTAAACAAACGTTATGTTTCTAAACAATTTTATTTTCTGAACTGTGTCCAAGTCCAAGCATCTTTAAGCTTAGCAAATGTGCCTCCCTTAAGTCTGTGCCGTTAAATCCCCTTCGGTTCGGTAGCCTACCTCAGCGCTTGGGGAGAAATTCATGATCGCCAAGGGAACGCATCGGGCGATGTCCCCAAAGGCACGCGGCCACGCCCGCCTTCCAGAGGCCACAGGTCCGTTTTTAGTCGCTTCTTATGGTCAGGCAGGTTTTAGTGCGGTATAAATCCCACCTGACATCAACGTTAAAGACAAAATTTGATTCAAATGTTTCTTAGATATTGGCAATACGCGCAGAGTCCTATGCCTTAACAGTTAAATGAACGAAATAAAACTTACTTGCTGAGCCTGAGGTCCGTGCCTGCTCGGGTCCTCGGACAAGGGCACGGAGCGTGGCTTGACGCACTCCTTCCGCCGACGCTTGTTGCTTGAGCGCCTTTCGAACCGCCTGCGACCGCTCATGTTTAGCGAAGATTCTAGAAAGTAACAATATTCAATTAAAATCGGTCAAGTGCTAGGAGCAGCGTGAACCTGAGTCGATATGCTATAAGCTATAATTGTTTTATTTTTAAATATAAAACGTAGCAAACATGATACGTCGTTGTGTTATTAAGAAAACATCCAGTCTAGGGAGTAATTGCCCCTGGCGGTATTCTTGGGGGAGAACAGAAATTTAAACTCATCATGGAATCGAACCCGGGCCCCTTGATTGGCAGTCCGGCATGGTAACCATTGCGCCGCGCGGGTCGTCAATGCTATAAAAAAACAGCAAGCTACGCAAATACGTATCTTAATGGTTTTTTAGTATATCCTCCTGACACCTGAGCATTTCAAAAATTTGTTATCAGGAAGACCGAAATGGATTTCTGTAGAACATAATGGCAACCATGATTAAGTCCTGATTAATGTAAAGTGACAGATAGATATCGTTATGACCGAACGTTCTACGAAAAGAACAAATTTTATATTTTAATTTATGGCAACTTGTTAGAAAGAAATGACGCTATACCAATGTATATCATCGCCTCTGTCATCTAGGGTTTTTTTAAACTATAGGAAGTCGCCATATTGGTATCCATTGTCAAGGAACTCGCAATCATGGTGACACGTCGTGAACGAGGTGATTAAATCAGCAAATATCTTATACAAATAATGTAAATTATTCAGAGAAAGACAATTTTTTTAACGGTATAGATAAGGTATATTACCTTAATTATTTTACTTTTGCAAGAAATGCATGATAAATCGTAATAATTGATTATAATTGAATTTGTTCTACATTTAGCATGTTCGGCTTTTATTTAGTAAAGTTGAAACCGTTATTTGTTCTTTTAAAATCACTCTCGGTCTCAGTTTAATTCATATTACGTTTTTATTTCGTAACCAAAGAAAAGAAAATACTTTATTATTGACTATTTACATACATACAGTTAGATGTTTAAAATTATTATAAGAGTTTAAACAGTTTAACATGCTCTGGCATACAATACTGTATTAATAATTAAAATTAAAGTAGCAAAAATAGTTTTATTTTTACCAATTAATTTTAATCAACAACGTCGTTGATGGTGTCGTTAGTTTAATACTCTCATGGATATATCAATCAGAACTTTTCAACGTCGGAGAATGAAGAGTCTAGTAGCTCGGAAGTTGATATAAGTTTTCCATCTGCCACTAACTACCACAACAGATCTGGACGAATTCTAACAAGTTCTCGATCGCTTCAGAAACGAGTGTGTACTCGTGGTAGAGTGCTTAGTCGAAGTGCAGTACGCTCTCGTGTGCGTCCTCATGGAGGAGCTAGAGCTTTTAGAGTCGAGGTCGAGACTTAGATCCCATGGACAAGATAGAGTTTTAGAAAAGAATTTCATGCTCTATGATAGGCGTCATATCTACCTTCTGAAGCGAAGTCGTCTATGATTGATTATTTTCATAAATATATTGATGAAAAATTACTGTCTTTAATGGTTATGATGAGCAACCAAACTGCTATAGAAAAAACTGGCGAAAGTTTAAATTTTACTTTAGGAGAGCGCAAAACATAGGGTACCCTCATATTCGCATGTACTGGAGCGAGAAATATGTGGTACAAAATGGTGCTCTACTTTTTGCTTAGATAGGTTGTTAGCTATTTGACCCTCTAGAATGCGTACCAAAAAGTGGATGAGATAAAAAAATATGATTTATAAAAATAAGATTTATAAGTCATTTTATTGGCTTATCTGTTGTTAATGCCTGAATAAAGTATAAGGCAGATCAGAGATTGCAAGGGGTACGTCCTCATAAAATACTTCTGCTACGAGCTTTTAAGCAATCTCTTGCCGAGGAGATATTGGATGATTAGCTACTTGCATTCAGAAAATGATGTTGAATGCACAATTGCTGCGTCCTTTGACGTAGTGCAAAACGTTGCTAACACTTCAAGGAGAAGCAGACCTCCAGTTAAAGCGATTCCTTCAATTGCTTTCTGCCAATGGGGTCCTCTTCATTTACCTGTTAAGTAAATTTATTTTTTCTTTCATTATTAATAAAGACCCAATGTTCTTTATAAAGAACAAAAATATCTATTATTTCACTTAGTGCAAATAAATGTTTTCTTAAGTACGACAAATGTTTGTTCTAACAAAAATTTTATAGTTAACTCTAAAATACTTAAATTTGATGTGATATACCCAGGACTTAGTGATGATATTTATTTTGTTCTTTTAGTAGGACTTCCGGTCACAACAGCATCGTCTACCAGATAATGCTAGGACTCAATTATGTACGCCATTTTGTTCTTTCTGTAGGAACATGGGACTTAGGAGGATATAGTTAGTATGGTAGTAGTAGTAGTATTATGTAGTAATATGTGTTCGACCACACGTAGGACATTTTCTAATCTTAATTTAAATTTATGACATTATTCGAATCTTAATATAACAATTGTTTAATTAAATTAAATTATTATAAGAATAATATTTGTATACCCAAGAGGGTCGAATAGCGGATCTAAAATTAATGCTATTTTTTAAAGAACTACTAACCTATATTCACAAATAAAGAAATTTGAATTTGAATTTGAATTTTTTTTAAGGTATTTTTATGAATAATGAGCCATAATACAGGACTTTTAATGTTTAATGAACCATACAGAAACCATTAGTTTTGAAATGAACTATTTCAGTTAAAATACACCATCAATTTTATGGTGTTGTAAACAAACCAACACGCAGAACAATCAGTGCAGTCATTTAGAGTTTATAAATGAAATCGACAGCACTACACTACATCCAGGCAATTGTAAATTATTCTTTACGGTTTTATTTTGCGTAGCGTTACGAGATCAATGATTAATTCGATATCGATTTCATTCTCGACAGCTTATTTACTTATGAAAACTCTATTAAAGGTATAACTTTCTCTTGTTATTTTCTATTTAATGGTTGCCCTTGTCTTGTCCTTTATAAATATTTTTTAAAATAAAATCAAAAGTCGAAGATTGAAGTAATTTATAGAAATAAAAAAATTGCAGTGTCTGTTTGTCATATTAAAATAACCGCTTTTTTACATTTACATCTATATGAATTATATTGTATTACGATGGAAAAATATGGTTGCCTGAGAGTCGTACATAAGGCTGTCATTGGCTACAACCGTTTTTGCGTCCCACTGCTGGAGCTTACTCCACCATGCTGCTCTCATGCGAGTTGGTGGAAATGCGGGTTAGTGGCCAGCCCGCTGTCGGATGTTTTCAAACCGCCCATAAGGCCTCCGACAAGGTTTAACGACTGTTATCTATCGGCAACAACCGGGACCAACGGCTTGACGTGTCCTCCGAAGCACAGAAACGCGCATGAAATTTTTTGCCACTAGCGGTCTCCCATCTCACACCCGACCGTGCCCGTTTGACTTAACTGCATAGACCGCTTGCCGAGCCGCCGAGCCATGCCCGCTTAGGTGGCCATTAGCTCTGGAATAACATAGTGCAACTGCACACGACCTCTCAAAACTCAAGCTTGCGTGAAGTTTGTTGCGCAGACTTACATTAAACCGTACGAAACGGCAATCATTTATTTCTATTGACTGGGAGGCACCTGAGCATTGCTGGCTTTGAAGGAGAGTTTTTTACAGCTTTCCTAAAGAGCCACATACGAGTACTATACTTAATTCACAGTATGTGTTCATGCTACTCCATACCTTTTTTTGGTATCAGGGAGGAAACCTTAAAAAGGTACCCGGCACCTTGGGAGAGGATACCGGGTTATGTTATGAACTAAAACCCCCTCGGTGGCCTGCCTCTGCGCTTGGGGAGGACTCCGGGATCTTCAGTAGAACGCACCGGTGTCCTCCACGCGCGGCGCCCAGAACGGGCTCATCTTCGGGAGAGCAGATGTGCTCTTCTGCACCTTCCGATGCTCACGGCGGCATGCGGCCACGCACACACCGCTGTCCTTCCCGGGGCTGCTGGCTGGGCGGATCGAGCTCCCACTCACACCATCCACAACCCCGGAAGCCCCCTTTTAGTCGCCTCTTACGATCAGGCAGGAGATACCGTAGCTCTATTCTTAATCTAAAGATTAGGTGGTAAAACTATTATGGTTCGCCCGGGGAAGTACCACCGCTGCACCCACTTCTGCCGTGAACAATTCTATTGTGTTTCGGTGGAAAGGTGCAGTTGCCGGCCACACTTACATGAGGCCACCACCAGCCTCCGGAGTATACTGCATACGACTTCAGGCAAGACTTACCTATGCTTGCTTGAGGTTTTATGTAGATGTCCATGGGCTGCAGCGACCACTTAAGACCACGTGGCCTGCATGCTCGTCTGCTACTCCATTCAAATAAAAAAAACGAAGCTACTGGGATTATGCTGCTCCATACTTAATTTTTTTTTGTTGTTCAGTTGTATCAATTTAATAGGGTGGCATCGACTACATACCTTCAGCGCCATCTTCGGAGTCGTGGTTGAGCGGCGGCAGCGGGCGTGGCGGCGCTTGGGCTATGCTTGAGCGTCGACTTTCTATCAGCCTCCGAAGGCAGTCTAGTGCGTTCTGTTTGCTCTATAATTAGAATGCGTTTGCGTATAGAGTAAAAGTGGAAACACTACAATGGCATTGTATGGCTGCAACCCTTTTTGCGTCCCACGGCTAGGCACGAGTCTCTCCCGAATACTGGGAAGGCCTGGAGCTTACTCCACCACGCTGCTCCAATGCGGGTTGGTGGATGTAGCACTATTTGTCTGAAAGAGATCAGCACGCACTAATTTATTTCAGATAACCAAGAAATAAATATGCAAGACTATTTTAAATGGGTAAGGTGCATTAAACAACATATGTTCCATATAATTATACTTACATTTAAAACAGTAGCATGACCAGGCCTCCCCAGTAGGGGGAGAGACAAGTGCCCAGCAGCGGGACGCAAAAAGGGTTGCAGCCATACAAAGGAATCAGCAGAAGGTAGCATATCTAGCTCATTTTTTTTGGTTTTTTTTAGTAGGTACTATTCACACAACACCATCTGATTCCAAACTAAGCAGAGCTTGTACTATGGTAATCAGAAAGCTGATAAACATACTTATATAATTCTAAATACATAAGTACTTAAATAGATAAATTAACACCCAGACACAGAACAAATAGTGATGTTCATCACACAAATATTTGTCCTGGGTGGGAATCGAACCCACGACCTCACGTTTCGCAGTCAGCTCATCACCCACTACGCCACGGAGGCTGTCCATATTATAATTTTTATAACATGGCATTTTTTATAGGTTTCTTTTCTCTTTTGGAATTTTTGAATCCCTGAACATGGACCTTGATCCTTTGATTAAGGGGGGGGGGGGGGAACTCCCAGCAGCACTCTTAAAAGAAGTACATTTTATATATTTGAGATTAGTGTAGATAACAGTATGACTATGTGTCGACAATGGGCACACGTGACAGATGATCGTGTGAGACACTATCAACTCACTTCCACCTGCTCACATAATATGCGAGTAATTAGATACCAAAACTATGCTATAGGTTAGAAATAAGTATATTAAATTATATTCTATTGAATTGATAGAGCAGCGATATTCGCGTAGTTACGACGAGGACGCCGGTCCATAGGAGTCTTTTCCAGCTAATCTAGTCCGGTTAGGCCGGTAAACAATTAAAAGGAAAAGCTTCTTACTTACTCTGACTTCATCAAGCAAAGGTTCGAAGGCGGCAGGGTCGGTGGAATCCTTGAGAGCCTCCCAACTCCTGAATAACCTCCTGTCTGATGTGCGGACTGTACTTTCTAGCTCGCGCATTTCTGTAAATAAAATAAATATTCCAGATTTTTTTATAATCCCAGAAAATCTCTGAAAAAACGGAATTATTATAAAAAGTAGTATTGTTTACCACAATTTTTTGCTAAGAAAAACGGCGTATACAAGACATGAATGGGCGTAAATAAATACTGCAGCTAAGAAATATTGTTTTTCCATTTATCACTGAGCATACATAAGTATGTCGTCATGTCATGTAGGTCCACAAATCCGCACTTGGCTAGCGTGATTGACCTTAATACCTCTATAACCTTAATACCTCTAAATTCCGACTGAGGAAACTGTGTTTGTGTGTGGACGACATCCCATAACCGAGCAAGATGCGCCGCGAGCTCTGTCCGCTGTTCGCACAACTCTCGGCCCTCAGCGCTGCTCGCTAGTGCGTTCGGCGATATCACGAGCGTTGCGGGCTTCTGCCGCTAGCGCCGCTACTTCGCGAGCCTCCTGCTCTATTCGCTTTTCTAGTTCACTACAGATGCAACTCTTTTTACAATAAACAATAGCTCACCGGCATCCCTTAGCCGAGCGAGATGCGCCACGAGCTCCGTCCGCTCTTCGCGCAACGCTCGGCGCTGCTCGCGAGCGCGTTCGGCAACATCGCGAGCATTGCGCGCTTCTGCCGCTAGCGCCGCTACTTCTCGAGCCTCTTGTTCTAGACGCTTTTCTAATTCACTGTAGAAAGTAATTAAAGTATCTAGTTGAAAAGTTTAATGAACCACTATTCAACTAATATGTGCCATAAAAAAGCAATTAAATTTAAATTTCGCGCATCATAGATGTTGATTTGCAGGTAAGGAATCCTCTTTCTTCTTGTAAACAAATAGTACTTTGTAGTAACATTCCATTTTTTTTAACTTTAGGAGAGCACTACAACCGAGCAGCGAAATGAAAAAAGTTCTTTATTTAGAGTGGTGCCCCCAATTATTAAAGATATTGCGATGTAAGAGAGTATCGGTCAAATCAGTGACAACAAAGAGAATAGTTCACCTCGGATACTCCCCCGTGACTTGCGCATACGACTGGATGTTTCTGATGACTTCCACCAGGTGGTGTAGCTGGTTGCAGAACTCCGGCAGCTGCTCTGGAGTCAGATATTGACCGCTGTACCTATAAAAGTACCTGATTATTTAAAGAATTAAGAATTTGAGGGCCGAGTGGTAAAAAAAACCGCGGTCTTCGACACGACCGATCCCGCGATCAAATCATCGACGCGCACCTCTGACAAATAAATTTGTAATGTGCGCATTTATCGCTGCTCCACGTGAGAAGGAGATCTGTGCCCAGCAGTGAGATATAAAAAAGGTTGAAAAAATTTTATAGAATTCAAGCGTTTCCTGAAAAGTTGGCTATTATTTTATACCTACTCTTCATTCATGTCGGGCAGCAAATTGTAGACATTAAAGTTCTTAATAAATCTCTAGTATACTCTCGAGGACCGAAGTTGGCAATTTATAGAGGTACCACGTTTACTACGAATAAACTTGTTATAAAGACGGGAAAAAGTTCTGCCAATGTTGTACTTACTTATTATTATTTTTTTACTGTGCGACGTTGTTTAGTGTTGTTCTTTTTTTGTTCCTATAGTAGTCAATTTATCTTACTTAAAGTTTGCACACCCTACCCTTTTTCTTCCCCTCTGTCCATTGCTATTTTTCCAAGCATAGGTTGCCTGGAAGAGATCGCTGCCTGAGCGATAAGGCCGCCTATTGCATACACTAAGTAAATTAATGTTTAATTTAATGTTATCTCATTGTATAAATTCTGGTGTGCAATAAAGTATTTTTGTATTGTATTGTATTGTATTGTACGACACGTGCATCGCTAGCACACCTGATATTTGCCGTCATTACTGCCTTACTCGCTTCCGATTCAAAAAAATATTATTTCTTTTTTGTTCCAAATTTCTCTACATGCCCTCTCGCAACATTTTTGTAAGGATAGATTGTAAAATTGTTTCGTCACAAACCTCATATCAATATTGGCTGCAAACTGAACGTCGTCGATGGGGTCCGTGGACGCTGCAGCCTGAGTTGGCGGTTCTATTTCACCCATTATATTTGTACCGCTACCGCATCCGATGCTTTCTCGCATTCTGAAACACATTTAATTTAAGTATAGTAAGCATCTGAAGTTGTACTGAGAACCCACTGCTCTAATGTAATCATCCCTAATCGCATCGAAAGAAAATCACCTGCTCAAGAGATTGATCTCATCTCAACTACCCTTTCTTCTTCTTTCTTGTTTTGTTTACATACGGAGTGACATAGGGTACTTTTAGCTGGGAAAATATCTCATTACTACGGAGAAAAAACGTGAATCCCACGCGGACAGAGACGCAGACGGAAGGCTAGTATGTAGTCGTACCTAAATAGATGTTCGTTTCTTACGAAACGTAACGGCTAAGCCAACTCTTATACACGTACGTACATACTTTTATAGATAGCATCGGCGATCGGCGATTTAGTCGCTAAACGCAGCAACTGAACGCTGCACTGGGCACACTTGAAAACACTAAACCTCGAGATTCTGTACAGCGTTAGAATTTATTGCCTTTACTGATTTACTGATCGCCGACGCAAAAGTAACTTGGCCGTAAATATAATGATCATCACATCTTGCTCCAAAATCAATAGATATACGGTTCGGTATAAGTACTTCGCAATTATTATTTTTAATAAGTAGACATAGTTTATGAAAACCGTGACCTCAACTCAAGACCGTTGCACGCGTTGTGTAACCGATCGTTGTTAAACGCAATGCTACCGAATTTTTTACGTGAATAAAGCCTGATTCGATTTGCTTAGTATTAATCGGTTAGCTAACCATACTAGGTATATCTAGTAGTTCTTACCCAGCAGAAGAGAAAGTTTGTTTAGTTCAGAATCAATCCATTAAATACCTCTCAAACTACATATATCTAGTAAAGTTCTTTCTTACCCAGCAGAAGTGAAAGAGTAATTCTTGTCGAGCGTGTTGTACCGATGTTCGCCACGCAGTTTCCCGAGCAGCCGACCGAGCAGACGCGACTGGCGACCGCTCCCTCCGCCCTCCATACGTGATGACTTCACTGATATAGGATGCGATGTCGGATGTTACTGATTCCTATTTCAGGAAAAAACTATGTTTTATTTAAAAAAATATGCGGACGACCCTAATAAGCCGTGACAACATAGCATGACTCGCATTGCCGCTAAAGTTCTCGTACTTCTTAAGACGACCAGTATGGCGATGGCGTACCGTAGTGACTAGTGGATATAATGCTTCTGTCCCGTAAGAAGAGCTGAGTCAGATTTCAAACAGGGGAGATATCTAATTTATGAAATTAGAGGTCTTTTTCAGGTTTTAGTGTTTCGAGTGCTAGTCTTTCTATTGTGAGGCTATAATTATGTATTATTGTTAAATTATTTACCTTCCTGCTTCAAATAAAAATAGGACCACAGAGAAAATGTTATTTGAAACTCCGTTTGTAGGACACTCAAGTGATGAGCAAAAGGCGCGGTCGCAGCCATCAATTTTGGGGGGTGGTCGCCAAGAAATTGGGGGGTCACTAAGAAATCTGGGGGAAGAGGTGTCCCAAATTGGCTTGTTTCGACTTCCGTCTACACATGACTGATGGATTTAGGGGTGGGGGGTCATGTTCCCTGTGACCCCCCGCCCTTGGGACCGCGCCTGTTGCCATTGGTCAATAACGACTGGCAGACTAGCGTGCAGGCAGTGTTTAAAATTGGTCATATTCAGGGAAACAAGGATATCTATGCAGTCTATGCTACGCAATTTCCTTCACAGTTGACTCACGTTGTTTCGCTTAGATCAATGAATCTATCCTTTCAGAATTGAGACTAATTAGATCCTGTATACCACGCGATGATAAGGCATTGTAATATTAATTTACATCTACACCATGGACGATCTATGTACACTCGCAACTTCAAACAAGTCTTATTATGACCAGATTATGACAGTTTTTACTCACATTACAGATTCATTTACTAAAATATTTTAATCTGATTTAGTACGCTGGTTGCATCCATCATACTTAATGCTCAGTGTGCACACCGGAACATTTTTTTAGTATTTTTAAATTGTTAAGGATATGTTATATTTCGCTTTTAGTGGCTGTCAAGAGATTGACGCTATCAATGTGAGGTCTGCGCGTTTTCAAATATCTTTTTGTAGCTGCCAGTATCATCTGCAAGATTGCATGCTTGAATCCCGGGAAATATAGGGAGCTCAAAAACAAAGTGAATCGTGGTATATGTCCCGTAAGTAACAATTCAGATATGCTTGAATACGTTAAACACTTTTTTGTATAGCAGGAAAACCTAATTCGGACACCCTGGGAGAGACAACAGATTTTGTGGGATTAATACCGCACTAAAATCCCCCTCAGTGGCTTGCCTCAATGCTTGTAGAGGACACCGGGATCTCCAGTGGAATGCACCTCCTCCGACCATCCTCCGATCGCGGAGCCCCAACACGGGCCCATCATCTGAAGAGCGATGGTACTCCCTTGTACCTTTGAATAACCTATGTTTCAGTGCTTGAGACGGCACGCGGCCTCTTTCACACCGCCCGTCCTTCTCGCTCGGGCCCTGGCTTGAACGATACGAAATCCCACTCTCGCCACCCACATTCCCCGAAAGAACCCTTTTAGTCGCTTCTTTCGATCGTGGATAGCGTAGCCCTAATCTTTGTCCCGAGGCTACAGGCTGTTATATTTAGCTCCGCTGGATGCCTTAAAATTACTTAGAATTTTATTTATCAGCGTAAGCCGATAGTGTGAGTTTGCATGTAGGGATGCTTAAGGATATTTTTTCTTGCCGATGCTGCTAAGGTTATGTCAGCCTCATCATATAAAAGAGTAATATTGTATTGAGTTCAGCGAGGATTATACGTAAGTACATTATTCTTAGTCTAAGATTATGAATGTATTGCAGGGATGTACAGAAAGTATAATGATTTTGTAAAACTACGAAAATTTTTGGAAATAAAACGCACATATAAAGTTGTATTGCATTGTAATTCATATAAAAATACAATTATCGTTATCAATATACATAATCGCATTTGCCAGCAGAGGCATACAAAATTATTCCATAATAAAAGAAACGCTAGGTGCAGACATCGCTACTAATATTTAAGTACGTTAAATTCGTCATTACGAATCGATTCGACTCGATAAATTACAATTTCGAACCGAAATCTCGAAAGTAAAAATATGCCTCTATCAGTTTTACGTAATGAATTAAAACAAAGCAATTAATACAATAAAAAACTCATGTAATACTGATAGAAGCATATAAAATTGTAAAAATTATATAAATGCCTCTTTTGAGTACCAAAAACTCGTAAAACTACCAATTTGTGACGTAGTTAGTCTATAGTTTGGCCAGCAGTACTGCCATTTTGACACACAAGCAAAATTGTGAAGATTAAAATATAAAATTAAAGTAATATTCTAATAGTACGTAAATAAATGTACTGTGGAGTAAATAGACAATTTGCGAGGAAACACAAACATTCAACCGGCTAGCAAGCCACAGGACCAGTGCACCACTTCAAAGAAAATGTACAATCTAGCGCATTAATATGACAAGTAAAAATTCCATTTCATACAAATCTCTTCAAAAGAGTCCAGTTCAATCGTTTCCAATTTCAATTTTAAAACCTACCTAACTTGCAAACTAGCTATGATAACACAAACATTTTATACAAAAATGGCAATTTTGATGCATTTAAAAATGTTGACCAAACAGCTAAGCTAACGAGAAGAATTTTGAAGACTTAAACAAAGTTTAAGTATAAATTAAGTTCAAAGTTCTTGTCTGTTTGTATTGGTCAATTGTCTCAACAATAAAAACTTATGAATTATCAAGCTTAGAGATAACCAATAAACAAATTAAAGTTACCTTGTCATTTTTGTCATACCATACATCTACTAAACTTCACAGCTCATACATTCAGAAGTGTTGCCAGGTTAGACTTAAAAATGTATCTGGGAATTCGATTTTTTAAATTATGTGTTTGAACACATCAGTAGGACCAATTTTAAAAGTTTTTTTTACCTTGCAATGTACACAATAATATGTATGTATGTATGTATGTTTGTTCGGGTGGAATCTTGCTACTCAATTTTGAAGCAGATATCTTCAACCGATTGAGCTGAAATTTTGTACACACGTTTAGTTTGGATGACAATACACGATAAGCTGTGTGACGTCATTCTAAGTTCAATACGGCGGACCATCCAAGATGGCGGAATAGTTATTTTTATATCTATTTCTACAATATGGGTATCAAATGAAATGGCTTGAGAGACCAGAATGGGCGGTCTTCCACATGGTTCGTTATTCAAATCAAAGTTTCCATCAAGAAAGCGTTCAAACCAAAATATTTCTACCGCATTAATTCTGCGTAGGAACTCGTATTCAAAGAACATATTTCAAAAAAGATAAATAATAACTGTAAGGCATAATAAATTATGATGGCGGTAAATGCGAAACCTGGGTTGAATTGACTTTTCTCTCAATATTTTGTTTAAACAGGTAATAAATAAATCTAACTTGGCAACACTGACATGTCCCAATCCAACACGAGTAGACCACAATAAACTTGACTCTCATATCCCTTTTAAATGAACAGTGAATGATCATACCACAATGTAGTAGTCTCTGCAGTCTTTAAACTTTACATCTAACATCAGGATTTGAGTCCTGGGTTAAAATCAACTTCTTAGAACAAATTTTTCTTACACAGTCACTAAATAGCTCATTTTGAATGGACTCAGTGGCCAATTTGCTCTAAAACTCTAAAACCTATTAGGCTCGGGCTGTCAGATATTTGGTGTGACCAATCGTGACAAAAAAGAGAAAAGAGATGATAAGAAATATCTGAAAGTACTGGGGCCTAAGGCGATGAAGACTACCACTGAATGGAGTACTAAACAATAGTTCGAGCTAGAAGACTAGATGGTCGAATTATGCCTTCCTGCCTAGTCCTTAAATAATAACGGACAACTTAGCAGCCGATATATGCAGTGATGATAGACTTCGCTACAAGCATTTATTTCAATTTTATTACTTGACTTACACCAAAAAAAATTATCTTAGATTCTTATAAACTTTGCAAGTTGAATAGAAGCTTGTAAAAGAGACTATCATAGTGAGCTCACTAAGCTATCAATAATATTAGGTCTAGACCAGAGGGACAACTTCTAATGTTCTTATAAAGTCTGGAAATACTCATAAGGGCGCAAAGCCAAATGCAAATCCAAAATTCCCTACCCTATCATATATTTCGCCTTGTGGAGCTGGCCTTCTTGAGAGTCAAGTTTACAGTGTTCTTTAGAGAATTTTCCCTACCACATATTAACGTACTGGACTGCACTCGCGTACAGCGTCAGATAACAACAAAGGCACATCATACGCAACTAATAACAGTACTGGTCCCAGTGAAGATCTTGACGAACCAGGCACGCTGTCTCATTACCAGAGACCTGATGAGAAACCACCTGCGGAAGAAAGAGGGAGGGTTTTAAAACATGGTCACGAAAGGTCTAGATGGAATGTTAGTGAGCGTAGTGATCGGGAATAAACCGGGTATCCTTGATCGGAAACCATTTTTCTGCGTCCCACGGTCGTGTGTGGATGTCTCTACTCAACTAAGCTTATTCCATCACGTAATAGGGTTCGGTGAAGATCCGAATTAGTCACTGTCGGATGTTTTCAAACCGCCCATATAGCCTCCGAGAAGGTTAAACGACTGTTGCCTATATAGCCTCCGAGAAGATTATACGACTATTATCTATTTGTACCAACCAGTACAGGTGCCATCAATCAAGGCCAATAATGGTCACCTATCTCATACTTCACGGGGCCTGTTTCGTTTAGCTGGGTAAAGCGTCTACGTTCTACGCTCTGGACTTGGCTAACATGGTGAACTATGGCCTTTCTCACTTGTGATAGGAAAACCAAGCCCAACATATGGACATAAATAAAGGTTGAAAAATATACCATGAAATGAAATTAAATTCGTCGATGAAAGTCTCACCTGGACAGTGGGACACAAATAAAGGTTGTTAAAATTATACCATGAAATAAAATTAACGTTTCACACTCATAGCCCCACAGTAGGGTAGATATTCTTGTGTCGTGGGTACCATGGACACACTCAAAGACAGAAACATTAATACCCAGACAGAGAACAGAAATTTAAACTCATCATTCAAATTTCTGCATCGCCAGGAATCGAACCCGGGACCCTCTGATCGGCAGTCAGGCATGGTAACCATTACGCCACACAGGTCGTCAATATTAGTTGATCAAAGTAACATCTCACCTGGAGGCACACGCACGCGCTTGGGCGGCTCGTTTCTGGCGGGCTCCGTGGGCGTCACAGTCTTGGGGCTCTCCTTGTCGGGCGAGGGCTTCGCCTCCGCGGGCCGGGGCTCTGCGGCCGGCGCCTCGGGCTTCGGGGACTCGGCCTGCGGGGACTCCGCCTGCCCATTCTGCGCTGTCGGCTCGGCGCCGTTCGTTTGTGACGGCTTCGGGGGCTCCTCGGTTTGACCTGTGGGAGATTGGTGTGTTTAATTTGTTAAACGTTTTTAGACATAATAAATTAAGTTTTTAACAAAAAAATAGAACCGACTTCAAACGGTAAAAAATAAAATTGTTCAGTACCTACTTCTTCTTGCTTATGGTAATGACTCTTAAAACTATTTCTGGAGTCGGGCCCTTAGTAAATGTCGTACCATTCGTTCTAAATTGGCACCGACAGTACAGACAGTGGGACAGTACCTACTTCTTCTTGCTTATGGTAATGACTGTTAAAACTATATTGGAGTCGGTGCCCATTCAGAACGAAAGGTACACTATATTTACTAAGACAGGACATTTCACTAAGGGCCCGACTTCAAAAATAGTTTTAAGAGTCATTACCATAAGCAAGAAGAAGTAGGTACTGAACAATTTTATTTTTTACCGTTTGAAGTCGGTTCTATTTTTTTGTTAAAAACTTAATTTATTTCACTCTTTTTAGTAATTTTAATAATTCTTTATATATTAGCATAATTGGAAAAAAAATCACTTAACTTCTAAACTTTAAACAGATTTACCTTTTATAATTATGTTTATCTAATAGCCATCTAAAAGTCTGAAAGACATACTATCAGTCCACCTGAACGTTTAAATTAAAGAAAGAATTTGCTCTCAGCTCCTAAACGTTGAGGAGTTGTACCTTCAATCATCAGTTAAGCAACAGCAGGTGATAATTACCAGACATAAATATTTGTATTATGTTAAAAATATGACTAAAAGCATGTGTGTGCCTATTAAGTTTCAGTGTTTCCCTCGATTTCATCAGATTTTGACATGGTGACAGTTGGACCACCTCAGGAATGTAAGATTTCGAACAAAAAACCATTTATTGAAAGAATTTGCTCTCAACTCCTAACCGTCGTAGTACCTTCCATCATCAGTTCAGCAACATGATATGACGATAATTATACACAAATGTTTGTTTTGCTTTGTAAAAATATGAAAATCATTTGTTGTGCTATAAAATTTGAATGTTCCCTTCGATTTCTCTGGGATCCCCTCATCAGACTTTGACTTGGTGACAGTTGGACCATCTCGGGAATGTAAGATTTCGAATAAAAAACTATTTATTGAAAGAATTTGCTCTCAACTCCTCACTGTCGCAGTACCTTCCATCATCAGCTCAGCAACATGAGATGATGATTTCTATGCGTAAATATCTCTTATGCTTCAGAAACTATAAGAAAATCAATGTATGTGCCTATAAAATTTGAGAGTTCCCCTCGATTTCCCTGGGATCCCATCATCAGATCCTGATTTGGTGACAATGGGACCACCTCGGGAGTATAACCATACGAACAAAAAAATAATTTTGAAAATCGGTCCACAAACGGCGGAGTAATCGGTGAACATATATAAAAAAAAAACATACAGCCGAATACAGTACCTCCTTCTTTTGGAAGTCGGTAAAAATAGAGTTTATAGGTGATTGAACTTTAATAGTTCGACCGGTGAAGTACCACCACTGCACCCACTTCTAGCGTGATGAAATTTTATAGTGCTTTGGTGGAAAGATGAAAAAGTTTCCGGTCAGACTTACGTGAGGCAACAATTAGCCTCGGGAATAGCAGCGCAACTGAATACGACCTCAGGCAAGACTCGGACTTATAGATGTCCATGGGCTGCAGCGACCACTTAACACCACGTGAGCGTCTGCTACTCCATTCAATTTAAAAAGAAACAATATGAGTCCATAACAACCGAGCGATAGTGGTCAGCGGTAGCCGAGCGGTTAGGACGACGGTCTTCGAAACGGAAGTCCCCAAAGTCACTGTTTAACTTTGTAAAGTGTGGCCACAATCGAACGTGCATTTGTCTGTCGACGAAACACACAATCTTTTTTATGCATTAATTTTAAGTTCTTAGTATCTTCACAATGCAATGTCACAACAAAAATAAGTACGATGAGTATATTATTCTATTTTCTATAGATTTATCTTCTGATTGATATTATTATAATCGACATTATCGAAACTTTCGATTATGTACTTTGTTTCGATCTCTTGATTAAAGATGATATGGGAAATAACAGACAGATAGTAATGGATTATATTACCCATTTGAATTAAGCATATAAACATCCATACACAATACAAGCCGAATCGATTATGTTCATAAATAATTTATGTCGTGTTGTTTGCCTATCGTCCATGTCTGGCATGATTATTACCATCACCCACAAGCGAGGGCTATCAAAAACTAATCAATTTTGTTAACGACCTACGCAGACCGACAAAACTACACGAATGGTGGTCAGCTGTCAATGGAAAGGACATTACTGAACAATCAATGATAAATCAGGATATTTTTGGAAGCTTTAGCCTAACACACTTTACTTCAATTTTAAAGTAAGTAATAGTTTAGGTTTGCGTTACTATAATAAATTTTAAGTTTTTATCCGAACATTACCATTTTTGTCTTCAAGCTATTATACTATATAATCTAAATTCTAACAAAACATCAAAATCTTTTGATCTTTTCAATAATATCTTTTGTGAAGTTGGTTAAAATAATTAAAAACACCCACCACAAGCTTGCGCAGGCCTACGCCCGGTGCGCGGGGGCTCTGGCTCTCCGCCGAAGATGTCCGTGTGTCCGCCGCCGGGGGGGCGGAGCACCCTGCTCGACAGGCGCGAGCCGTCACCGAGGCCGACGTTGAACGATGTGGAAGTCATTTTCTGTTTATTCTATTTTTATTATCTGGAAAAAGAAAGTAGATAGATTAGAAACATTATTTTTAATTATAAACAACGACGCAGATATTGAGGGATCCCGTGAAGAGGATTAGGTACATCAATCATCATAAAAATAGGTACCTGTGGTAAGTAGTACTCACAAGAATGGGTGTCTCACATAAAGACGCCTGGCAGATGTAAAACATGTGAATAAAATTTAGTGTTTTGAACAGTTTTAAAAAGAAATAAATACGAGTTAAGTATTTTTCAGGTGATGGAACCACGGTGATGGAAAATATCGTGATATTTAATTAATTACGATGTTCTCCATCGCCGTGCATGCCTGAGAGAAATTCATCATTTCTCGAAAGCATGACGTCCACCAATCCGCACTTGGCCAGCGTGGTGAACTATGGCCTAAATCCCTCTCAATTGTGAGTTAAGTATATCAAGTGGTAAATATAAATAAGTGGATATCTTACTTTATTTTGTACGCATGTCCTTTTAACACAAGCTACATGGCGCTAAATCGACTATTGAATCGCCGCAAATCAGATTAACCCAGCTAATTAGATGTTTCACATCCAAACCTTTTTTTACAAAAAATCATGAATGAAGGGAATGCAGCGCAGATAAAACGAATGAAACCACGATAAAAGAAGGTGGCTTCCTCGCCCCATGTAAAAACTTCATTGACACGACGACGACGACGAAGACCTGCGTGGCGCAATGGTTACCATGCCGGACTGCCAATCGAAGGGTCCCGGGTTCGATTCCCGGCGAAATAGAAATTTGAATGATGAGTTTAAATTTTTTGTTCTCGGTCTGGGTGTTTGTATTTCTGTCTTTGTGTGTGTCCATGGTATCCACGACACAGGGTATATCTGCCCTACTGTGGGGCTATGCGTATGAAGCGTTATTTTATTACATCTTTCTGTGGCGTAGCTGAGTAATAAAAAAAGCAATATTCAAAACAAACAAAGATTTATCAAGAAGGCTAATAATAGCTGCGCTAAGTGTAGTCGATAAATATACCTGTTTGCTTAATAAACGTCTAGACATTTAATCATAATATCTTAGGCCTAGTAACTCGAATGCAATCAGGACGAAATAAAGCAATATCGGATGTCCACCTACACAGGAATTTTAAAGAGGAATTGCACAATCTTCCTAGACTTCACAGGTTAATGAACTACTAGTAATCAGACTTTCCCGTCTAATAGGAATAAGCCGAATAAATGCCTAAGACTACGTCTATGAGCAATGTTGCAAACGAAACTAAGCAAGCAGTATAGGGCCTGTTTAGATCAAGAAGAATGGCTGCCAGTAGCTATTTATCGGCGTTTCTGTGTTTAGGAGTAAGGACTTCTTAAATAGACTAGTTATCTTTTAATAGCTATCATTATTCCGATAAATCTTAACGGAGGCCTTACATGCGGTTTGAAAATTTATAGCAAGACGGATTGTGACCTACTAACCTCTATCTCCAATCCGCATTACAGTAATGCTACCGATGTTTCAAACTTTGCAGATTAAACTGTGTACTGCAGCTAGGGTTGCATTAGTCCGGGTTTCCCCGGATTTGTCCTAGTTTAGAGGGCGTCCGGGAAGTGTCCGGGCCGGACTTCATGTAGTCCGGGTTTAAAAAAATAAATAAAGTCTTCCGCGACACACGCACCATGTCGCAATCAACCGACGAATCGACTCGCTAAATTCACCGTCCCCCCGCTGTTGACATGTCCGGGTTTTGGGCTCTAAAATCCGGGGTTTTAACGCGTCTTGTCCTGGTTGACAAATTTTAGAGATGGCAACCGTTAGGGTTGTCACAATAGCAAGCCATTTATCAAGTACTGTGGATTCCCAAATAACGTCCCATATTCAGTCGGGGTTTCGCTCAGGTCACAGCACTACTACAGCCTTGATAAAAGTGACAGATGATGTCAGAAAAGGCATGGACAATAGGCAATTGACTCTAGTGGTGCTTGTTGACTTTTCAAATGCTTTTAACACAGTTGACCACGACATCCTTCTCGCTATTCTTTCCCACTTAAAATTTAGCCCCACTGCCTTGGCCTGGTTTTCGTCTTATCTTCGCGGTCGTCAGCAGACAGTCCGAGTGGGACAGAAGTCCTCGATGTGGGCTGACCTGGCAACTGGCGTGCCGCAAGGCGGAATTCTTTCTCCTATATTATTTTCGTTATTTATAAACTCTCTTACTTCCGTCATAAACTGTTCGTATCATCTGTATGCCGACGACCTCCAGCTCTACGTGCAGGCCGACATTGACGGTCTCCATATTGCGTTTGACAATATCAATGCTTGTCTCAACTCGATTGCAAACTGGTCTCACCAATATGGAGTGTCTGTCAATGCCTCTAAGTGCCAAGCTATATTAATGGGTAGTTCTAGAATGTTGGCTAAGGTTAATTTTCAAAATTTACCTCCTATTTCGTACAGTAACAATGTGATACCACTAAGTGAGTCGGTAAGAAACCTTGGTCTATACATCGACAGCACTTTGAGCTGGCGACCGCAT
This sequence comes from Pyrgus malvae, assembly GCA_911387765.1. Taxonomy (NCBI): domain Eukaryota; kingdom Metazoa; phylum Arthropoda; class Insecta; order Lepidoptera; family Hesperiidae; genus Pyrgus; species Pyrgus malvae. The sequence continues at coordinate 20,867,973 of OU426966.1, read as the reverse complement.
GTTGCTGAAATTAGCCGTAAAGTTGTTGCAGCGCTCCGGTCTCTCGGTCGTCTAAAACATTTTCTTCCATTAAACACGAAGCTTATGCTTATCCAGACACTGGTGCTGCCCATTATCGATTATGCTGACGTGTGCTACCCTGATCTAACTGAAGAACTTCTCAATAAACTAGAACGCCTTCTTAATAATTGCATCCGATACATCTTCGGCTTACGTAAGTTTGACCATATATCCCATTACCGACACCAGCTTAAATGGCTATCCATTCGACAAAGGCGTCATTCTAGGATACTCTTTCTTTTGTACTCTATTCTAAATGATCCATCCTCTCCAACATACCTAAAGCAATGTTTTCATTATCGTTACACTACCCTTAATAGAGTACTTCGTTCTTCTGAAAACCTAAAGATGGATATACCATCACTCAAAACCTGTTTCTATCAAAATTCTTTTACCTGTCAGGCAATATCGCTCTGGAACGCCCTGCCAGACGAAATTAGAAAAGCGCCTTCCAAAAACGTCTTCAAAAGAATGGTCCGAGAATTTTATTTGAAGTCAGTTGTAATCTAACCTAATATTTGGTACTATCACTTCTCGAAATATGTTTATTTTATTATGTATTATATTTATATATTTATTATTTGTTTATGTATTTATATATTTTATTATACATTTATATATTTGTTATATAAATATTATATATGGACGTATATGTATGGAATAAAATATTTTGTGTTCTTTATTATAATAATATTTTAGTGTACTTAGACATACGAATAATATTATGTGCATATAATAAGTCTTCAAAATTTTACTTAACATGCTTTGGAATTGTAGAAAAATTTCTATAAGCAATATTTATAAATCACTGTCTTTGTTGTTGCTACCTACAAAAAAAACTCTCACCATCAACCAGGGTTGACTGGTAGAGAATGCCTCTCGGCATTAAGTCCGCCCTTTGTACAACATAGTTAAGTTGTGACAATAAAGTGTAAATAAATAAAAAAAAAAATTTGCGATTCAAGTTGATAGAGTCACAAAACAGGAAAACGAGAATCTATAAACACTGTGGGTTACCGACCGAAATCCTCACGTTTTCTATAGGTCCACGACCACAAAATGCGGTTAGATGCGCAAAAAGCACATAGGTAATATGAACAAAAACAGCTACTTTTAGCCACTCGTGCAATAAACAACCGTTACCATTCACACATCTCATCTACGTGCAATTTCGCGTGTTTCCGAGAAATATTTAACGTCAGGCTTCATAATTATCCACTACAGTATCTACTACTAAAAATTCTAACGGTCACGTCGTGTCTTCTGCCGTTACGTTTCAACTTCATTCAAATATTTTCAGAATTAATATTTTACACGCTAATGTCACAAAGAAACTCTTTGTATTGTGCTAATGTTAAGTAATTATGTTTGTTTGTTTATAAAACTACGAGTTGAGAAATAGATGCACCAAATCCAATTCGTACTGTTGAAGCAAGTATTATTATTTTTTCAGGTTATATGAATAATATTTACTGGCAATTTCCACATACGAAAGGGATTTAAGGAATATTCACAAATTAGCTAATTTCGCTGAAACTGTGACATTCTGAAACCAATTAGAATGACTGCTGCTTTAACTTATCGACAATACGATTTTACTAGAAATAGCAAAAGCAATCGATATCAGAAGAACTAATACAATTAACCTTAACTTTGGGCTTTAATTTGCAATAATTCTGAATGTCTCGTAGTAAACGACAAGGAAACCTTACAGGACTCTCCGAGGATACAATCGTTTCAGATCGAAGTTCTCATCACATCACGCTTGGGGAGGGTTCCGGGATCTCCAGTGGAACGCACCGGTGTCCTCCACGCGCTACGTCCCAGAACGGGCCCATCTTCGGGAGAGCAGATGCTTACGGCGGCATGCGGCCACGCACACATCACCGTCCTTCCCGGGACTGCTGGCTGGACGGATCGCTCTCACCGCCCAGGAGCCCCCATATAGTCGCCTCTAACGATCAGGCAGGGGATTCCGTATCTATTTTTAATCCCGAAGCAACAGGGACTACAGCGGAGAGCCTGCCAGACCTTTTGGAGAAGACCGCTTAGCAATATTAAGTATTTATTGATTGGCTTCATGTCATCTATGCTATGACAGATAATTTTATAAGTTCGGGAAAAAAAACAACTGAATATTTTTAAAATGATTCCGAAAATATTAGAACTTACGGACGGATGCGTACAGAGAAACGAACAAGGCACCATCGTACTCGTAACATGGTGTTTCACCTTGGAAATGTATTAAAAAGTGACAGTGAGAAGAACATATTGAGAGAAAGGACCGATAATCGTTAGACCACCCCAAATTCAGCTGAACTGGACACCTTAAAGTCCGAGAGAGGCGTTGAATTCAAAAGGTACTACCGGTTGATGGACGGATACAAACTACTTCAGAAGCCTGAGATACGATAACTTCTAGTAGCAAGAACTTCTGGTCCACTAGATTTGCGTCACACAGTCGAGGCGTATTATCATGTAACGATCGTGCCCACTGACATGCGACGTATGGATTTCTAAATGAAAATGATACGGAAGTATTTCTCCATATAGCTCCTTGGCTTACGTCTTATGCACATTTGGAAAGACAGGCTTTAGATAGCAACAATAATTTTTATGTGAAACTAGTGACAGTGAACAACGTCTAGAAAGTTTTCTCGAAACAATGGATTACCAAGATGTTCAGTATAAAGAACAGTTATATTCTTCTAAATAATATGAATGAAGTTATATGTAGCATTTTAATTTAAGCTAGTTGGTCTAATAAAAGCCAGAATACCTATCACTAAGAGAAAAAACGCGGAAGTAGCATAACAATACTGTATCTAAACTAACGAAAAATCACATTTTCAATGTATCTTACATACTTTCATTGCAAATATTATGCAGATGCAAAATTGCAAATAAATCCATATGCCTTTGTGCAAATTGTAGTGGAACAAGAATTATGAAGTCTTACCGAAACAAAAGGGAAGGAACTTATAAAAATAATCGATTGTATAAATGATGTTGATAAATCAATCTCAAGAGACGTCATACATTAGCATAACAATAGTTCATTGAAGATATCGGAACAGTAGCTGCATAGAAAGCTGATTATTTTAATTGTTCGCATGCGCACATCCTCTGGCGATAGTGCTGAATATCATTATTTTCTTTACACATAATTTTCTCTCTGTCCTCATTAATTTTGATATAACATGAAACCAGATAACAGTAATTATTAAATTATGAATTGCGAATGTTAACTGTTTTGTTAGCAGGTTTTTTTATTCAACAATAAAGTATTTTCATTTCATTTCACGAATGAAATGAAGAGAAGTTCGTTCTTGGTGAAAGTCTCAATCTCCTGAAGAAAATACTGTATAATAGGGTGAAAAAATGCAAGACTGTCCACATACTACAGTCATCAATCCTGAAGAACAGTTTCTCTGATTAATGTGTAGAGTTCATGAGGAAATAATATTTCAACCGCCCAAAATCATAATGCTTTCAAATCCTTAATGACAAAGCGTTTCTAAACGCTGATTAGTTGCACTTTCATTTCGTTCTAGAAGAATCATACAAGTTATTTGTCTAAAGACCATTTAAAAAGTAATTTGATTGTTTAATTCGTAATCAAATTCCAATTACTGACAAAACTTATCAAATCTTCGATGACTGTCTCAAATCTGGGAACTAATCTATTTTGCAAAGCGGATGACTCACGGGGAAGCAAGTCGGTTTCTAACCGCGCTGTGACTAACACTGCAATTACTGTACCTACCTTGTTATTACACACATCGATCAACCATTCGAAACTTACTATATACTACATTCGTGTTCCGTTATGTTTTGGTACATCAGTAAATTTTACTCTAGAGACGAATGTAGTAGACGTACAAAAAATACGATAATTGTAGAGCGTGGGAAGATGTAAACAGCTCTAAAAGAAGTTATTGGGATTACGTAAGAAAGGAGATAATGCAAAGAATTATAATTTTTTCGAAAATGACAAAGCGAACTAGACATTCTATAAATAACAAGGATTTATTAACAGAGTTTTGAAAATATTTTTGAACTGCCTTTTAAAAACATTAAAATAATTTATACATTGTAAAACCGAGATTAATAATATAACTAAGGGTTTTAAGATGAAACATAACCCAACCCAACATAACCCAATAGGTCAATTTTAGAAACAACGTTAAATTAAGTTCAAATAAAGGAATCGCCATCTTTAAGGCAAAAGCAACACAAAGAGTTGTTACAAATTTTCATAACAAACCCTATGACATAGGCTCATCATAGGCTTAAACATAGGCCCTATGTTTAAGTAATTTGGACGATAAGAGACATAAGATGATCAGAATCTTACTTATTAAGACACTAATTAATAGTTACTTTTGCTAGTCAACTGAATAAAGGCTATTTTATTTTGTTTATTTTTGCTATGCCATCATCTTAAAATCTCATGTTCTAGTCTAATAAATATTTATGTGGTCGTGAGTCAGCCGACCAATAAAATGAATACACAGTTTAAAACAAAGCGAGCTCTAACAAAGAAGCCCTTATACCTAAATCAGGTAACATTTTTGCATGCAACGACCTGGACTATGCATTTACGGTATTAGATTGGCGTGAGCGGAAATGGATACAATCGCCGGCGTGTATGGAATGTGGACTGGTATGCATTAATAATAATAATTGTGCAAGAAGAGCGCAGGGACGACAACCTGCTATTGAAGAGAAAAATACTGAGATAGGTGCAGAGCGAGCAATCTCTCGTATACATCAAGAGAGCTGAAAAGAGGGCATAGCTTTCGCTAAAATTAAAACTATTGTCGGTATTGGTAAATTTGCCGAATCGGGGCTCCACCTAGAAAGTGATCCAATTTTTTTTCTATCGTTTTTTACCACTAATATGGAGTATACCGAGTAATATTTTGGCTTTAAGGCTTTGGACCCGTAAAAAAATTAAAAAGTCATAATATTATATAATTAAATGCATAATGTAAATGATATCCCAGTTCCCAGTGGGTCCGCTTGAGTGTGAATTTCATCACCAAATGAACTTCGTAGATCCAGACTTCGAGTGTAGGCTCCAGAGTCTGGATCCACCAAGTTTATGTGGTGATTCACACTCAAGCGGACCCACTGGGAACTGGGATGAATTTAATTTTTTTATGGATCCAAAGCCATGCGAAATTACGAAATGCGATTGCGAGATGCGAAATGCGACAAATTTACCCTATTGTCAAATAAAGACGTCATTATTTACTTACTTGCCATGATTAGTATAACTCGAAGATATTTACAAAATTCATCAGCAAGAGTCATTATCAGGTATGTAAATGAAAAATTAAGCGTTGAAGACACATTATTGTGATTGTACGAAGAACTCAAGGCAAGTAAATAGGTTTTTTGTAGGCAAGCCTCATTAAGGATCATCTTCGAGTTCTTCGACTAGCAAAGTCACTTTAAAAGTAGCATCCAACTAAAAAATCTCAAGTATCTCAGGATAAGGGCTCAAGGTACTCTTATAACAAGTCAAAAAGTTATTTTTAGCATCTGGGCGTGGAATTTTTTCCCGCCTACGGAGCAAACATCATTTCTCTTTGGTGTTTGCAAATTACTACTACAAATAGGCTTGCTGAACAAGCAATAAGACTCAAGGCTCGGTTAAGTTCAAAGCCTCTTTGAGGACTTCTTAGAATTTCGACCCTCGTAAGGACCGAGTACTATTAAAGAGTTTTAGACTCTATCGAAACGATTAAGAAACAGATTTACACGCTTTCTAACGAAACAATGCAGAACGAATGAAACTTTCATAAAGCACTTGCAACTTTTTGTTTATCGTTTAAAAATTGCGCAGGTGTCAACATACAGGCTTAAGTAGACGCCTTGCAAGTACATTGGTAACATAATTGCATCCTTTGTAAGTTTTCTTCCGCGAAAGGCAACCCTAGCTGGCGCTTCGGCATCACGTTACCGTCTCGATAATACTGGTCTAACGTTTTATGGTAATAGTCGAGACAACCGTAAAAGTTTACGATATGTCTTACAATTCAATTGCATGATGCCAGATTGTCAAGTAGGAAATAAATCTAGAAAACTTCGTTAAGATAGCAAGAGTCTTAGCTGAGAGAAATTTACTAGCAAAATATTTTACACCATACCTTAAAAATATTCCGCTAAACTATTACGCTTTCTGAACTGACACCTAAATGCACAATTTCAGTTAAAATTTATTGGTGGGATAACCGTATGAAAAGAAAAACATATCTGACTATAGTCACAGAATACATAATAGTACTATAGTGTAATGGAACCCAAGAAACAGAAAAATATTGGGAATATAGTTTTTGCTAAAGCTTTTGATACCACATCAATAAGTTCACATGTTTGATGACAGCAATCAGAACCTTTATTTCTTTTTTCCCTTTGCATACAAAAAAACAATAGCGTGGCAGGTGGACAGTTAATTTCAATATATCGCCGAAGCCACTCGGCGTAGTTGCTTAAAAATTCACAAACAGGATACGAAGGGCTATCATTTTTCGCCATCTGTCGTATTCTCGGCGCCATGTTGAAAGCACGCACGTTTGGTTTAGGTTTTTTTTTCCTTAAATGCAATTCATTTAGTTTATTGTATGGCCAATACCGGAAGTTAAACATCAGATTAATTTGTCTCTGTAGTTGTGACTTTCTGACTTCCGCTTGATACGTCCTTCGCCGTCTATTATGGCAAAGTATGTCTCAGATTCATGATCAGAATTTTATCTCACACGTCTGCTTACCATTTTTGTTGGGGTTTATGCATAATACATAATATGCTCTTTATCTTTGTATGCGTTACCCTTTCTTGTATCGGACATCGCAGGAGAAACCTTCAAAAGGTACCTGACAGATAGAGAGAGACAGGGACAGGTACCTTATACTTGATAGATGTTTTGTGGTACTTTCCCGGAACCGCTGACTGGACGGGTTGAGCTCCCACTCTCGCCGTCCGCAACCTAAGAAGCTGTTTGAGACGCCCGAGTCGATCTAGCAGGGGATAACCGTAGCCTTATTCTTAATCCCGAAACTACATGGAATTTTTGTATTACTTACCCATGATGCTTTCAACTAATCATCAGTTACTAAAGTAGCTAGCAGTCAATTCTAAGGTTGTTATTGCTTTTGGTAAAAAGGGTTTATCGCTGTTTAAGGCAAAATCTAGTAAATGCTAGTCAAGACATCTAGATTCCAGTTCACTCCTTTTGAACAGCGGATTTTCTGTGCATATGACCCTGCAGTCATCGATGTGATAGCTGTTTGTAATCTACTGGTTGATTAATCTATTCGTGCTCTTATCTCTATGATGAGTAATGATGTCCCAAATTGTAAGGAAAATGTATTTTACTGTTCATTTGCTATCTTATGAGCAATACTTATTGAAGCAAATACAATCTCTTGCACTAAAATACCGATTTTAATTTTTGAAACAGAGGTAGGTAGCTCAAGACCTTAGGAAGGACATAGGCTACTTTTTATTACGGGAATGAGTCTCATTCTCATGAGAAAATTGATAGTTTTAGAACTTCAGAAGAATTGTATTTGTAATGGAAGCAAACTGTGACTGAAGGGCCTTCAACAAGGTCACGCCACTTTTATCTATTGACAAATCTAATACCTTTAAAAACGAGCAATTCTTGTATGTATCTAAATATATTTTTTGAATCTCGGAAACGGCTCCAAAGATTTTGATGAAATTTAGTACCCTGGTTTCGGGGATGATAAATCGATCCACATAATTTTTATTGATGGAAATTTTTAACTGTATAAAAATATTTTCAATGAAAATCAATTTAAATATAAACTGAAAAATACGACTCTTCCTGACATCTATTGGACAGTATTAATAATATTGTGGCGTAAACGCTGTCAAACTGGGGAGCCCACAAGGCTCATTGTGGATTTCCTCAAGCGTCATCAGGACCTTGTGCTTTTTATAGGTTGGGTGGTAGTAAGATTAAAATATTATATTATTATAGGTACTTCATGACGTTTTGCGTTTAACCGGTGGAGAGAGCGCCTATAGGTTTTCAAAAAATTTATACGAAAGGTACAGGTAAAATAGTAGAATAAATTAAATGCATGCTAAGTCATATTTCAGTAACTTAAATGCATGGTAAGTCATATTTCAGTCATCTGAAGATTTAAGTATGAATGTATACAAAACAGCGAAATAAAAAAACGGCATTTTGGCAAACTCTGAAGAGTTCGAATTTTTATTATTTAAAATTCATGGCTCAAAGGTAACGGGGTTTTCAAATCTGACCATTTTGACATCCAGAAGTAAGAAAAAAAAACTGTACCTACATAGAAGCTCTTTTTTAATCGTGGCAGCACTGAACAGGATGCAAGGTGTACCCCATATCTTAATCTGATGCCGTCGAGTAAATCCGTAAATCCCCTCTTGGGCTCCCCTATTACCATACGCCAATCCGACGTTCAAAGAAATGACAATGTCAGTTTGAAAGAGCTCTATGAAAATTTCGTCCATTGAATTAAAGCTTTCGTGGTCGAATGGTTGCGTGAGTTGACTGCGGAACTAGAGACCCGGGTTCAAACCTCAATCAAAACCATATTGTGTATTTTTTATTTTTATGAAAATAACTATTTTTATTAGGAGCTATTTCAGATGGCGTTGTTAAGTAACACTAAGCAAATCAGTGTTTCGTTTGAAACTAAACCAAGAAAATAAATTGTTTTTATCCGAGCAACGCTCGGTCGTCCAGGTACTATATAAATCAATAGACAACAATCGGGACCCTGATGGCTTAACTTGCCTATGAAGCAGGACAAGTGCATAAAATATACTTCTAATGAAACCCAAACCCAACAGCATCCATTTCTCTTTGCTCTGTTTATTGCTTGAATCCTACCAGAATACCAAATGTTCCCAGAATATCAAATTACCCAAACAAAGCCAGGCCAGATCACCAGTATTATTATTAGTACCTAGATGACTGAGCGTTAAATTTCTTGAGTTAAATTTCAAACTAAACACTCATTTGAGTGTTACTGAACAACACCATCTCAAATAGCTCCCAATAAAAAAAATATTTTCACAAAAACTAAACGCAATTATGGTTTTGATTGATGTTTGAACCTGGGTCTTTAGTTCCGCAGTTAGCCCACATAACCATTCGGCAAAATTTTTATAGAGCTCTTTCAAATCGACATTGTCATTTCTTTTAACCTTGGATTAGCAAATGGTGTTTGACAGGGTTATACTCAACAATTAATACTCTCCAATAAATTTCCGGAAGAGTCTTATTTTTTTTAGTTTATATTTATGTTGATTATTGCTGAAAATATTTTTTTAAAATTTCTAAAAATAAAGCCGAGCTGGAACAATTTATCACCCCCGTAACCAAGTTACTAAATTTCATCAAAATCATTGGGAGCCATTTCAGAGATTCAAAAAATATATGTATAGGTACAAGATTTGCTCGTTTAAAGGTATTAGATTGAACACCAAAATTACAGTACAGAGTAAATATAGACAGACAGCATTGGACTATTTTCCAGACAGAAATAGTATAATCCTAGATAATCCTGTGTTACAAGGTAGTTGTGACAATAAAGCTACAGTACCATAATTAGCTTGGCTGATATTGGTTTGCTAATATGTTTCCTTTTATGGAAACCTGCCTGAATAATGACTCTATTTATGTGCTAATATGGTCTCTACATGCATGTAAACAGTGCAATTTGGAGGTTAAACTGCATTTGTACTCACTCTGCTGACCATAAAGTTCCTTGTTTATGTAAGCTGGTGAATGTTTGTTTTTAATCAACAAAAGGGACAAATGTTGAGCATTGTCAGAACTGCATACCAGAATAATAATATTACACTTAAGGACTCTTTCAAGGCCAAAGAAAGGCCAGAATGGAGAAGATTGGAGGAGGCCTTTGCCACCTGGCAAACAGACACACAAAAATGGAACAAAAGAATGTTATATGAACGAAAAAAAAATAGTGTCTGATCGAAGGCTATATAATAAATATACAAATAAAATATATACAAATAATATAAAAATATATACAAATATACAAATAAAATATATAATAAATATAGAGGACTCTTTCATCACCTTCAAGTAAAGTGACAAGTATGCTAATTGTTGGTTACAGTCACCTGTAACTTCAATTTCAATTTCACAATGTTCGAGTAGCACTAATCATGATTAACTGAGCCGTACCCATAGCTTTTACTTGCCAATTAACTTCACTTAGGACATAACTAATCAACACTTTACTTGGAGATGGTGAAGTAGGCCCTTCACAAATAACGTTTCACACTTATAGCCCTACAGTATGGTAGACTAACCCTGTATCGTGGTTACCATAGACACATAGGCGGAGAACAGAAACTGAAACACATTATTTCAATCTCTGCTTATCAGGAAATGAACCAGTAAGCTGATTGGCAGCTCAGGACAGTGTGCCACAAAGGTTATTGATTTGTTAAAGACTGAAATTTGTGCCTTACACATACATTTAAAATTATGTTTAAGTTAAAGTAATAATAATAATTGGGGAATTTGAAAAATTATAAAAAGCCGGACATAACTAATCAACACTTTACTTGGAGATGGTGAAGTAGGCCCTTCACAAATAACGTTTCACACTTATAGCCCTACAGTATGGTAGACTAACCCTGTATCGTGGTTACCATAGACACATAGGCGGAGAACAGAAACTGAAACACATTATTTCAATCTCTGCTTATCAGGAAATGAACCAGTAAGCTGATTGGCAGCTCAGGACAGTGTGCCACAAAGGTTATTGATTTGTTAAAGACTGAAATTTGTGCCTTACACATACATTTAAAATTATGTTTAAGTTAAAGTAATAATAATAATTGGGGAATTTGAAAAATTATAAAAAGCCGGACATAACTAATCAACACTTTACTTGGAGATGGTGAAGTAGGCCCTTCACAAATAACGTTTCACACTTATAGCCCTACAGTATGGTAGACTAACCCTGTATCGTGGTTACCATAGACACATAGGCGGAGAACAGAAACTGAAACACATTATTTCAATCTCTGCTTATCAGGAAATGAACCAGTAAGCTGATTGGCAGCTCAGGACAGTGTGCCACAAAGGTTATTGATTTGTTAAAGACTGAAATTTGTGCCTTACACATACTTTTAAAATTATGTTTAAGTTAAAGTAATAATAATAATTGGGGAATTTGAAAAATTATAAAAAGCGAGTCACATGCTTGGCTGAAAATAAAGGCAGCAAAAAATATCTAACAGTGGTGAAATCTAGAAGCAGTTAGTTGTAAAAATATGAAGCTAATCTTGAATATAAACAGTGATTATCTGTCTTGATTCATCATAGATTTTCAAAAAGATAAGATAAATCATATGATTACATTTTCTCAGAAATATTTTTGTAAGTGTGAGTAATGATTTTTCTGTTTGTTTTAGTAATTGACAATGAATGAATCAGTTAAGAGTTAAAAGATTGGTATTAAAGTTTTTGAAATTCGCAAATATTAAGTAAGTTTGCTAGAAACTGTCACATCAAGTTTTGACCATGATCAGACATTGTAATATAAACTATAACTACAATATAAAATATAACTTGTAAAGTAATAATATCAATACTACAACAAAATGAGTGAATTTAGACCAAGAGAACAAAAAAGTAGGTACCTAACAAAGAATATTTCCAGGCCGCAATTATGTAGAAATTACTATACATCGTCGATATACACGTAATACGAAAGCCACTCAATCAAACGACACAATAAAGACAACTATAGCTTTGTCCGAGACGAGATAACTGAGAAAATTCCATATTAGAGTAGTTTATGCGCAAAAATGCGGATTCCATCCGCCCATACTAACGTCCGTCTGCCAGAGCACATTGACCCTACAAGCTTGAAAAATAACGGCTTGCGGCTTCGCCCGGCCGGTCGACAAGGAACACAAAAGAACACTTCGAATTACACTTTTCACGACTGCAACGGTTTTTAGAACACTTTCTATTAAGAGCACTTCAACAGCATATATTTTTTCTACTAAAAGATAATATTGTAATTACTCACCGACTCACGAATCTCACGATCACGAATTCACGTCTTTTTGATAGAATGACAATGAATGAAGAAAAGAATCCAATCCAAGTGCAAAGCCAAATGAGACAGATGAGATGATTGCAGCAGCCTTATGTCATTCAAAAAAGTGTTGCTATATTTAAATGTTAAAATACTACCAAGAGTTTTAAAGTCTTAAATGTAACCAAAACCATTTACTGTAACTGCATCATTGGGCATAAACCACTTTATCTTTATTCACTTTACTATCAGTAAAAGTCGAATGTATAAGCTTAGAGTATCACAGGTATTGATTCCCATCAAAGGAGTGACCATTACGGGTGAACCTTTCGTCCCAAGGTCCATGAACGATCGTCTTTCTCGTTAAATAAAACTAGTTGCCGCGCGTTCCGCACCATTCATTAGGATTCAGTGCGTGCGGAATGACCTCCGAGAAAAATGCCGAATTGCAGTGTTATTTGGTGCAATAAGAGATCGGCGACTTCTAGATTAAAAAAGGACAACATTTCATTTCACTTGTATTATTTTTTATTAAGAAATAATTAATAAGTAAAAACTAAAATGTGGATCCATGGCCAACAACTAGGCATTGTTGACAATTCTGATTACCTACTTATTTTGTGTGCCGATTTCCAAATTTCTTTAAAAAAATATTTGTTAAAATGAAACACTGCAATAACATAACATCGCCAGAAGTGAGTACGATATAAAAAATCTTAAAGTACCGTGCATTAATATTGTTAGTGCCATTATTAAAGTAAAATGAAACTGTACGTTTTAAATAAGTGATCTTTATTAATATAAGGTACAAACAGTCAACATTTTTTTTAAATACTAGGTAGTTTTTATTCAAGCAAGCTGGCCATACCACGCTATACCTGCTAGGCCACACTAGTGTTGCAGTGCAAACATTTTTAAGCAGTTTTTTTATCAGTTTGTTACTACAGTATTTTTATATTTTAGATTTCCAAAAATATTTTAGACTAACTGCCTGGATCCAAGCTTGTGGAAAACATGCAACATGGGCTCCTAAACTAAGAAGCACAATTTGCTCGGAACATTTTGTAACTTCCGATTTTATAATGCAGTCCAACAACAAGCCGTATTTGGATTGAAAGTATCTGAAATAAATTTTATTATTTACCCGCCTTTTAAATTTTTATTATTTAGTATTTGCCCACGATTTCGTTCGCATATCTCCCTACCTCAAACTTTTGGCCTACAACAAATACACTGTCTGAACCAATGTCAGCTCTGCAGAGCCTTTGGAGATGTACTTAATTTACTAGTGTTTCTAATGAGCATAATTACTTTTTAAAAAATCTATGCTAGGATGTGAAATTTGAATGAATACGTTATTTTGTCATAATATCGATCTATACAATTTTAGTTTTTTTCATTCACGTGCAAAATCAGTATCTGAGATTTTTTATCATGTTAAAAGAAAAAGAGAATGGACATTTTTGCCCCATTGTAAGTAAAAATATATAAGATCGGGCCCAAAAATGTATAGCAGGTGCTCGATCTCCTTTGTAATTTTAATCGTATATATATTTTTACTACTTATATGCTATATTTAATTATTAATATTGTGCATCATATTCATTATGTAATAATATATACATACACTATAGATGTATTTATACCTGCACTAGCTGTTTCCCGCGATTTTATCCTTGTTAGAATGGTATGTATCAAGTACACTTTATAGAATCTTCTCGTGGAAATGAGATGTTTTACCACAGTAATTAAGTTTTTAACAAAAAAATAAAACCGATTACAAACGGTAAAAAATAACGTTTTCGGTACCTACTTCTTCTTGCTTATGGTAATGACTCTTAAAACTATTTTTGGAGTCGGGCCCTAACTAAAATGTCGTACCATTCGTTCTAAATGGGCACCGACAGTACAGACAGTGGGACTGTACCTACTTCTTCTTGCTTATGGTAATGACTGTTAAAACTTTTTTGGAGTAGGTACCCATTCAGAACGAAAGGTATACTATATTAATTTACTAATTGCAGGACATTTTACTAAGGGCCCGACTCCAAAGTGTTTACAAAAGTGAATAAAATTTTCGACAATCACTAATCCACTTAATTGTACAATAAATAAACTATATATGCAACAACGTGAGTCTTTGAAAAGATTCCTTCCAATGCCTATAACTCTATTTTGTATCTATAATATTAACGTAACCTTGCTAAAATATACTATTTTAGTAGAATTTTGTATAAGTGGCAACTTCGACAAATTATCTGCATATTACTAGTTTTTACCGGTTTTTCGTTTAAAAACATTTACAAAGATTGCTGAACTTTTGTTATTTAAAGGAAATTTTGTGGTTTATTTTTACATAGGTTGCAAATATAAGTGTATTTTTTTATATTTAAAAAGGATACTTTAAAGTAGATGGAGACAATTTCATAGTATTATAACATTATTATTATAAGTTTTCTTAATGGCGTCTCGGCATAGTCTCGGTCTTTTGACCACTTTGCCAATGACAAGCTGGGGTTATTATAACTATTATAAGTTAACTTCCTGAACGAAATTTTAGTGTTGTGCGTTACTCGTAGTGATGTAAATACGATTTAGAAAGAAAAAAATATTGATATTTGATAGTAAATTATTGCATTTCAATTCGCATTTTAATCGAATAAAACCATTACATCAAATAATAACCATATATTTTTTTTTCTTATTTAAGAAACTTAAGGATTCGACCTTAGGTTTCGAGCGTGATAGATGCGTGAGCGTGATAATCATAAATCATAAATAATTTAGTATGATCAGACAGTATGTTTGTTGTAATAAAACTGTGTAATATTCTGTCAATATAATTAATTAAACTAAACATGATTTCAGTAAGTGTTAAGCTAGTTTAGATTATATTTTATGTTTCTTATTATTCATATTATTTTACTTTATTATTTCAAAATGTCTGCACATTGTCGCTTGTCTCAGAGTAATATTTCAATAATAATTATAAATACCAACGGAAAAGACGAGTAAGAGAGCTACTTGAATCTTCACAGAGGAATTGGAATGAAAGAGTCTCCTACCGCCTTTTTATATCCTATCCTAAGGTAAAGACAATGAGACATGTGCTGACATTGAAGTAATAAAGTAAGCTAACATGAATGAATTTTAAGAAACATAAAATATAATCTAAACTAGCCTAACGCATACTGAAATCATATGTTGTTTAGTTAATTATATCGACAGAATATTACACACACATATATATATATATTCTGTTAATATTGGCACAAGTTATTTTTATTACATCTATGCAGCCAAGCAAAATATGCGTTTTCTGGCATAAGATAGGTGATCACTAAGGCGGGACCGGGAAATAGCACGAGCGTTTCTGTGCTACAGAAGACTTACATAAATAGCAGTGTCATTCTTTGTTGGAGGTCTAATGGATGGTCTAATTGATTCTAAAACACCCATAGAGTAGGTAGGCCAGTATCTCTATTGTACCAACTCGAATTAATGCAGCGAATGGAGTTTCATTTTAAACAATTATAAGCCGCGGACCAACTGATGAAAATAAGACTAGTACTTTGCAAAGAGGTCACGAATGTCTACGAAACTGATTTAAAATTTAGCAATTTAGTATTACAGCAATTGTGATAAATATTGAATAGTTACTTATTAAAATATATATCTTGATTTGATGACTGATTAGCACCTAAAAGCTATTTTTTACAATTTCAAAAAAATCTAACTTAAGCTAAATCAATAACGAAAATTATTTTTTAGGGTATTTCATCGACTATCAACTCGATTGCTGCTGTCATTTCCCCACACTATTTTATAATCATTCATTTCATTCATTCAACAATCGTATTCAAGCAAGCAATACAATACATACATTTTCGTCGTTCGTAATCGTTTTCACTTTTCAGTTTTCGCCGACTTTCGCCCATTTTATTATTTGTTTATATATATTGGTGAATTTAAATTGTTTGAGAATGGAAGCTGCCGGAGAAGAACCCCCAAAAGAGAATACAGCAATTTCTTCACCATCAAGCAACGTAAACACACCCGTAAGATTAAATTTATTCACCTGTGTTTTATAAATAGAAATACTATCAAATGTCGGCCGAATTTTTTTTTCTATTTTACCCCAATTTATGTTGGCTTTTAATGTGTATTAAAAACAGTTTAATCCGTAATTTATGTTTCATACGAAGCATTTAGGCCGTGTTTGTTATAGTATTAGTGTTCATAAGTCTGCATAAGTTAGAAAAGTTAACCTATACTCCAGTTGGCGATGTGCCAGAATTTAAAATGTTTATGATATTTCTGTTCGAAGCAAGTTTCACGTGGTTTGTTCTTTTATGGGACAGGACAACCTGATGCCGAAATTCTGTAAATTTTCGAACATGACCTTATATTTCCAGCATTGGTTGTTATGGTGGATGGACTGATATTGACAATTCCGAACATTTTGTTTAACTTTAAACAGGATAAGAATTCGGAAATGTTTAAATGATATAATTTACTCAGTAGTGGCATAGTTTTATACCTTAAACAAATAATGTTAACTCTATATACCTAGTACTAAACAAACATTTGTTTATCAAGCCTATATTAAGCCATCAGATTATTTATTATATATTTTTGGACTTTTTAATTCCTTACTTAAAATGCATGTGATAGTTGTACAATGTATTGTCTTGCTTTGGTATTATATTATTGTCTGGGCCTGTAGGTTCCACCAAGGTTCTCCACCTGATTCTATAAGCAACATGGAAATCAGCCAGTCGTTATAACCAATGTCTTTATAAATGATGTTATTGTAAGAGGTTTTCACTGTATAATTAATTCTTGCAAGACACTAGATTCTATATAGGAAAAGGAAAGATAAACCATTCAACTAAAACCCACATGAAGTTAAAAAAAAAAACAACGGGTTGCACTCCGGGAGTGCCGGCAGAAGTGAAAACATTAACGTTGTGCATTTTTGATGTCTTGGAATCGTTAGGGAATATTACAGCACGAATTTCTTGAATTATCAGTATTAATTTCTATCTAGTATTTTTATAAAGTACTCACTCATTTTCTTTCACTATTTCTTCATCACTTTTTTCATTACTCAATGCACTTTGTTCAATGTCCATATTTTAAATACTTGATATAAACAAATTTTACAAGTACAGACAGTCAAGTCGTCATCAGCTGTCACCCCTCCGTCTTACGAATTTTCGATCAGGCCATGTGTCCTGACGCGAGTTTAACATTTTTTACCCATCTCATAAAAAGTGCACAATGCCACTAAAGAAGTTTTCACTTCAATAAGATTACATGATACTATATTACTAGAATCAAACTCAGAACTAAGATGAACAATATTTGTACAAGATCAACAGTGTAAAAAAGTAAAGTACATTTTTGCAAGTTCTATTTTCAAATTTTGCAGGAAAGCTCTCCTGCACCCCAGCTACCAGACCACAAGAAAGAAGAGAGACTTTCCAATAAGCAGAGAAGGGAGGAACGCTTAAAAATAGACAAAAATGTGGAGCAGTTTATGAAATCTCTAAACCCCATACCTACGCTTGAAGAAAAGTTCTCTCTTGTCTGCAAAAAGTTTGCGCAAACATCTGATGAGAACAGAAAACTGCATTTTTACATCAAGCAGACTGAGAAGAAGTTTGTTTTGCTGGAAAAAGAGAAGGATCACTTGCAACTTGAGTACAATAAGGTTGTTTTGGTTAAAGCCAAGCTGGAAAACCTCTGCCGGGAACTTCAGAAGCAGAATAAGGCAGTGAAGGTAAGTTTTACAGTAGTAAATAGTAGTAAGGGTAGATAGCCTGATGCTTACAGGGGACATAACCCCCCCTACCCCCCAAATCCATCAGTCATGTATAGACAGAAGGCAAAACAAGCCACTTCGGGACACCTCTTCCCCCAAATTTCTTAGTGACCCCTCCCAAAATTTCTTGACGACCCCCTCAAAATTGAAGGCCGCGGCTGCTCCTGGTGGGGGCGATGATTTTAAACAAGAATTTTATTCTTATTTAAAATCATCGTCAGCTGTATTAAAACAAATTTATTTATCTGAAAAATATAAAAATAACTGATAATTTGTTTAATTCCTTTTTTAATTTGCAACAAATAGGTACCTACTATTTAAATAAATTAATTAATACTTAACAAGAATTATTTTTATCACTGTCAACCTTCCAAATGACATACACATAAACAGATGTCCCGTTTTGAGTAAAAAATAAATTACTGGTCATTATTATGTATACTGTATACACTATTATGTGTACTGTTTATGCAAGAGGGAGGATGATGGTCACCTTATCTTCTCCCCCACCTCTTCTTTTGCTGGTAACAGCATCTCTTTCAACAAAAAATAATTGAATTACTTTTAGCAGGAGTGGGCACAGCGATTGCACTCTCCTACCAACTACCTCTTTTTGGTCATATTATAGGAAGTCTAAAATTAAAAATGTTTTTTTCAGGAAGAATCCCTTCTCAAGATCCGCGAAGAGGAGGAGCGTCGCAAGGAGACTCAGGCCAAGTTCCAAAACACACTGGCAGAGATCACCACCCTCCTGCAACAGAACAACGAGAAGAACGCCAAGCTGCGGGATGACAACATCAGCATGACGGAGAAGTTCAAGAGTGTTGTGCAGCAGTATCAGCTTAGGGAGCAACAGGTATGTTGCGTTGCTTTTGAAGGGTATGTTAAGTGAACGGTCTCAGTTGTTATCCATAAATGGTGATCATTAAGCCTTTTTGGAGGCCTTTGAGCAGTTTGGACACTATGACAGTGGGTTGACTACTAAATCTGCATCTCTACCAACCTACATTGCAGCATTGTTGTGGTGAAATTTTATTTTATTTATTTAAAGCCAGTGTTGTTTAATGTATGTTTCACACACTTCATGTATAACATGTAGTCAATGTAAGAATATCTCTAATTAGCTTTATATTTAACAGCAAGCACAAACAGGCGTTAAGCTAAGGCCTAAAGGCGTTAACTGATAAAAGATGAGATTTTTTGAGTTTTTGGGTTCCTAATCCCTACTTCTCTACTAGGGATGCCCGATTTTTGTTTTGAATCGATCTTTTGAATCGTAATGGATCGTAACCCCTTGAATCGATCCACGATCTGAATCGTATTGCATTGAATCGATCTCATACGATCTTGGAAGATCGTATCATAATTTTATAAAAATAATAAAAAGACAGTGGCATTGCATTTAAGATTTATTTCTCGACATAATAATAGGCATGTATATCTTTAGGCATATGGTTTCTATAATAAAACTAAAGATTCCAACTTTCCGCATTTAAGCTTTTCAAAAATAACAATTTCGACAAACGAACTGGATCTAACCTATTACGGCTATCATTTAAAGTGTTGCCTGCTAGAGAAAACAGACATTCTGAAGAGACTGATGTTGCAACAATAGTCAAATATTTTAACGCCAACCAGCTTAAGTCCGGCCATATAGTGGATCTGGTGGTCCAATATGTTATTGGGTCTGCTTGCCTAGCAAGCAATGGTTCCCTAAGGTATTGTTTTAAAATGTCATCCAAACCTTCCTTTGGAATATTTAAATTCGATTCTGACACCAATTGGCTAAATGGCGGAAATTTCCAAATGTTATTACCGACATCATCTGGGTACAAACAATCTTTATAGGTTGAAGTACCCTGGGCTGGAACAGCCCGAGCCCGTTTATTAAAAAAAAAAAACCGTCATCATCGGGTGAAACCACGCTTTGTACGTTCTCTGATGTAACCTTACTGCCGTCCGTTGTTTTTAGAAAATCGGTGATGTCATTTCGTATTCAACCTATCTACAATTAACAAAAAATATGAGTCTGACCGACGTATAAAATAAACAAAATATTAATACATACCTTCATTTCATATTTAATTTTCATACTCGCCGCAGTCCGAGGGAAGGTAGGTAAACTCGAGACTATATCAACAAAGGTGTAGGTAATGATCTTACTTTGTTGTAGATACATCGTCCCCTCTAAAATGTTAGTGTTATCAATAATAATTATCATATTAGATCATAAATAAATATTGTTTAGTTATCATTATTTTTGTTTTTAGATGATACGATTTTTTCATACGATCTTCCAGGCATGCGATTCGATCTAAGCGAAGATCGCATCCTGTTGAATCGATTCAAAAAATCGGCAGATCGTATTGCCGTGAATCGATCTTCTAAAAAATCGATTCAGATCGGGCATCTCTATTCTCTACTAATATTTTAAATATGAAAGTAAGTCTAGACGCTTTGAAAAGCTAGTATGAAAGCCAGTAGTAGTTTGGAAGGCTAGTATGAAATAAATATTTTGACTTAGACTTTAAATGCTGTTGAAATTGTGCTGGAATTTTTTTCTCATCATATTCTCTCAGCGTAATATATATTAAGCCCTTAATGAAATACTTACTTTTTTCGAATTGTAGGTCGACAAAATGGCCAAGCAGATGACATTAGAATCTGAACTATCAGACACCAAGCTGCAGAAAGCCAACTTGGAACACCAGGCCGAGAAGGAGAGGATGATAGCGGAGATGGAACAACTCCAAGTGACATTGGCCCAGTACAGGGCCAAGATATTGGAGCTGCAGGCTACGGAGACTGCTCTCAAGGGACAGTTGACCATTTATACTGACAAGTATGATGAGTTCCAAAGTGCTCTGGTTAAGAGCAACCAGATGTTCACCAGCTTTAAGGATCAGATGGAAAAGGTATGTTATAAATAAATAAATATAAATATCGTTGGACACTTCACACAACACCATCTGATTCCAAACTAAGCAGAGCTTGTACTATGGCAATCAGAAAGCTGATAAATGTACTTATATAATTCTAAATACATACTTAAATAGATAAATTAACACCCAGACACAGAACAAATAGTCATGTTCATCACACAAATATTTGTCCTGGGCGGGAATCGCACCCACGACCTCACGCTTCACAGTCGGCTCATCACACAATATGCCACAGAGGCTGTTAAAAGTCGTGGCAAATGTTGAAAGCTATTTGTTTCTTAATTGTATGAAGTGTGTGTTAGCTTTAAGTGTGTTGTTTAGATTGATGATCTTGCATTTAGCCATTGATTGTTTTTATTCTTGTAATGGTGGAAACTGCACTGTGTGGGATTTTTAGCTCACTGAAGCCGCCATAATTAATGGCATCCTTGGAGTTTATTTGGACTCTAGGATCTCCAGTAAAATGCAATGTGGCAGTGCAAGAGGAGTCTACTCTTTTAACTCTAATGGATTGTGGTTTCTTTATGGGGCAGCAGCTGACTGCATGGTTTGAGCTCCCACTCTTGTTGCCTGCGACTAAAAGATACCTTAGATAGTAATTTTGTCTTATCTCTGTAGCTTTGGAATTGAGAATAGAGCTAAAAGGGGGCTTTTGGGGTGGGAGCTCGATCCGTCCAGCCAGCGGCCC
The DNA here is from genome assembly GCA_911387765.1 of Pyrgus malvae. Lineage (NCBI taxonomy): Eukaryota > Metazoa > Arthropoda > Insecta > Lepidoptera > Hesperiidae > Pyrgus > Pyrgus malvae. Next base: position 20,846,351 of record OU426966.1, on the reverse strand, counting down.
CGGAAAGGATAGCAGTTTTTGCGCGGCCGCTGTAAGCATCTGAAGGTGCAGGAGAGCACATTAATTTGCTCTCCCGAAGATGGGCATGTACGGCGCTCCGCGCGCGGAGGACACCGATACGTTCCACTGGAGATCCCGGAGTCCTCTCTAAGCGCAGAGACATGTCATCGAGGGGGTTTTAGTGCGGTACAATATCCCTCTCCCAAGGGAGCGGTACCTTTTGAGGGCCCCCCTCCCCCCAATACTAATAAAATAAAAAAAGATAGTAATTTGGTCTAGAACAACAGCACTAGAACTACGCTTGTATGATTTTATACTAAAAGATAGGAAAAATATATTTACCTCATCTGCGTCCTCATCTAAGGCTAAAAAACGCAAAATGGAGCAAGTATCATTAGTGAGGATTAATAATGATGGGGGCATAATTATAATTAATTTTAATAACACTGCTTACAGTTATGGTTATTAATATTTTTGTTAATTGCAGATGTCCAAAAAGATCCAGAGGCTGGAGAAGGAATCTCTAACATGGAAGCAGAGATGGGAGGGCTCGCAGAATGCCCTGCTTGACATGTGTGGTGAGAGACAGGCCAGCGAGGAGCGATGCTCTGCCACTGCTCGTCAGCTACATCATATGCAGAGCCTGTGTCGAACTTTGCAGGTCAGTAGTGCTTCCGTGCTTCGAAGGGCACGTTAAACCCTCTATCTTGGTTGTTATCAGTAGCTTAATCTTTTTGGGAGGCCTTATGGTTATGGGCTACTTGAAAACATTCAACAGCATGTTGGCCACTAACCCGCATCTGCAGACCTCCAACATTGAAGCAGAAGCAGTGTGGTTTAGTAAGGTCCAGAGGTGGCTTATCCTAAAGAGCGCTAGTGCAGTGCACTCCCAAGAAAATTATAATACCTAGGTAATCTATGCCCCTTCATAATACATACTATCCTTACATTGCATTCATTCTATTCTACTATACCTATACAATAGTATATTAGTTATTACCTATATCTACGCGTACATTTAGCGTCAAGTTGTAACGAGTTGAGCGCCAGCGATTGCGCTCCTATGAAACGAAGTTTAGTACGATTCCTATAGCGCTGTATTCAATGAGTGCGAAAGAGAAACATCGACACAGGCCGACGCGTGAAACAAAAGATTTCGTATGAGAAATCAACCTAATCTGGAGGGCCGCTCACCGACGTTGCCAAACCGTGGGTTCGGCCGTGACGCGCGCCGTGGGCTCACTCTGCTTAGCGATATTGCCGTTCTTATGTATACAAACAAACGTGTTGTCTTTGTCAGTTATTTCGTAGTTTTTCTTTTAAATGAATATTTAAAAAAAATAGTTTATGCGCGACATTTTGTGTTAAAAATGGAACAATACAGTGTATCTTTTATCATTTGTATCTTTTAGTAAGCAATGTGAAAAAAACTTTCGAAATACGCCTTGAACTGAAAGCAATAATGTTGTACGAAAACTATATCTTTTAAGTGTGTTTTTAAATCTGAACAATATTTCAAAACACCTTGATTGTGTGGATGTGAAGAAAGCAATAAATTAATTTGTTTTCCGTGTCTTGTGGTCATCAACTGGAACGGACACCGACAGTGGTGGTGAATCTGCTTGGATGGGAATGGGTGGTAAAATAATTTATTTGTTTTTTTTTTTGTGAACCCTCATCGAAAAATGTCACTAGCCGCCAGTGGTAAGGTCCAAGCCTCCCTAATCAAGGACAAGGTTCCCTAGAAGAGTTGTAGCCAAAGTATTTTGACCTATTTAATTAAAAGAATTAGAGACAATTAAAGCTTTAGTCCACTATACGGTTTATATTTGAGCTCCGAAAATATGATCACATATCTGAATATCGCATTAAACTCAAGTCGTGGGATAGCGGCCCTACAAGAAAGTCCGAGTCAACGTTAAGGATGCTCATGGGCATCTATAGTCGTCCCTTATGACCATTTCAAGTCTTCAGTACTGTGTGGCAAATGCCACAAACTGGAACTTTCCTTTGAAACACAATTGCTTCAAAACTGTAATGTGTAGTTCAATTGTAGAAATATCTTCCACCTTATAAATTAATGAGGAGTTATTTTGTGATAGATGACATAAAACATAAAAAGCTTTGCTGGGCCATGCTGGATGCAGAAAGATCAGGATAGGGAATTGTGGAGAAGCATTGGGGAGGCCTATGTCTGAGGACACACTGGGGTCAAGGATAAATATGTATAAGAAATATTAGTTTACTTCAATCATATAAAATTAATAATACTTAATAATAAAGGATACACAAAAAATAACCCATAATAAATAAATAAATTTTACAGGCTGAACGCACACTGCTTCTGAACACGCTGAAAGAGAACAACATTGAGAGGCCTCCGCTGCCTGTGATGCCACCCACACCCAATATATCTCAAGTACAGCTGGCTTCCGATGCTAAGGTATGATGATTCAGAAATTAAATCTCATCATTCAAATTTTTGTTTCTGAATCAAACAACACTGCACTTTGTCGACATTGTAATATTGCATCGTTGAGCACTCAAATAACAAAATAACAAGTGTGTATTTTTTAATTGATGTGGAGGAGCAGACAAACATGCAGGGCACATGTGAGGTAATTGCTGCAGTTGATGGACTGCGAGCAAGCTTGAGTCTTGCCAAAGGTTCTCTGTTATGCCTAATACTGATAGTTGCCATCTGGCTGGTAACAGGATCTTTCCACAGAAACACAATAGGATTGCTTCACAGCACAAATGGGTGCAATCTGTGGTACTTTAATGATCTATAAGAAAACAAAACTTGCAACAAAATCATTTGTGACATCCTCAACACAAAAGAGAAAACTACACTGAACCATAACCAATGAATTGATTGAATTTGTAAATGTTAAAAAATGAACTGAATTTTTTACTTTTTTATAACTTTAAACATGGTGACTACTTTTTGCACATTATATTGCTCTGTTTGTTTGAAACTCTTAAAAATGCTCATGTCAGTAATCTGATTCTGTTTATAAATTCTATACCTACTATTATGTAAATATATTTTTTTACTAGGTTGATGCGATGGCAGCAAACTGTGCACAACTACGGCAGAGTCTGGCGCACATCCAGAGCCAACTGACAACCTTATCCAAGGACAAGGAAGAAGCTGCCAAGTCTGAGAAGCCCAAAAAGTCCAAGTCAAAGAAGAACAAGGCTGAAAAACAGGCTCAAAAACTAGCCGCAGAAAAAGTTGAATCTAAGGAACCAGAAATTAATGACACAGTTGTGCAACCCAAACCAGAGGAACCACAACCTATTGTCCCCGAAGTCAAAGTCAAAAGCGAGGGCAGTGAGAGCCCGAAAGACAAAATAGACAGCAAAACCATGGAGAGTCTCATTCATGCGATAAACATGGCAAATATCAACCTGTGTGACCTAGAAGTGGTTAATGACGAAGAAAATGACGAGAATATCTCAAAAGATGCCATTGTGGAAGAAGTTACAGACGACGATATTGCAAAATTGAATGATATCTCGCATTTGGATACCGTTTCGAATAAGCCAGAAGAAATACTCGCAGAAACTGTGAAAGAGTCAGTATCGCAATCAAATTCAAGCCAAGATATTGCAAATTTGAAAGACAATACAACTATGGAACCTGCAACTAGCAGTGATAAATCAAATGCGGTAGCTGACGTACAAGAAATTGGATCTGAAACGAAGTTACTAGATAATATTAATTCAAACCAAACACCTCAACTTAATGGAGATAAAACAGAAAAAATCGAAGATGATGATAAGCTAATAACAGACTCAAATGACAAAATAGCTGCGGAAATTATGCGTATTGCTGAGGCTCAAATTTCAAATCCCAAGAAAGACAAAGATGTCAAAGAAGTAGTTTCACAAGAAATAACAAAAACAGAAACGCAAGTCTCAGAAAGTGCTGTGGAAAACGCCTAAATATAAGGGATTGAATTTGTAAATAGTTTCCGATACCGACCTATTATAAGTTTTGGATTGATTGATGTGGTAGCCATTAAAATTTTATACCCTTTCTGAAGTAAGCTGATAATGACATATGAATATGTAACTCTTAATGTATTGTGGCCAGTATTAGTAAACATAGTTTTGTAATTCAGTGTACATAATTTAAATCACGGCAGTCATATATGTTCAAAATACTTATTGGATATTTTTAATAATAATCAAGTAATGTTTTTACGGCGTAAATAGAGTTACATACATTTTTTGTAATTTTGTACAAGCCTGTATTTTCCGTGGAACCTACCCACATATTGCGAAATTTGTTTTGGGTAGGAATATTTTTGTCTTGTTTTTGTGTGTCCTATAGTCATATAGGACAATAACGTGACAGTCAAAAGGTAATAAATGAATATAAATACTCGTGTTATGTTTTCTTTACTTAAAATCTCATATCTATACATATATATTGGTGATTTTAGTGTTATTAATAGTGCATGTACAAAATTACTAAACTCACATGTCACATGTAGACTTCCATTAAAATATCATCAGTGCGTGGCTGTGCGTGTTACAAAATAAGGATACTTTGTATTTTAAGACAGTTAAACGTTCAAATCTTTGTCCGGCCCTTATTAAGAATTTTTCATACGATCTTGTCTACGATATTTTGATGGGTTTTTTACTAGTGATGTGCATTGAAAAATATTATTTTTAAGAAAAATTTGTGAAACATAAATATTTTAAAGTAGGTAGCAAAAAGCTTGTATCACACAAATTGCACAGATAATATTCATAAGAGGGTATAACTTATTAGAGCATCACAGGTACTGACAGGTATGACACCCTCAGGGTGAGTCAGTATCTTTGATGCTTTAAGGGCTTAGAGCATTAAAGTTACTGACTCACCCTTCAGTAGAGACGGCATAGCGCCTCGCTTCGATACATAATTTTTATGCCAAATCTGGTGCGGGGGAAGAACGCACACATTTTAATTTTGTCACACATTCATAAATATTCTTTCATCGCTACAGACGCATTCATTTCTAATTATGTCAATTTCAATTAACAACGTCATTATATGTGTTTCCAAAACACACAGCATTTGTTGAAGAAGCGTCTAAAGATTTATCCTATAAAGCCAGAAAATATTGTACTTTACCTCATTATTCCTTGGTCTGTATTAGTGATGGGCGGAAGGTAAAAACCCATTCAACCCACCCGGGTTAAAACCGGGTGATTTGGGTAATAACCCGATTTTAACCCATTATCACCCAAATTGAAGGGTGAAAACGGCTTATATGTTAAAAATATTATTAAGGTTATTTTTACAAACAAAATCTCTTAGTATATGTAGTTAAAGATACTTCAACTCAGTTGTGCGCGCGGCGCTATGTGTGCGTGGGCTAGTAATTATGCAGCTTTAATTTGTGTGACAGTGACGCGGCCGTGATCGTCCGAGCAACTTCACTGTACCTCTTGTCACGCACACAAAGTCACTGTGTATATACAGGTTTACCCACACATAGCGCCGGGCGCACAACTGAGTTGAAGTATCTTTAACTGCTTTCCAAATATTTTTTCTATTTATGTACAGTAAAATTATTTGAAAATCTTAAATCTACCTATACTTTTTAAAACCAGATCTTACATCTGCACAACTATTTTCGGGTTAAATAAAATAAAACTCAAAATTTTGTGTTATCAAACTCGCGATCACAATATCACATCCATGCACAAGCAAGCACATCTTTCTGTTGCTTTTGTATATGAAATAAAAATTATTTTGTCTGCTCTCTCAGCAGTCAGTCTATTCTTACTAGTGAACGGTGCTGTTAATATCCGAACCACCACTTCGCTCAAAGAGGTAGACGTGCAATTCCACCAATTTACTGTATTTATTTCATTTAGATTTCCCCACAAAAACCTTCGGCCCCAATAATTAATGCGAGATCTATGTATATTATGACAAGTCTGGCATGACATTAAGACCAACATTTTGTCTTGTAACCCGACTGCGCCAGAAGGAGGTTATGTTTTTCAAGAGTATGTACAGTATAATTGTTTGACACGCTCTACAGCCTGAACGGTATGATGTATTTTAACTTAGAGGTGTCGTTAGATTTGTATTTACTGTGAAAGTGACGCTGGGTAACTTTCACGTCAGTGGTAAAAAGGAGCGTTCAAAGCGGACTGTGGAGGACCGCCACGTGTCCAGATGGTATCGGTGGAAATTTAACCTTCGTCTAGTGGTGTTATCATGAAATGGTGACGTATTTAAATATCATTTTGAAAAGTTCCTCGGAGCACTCACCATAATAAAGTCGGTAGAACACGCAGAGCGAGCCTATGTCTCTTCGCAAGCTAAGCGGTTCTAACCTGTCATTCAATCTTGGGTCGTTGAAGATTCGGACTGCGCGCTTTTCAACGGAGTCAAATGGGTGTAGCTGGCACTTCGGCGCTCCTGCCCAGAGATGGGAGCAGTACTCCATTTGGGGTCTGACCTGGGCCTTATAAAGCGTCAGGAGTTGCCCGCAGTGAAATATTGCCTCGCCCTATTGAGGACACCTAGCTTTTTGGATGCCAATTTGTGACCGAGAGGCATTGGCTCGACAAGTGTATAATGCGTCCACCGTACTATCATCTGCATAGCAATGAATACTTCGTTGCAGCATGTCATTGATATGCAGAATGAATAGTGTAGGAGACAGCACTGAGCCTCGGGGAACACCGGCGTTAATGAGCTTTATATCTGAGCAGCATCCGTCAACAACGACCATAATCTGCCGCTCAGACAAAAAGCTTACCACCCAGTTGCATAGCCTCACGAGAAGACCGTAAGATGGAAGCTTCGCGAGAAGGGCCCTGTGCTCTGTGCTAGACCAGGTCAAAGGCCTTTGCGATATCTAGGCTGACTGCCAGAGCCTCCCCATTGCCCTTGACGGCTTCAGCCTAGCGGTGTGAGGTACACTAATTTCCATTACGAATTGAACACATACTTACTACTTGTTAACAATATGTTTTTACCCGGTATATTGAAGAGTTGGATCAATTAATAATCAAGTAATCCTCAGGCGGTGTTTACCCGGATGGTTAATTACACATTTAACAGTCAACACGTCATAGATAAATAACTATAATATTACAGTGTTTTCACCCGGTCAGTGGGTAGTTTGGGTGGATTGAAATGGGTGATAACTGGGTTTTAACCCAGAGGCGGGTTTTTACCCAGGTGATTACCCATCACTATCTGTATGTACCTGTCTCTTTCACACAGCAGCGCGCGGCCATTTTCCAAGATGCCAAGCCTGACATTTGTCAATGTCAAATCATAGCATTTAAAGATTTCCTCGTGTAAGCCGGTAATTTTTTCCATCAAACAAAAAACAGCAAATATTGTTTGTTTCTAAGTGAAACTGATATTTATCAGAGTTATTTTTTGTTATAAAGTTCACTTTTCAAAAAGTTTAGTGATTTGTTACAGTTTTGTTCTAAGATAAGTGCGAAATCTGCACAAGGTAAGACTAACGATGAGTGTTAGCAATGTGTCGCAGTTTTTTGTGTTGAGTGCTTATTCTGAACAAGGTAAGATTAGTGATTATAGTGTTAGCAAATTGCCGTTGCTTCGGATGGAGAACGGCCATCTCGACCCCGACCTCAAGGTCGATACGCAGATGTTTCCTCATCTTCGGAAGATGTGGAGCCTGTGGAGGGTTAAGCCTCGCCGAATCCCAATAAAAGGCGTAGGTAAACAAGTACGGGTCTAGTGACCCGCGAATTGATTCCCTGTTATATCGCTAGCTATAGCAGAGAAATAAACACATACAACACTAAATAAAATCAAAAAGATCATTCTAAGGAGATATGCACTCTCAGTCTACCTAGTAGCTTTGTCTTGGAGATTAGTGAATCCTCGTAATAGTAGTGACAATTTCACTTTAGCCAAATTATAAAATTTTGGTATATAGACGAATTCTATATTATATTTAATATAATATACCCATTATTAGTCATAAACAAAGAAATGAAACCACTTATGGCTTTGTGGCCCCTAAAATTAATGAGAAGTTATATTAATTCAACAAAACCAAAGACCTTCTGACCTTAGCCATATTGACCTATGTAGAATTACACCAGTAGTTGTTAAAACAGGGTCTGCAGGAGCTACATAACTGGGCAGGTAGAAAGTCAGGTGAACTTAAGTCTACCTCCTTATTTAATAAGGTGACAGAACTATTTGGGCCTGGAACACACCTACTTAAAAGTGTTCAGATGATTTGTGGAAGGTCAGAAAAAGGTATTATAAAAGAAATTAATAACCTTATTGTTAGACTCCTTATTGTTAGGAGTACTATCTTAAGCCCTATTGTTAAGAGAAAACCTCCCAAGTGCTAAGTATATTTTCAATTTTCAGGCTTTGTAGCTTGTTATACAGTCATGTGGTGGCACAGAGTGCCTTAACCAACCTGAATATTATCCTGAATAGTCCTTTGGTTACAAATCATATATTTCATCAGACTGTTACTATTTATAAAAAGAGTGATAATTTGATCACAAAATTCAATCAAGTAACAATCAGGCACTTGGAAATAATCCTAACTTTCAGAAATTTCCCTATAGATATTTTTTAATCAATACAAATAACTTTACACTGTGCATGTAATATGTAAATTTGGTATTACATGTTTTCAAGGGGGGCTGCATAAATAACACACATAGGAATGACGGGATTGGTGGCAACACAACTTATTTTAAATACCTAGGTGTTTATTTATTTATTTTTTGTAATCATTACCTTAATATTATAAACATGACCAATTTTGAGAAATCCAAGAATGTATGTACATGTTTATTAGAAACACATGGCCAAATACCATTTAAAATGAGAATCCCAATGCAAAACTAGTCCCAATGTATGTCAAGAGTTCTTATATTAAAAATGTCACCAGTTGTAAACATAGGCTTTCTATATAAGAAAAGCAAAATGGAGACATGCATCCCATACTCAAACTGAGGGGATCTAAGTAAGATTCTGATAAGAATCTAAGATTTTCATCTAAGATCTCAATTGGATGTATCCTGGCTGCGACCCCTTTTTTGCATCCCATTGCATTGCTGGGTGTGGTTCTCTCCTTAAGTATTGGGGTAGCCTGGAACTTACTCCAACAGTACAACAGGCATATTTACCTGCCAATCGCAGAACTATTCCATAGATTTCTGCAAATTTATTACAATATTGTAATTTCTTGCCCGCATAATCCTTGCCACTGTCTAGATGGGTCTCGTGAGACTTTATGCAGAAGTGGCATAAGACTTATGGTCTATGTAAGACTGTTACATCCTGGTAAACAAATATCAGACAAAATTGAGTTACCAGGCCTCGGGGACCTTAGTTAAGAGTTACTGGAATGCTAACTAGCAGATGTCAGTATTAACCCCAACCCATGTCCTGGTATAGAATGCTGGAGGTTGTACCATGGCTTTATAAAGTTGAAAATATCAACTATTTTAATAGTTTGAAGTACATTGATGTACTTACTAGGGTTACTTGATTTTGCAAGTTTAACCACACCAAAAGAGTGACTGCATTGTTGCCATATACAGAGCTTCTAAGAGGACTTAATGAATTCCAGTAAAGAGGATTCCTCTTTTAGTGCAGCAAGATAGATTATCTTGGTGGCGGAACGCCATATACCACAGCTCGGTGGTTCTGCACAAGAACTGAGCCACTCACTACAGACGCATCGGATGCGAGCTGGAGTGCTCAGATGAATGGCGAATACATATGCAGAGCTTCTAAGAGGCCTTAATCAATTCCAGTAAAGAGGAAGATTCCTCTTTTAGTGCAGCAAGATAGATTATCTTGGTGGCGGAACGCCATATACCACAGCTCGGTGGTTCTGCACAAGAAGTGAGCCACTCACTACAGACGCATCGGATGCGAGCTGGAGTGCTCACATGAATAGCAAATACATGTCAGGCACATGGTTAGTACACCACAGGGGCAGGGCACCTGGTACATGAACCTCAAAGAGTTGTTCACAATATTTATTATGGTGCCATAAGTCGTCAGTAAAGGTTCCTGGAGAACTTACATGTAATAGTGCAGTAAGACAACAGGACACTCTTAGCTGATATTTGGAATTATCTTTCTGAATGTACAGGGATTTGCCCGATCACACGAGCCCTGCTTAACCTGACATGGAAGCTATTGGAATTGACAGAGCGTTTGAATATCATGCTCTGGGCGGCGTACCTCTCGGGGAGATACAACGGCATAGCCGACCGCCAATCTCGAAACAGACCTACATATGCCGGAATGGCATATATTGCCCCCGGCCTCGGAGGCCGTTTGCAAAAGTTGGGGCGTCCCTGAAGTTGATTATTAAGCTTGTCGGGCAAGCGCGGTCATAGACCGCTATGTAACGCTGGACTCCAGAGATAGGTCAGCCAATTTTTTACGATTGGGCAAGCGTGGTCATACACCACTATGTAACGCTGGACTGCAGAGATGGGTCAGCCAATTTTTTACGACGCATTCAGTCGTTATTGGAACTACAAGCTTGGGTAGGTAAAACCCACCACCAAATCTGATTCCGAGGTTCTAACAGATTCAAAGACGAGAGCTCTAGAAGAGCTATATCCAATAATAAATTTGAACAAGAACCTGATAAACCTCATTACTGGGAGGTGGAAAAGCTGTATATTCCAGCATGGAGAGTTGGGGTGGGCAGATCAGATAGCTCACTAGACCTCAGCAGAGATGGATTTTCCAAAGAAGAGTTGGTGAGATTCAACATCTTTTTATTCATTTTATTTAATTTTTACTTGTATTAAGCTCAATCAGATATTGAGTATTGTGTGCACAATAATGTTGCCTAGAATGAATGCCAGGGAGCATTGAGATAACTAGTTTTTTGGTTACAATCACTATATTTAGGAAGACAAGTTTACTTATAGAAAAATACTTCTACATTTAACGTAGATCTACAGCATCAAGCACAGCAATAAAAAAAAAAAAAGTGTACTAAGTTTTGAAAGCTGTATCTAGTAAAGCTTTTTAGCTCCTATCTGAGGATAGAATGATGCAAACTTGAAACACAGCTGATCTTTAATTGGCTTAAGTGGTCTCAAGGTGGCTATTTGATATAGCTATAAGGTAATATTTTATAAGATCTAGTTGTAGAATTCATGATTTTAACCTATTAAAATTATCAGAAGGTAAATAAAAAGAAAGCTAAGCAATAATCAGATCATGCATTGACAAGTTTGTATCTAAAACAGATAATACTAACAGTTGACAGTCAGGATGGTTGCTGAAGCAAAGTTTTGGTTCAGTAAACCTGATCTAATTAGTCTGTTTATTTTAATAAAAGAACAGCTATTCCCATTATGATAGCTGGTTGGATCAGAAACATTTTTTAAAGCAGCTGGCATAAATGCAGTTCCTGGTAGTGTTACAGTATGTCTGCTATTGTGTATAGGAGTTGCTTAGAAAATAGACTAACTGATGAGATTCTGAGGAGAATAATTGGAGGAGTTCTGAAACTCTTAAAAATAGGTTGTAGTGGAGTAGCAGGTGCTACACGTAAAAGTAAATATATGCTACAGTACACTACACTTAATTAATGTCCAAAAACTTAATGCCTTTAAGGCTCAGAGCCTTAATATTGTAGTGTGATCAATTCACTCAAATCAAATCAATTGATCTCACTTTTAGTGTTTTCATTATTATTTGCAATCCTTTTCCTAAAAATACTATTAAAAGGCAGAAGCTTTATAAAGATATTTTCTGTTGAATTCAGATTATTGGCAGAAAGTTGTTATTGTTGTTCTTTAGTTTGTCAGCTTTTTGTTAACATAGTAATATGTTCATTAATTTTATTACTCTAAATATTTCAAAATGTATGAAACAAGATACCAATGATACAAGATTTAATTATATCATATTATTTAATGATTATTTTTCAACATAGCATTTAATTGTATACTTCCCCCAGCAGATCACAAACAGGTCTTCAACAAATGCTGTGTGTTTAGGAAACACATATAATAAAACCATTTTGCATTCCAACAAAACGGTTATTATGTGTGTGAAAAAACACACAGCATTTGAGCAAGGAGCTTGCTGGTGAACCGACTATGATTTGACATTGACAAATGTCAGGCTTGGCATCTTGGAAAATGGCCGCGCGCTGCTGTGTGAAAGAGACAGGTACATACAGACCAAGGAATAATGAGGTAAAGTACAATATTTTCTGGCTTTATAGGATAAATCTTTAGACGCTTCTTCAACAAATGCTGTGTGTTTTTTCACACACATAATAACCGTTTTGTTGGAATGCAAAACGGTTTTATTTTCTATGCACCGTCAACACTGACACTGACCGACACCCTCACACACTAGTTGTATAACTAGAAGGCACATTATGCATGGACGTTGTGGCGAGGGGTTCGCTCGTAAAGGCCACTCTGACGGTTGTCATACCTCGAGTTTAAAGGGTATAAATATGGATCAATCAAAATGAGTTTCCTATAGTCAAAACCTCTTACAACAACATCATTTATAGAGTAACTGGTTGTGCAGATTTCGATGTTTATAGAATTAACATCGGTAATTTTTACGAACCGGCTGTTGCGGCTTATTATAGTGGTCACTTCGATGTTATAACAGATTTCTACTGTATATTCTATTTTTCTATTCCTTGTGAGCATACTCTTTTAAACACAAGCTAGATGGAGTTACCGACTTCGCTAGTTTTATTGTTTTGTATAAGTCAACATAGATGGCGCTGTATCTGAATCATGTTAACGATGTTACTGCGTAGGTTGTATTAAATTAACACGTCGCCACGCCAAAAATAACTGTTTTGTGTTTGTGTGTTTGATTATTTATTTACGTGAAAAATCAAAATATTGTTCAATGTTCAGTGCACATCAACTTGACCATTTAAATTAAAGTACCTGATTTGATTTGTAATTGGTCTAGTAAAAACCGATTTGATTGTAATCGATCTTTGCTTGGAAAGGATGGAAATGAAAATTTGTTGAGTCTTCGGATTAATTTTGTACTGTATCACATACTTTGTCCAAAAGTTCATCAAAATATTACAAGTAATTGTTTCAATTGAAACTTAGAAGTTCTAATTGTTTTTTTATTGATGACTGTATGTTGCCGAAATTTTGCAAGTACGGCGTTATTTTTTAAATAATGGATGATTTTTAAACCTTTTAATTTAGTTTTTTTTTTTACAAAAAAATCTTTAGCTGTTCTCAATTCTTTATAAATTGTAAGTGTACTGAATTGTAGTAGGTAGGTACTTAGTGATATACGTGACATATTCATCTCAATTCAAATTGTATTAGTTATACCAGTAAGAATTAAAAAATGGTGTCTATTGTAAAATGTTATTGTATATTATAAAACTGAATGAATTACTGATTTTTCTTTTTTAATAAACGACATTTTAATAGATCATAGATCTTTTATTTTCTTCCTAAAAAAATAGCTAAAGGAATGGCGAACATTAGAGGATGAGGATGCCTTTGTAGTATGGATGGCTGGATGGAATTTGCCGATGAGCGTGACAAATAGTGGGCAGATTGATGGTTAGACTAGTCTGTGGGCTAGGCAAGAGCTAACGAAATGTCAAATGATCTCGATCGTTAGCTTATATCAATCCTAATATGTTAATATATCTAATTGTCTAGGCCCCCTGACCAGTGGATTTTTTTCCCGTTGGTCATATTGATTTGACACCTCGAAAAGACAAACGCTTATCTTGCTCAAGAAAAAACCATTTGGGTCACCCTTAGAGCATTAAAGTTACTGACTCACCCTTCAGTAGAGACGGCATAGCGCCTCGCTTCGATACATAAATTTTTTGCCAAATCTGGTGTGGGGGGAAGAACGCACACATTTTAATTTTGTCACACATTCACAAATATTTCATAGCTACAGCCGCATACATTTCTAAATAATAATATGTCAATTTCAATTAACGTCATTTTCTATGCAGCGACAACCCTGACACCGACACACACAGACACACTAGTTGTATAACTAGAAGGCACATTGTGCATGGACGTTGGGACTAGGGGTTCGCCCTGGGAGGGTGCGGGTTATTTGGAACTCTGTGGGTTCGCCCGTAAAGGCCACTCCTCTGACGGGTGGCGATGGTCGACATTAGGTAGGTATTAGAGATGTTATGGATTTGAAATTTCGGATACGGATTGGTTACGGATGTATTGTAGGAATGATTATTATACTGGATACGGATATGAAATTATTTCGGATTACTTATCCGTTAGTTTCGGATAATTTCAGTTACGGATATTAAATTTTTAAGGAATTTCAAAAGTAAAATACAAATACCTAATAAAATGGTTTTATTTATATGTCACCATTTGGTAGGAATTACAATCAGTCTGTGAGTAATTATCACAGCTATTTAAAAATAAAAATGATTATAAATATACATTGAGTGTTATGTAATCTACCTTAAATGAAAATGTAATAACAAAATTATTACTTATACAATATTAATTAAAACAACTCGTCATAACGTGTCTTAATTAGACTCCGCCCCTATCCGACATTATCAGAAACTTTTATTTTGGATTCGGTTACGGTTATGGATATTTTTTTATATCGGATATCCGATAGCTTCGGTTACGGTTACGCTCGCTCCCTAACTTCCCTGGCAGGTATTGACTCTTCACAGGAGTCTCTTGACAAACCTCAAATTCGTGACTAATTTTAGAAATCCACGCCCCACCCTGATGCGTTCAAAGTGTATGTATAAAGTAAAGGATAGTACAAAAGTCGCGCATTGTTGTAATTAAGTCTCAAGTTGGTAATACGCTTGGTTCTGTAAAGCCAAAACTGAAATCCTATATCCGCCACTCGTTGCAGATGTGGTTCTTCCTCGGTCGAGCCATACTCGTACATATTAAATTATGCTACTTGCTGAGTACTGACACCCATTTTCGGTATTTAGTAATTAATTAGTAAAAGTTTTTGAATATCGTGCAATAGTCTAGTGCCAGTTTAATTAGTTCTGTTTCGCAAGATTTGTCCTTGTCACTAAAAGTTTTTATAATAATAATAACTGATTTTAAAATACCTAGTTTACATTTAAATATTAAGTACTACGAAGTAATTTTGTTACCTTCTTAAAGTCTGTTCAAAGAATGGAAGTGAAAATGGAATGGGTGAAAGTATGGAAGTGGGGACCTATTTTAGCGTTTTTCATATTTATGTCTTCTTTTGACGTGATAACGTCTTTAAAATCGTTTTAGTCGGGTGACATGTTCAGAAACTTGTGTCACACCAAAACCTCACGAGCGCGATCACAGGTATAACGAGAGAGAGCCGGACCGATCTCCCGTCTCATCTCGAGCGCTGCCAGTCATTCCGTGAAACTTGTCACGCGGAATCCTCACGAGCGGAGGCTGGCATAGTGTTCGAGTGAGTGGACCGATCTTCCGTCTCTCTCACTCTAGCGGCATACAAACGAATGGAGATTTTCTCGTGCGGACGTTATCACGTAAACATCTCCATTGTAAACCTACTTTACAAACAATTTGCCGTTTTTTTTAGGAGTTTTTTTTGCGCACCTTTGACTAAGTTTATAGTATGTAGTGTGTTTTTCCAACCTTTGTTCTATGTACCACTGTTAAGCACCGATCTCATCTCTCATGATAAATACACACAAATTTCTTTGACTGAGAAGCGCGCCGGCGATTTGACCCTTTTTTTTGGTATCGGAGGGAGGGGGGGGGGGAGCCTCAAAAGGTATCACCTTGGGAGAGGACACCGAGTTATGTGGGATTTGTACCGCACTAAAACACTCTCGGTGACCTACCTCTGCGCTTGGGGAGGACTCCGCGGGATCTCCATTGGAAGGCACCGGTGTCCTCCACGCGCGGCGCCCCAGAACGGGCCCATCTTCGGGAGAGCAGATGAGGAGCAGATAAGCTCCCTCAGGCGCTTACAGCTTGTGGCCACGCCCACACCACAGTCCTTCCTGGAGCTGCTGGCTGGACGGGTCGAGCTCCCACTCTCACCGTCCGTAACCCCGGAAGTTCCCTTACCGTACTCTACCGTAGCTCTATTCTTAATCGCGAAGGTACAGGGACTCGGCGATTTGTACCTATGATTTGAACTTAGTATCTTGGTACCAGACACCGCAACCTTTACCGCTCGGACATCAGCTCTATTTAAAAAATTAAATTTCGTTACAATAATGTTCCCCATGAACACATTTTATTATATAATTATATAATAAAATGTGTTCATGGGGAACATTATTGTCCATTGACATAATATATTAATATATTATGTCAATGGAATCTGATGTCCACCAACCCACATTTGGCCAGCGTGGTGCACTATGGCCTAAATTTTTTTAAATTTCAGTTTATGTCACCACAGCATCGATGCAGTGGCAAAGTGATTGCGGATTGGTAAGACAATGTTACAACTGTTTGCAAATAACGGTTTCGTTTCGGTCTCCTTTTTGTTGCGAATGCCGTCATGTGATCGTAATAAGTAGTTGCCGTTATTGCCTAATGCAAATAAACTTTTAGATTTACGCATCCAAAGGGCCATTCGAAAGTTGTTTCAGAAGAATTTGAGGACTTTTGATTCCGTTCTTTTGTTTTTTTGTCTTGTTTTTAAAAGGCCATATAAAAATTATTACGAAAATTACGACATTTCACATGAAATTATGCAGTTAAAATACATTTTCATAAGTTTTATTGCACAATATAACTGTTGATTTCAGTAATAAGTAATCGAATACGTACGCATAAAGAAGACAGCGGGAAGCCGTTGGATTTAAAGGGCGCAGGACCGGATGGATTGGCAAACATTGGATAAGGAAAGGCTGATGGATGTAAATGGGGCCGCTTTCCACTGCTGGGCAAGCATTTCTCTACATAATTGGAGCTTAGTCAAACTCTTCTATTCAATATGTTCTAAAAAATTAAACATGTCACTCAGGTACTATGTTACATAGTTACTTATTTGGTGCTTAATTTTTATACTCATATTAAAATCTAAAGCAAATTTTACAATATTATATTATAACTGATGAAACGGGTATGATTTTATTATACTGTAACCTTACAATATTTTTATTCATGAATTAATGCATATTGCGCGATACTGCATTATTGATCTGACACTCAGTTTTGTTAATAAAATTAAATGTGAAAGAATGTCGAAGGCGTGATAGCGGTACATTTTGCAATAATTGCAAACATAGCCTGATTGTTAGGTTCAGATCAAATCCTGTTCTGTTACAAATATTACGAATGGTTGACAGTTTGAAATGAAAAAAAACCGGGATTGAACCTGCAATCGTACTTACGGAACATCCGTTTCATAAACTTCGCGAATTAGCCCAAGAGCTTATTACTCTTTTTATTTTTATGTTTTGAGCGGCTAAAAACATATGAATGAAAAATAATAAAAAATATATGCTGAACGTTAAATGATAAAATTGAAAGTATGGGATTTGTGTTGGGTATAGTGAAATAAACGCATTTGTGCATTTTTCAATATTGTGACGCTGTGGGTTGTAAAAATGCCGTAAAAAATTGTAGTTTAGATAACAATCCGGTTTTGTACTACAAAATCAACTGAAATACTTTTAGTGAGCTGTAAAAATATGACATCTTCAAAAATTTTATATGACAAAATGATTTGTGACGTCAAAAATCATTTATAGTTAATTGACAAATTTTTTATTGATTTTTAGTAGTGATGCAACGGAAGTGTCTTAGCGGAACCAGAAACGGAAACAGATGTCTAAAGTAAATTTTAGCAGAAACGGAAACGGAAACGGATGCAGAAACGGAAGTGTAAATAATATGGAAAAAAAACAAATTTACAAATATAATTTTTATTAAGTATCAAATACACCAAATCTACATTAGAAATAGATTAGAAATCTATTATAGAAAACAATATTGCAACTTTGCAACTGAACATTTTATTAATATTCAAAATTTAGTAGTGGCAAGTTATATTTTATAAAAAGTATGTAATTTGGCCGCTTTTGCACCTAACAATCGGTGTTCTTCGTATATAAGACCAGCTCCGCTAAATAATTGTTCACTGGCGACGCTGCTGGGGGGTACCGACAAATATTGGCGCACTAATGGCAAAAGATTACGATATTTGTGTGAATTTAATTTCCACCACACAAGAGAATCTTCATTTAAAGGTATTTTCTTTTTTTTTGTTACACACATGACACAAAAGTATTGACACAAACAGCAGCAGAAAATATTACGCGCTTACATTCACAAAAAAGTACGTAAACAAACAAATGTGACAAGTGCCTGCGCAGCTCGCTGGCTGACCCCTCCCCCGCGCTTTCAACCGTCCAGCGACTCGCACGCGCCTTGTGCCGCACATGCGTAACTCTCAGCCGTCGGTTGTAAACTTCCGTTTAAATCTCCGTTATAAAAGTTGCGGAAACAGAAGCAGAAACGGATGTTGAAAATCGCGCGGAACTTCCGCACTTGCGGAAACAGAAACAGAGATCCGTTGCATCACTAATTTTTGGTAGTGAAAATCGTGTATTAGGTACAATGAATTAACAAGTATCCTGCTTTCAACGCGTATTTTACCGCAACATTATTAAGATATGAATTATTCATATTCACGATAAGCCAAATAAGGTACAACATTAGTTAAGCTTTAAATATTTAAACTAAAGCCTAAACTTTCCACATTTACGAAACGCAAATTCCCTTTCGATTTCAATTCCTTAATATATAAACAATAAATACGTATGTCATCACATCAGCTCTCGGGCTATAACGGGTTGACCAACTCGAGATGAAGTCGCAACACAAATTCACTGTCGACCGTGACGATTGATAGACGATCGTTCACAGATAAAATTGAACCTTGTAGCAATGTCTTAAAGTTCATAATATTATGATTTTTTTTGGATTTGCGATTCGTGATCGAAACGATTCGAGCCTCGAGACACCCGCCCCAATTGATGTTCTTGCCATTATTTTTCTATTATTTTCAAGGCACGTTTCCGAAAGTGCAACTAAGCGCTTCCTTTCATCAAAATCTGCGAATAATGGCGAAAATATGCATAATACAGAAATATTGTTGAGTAACAAGAATAGCTTTTTCTGTATCAAAATGTCTTTGAAATGGTTAGGATTATCAAAATGAATTATTTAAAGGCTGTCAACACGAAAGTTACATTGATAGGCAGAAAACCTTTTTAAGTTCCTAGCAGTGGGACGAGTCCCTGAAATATTTTTGAGGTCTGAAGAAAATGTACTGCGCACCAAGCTGCTACCATGTGCGTTGGTGTAGTGGCGATACGGGTCAATGACCAATGCGTAGTCATGTGAAAGCACCATTCAAATCATACATAAGACTTCCGTTGCAACCCTTTTGACATCCACTGTTGGGCAAGGGGCTTTTCCAATTATTGGCGAGGCCTGGAGCTAACTTACTCCACCATATTGCTCCAATGTGGGTTGGACAGAAAGGATTAACGACTGCTGTTTATCGACAGCTTAAAGTGTTTTCCGAAGCACGAAGGCACATGAAACGTTTGCAGCAATCGTCCACCCATCAGACCTGACCCTCTTACTTAAATAAAATCTCCAACAGTCCAGTTAGCGGCTCCGGGAAGTCTGGCGGTGTGTGCGTGGTCGCATGCCGTTCCAAGAAAGTGCATAAGAATACCATTGCTCTCCGGATGATGGGATGAGTGGATCCGGAGATGTGGAAGACATCGGTGCGTGCTAAGGATGTCATCTGTCCTGATTCTGTGGCGCAGAGAAACGAGAAACCATAGATTTAGATTTTTTTGCGTGACACACCAAACATAGCTCTGCCTCTTTCCATGACTCGCTGCTGAGCGACTTTGAGCCTTTGGAGAAGGCTAACAATAAAAGTTTCAGTAAATACTAATGCATAAATTAACCCAACGAACCGTTGCTCTTACTAATTTAAGTTATTTGTTTTGTTTCTACGGCGACGGTAGGTCAAGGTACGCGCAAAAACGTGTGATACACTTTCCCTCAATCGCACTCACTTCAATTTGTCGCCGATTTCCGATTGGCTGAACTACAGCTACTTTTGATGTCAGACCCGTGACAAATCCGCCTGTATTTCGGATAAAAACCTATAATGCTTTCAGGTCATTTATTGAGTGAGAGTTTACTTTAACAACTTACATTTACTATTGACTGAAAACAATACTTTACACTCAGTTTGAGATTCAACTAAAGACTATGACAACAACCTGTTAGTGTAACTACAATGCAAATCGGAACCAACCCACACATGATGATGATGATGATAGTTTTGAGAAAAAGCTGTTTAATGTATTAGACAACTGATGTTTTGTGGATTGGTAAACATGTCATGAAAATGTTTTGTTCTGTCAAAATTGTCAGATCATTTTGATCTTTACAGGGTCGATAGAAGGTGCAATTTTAAGCTTTTTGTGTACTTAACTCAATTTCGGCATGAGTGTGGATTGGTTCCGGATTGCGTAAATAGGTCCAATTATCCTTATTACACGCTTTTTATTAGCTTCACCTGTATGTTTGTATGTTTGTATGTTTGTAACCGACTTCTTTGGGCGCGATTTTGACCCACTTAAAACGGCCAGATTTCGTTCAAACTTTGTAGATTTATTGAGGACCGATGACAATACAATAATCTCATAACTTTATGTTAAAGTCGTAACTAGGATCATCAGGATAAAATAAAATATACGAGGGGCGGCTGATAAGTTCGTGGCCTAAGGTACTTTAACACGTCTAAGCGTCTGGTTAACTTGAAAATTTGCATAGGGGTCAAGGGCCGATGATAATGCAATAATTTGAGAATAAAAATCCAACTAAAAAATTAAAAATAAATAATGTAGTTTAAAAAACTAAAAACACGCTTTTGTGAAAATACGAACTAAAAAGTAAAAAAATAAGAAGAAAATGTATTTTACTGTAAAAAAAAAAGCGGGGGTGGTTTTTACCACTGTTACTGTTGACACCATGCACCCCACGCTTTTTTTACAGTAAAATAAATTTTCTTCTTATTTTTTTACTTTTTAGTTCGTATTTTCACAAAAGCGTGTTTTTAGTTTTTTAAACTACATTATTTATTTTTATTTGCAATCTACATATAATTACATAAATATAATATATTAAGTAAATAACGCTTTAACTAGTGTTCGACCAGTGCGTCCTACTCGTTATGACCTACGGAGCCGAAAAGTGGACACTGACGATGGGACTGGTTCACAAGCTCAAAGTCGCGCAGCGAGCAATGGAGAGCGCTATGCTCGGTGTGTCCCTTCGAGACAAGATCCGAAATCAGGAAATCCGGAAGAGGACTAAAGTCACCGACATAGCTCTAAGAGCCAGCTAGCTGAAGTGGCAGTGGGCTGGTCACATCCGTCGTAGAGCCGACAATCATTGGACAGAGCCAGCAAGCTGAAGTAGCAGTGGGCTGGTCACATCCGTCGTAGAGCCGACAATCATTGGATAGAACCAGCAAGCTGAAGTAGCAGTGGGCTGGTCACATCCGTCGTAGAGCCGACAATCATTGGACAAGACGGCTTTAGGAGTGGAGACGAATAAAATAACACTTTAATCTCATAGCCCCATCTCATACTAAGATTTCAAGGACACACAAACAGATAGGAACACAAAGGTGGGAGAAGTTTGAGGGTTCAACCGGAAAAGGGCGGTCCTTTCACCTGCACTGCACGATTTCTGCCATGAAGCAATATCATAATTGTGTTTCTCATCTTCATCTCTAATCACAAGGTGAGGTAGACTTGTATGAGGCGATCATCAGCATTAAGAGTAACAGCATACGCCCATAAGCAAGACTTAGGTTTACTTGAGGTTGTATGTAGATGTCCATGAAGTGGCCTTTTTTTGTATCGTGGGGAAAAACCTTCAAAAGGTACCCGGCACCTTGGGAGAGGATACCGGGTTATGTGGGATTTGACCGCACTAAAACCCCCTCGGTGGCCTGCCTCTGCGCTTGGGGAGGACTCAGGGATCTCCAGTGTAACGCTCCGGTGTCATTTTTAGTATTTGTATAACAATAGCGGCAACAGAAATACATCATTGCCTTTGATTATCCATAGAATACATTGCATTAAGATTGAATGAAAGGTAAATTGTGGTTTACAATTTATGACGTATTAAAAAACTACTTACTAGATCTCGTTCAAACCAATTTTTGGTGGAATTTTGCATCGTAATGTACATCATATTTTTTTTTAGTTTTATCATTCTCTTATTTTAGAAGTTACAGGGCCAACATTTTTGGAAGTGTCTCTCGCGCAAACTATTCAGTTTAGAAAAAAATTATCGTAAAAACCTCAATATCATTTTTGAAGACCTATCCATAGACACCCCACACGTACGGGTTTAATGAAAAAAATAATAATAATAATTTCAGTTCCAAGTATGGGGAACCCTCATAATTTATTGCTTTTTTCTATTGTTGTGTGAAAATCTCATACATCTACGTACCGAGTTTCAACCGTATAGTTCTTATAGTTTCGAAAAAAAGTGGCTGTGGCATACATCACGAATCTATAAGGGTTCCGTTTTTTGCCATTTGGCTACGGAACCCTAAAAAGGGAACAACAAAGAAAAATATTTTCTATCATAGTGGTATCGCGATCATTCGGTGTTGCGCTTGCGGAAAAAGTTATTTTACATTGTATTGAATGTTCGTTAATTATTCACGATACTTACGTACTCTTACAAGAATCCATAGTATTACAAGTGCCTTATGTAATCTTAGAACACGCATATTACTGATTGTTAGGCGAAGTTAGTAATGAAATGGAAATAAATTAATATTATTATGTGACTATGTAATAATGACCGCGTCTTAACAAAAGGAGCACAGGTTGTCCTCTAACCAAGTGGATCGCGAGACCTGTAGAAAACAGGAAGAATCTGTCGGAATTCAGAAGCTCTTCTTAGAAGATCCAAATGGCATACACCGCACCGTGTGAAGAAGATATCAAATTTTATTAATCTCGTGTAGAGTCAGCCTCCGTATCCACACGCCCTATCTCTACCAACCCTAACTTCACCAAATCTACATATTTGCCAATATGGCTTGGCTATTTCGTTTCTTCTGATGATGCATTTTTTAAATATTTCTTGAAATTACGGGGTTTGCGTGCTAAGATGACGAATACTAATTATTACATTGCATAGGTATTTATTAATTAGCTCATACAATTACTTACGCATTTAAGATTTTAGTGATATCTTGAGAGTAATCATAACGACCTCTAACAAAATAGATCAATACTGGATAATAAAGAGAACAGAGTTAAATATTGTGTAAGTAGCATTGGATTAAGTAGGTATTATTGATTTTTGATAACAATAAGTTTAAATGATTTGATTTGACATTTCACGGCAACGTAGTTTGGAAAACAAAAACAGATTGTATTGGTCAAGCAGAGTCTAACTGTTTTACGGAGGATTCAGTAGTAACAGCTTAAAAGTATTGGACGATCATGCAAACCACATTTTGATGCTTTCAAAAGCACGTTAAGATTTTGGTACCTTGAGTTGCTAGAGCACTGTGCACACTCTGTACGAATCTGTCCGTATATAATTTCAAAACTGTAGCTGACATGGTCTAAAAACTAAAATATTAGACGAACATGCAGGCTGCGTTTATTACGCTTTGGAACACGTTAATATTTAGTTACTTTGAGAGTCTACCTCATTACTGATATAAAGCCTCTGAATGGGTAGGTATATCAAATTGGATTGTACCAGGTTTATCAAAAAATGGTTCCCGAAAATGTATAAAGTTTCGGATGGATGCGTACAGAGTAGACACACTGTTGTGTCGATAGATAATAAAATAGGGTCCCGTTTTTACATAGGTATTTGGCACAGAACATATTAAAAGAGGTAGAACGGCAATAATGCGCCGTTCGTATGAAAACTGGTGTCGCCGATCAAGCCCCACCTTTCACCTCCATTACATCTGTACTTAAATAAATACGAAGCTTACGCCCATATTTGCAATTTCAAATCTAGCCAATCTTAGCGCCACACAATCACGCGATTTCAAATGAACGAATCACACCCAAGAACGCATATCGCGTGTTTCTGTAGAGATATGAGCGTTTGCTCATATCCTTGGCGCGTCTGCTCCGCCCACATTTCCATTCTAACCTCTTTTAATATGTTATGTGGTATTTGGTATGGACCAGGTAGGTATGCCTAAATACTACTTATAATAATACTTTTGTTATTTTTCCGTCACTTACAATTTTTGAATTTTTTAGCTGTTCTATCTCCTAGAAAATGTGGATTAAAGAAGTTCTACCAACTAAGTAACTATATGTATTATTTATTTTCAAACTATTAAAAATATCAATAAATCAGCACACGTCCTCGAGAAATACCCTAAATAGCTTTGACAGTCTAGTCAGGTCTACTTCAGGGATGAGTTCTAATATCAACTAGTCTAAATCAGCCATAAGTGGGATTTGACCGCACTAAAACCCCCTCGGTGGCCTGCCTCTGCGCTTGGGGAGGACTCCGAGATCTCCAGTGGAACGCACCGGTGACCTCCACGCGCGGCGACCAGAATGAGCCCATCTTCGGGAGAGTGGATATGCTCTCCTACACCTTCCGATGCTTACGGCGGCATGCGGCCACGCACACACCAGTCCTTCTCGGGGCTGCTGGCTGGGCGGATCAAGCTCCCACTCACACTGTCCACAACCCTGGAAGCTCCCTTTTAGTCGCCTACGATCAGGCAGTGGATACCGTAGCTCTATTCTTAATCCCGAAGCTACAGGGACTCAGTCATAAGTCATAAATTATACTACGCCTTTGGACATATAAATGGTTTAAATGATAATAAGTATAATTAAAAAAATCGCGACAAACCTCTGTTACACTTTACATAATTTTACTAACTCTTTCTAGCTGTCTTTAATGAATAATTCATAATTCATAATTCCTTTATTGGGTATTATTTTTGGGTAACAAACAGGTCCTTATATATTAATACAATCAGTACTCCAAAAATAACAATGCCTGTTAGGGCGTTCCAAGAATAGTGAGAACGTATTGAAATTGAAAACCTAAGAAAATATAAAGTTATCAGTAGACAAAGCTGATTAGTTACCGCAAAATGTTACACAATTAAGACAAAAACAGGTAAATGCGATCATTTTCGGTGAAAACAAACGTAATGCGACCGAACGCAGTTTTTTCATTTTCTGCGAATTTTGATTCACAGTAGGAAGTAAATAATTATAAAAGTTACGTCTATTCTAGATAGTTTTTTGTCTGTTTATAACAGGCAGGTAGGTAAGAAATTGGCAAGTTAATTAGGTGTCGTACTAATGACTACTTACATTTTTTCAAAAATACATGACATAACGTAGTGGCTTGGTGAATGTCGACACAATTTCGTTTTCACAGTGAGATTCGCTAACCAATACAGGTATTTTATTTTTTGGAGGGATTTAGGCCATAGTCCACAACGCTGGCCAAGTGCGAATTGGTGGACGTCATGCTTTTCGAGAAATTATTGATTTCTCTCAGGCATGCACGGCGGTGGAGAACATCGTAATCAATTAAGTAAATATCACGATATTTTCCATCACCGTGGAGCAGCGACGATAAATCCGCACATTACAAATTTCTTTTTAAGAGGTGCGCGCCGAGGATTTGAACCCAGGATCGGTCGCGTCGAAGACCGCGGATTTTACCACTTGGCCATCGCTGCTCATCATTTAATATTAGATCATCATCATTAATTTAATATTAGAAAATTATTAGCGACGTCACATATCATTAATAGTCAATTGATTGTTTTTTATTGATTAAAAAGGTAATAAAAATCGTGATTGAAAATAAATTTACAATTATCCTGAATTCCGAGCGTGGTTTAGTCCAAACTTTTTGAGGAATGCATTTTAACAACCTAGGAGGTTTTTGGCCGCCAGCATTTTTCCTCTCAGTGTACAGAAACCGATCCTGGTGGGTGTTCAAAATTGATGACAGCGAACCTCGTAGGCTTCAAATAAAATAAGTACATAATTATAAAAAGCACAAAATTGGGTTTAATTGTAATTAATTAAAACTATAAAAATGTAAAACTACTTTAATGTTTCTATGTACCCTTAAATTTAATTAAATTTAAACTTAATTAGTTCATTAAATTAAAATTTGTACACCCTTAGGGGTAAATATGAAGATCTAAATATTTTCTATCTTTTTTCACACATATTTATGCAAATAAAATATTTTCATTTTCATTTGCACAAGCTCAAGTTTAGTAAGCATGAGTTGTAGCCATTAGCCATTAGGCTCCAATACGCTGCTACTCCAAAGTCCTGGTCGCCTCGTGTACTCGTAAGTCTGACTGGCAATCGCACCTTTCCACTCAAACACAATAGGATGGCTTTACGGCAAAATGGGTGCGTGATGGTAATCGAATCCTCGTCATACTATGAACTACGTTCTTAATATTCTGAGTTTTACAACGTATTAAAACTATTGATGATACTTGGCTACTTTTACACAGAAACGGTAGTCAGTTACGGAATAGTAACTATTAATTAATTCAATTACACTAGTCTATCTATCTATCTATCTATCAGCCTTTTAAAGTCCACTGCTGGACATAGGCCTCCTCTAATGTTCGCTACTCCATCCGGTCTCTATCTCTATCTATCGATCTATGCGCTCTGTATCCAGCGGTTTTCCGCTATCTTCTTCAGGTCGTCAGTCCACCTGGTTGGAGAGCGGCCTGTGCTCCTTTTGCAGAGACGTGGTCGCCATTCGATAACCTTTCTTCCTCATCGGTTGTCAGTCCTCCTGGCCTGCCCATTGCCACTTCAGCTTGCAGATTTTAAGAGTTATGTCGGTAACCTTCGTTCATCTACGGATTTCTAATTTTGAATTCTGTCGCGTAGAAAAATACTAAGTATAGCCCTCTCCATGGCTCGCTGAGCGACCTTGAGCCTATGGAAAAGGCTAACTGTGAAAGACCACGTCTCAGCGCCGTAGGTCATCACTGGCAACACACACTGCTCGAAAACTTTCGACTTCAGTCTTTATTTATTTATCTGAGCTTCAGGCACTATGGTATTGTCGACGAGAAGACACTTCGTAGTTTTCCGAACGCTGCCCAACCGAGTTGGATTCTACGACTTACCTCTCTCTCGAAGTTGGACTTACCCATACGGATCGAATGTCCTACACTAGTATTTATTTTATTTATTTATTTTGAGTAAGTATAACCTTATTCTAAGGATACAAGGGGGTGCTTAATGCCTAATGGCATTCTCTCCTAGCCAACCCTGGGTGATATAGAAAACTTGTGGTAGGCGCATACTACATTTTAAACTATACAATAAACGTATTCGTATGTATGTACAATAAATGTATTAATTTTGTAACCGTTATAAGTATGTTACTAAGCATGTAATTAGACCAGGAAGCCACAGTAACACACTTAAGGTAAATAACGAGCACTTTGCGTTTAACAAAACTGAGCTACTGTCTGTACAGTAGAAATCTATAAATTTATATAGAAATAAATATATAGAATATTATGAATATTATGAAAAGAAATGCACGTATATATAGATATAGAAAATTATAAATTTGCACACCTTTGTGAGGTAGGACACATTGGACTAAAATGTATGTAACACCTTATCGATGTAAGTACTGTGTTCTTGCAAATAAATAAATTGAAAATTGAATTGAATCTGTTATAACTATAACAATATCGAAGGGACCACTATAATAAGTTGCAATAGCCTGTTCGTTTTAATAACCGATGTTAATTCTTTAAGTAACATCGAATACGGCTCTAATTTTTGTTTATTATAACCAATTTGTCATTATAATTAATGATGTCGTTGTAAGAGGATTTGAATGTACATACATAAATGAACCTAGGTACTTTAGCAGGCAGTGAGTGAGCGGGAAGGACATCGGTCTCCGACACGGGAGATGCCGAGTCCACTTACAAAAAATTGTTATGTGCGTATTTATCGCTGCTCCACGTTGAGGGAGGATATTTAATTAGGATTTTTTCCAACACCGGGCATGCTTGAGATTCATAATTTCTGGAAGGCCTGATAACTTATCGAAGAAAAGCCGCTGAGACGCTTAACCACAATAAAAGATCTGGGGAGTACTCGGGACTATATTCGACAATCTGCTGACGTTTAGAGGACACCAGAACAACTTAATAAAGAACATTTTTATTTACTAGTATTTTTTAATGCAAATTTTTGGAATTGGTATACTTCGGACCACGTTCTCCAAATTGAGATGGTACAGAAGGCGTTCGTAATTTATTTTTTATAACAAAGCATATGGATACCATCCACAGCACACCTGTATACGACACTATTTAATTTAGGTATGACCGAAATACAGGCACTCGACGTACGACGTAATGTCACTCCTGAACATTATTTTTTCCGTTTGGTATGAGGCGCCACATCCTGACATACTAGGTCCGATCAGGTCCTTCGTGCCCACTCTGGTCGCCTTGCGAGAGGGTCGCCGACAGAGACGTTTCCCAAGGGCACTGAAGTTACTTAATGTCATAACTGCATGCAACCCAGACCTAGACCTCTTCGCGTGCTCTCAGGCCTGACCTGTGCCAAGCAGCGGGACATAAATGGTGTATACAGGGTTACTGGTTAAGTCGACCTATTCCCGTAAAGGGCGTGTAGCTTACATCATTTCTGACAGATTTCACTATGAGACACCCTATCCTAAATCTAACCGTTTTCTTGATATTTGAATTTAATTGTTTTTTACATAAAGTTCCCGATTTTCGGCTGTTAGCTTAGATATTTTAAAATGTGTAAGTCTTATTATTACTACTTATTCTTTGATTTTTACATGTAAAATAAGATGATTTATCATCTTAATAACCAATATTGTGCGTAATATGAATAAGTAAGTCGTTGTAGACGATTAAAACTAAAAAAAAAATTAAAAAGTTTATTTTTCTTTAATGGATATCTTAAAAAAATATGGCACCAGTTCCGCAGATGTGCTTAACAATATTTACGTTTCATCAGCTATCCGACGACGTATAACAGTCTAGGTTTTATTAATTTGTAAAAAAAACTTAGCTGCAAGTCGACAGGTTCTGAATTCAAAAGTCCCACGCCCTAAACGCATCATCAGATAGCGTACGAGAACGGAAGATCTCGTACTGGGTTTTGTGTTCTTTTCTTTGTGTGAAGTACCCTAGTATGGTAAAACTAGCTGGTATGAGTAAACGTTACATGAATAGAATAGCGTACCGTACCTACATTGCTATCAAGTTCCAGCATAAACTCTTTCTAACTCTGATTTATGCCCGCGGTGGCAATGATTTTTAAAAAGAGAAGCATAATGCAATGTGAAAAGGAAAAGCTAAAGCAAGATACAAACTTACTTATCTGATATCTGAAATCGGTATTGATTGCGCTTTTACCTAATGTGAACAATTAATATCAATTAGTGCAACTAAGTATTCGTGTTAATCAAAATTAAAACAATGTATCGTTACCCGCTTCATGGACCAGGGTAAGAGTTCATTAATCAGTGACGGATATTATTTATTGTTTATTGGTACGTAGACTTATTAAATTAACATTTGCTTAAGTAATTAACTAAGTAAGGTTATAACTTATAATACTTATAATATAACATGTCTGCTGAACTTTAAGAGTCAAACTAAACTATAAATGTTTTTGAGCACCCTTTAATAGGATAGTCCAATCACCCCCCTTATTTTCTTCTTCTTTACATGTAGCGTCTCGGTCGTTATGCCTCCACCCTCTAGGTCTCTCCCAATTGTTGGGGAGGCCAGGAGCTTACTGCACTACGCTGCTCCAATGCGGGTTGGTAGAGATGCAGGTTAGTAGCCAACCCGATATGGGATGTTTTCAAACCACCCATAAGGCCTCCGACCGGGTTTACGACTGCTATCTAAAGATCATCTCCTTAACGCTCATTTAAAAAAGGTCACCGCGTTTTCAATAAGACGTTGGATTCCAAAACCGCTGGATTAAACGGAGTGGCAGATACTAGGGGAGGCCTCCAGCTTCAGTGTTTACAAGTCCAGAAGTGGAGTTGTATGGTACCTACTAATTGTTGAAACAGTTAGTAGGCCTGCTTTGTGGTTCAAGGTAAGTATCTACTTTTAATTATTTTTGGAATGAACCAACACGTGCAGTCAAAGAATGATATAATTTTGAATCTAATTCGCGATAAACAAATCTGTAACGGATATTTTAAGAGTTGTTACAACAAGGTACCTACTGTATTGTCATCTTGGCAATATTTTTTGCATACCTCATGAAGGTAAATATGGCGAACCAAATGTATAAAAACACCTTTTGTAAACACCCATATTTGTGCAAATAAAAGTCTTTGTCTTTGTCTTTGGCTATCTGAGTTTGATTTAGTTATAACAGTAGAGAAGAAAAATGAACGTAAAAAAATAATAAAAACGATGTGTTGTCACGGTTTTCTAGGGTTTATTTAGGTTGAATTTTGTCCCCAAATATTTTCTTTTAATGAGATCAATGTTTATACTCGTACATAACAATCACATTACAAATTAAGCAACGCAAATTGTCATTAATCATGTCATTAGATCCCTTCAAAGATTAATCATTAAAACTTGATGTAAAATAAAAAAAGCATTATACGGAAATATTTATAAATACATCTTAATTTCTCTGTTCGGCTGATCTTTACAACAGCCGAAATGATTTTTCTTAACTTATGTAAAAAATAAAAGTAGGTAATTATATAACTTTAACAAAAATCTATTTATAAGCCTAATTCTTTGCCCTAAGTAATCTTTTCAACATTGTTTAAAAGTCGTGACAAATAATTGTATTATCAAAATGGTTGATCCAACAGCTCGATACAATTCCTCCTAGGCGCATTTCTTGTGATCTATCAAGCAATCACTATAAATAGAAGTGCACTTGGTCTGTCTGTACATTGCTTCACTGACCGAGGCAGGGGCTCTCCGACCCCCACAACCTTAGCCAAAAAAACTTAAACGTCCGTGAAAGTACTGGCAGGTTAGAACAATCTTATAAAAAAGTGACAAAAAGTGAAATTACAATCGATTTTTACGAATTATCGGTTTATTACCCTTAAAAATTAAATTATCAGTTAAAATTTTGTTGATTAAATTTTTATATTTTGAAGTGATTTTTTGAGTGCTAAAAGTTTTATATGTGTTTCAGTTCGACTGACTGAAAATGAGGGCGTTTAGCACGATTTTATTATGTGTTGGTAAGTATGTTTTTTTATTAGTTAAAAAGAAATCTTAAAGAAAAATGAAACAGACATTGAACGTTCAATAAAGTTCAGAGAGCTTTTTGCGTGAGACCAATTAACTCTCCTCTTATGTTTAATGATTTATTATAATGTATAGATATCATTTGGTCAAAGTTTCAACTTTTAATTATTCAAGAATAGGACAGTACAGACAACGTTATTATAATAAGTAAAGCAACAAAAGCATAAATTGTAACATTATGGACCATTCGATAGTTAAAATAAAGCACTGCGATTTCATCACTTCCTCTCCTATTCAAATTAAAAGGAATTATTCTATTTTGATTAACAAAATTAAATATTCACTTACCTAAAGTCAATTTTTCGCGGTCTTCGAAAAAATATAATAGTTTTTTGAATATTTTCACAATGAAAGTTAATATTTTGCGAGCTTTGGCTCTAGGTGCCGGAGTTGCCAGTTTGAGCGACGTTTTGATCTGATAGAATAGTGCTACAGGAGCTCGATTATCAAATTTCCCATTTAAAGTTAAGCCGCAATTTCTTTCCATGCATATTTAAATTAATTTCACATATGTATTTGGTTATAAACTGTGAACATACTGTTGACTGCAATAAATAAATAAATGAACACATAACATGCCAGAGAATATTTACTGAATCTCCTTTGTTTCATATCTGAAAAGTCTTATCAAGTGAACACTGAGAAGTAAAAATACAACATACGCATTTCGTAGCTTAATAGTTTAGCATAATTCAAAGTACTCGATTCAAACTTGAACTCTAGAATGAATAATACTTATAATCGATTGTTTAATAGTCTTTGACAAAAAATGTTTTACGTTACGTGTCGAAAAACTAATAACACGTTATGAATGAGTGTTACGTATGCGATACACGTGCCAAGTATTTATTTACGTGGTCGATGAATCGGAAATATCTAATGGAATGGATTCAGTAGTATTCGGAAGTACCGAAATCGCACGCACGAAAGTTCATGAGCCTTCCTTGTTACATACTGTAATTATCGTATTGAGTAATATCTACTCATTTGACGCCAAGTCTAAATGTTACGTTTAATGTTTATTTTTCTAATGTTTATTTTACTTTTCACACACAATTGTGTTCTTAACTGTATAATCTGATCTATATTCTGGACTCAATTTTTTTTAAATATTGAACTTATAATCAAGCCAAGTACATATGCAGTAAAAATCCAGACAATCCAGTTTATGAATTTCATACACTCTTTCATTTAAATAATAAAAATACGAATTAACATTCCTTTAATTTTGTTAACCAACCATATCGAGAATATAAGATTTTGTTTCTGTTTTCTAGGCACATTAGCTCTAGCCGCAGCAGCGCCCGCGGGCCGAGACAGTTCACCAAAAAGGGCAGAATATGATTATGAATATGACACCTCAGCACAATCATCACAAGCGCAGGAGCCCCAGGAATCAGCCAGCCACTACGACGCTTACATCCAGGACGTTCAGTCTGCAGCGACAGGTGGAGGCAGCAAGAAGGGCTTCAGTCAGGGCAGCGGTCTCAGGACCATCGCTGTGGGCTCAGCCAATCAAGCTAAGACAGCGCTAGGAAACCAGGCCGCCGCTGCCTACCAAGCAGCTTACGTCGCCAAGAACACCCTGGCTCAATCTGCGGCCCAAGCTAGTGCCACGGCTCAGGCTGCCCTTGCCGGTAAACAGGTTATCCTGTCAGGGTTGGAACAGCAAGTCAGAGACGCCAAAGTAGCCCTCCAAGGTGAAGAAATGCAACTGCAACAAGCCAAAAGAGCCGCCCAGTCCGCCGCCCAGGCAGCGCAGCAAGCCATGCACCAGGTAAGATCTTTGATTGTTAAGTATTTTTTTATCGTAAGACTCATTCAGGGTTAGTAAAATTGGCTGCAACCCTTTTTGCGTCCCACTGCTAGGCGCGGGTCTCTCCCCATTATTGTGGACGCCTGGAGCTTACTCCACCACGCTGCTCCAATGCGGGTTGACGGAGATGCGAGTTAGTGGCCAACCCGCTGTCGGATGTTTTCGAACCACCCATTAGGCCTCCAACAAGGTTTAACGACTGTTATCTATCGATAACAACCGGGACCGAGGGCTAAACGTGCCCTCTGAAGCATGGAAACGCGAATGATTTTTTTTCCACTAGCGGTCACCCATCTGAAACCCGACCGCGTCCGTTTGGCTTAGTCACATGGATCGTTTGTGTTCTATTCTAACCGCCGGGCTATGCGCGCTTCGTACGTAGTAAAATTAAAACTTGAAAAAAATAAACAGCAAATTCCGGTAACCAGCGTCATATCTTAGAGGCTGGTCACATTTTTGTAAGAGACAGTCCAGCTTAACCGTATGACAAAAATAAGGTCTAATGCTTAGCTGCTAAACAACTTTCCTTTATCCTAGACCCATTTTAGGTGACAAAATTGCCTATAATAAGAAAGGTAATCTAATTTTAATTAATATGTATTTATGGCATTGATCAAAATGAATGTATTAAGCGACTTGTAACGTGTGAAAGTAAAAAAGGTCCTTGCTGTTAATGATTGAAAAGTAATTCCTAATGAACTTGAAAAGATAACAAAACTAAGTAACTATCTCTTGTTAGCGTCAATAATTACAATTTTGATCATTAGCGTAAATGATCAAGTAATAAATCTACTATCTTTATAATAAATTTCAAGACCAAGTGTAACGGATATTTAATTTAAATTAAATGTTCCAAATATTCGCATTGTTATTGGCTTCTGTCACAATTCGGCAATGACATTTAATAAAACTAAAAGTTGCAAGTGAAAAAAGAGCCTTGTGACTATCGCAACGCTGAAAAAGGTTGCATCTGAAAAAGTTAGAAATTGAGTATTACACCGAAATGGTTACGTTAAAAACTGTGGCCGTCTTGCGTAAACTGCGACACGAGAAAATGTACAAAACGAAGGTATCGATTAATTTACGTAAGGCCTGTTGTAAATGGTTCGAATAGAAAATGAAATTAAGTTCTTAAACATATTTGAATTTTAATTTAGCTATTGATAGCTATTTAGAACAACTACAACATAAATAAATAAATCTATATCGTGCAACCGTGCAAGTATAGAAAGTTTTCATTTTAATACATCATAGTTCAAGTTTATAAACAACGTACCTACTCGTAATATAGATAATAAATGGGCTTATATCAGAATCTCGTAATTTTTAATCAATAGCATTTTGGTGGATAACAATATGATTTAGATATTAGATAGTAAACTTGCGAGTAACATGGATGAATTCCTAGATAGAAAACATTATATCGATGTAAACATTAGGAACACATGTTTGTATGGACTGAGCAATTATTCAAATGAACCGCAAACAGTCATCGCTGAATTTTATTTAAAAACTATATCATTTGAAAATTAAGCGCAAACGTTTTTTTGCGAAACCATTTCCTCACAATAAGTTGCGATAAAAATATTGACTAATATTTCAAGCTTGTTGATCTAATTAAGGAATTCTATTGAAAGTGGACAGTAAAAAGATAATGTTTATTGTTATCAGGGTGGTTTAAGAAATCAGCGTAATGTAGCGCATGAAATGAGAACCACAATGGCCCTTACGTTTTACGTTTCTGATTACAATGAAATTTAATTAAAGCATTACGTCATTTGGGGTAACACTTGCAAACGTTTTATGTACATAGGTACATAGTTACGCGGTAATATTACAGTGATAAATTCTCTTAACCTATTGAAACGTTCTGAATATGTATGTAGATCCGCAGAGTATCTTAGATAGAGATCTTGAGTTCTCATTTTCTTCCATATTATTGGTTAAACTTAATCTTGAGTTTATCACTAATGTTAATATCATGCAGCGCTTTTTATTTTGTTGTAAAATAAGTATGGGTCCGAATTCCATTTTATTCAAATGAAGACTTTGGAGTTCTTAAATAGTTATTTACAAATCCTTTTTAATTGATGGTAATTATAGTAACGACTACTCCGAGGTTTATATCATTAGTATCTTACAGTAATTCATCTAAAATGAAGCTCATAAAACTCAATATGCTTAATCCGTACTCTGACTAACTTCTATAAGTTCTATGAATCTACGAGTATACACTTTATTTTTTCTTTTTACGTTTAGTATCTACGTTTATTTCTCTTTATTTGTCATCATCAGTTAGATAAGGCAGGTTCTTGTGGGGTACGATTAAGTGGGTAGAGTTTTTATTTACTCTTATTGAAATATATTTTATTTTGGGATTTTGTTTGTAAGTAGTAAACCAGTGTTCGGTCTTCAGTTATGGAAAGACAATCATTTGCATTATTTTAACTGCAAATGCATCAGAAATCAAGATGCTTGCTGATCTAATAATTCGAATAATGTCAGTTACTTCAACACTTTTTTCAGTGTTTTCACAGTAATAGTTATCAATCACAATGTTACTTGTACGTAACCCAGAAACTCAGGGAAATATTGTCACGCACCAATTGCTGGCCGTGACATGGTCTTGGTTTTATTTTTATTTGAATTAGACAGTACAATTATTTAGTTTTCCGCTTGATTGTACACACACAAAATTGCCTCTTTACATTATGATAATGATAAAATTAGTTTGATTCTTATCTTCTTATGGTAAGCCGTTACTGCTCGGTAATGAAATTTAAAATCAGAAGGTGTACTCGTAAAAATATCAACAGTGTTATTGTAACAAAAAATAAGACATGGTCGACAAATCGTCTTACGTAATAAATGAATGGCCCCTAACCATACGTAATATGTTTTGTCTAGTTTTTATCAATGCATTATGTTTAAAATATGGTTTAATTTTTTATGATCTTGGAAGAATGATTTTAATTACTATTATCAGCACATATTTGCTATTGCAATAAAATAGCGTTTTTGTTCACTCCTTCAAAAGGCATTTAGTTTCTCTGTAACGCAAATTCAAAAAAATTTCGAAAGCGTTGTTATAGGAAATGTTATTCGATAACCAGGTATTATAGTCATCTATTTCTACTGGTACATTTCCTTTTATTCTCGATGATATAAGAAGTTTTTATTACTCTTTCGATACTACGCGCAAGCATTGACAAATACTAAACTAGGTACTGTTATTTTATTACCGCTATAAGCGTTAATAGCATTTTATTTTTATCTTTTTATTTGATTAATAAGGCTCGGGCTGTATCAGCCCAGGGTACTTCAACCTATATAGATTGTTTGTACCCGTAGCCAAGTTACAGATCACCGTCCAACCCGATAGATTTGAAAAAGGCTAGGATTTTACTGCCAGTGATTTGTTTGCCTTCATCTGGCAGCAGCACGTGCCTCCCTAGATGAATGCTACGCTTGTGGTTTAGCGCACCACAATATAAAAGGAGGTGGCGTGGTGTCTTGCAATAAAAATATTTCATATAACTAGATCTTAACTCATGCATACGGCTTTTTAATTTGTTAATACCTACTATGTATTCCTTCAAGCTTCTTCAATCATTCTTCCTAAAATCACTTCAATTTATTCCTGTAGTATATTCCGGTATCTCTCCTACTTAATAAATTTAATCAAATTTATAACTATTACACAAGTCGATTTTTGTTTTAATCTTTACTGAAACAAATTTTTAATATATTTTTGTTAATGTAATCTTCATAATAGATTTGTTTTTTCATCGCGTACCGGAACCCATCTATCCATATATCAATCAAGCTTTACAAGTCTATTGCTAGACATAGGCCTCCCCTGATGTTCGTTCGATTCTACGCCCTCTGAACCCAACGGCTTTCCGCCTGTGATCTTATTTTGCAACTTTGAGAACCTTTCTTACTCATCAGTTATCGATTTTCCTAGATGAATATTAAGTAAAAATAACTTTCATTCAACCAATAACTTTTCCTCGGCAGGTCGAAAAAATCCAAGCAGCCTTAGACGCTGCGAACGAATTATAGTATACTGACTCAAATATATGCGTTCCTGGTCTGCAGGTGAACGTAATCCAAGCCGCCCTGAACGCCGCCCAGGCCACGTCAGAGAATGCCAATGAGGCAGCGTCTCAGGCGGCTGGTGAACTTGGCGCCCAAACTGCCATGGTAGGCGCGGCGAGACAGAGGCTCCACACCCTGCAGGAACAACTTCACGGCGTCAGAATCGACTTCGAGGCCACGCAGGCCGCCGCTAGAAAAGCTCAGGTAAGCTTGGAAATAGATCTTTTAACTTGAGCCTCTATTTCCGTGTTAGAAATACACGCTTTACAATAATGAGCCTCCGTTTCTGTAACAGAAATAGATGCTCAGGTCAGTTCAGTGGTTTGAGGTAGAAATACAAGAAGGAAATAATATTCTGTATCTTTTTTATGTTAATTACCACCAGTTCGTTACATATTTGTCTAATAGATAATATTATTGGTACTATTTCAAGAAAACATCTTAACTGTTAACATTTTGGTTAACAGGAAACGAGGATGTCCAAGATATACATACTGGAAGACATAAAAATTTCATTGGTTTTCTAAAAAAAGATCATCAAAACTAAATAAATCAACGTCATGCTACATACCTACTGCTATTTAATTCTTACCTTTTCAACGCTACCTTCTTCAATTTCTGCTTACTTTAACAGTTACTTATAGCATGTAAGTTCCTCTCTTCTTCTTCTTTTCTTTTTCTTTGTCTTCATTGTTCATTTAGGTACATTTTCTTCATCTTTTATTTAGATTTTTTTAAGTCCCATTATTTTTATTACTTGTTTTACCAATATTCTGAAATGTGAAATGGTAACACCGAATTTGAAATTATGTTTTCTTTAGCTTAATTCATAACTGTATCTTGAAAATAGCTGACATTTTTTTTCACAGGCTGCAGCTCAACAGGCTCAGGCTAACGCAGCAGAGGCGGCGGCGAAGGCAGCAGCCGCTGGTCTCGGACAGAAGCACGACGCTTCACACGAAGGTACGAGCCATGAAGAGTACGCCGCGGTACCAGAGCAACAGAACGCCCAAGAATATTACACAGTCCAGTCGAACTACCAACACTAGTAGCTAAGGTTTTAGGTGCAACGCTCTGAGCTTCTACTTCTGCTTGTTTATTGATCCTCTGTATCAAAACACTATTAATATAGTTTAAAGTTCAAATGCTTTAGTCTTAAATAATAAGTATGAAACATCACGGTTACAGAGAGGACTAATAAATGAGAGAATTTGAAGTCTCGGATATTGGAAGAATTTTAGAATAGGATTTCAAAATTTTGCAGTTTTGTTAAACTGCATTAAATTTTGCCAGTTTTTTTCCTGTTCTTTACATACCTTGTCTGTTTTGAATCCTATTCTAATTTTTACCAATCTGTAGTTACTGTAAATAAATAATTTTTTACTCAAGTACTTAGATAGCTAATTGCATTTTCATCTATACAAGCGTTGATGTTTATAGTTACTGTTTTATACTCAAATCTAATATTTATTGAAATTTATATAATTAACTTTTTTATTTTTGTATTTTTATAACTTTAAAAGTTATATGGTAAAATAAAAAAGTTCAACGGCACGATTGAGATCGATTAAGTGCGATGTCTAAGCCATGATGGTGGAACAAAAGTTGTATTTAAAATAAACATATTTTTGTTACAGTATTGTCATTTCAATGCGACTTCTGACTGATTCTTCTGAAACTGACTATTGACTTCTTTGACTCTTTCTTTGACTTTTGACTTCTGACTTTATGACATCTCACTTAATCTTAAACTGACTTGCTTGACTAACCCGAATGACTACATAACTCATCCTAACTTAGAATTTAAGCTATATTAATATTATGTTGTTAGAATTATCATAAGATACCTCCATATCCGCCAGAGTCCTGTTGCAGCTAATGTTTAAGAGCGAGCTGAATTTAATACGTTGATGATAGAACTTGTATGTAGGAACACACGACTAAATATTACAAACATCTATCACGAAACGTGATGCATATTTGCTGTTGTTTTATAAAAAGAAGTGCATTATTCTTGACTGATACATTATTAAGAGTTAAATAGGATGGATGAACAAATAATTTCCAAACTTTTAATTACGAATAAAGGACGCCATGTAACGTGTGTAGAATTAGTACTTAATAAGTTGGCAAGAAAAAGCTTTTTTAAGTATAATTAATAGTTAAGCTCCCAAAAAAACAATGGGTTGCACTCCGGTAGTGCCGGCAGAAGTTAAAACTTGAACATTAACGTTGTGCATTTTTGATATTTTGGAATGGTTAGTTAGGGAATAATTTCGCACGAATTTTTTTTATTATCAGTATTATTTTTCATCTAGTATTCTCAGTAGGTTTTCATCTAGTATTTTTACAAAGTACTCACTCATTTTCTTTCACTATTTCTTCGTCACTTTTTTCATTAATAGATGCATAGTAATTAATAGATGTATAGACAGTCGAGCCGTCATCAGCTGTCACCCCTCCGTCTTGGTCTAAGAGCCGGTGAAGATCGACCTTCACCGATCTGATAACTCGATGAGACATATTTTTTATCAAATATAATTTATAAACATACATGCCTATGATATCTTGCCTTTCGAAAAGTGTTCATAGCTATTTTTGATATAGTTAATTTTAATCAATTTTCTTTTATCACCTCACTCTTGTTTATAAATAAATATAATAATAATATTACTATTTATATGTTTATAAATTATACTTGATAAAAATATGTCTCATCGAGTTATCAGATCGGTGAAGGTCGATCTTCCACGTCTCCTCTACTATCTTACGAATTTTCGATCAGGCCACGTGTCCCTGACGCGACTTAAACATTTTTTACCCATCCCAAAAAAAGTGCACGACGCCGCTAAAGAAGTTTTCACTTCAAAAATATACTCTTGACGTAATCCTATAAATATACATCTTTCCTACGTTTATCTGTTATACAACATCAAATTATTATCATCACAATCATGGGTTTGATGAACTAAGTTAGAAGCATAAAATTATGCAACACAGTAGGTATACCTATTACCTAGGCACCCCATCAAGTCTAGTTCTTTGCAGGTAGATAACTCACTCTCAATAAAATGTCTCTATGTCTACAATTTTTGTGTACCTACTTCATTAGGCATACACAGTACTGGATTTACCAAAAGGCTGATTAGGCTGGCGCCTAGGGCGGCAGATTTTGGGGAGCGCGCCGGGCGGCCCATTTGGCTCAAAAATTGTTGTTTCACAAAATTAAAAAGACTCGTAATGACTTTTTTTAGAGAATCAAATTTCAGAGGTCAGCAGGGGGTAGGGAGGGGGGGGGGTTGTGCAAAAATTTAATAGCCTATTGGCGCCAATAAATCCGCCACTGGGGTTGGACCGGACTGCGCAAGAGTGAATTAATTACTCATAACGCATTTTAAATTTAGTACCATTTGTTTTTGTTGCAGAAACAGAGACTTAGTAATCATCATAATTCATAGTACTATATCTTGGTATCACGGCTTATGATGTGCATAGCATTAGCTATGAAGTTATTGTATAGGTTTAAAAGTACCAACCAACCCACTGCCAAATAACTGATTTGGTCTACCCAGAGTAAAGTAGATAAGGAGGAATTAAAGGAGGTTCCATTCACGACGAATTGTCTAGAAGTAAACATTGAGGAACATTAATAAGATGTTTGCGAAGGAGTTGACTGACCACCTTATCTTTCTACAAGACCTCTTTTGGCTTCTCTCGCCTGTGGACGAATCGTTAAAATGATTCGATAAGCGAGCTTTTCCCTTCTTTCAGAGTGGTCCGGCCAAGTCCAGAGTCACCCGCCGGCGACCGCCAAGTTCATCTCGCATCCTTCAAACCAACAGCAGTCCAGAGGATATCCCATAAAACTCCAAAACGATCCTCAAATAGAAACTCCTAAACTGATAGTTCTCGATGTTTCACCAGAATCCAAGCCTCGCCAATTCGTACAAGATAATTCTCTCGAAATCCGGGTCCAACCAGTTACATCCACTTTTGAATCTAACGAATCCTTTGACGTTGAGATACTGAATCCTCAAGTACAACCGCATAAAGTTCAAAATGAACAGACCGTCGAGTTGCTCGATTCACACTCCACGTTAGAAAAATTTCCAGATTTGGAAACCTTTGCTAAGTCCCAAAAATTGTTGACCAATAGCGACAACGCAAATAGAGATGAAGCAGGATTCTTTACGTGGTAGCATCACCAAAATACCAAATAAGAAATATCTTAATTTATAAGGTAGGTTTTATTTATTTATTTATTTAAAGGTTTACCAACGATGGATACATATAAAAACTTAGATCTAAATAGAGAAACAATACTATTGTACTAGCTATGTTCCATCACTTATAGGTAAACACAACATGCGTATACTCGTAAGCAGATGATATGCAATGAAAGCAATAATAATAATAATTACTATAAGAATATAACATTCAATAAGGTTTAAAATAAGAGGGCGGTACAAAAAAAAATATTGAAATGACAGATAAGTTTAAGTTAGGTAATGAATGGCTTAAAATACATTATAAATCTACACTAAAAACAAAGGAGACAAAAAAAAACAGAAAAAAATAACTAAGGAAAATTCTTAATGCTTTTAACCATCGATGTTTTAACCTGTTGTAATTGATGGCTAATGGCAAATGCTAAATGGCATAGTAAGCGTACATAATCTTAATATTTTTATTTATTGATAGGTAAGCCTTCCGGTATTACGCCACAATATTATTATTATTCTCCAATAGATGTAACTAAGAGTCATATTATTTCATAAACTTATCAAATACTACCTTAGTTTATATTTAAGTTAATTATCGCTAAAAAACTAATTAAACGACAATTTCTAAAAGTAAAACCTATCCATAAATAAAATAAAATAAATCCATCTATAACCCCCGAAACCTTGGGCACTAAATTTCTTGAAAATTGTTTGAGCAGATTCCGAAATTTTATATACATAGGTATGTATATACAAGAATTGCTCGCTATTAAATGTAGGTAGGGATTTTGGGAGAATGTGGAACATGTGAGTTAGAGATCAACCTGTTGTCGGATCAGGCCACGGGAAATGCCACTAACGTTCACCCACATTACACTCGACTGCCTTTGTCGCTTAGGTGCGTAAGATTTTACTTTTTTACGCATGCTTAATTATTTATTTTTACACAAGACTTTATTCAACAAATTAACATTAAAAATAAAAAATGTGAACATTTAAAAATGATTTAAGAAACTAATACTAAATAGTAATAATAATAAACTATAACTAAAAATAAAAGTGTAAACTAATTAATGTAAAAAACTGC
Organism: Pyrgus malvae; assembly: GCA_911387765.1. Taxonomy (NCBI): domain Eukaryota; kingdom Metazoa; phylum Arthropoda; class Insecta; order Lepidoptera; family Hesperiidae; genus Pyrgus; species Pyrgus malvae. The sequence goes on along the minus strand of OU426966.1, from coordinate 20,803,734 downwards.
ATCCAAATTACTGTCCTGAGGGTGTGTGCCCAGAAAGCTGGCAACATTACCTATTTGAATAGCCAAAGCTTTTCTTTGACCGAGCATTCTGGTCACCTGTTGCCTGGATCAATCGTCTGGACTTAAGTCTTGTCGCTTAGGTGCGTAAGGTGCTTTTTTACGCATGCTGAATTGTTTATTTTTACACAAGGCTTAAGTTTTGTTTAAGTTTATATGCAGATCTCAATCTCAGATCTCAATTAAATGATTAATGGATTTCCTGATAAAAGTAACTAAGAACACGCAGTAGGTACATAAACAAGTTTAGTACTGATCAATATTTTAAAGAAAAGAGGAGAAAAACGTACGTAGTCAAACCCCCAGATTTCTCTATCCGGCACTCCCAGGAACACGACACATAATTATGTACATAAATAATACAGTGCAACTAACTATCTTAATATTTTAAAAGCCCAACCTAATTTAGTTTAGTTCGAATATGGAGTATTGATAGTGTAGCGACCTTCCGCTACTCATTAAGAGATGGCGCCACGGGTATTCCTGAATCACGCTATCGACGTTTTCTGAATATCCGACCATAACAAGCTCTGAATTGAGTCAGTTGGAGGGTTGGAGCGCAGCCGCTCCCCGGGCATGACCACCTCGCCCGGCGGGAGATCTCCCTTTGCCAAAATAGAAATCTAAAAACACGGGAGTATTAGATACAAGATGCCGCCATTGTGAAAAAATACATATTCAAATCAGGCGGCAATGATTTTCATAGGCTTTTCCCCCATCCCAACATATCTTTAATGTTAGTGAATTTCGAATTTCTTTAAGGGCTTGAGCTCCGTTTTGCGTCCCAGTGCAGGGCACAATTCTCTCCTCGATATTGGGGAACCTGGAGCTTTAAGGGCTTACCTACTTGTATATCTCTAAGGTCATTTACAAAGTAGTTAAGTACCTACCTACTTATGTTGTTGATCATGGCTAGACCTGGCTGAGTTCTCTTATATTCTGTTTCATGATTCGAAATCTGATATTTTTTCAGAAGCGGCTAAAGAAGAACTAGTGGACGAGGAAGAAGAAGACGAAGAAGAAGATTGTGATGAATAAATCATACATCAGAGCCGCCTACCTGATGCCATTGTCGATAAAGTTTAATTTCTGTTTAGATTGTAATTTTGTTTATTAATATTTTAAAGAACTGATGCTTTTAATAAAAAATTAAGTACCCATCTAAAATATTATATGGCTTCCTTTTATTTGAACCTAAGAACTCGCATTTTTAATACTTGAACCTATTACTAAAACGAAGGAATGAATAGGTACAAGCCGTACGAGATAACTATCGGAGAAAATAATGTGCCGATCACTATCTGCTAGTGATTGGCAGATTTCAGATTTCAGCGTAGATCCCAGAAGTAGGTAAAAACTTTGACGAAATCAAATACTTCAAATAGATTATTGACAAAATAATACATATATATTCTCTGATAATTCACACCTACTTATCTTCTCTGAGATTTCTCAATACAAGTCACTCCTGGTCCATTGATTATGTTTCGATAAATAATTTGCTCTTGATGACAATATAACTTTAATAATAACAATATTAGCTGTTGCTAGTCGTCCGGTAATCGGACATATAAAATAACCTTAGTCGTCCGTAAAATTTCCATTATGGACCGTCGATTTACACATTTTTTTTTTGGATCCATTTTCAATTCGAGCGCCATCACCTAGAATAGTGTTTCCCAAACATTGCTCTGCCATGACCCGGTAATTTTCCCACTACTCCTCAGTGACCCACTCAATACTTTTAGACCCAAGCTGGTTTCCATCAGATAAAATAATACATATTTATTAATAGTAAAATGGTTTGATCAATACTATACACTTTGGTATCGCCAACTTAATCTCTCTAAATTTTTGTGCGAAGTATGGAGCTGTTGCTTATTTTTTACTAAAGAAACCGAATTCGGGGAAAAATATGAAAGTTTTATCTTAAGGTATCATCCTAAGCCGACTTGAAGTGGGACCAGATCCCACTTCAATTCTTATAAATTTATTATTAACCAGTGTTGAAAAGCCAGCTTCACATTTATAAGTTGTGACAAAAGGAACTGAAAAAGTTATTCCGCTTACGAATATTTACTATGCGTCGATTAATTTAAAAACAAGACGGGACTGTTGCGACCCGGTATTTTATTTTGATGGCCCGGTACCGGGTCGTGACCCGGCAAATGGGAAACACTGACCTAGAAAATGGAAATTGGAATTTTTTGTAAATAATTTGCAAAGAACTATTTATTTTTTATCGATACGACATGTAAACTATACTGCCAGCTGCCAGAGTCAATTAAAAAAGTAAAAAAGATACCAATTCCATCCATCCATCCCTTTTCTCTTATATGTCTGTATTAGATTCTTAAAATATTTGAAAGTAGGATTATAAAACTTTTATCCCACTATCAAGAAACTTGCATTACGGGGAAGTTGGAAAAGCATCAAGGTATGACAGGTATGACACCCGTCAGAGGAGCGGCCTTTAAAATACGGGCGAACCCCTCGTCCCAACGTGCATGCAAAATGTGCCTTCTAGATATACAACTAGTATGTCTGTGTGTGTCGGTGTCAGTGTAGACGGTGCATAGAAAATGACGTTGTTAATTGAAATTGACATATTTAGAAATGTATGCGTCTGTAGCGATGAAAGAATATTTGTGAAAGTGTGACAAAATTAAAATGTGTGTGTTCTTTCCCCGCACTAGATTTGGGACAAAAATTATGTATCGAAGCGAGGGGCTATGCCGTCTCTCCTGAAGTGTGAGTCAGTAACTTTGATGCTCTAAGGAAAAGACATGTTGTGCTCTTGTTTTATTTTTACTTTCTTTGTGTATTCTTGAGTTATATCGGATCGGATAAATTTGATGGCATTTTGTTCGATATAGGTTAATTACAGTGCACAAATGTTGTGAAGTAAATTAACAGAGCGAAAATATTTTATTTCAGCTTGCCTCTAAAACTCCATTGGACACGTTCCGGTAAAGAAGCCATCGCTTTACTTGAATGTCTGACTGACTTGACTGACTGATTGTTAACGACTTACCTACTGATTTACCTATTATTACTCGTCCAGTTTCACCGAAACTGGCAAAAAAGTGATGCAAAAATTATATTTGACGCTGGCAATATGAAGAATTTGCGATATATAATTGAAGAAAAAAAAACTTGCATCAATGACAGATGCTTGTCATGGCTTGTCACTTTGGCGTTGACGTTTATTTTTTTTTTCTTCAATATTATGGCATCGCAAACTCTGCATATTGCCAGCGTCAAGTATAATTTTTTGCATCACGATTTTGCCAATTTCGGTGAAACTGGACGAGTGATAATAGGTAAAGTCAGTAAGTCGTCAGACATTCAAGTAAAGCGATGGCTTCTTTACCAGAACGTGCCCAATGGAATTTTGGAGGCAAGGCGAGAAAACCTATTTCCGCACTGTTATTTTAATTCACAACACTCGTGCTCTATATTAACCTATATTGAACAAAATGCCATCAAATTTATCCGATATAACTCAAAAATACACCAAGAAAGTAAAAATAAAACAAGAGCACAATATTGTCTTTTTCGACTTCCCGCCAAAAACCGTTCATATAATTTTTAAAGTGTCAGCCCATAAGATAGAGTCATTCTCAGGCAATGAGTAACGAATCCCCCTTACGGCATCTTACGGATATCAAAGTTCTCAGGAGTCATTGATGTCATTAATGTCATTATCAGAGTGTCAGGTCAGCCCATAGAGGTAGGAATAAAACATAGAGAGGCCCTATTCTACTATATCTATAGGAACAGCACGTTATACAAATATCTGTTTAATCGACACAAACATGACAAATATCATGCTGTCTCTTTTTAACTAATGGATGGCTGCGATCTATCGATGCGTATTGTATGGTTGTGTATCGATACAAAATATCGATATATCGCATTGCTTTGTATCGATACATCATAATATCGATTCTTATCGCGCATCTCTAGCTGAGTGAGCCTTTTCTTTGCGAGTTTTGGCGGGAAGTCTGAAGGGACAAGTTGTGCTCTTGTTTTATTTTCATTTTCTTGGTGTATTTTTGAGTTATATCGGATAAAGTTGATGGCGTTTTTTTTGATATAGGTTAATGACAGTGCACGAGTGTTGTGAAATAGAATAACAGTGCGAAAACATGTTTTTTCGGCTTGCCTCCAAAACTCCTTCGGACATGTTCTCGTAAAGTAGCCATCGCTTTACTTGAACATCTGACTGACTAGACTGACTGATACCTGACGACTTACCGATTTATTCTACGATGCAGAAAGTTACTTGACGCTGGCAATATGCACAGAGTGCGATGCCATCATTTAATAATGAAACGAAAATATTGAATGGCTGCAAGGATTTTATCCAATGCCGTAAAATGAATTAAAAAAAAAATACCTTTTCTTTGCTTTGCACGCACACATAAGTGAGTGAAGTGAATGAAGTGAATTAAATTTGTTTTGTCCACATGTAAAATATTTATAATTACCGTATAAAAATGTCTGTTGTAAAGAAAAAGAAGCATGTATCTAAAAAGAACAAGAAAGCTTGGCGCAAATACTGTGATATCAAGGATGTCGAAGACTTCTTGGAAGACCAGCGGCTAGAAGAAAGGCTAGGGTAAGGTTATGTGTTAACGTCAACAACATGTGATATTTCAAGAAAATTGTAAATCTTTTGCAAAATAATAAATGTGGCGAAGATATTTAGTGTTTAATATTTAAAAAAATGTAGGTATATCCGATACTCATTCTCGTGATTGAGAAGTAAACATCCATCCAAACAAATTTTCACATTTATAATTTTAGTAAAGATAATTGTAGTGCCTTTCCTTGGTAAACTGTGCAAAAACTAAAAAAAAACTGTTGTTTGTTATTCTTTCAGTAAATTTGACTCTAAGCCGAATGAAGAATTGTTCGTGATAGACACGGCTGGGGATGAGAAAGGTCCTGAGGAAGAGCCTAAAGTCCTGCCCATCTCAGCAAAAGTTTTAAAAAGAGCGCGTTTGCCTCGTACTCCTAAATGCTTTGAAATTCTGCTGCCTACATCTCAGGTAACAACAACTATAATTAATATTACCTTAATAACATTGACCTTAATATTGATAAAAAGATGTATGTGGACATTCTATCAATTTCTATCCTTTTATCCCTTGTATATGTAAGAGTTAAGTGACAATTTTGGATCGGCTTTAGTAATCGGCAGCACGAATATCAAAGTGATTTTAGTCTTAATCGATAGGTAATGATGCCCAAATTACAACCTAGATTTGCTTTTTGCGCGGAGATGCGTAGTTTTTGAATAATCTTTATTTTAAATTTTGAGGTTAAATTCGAAATAACATGATAGAAAGAGACGGTGAATGCCAAAATATATGACGAAATATAGTGTTGTCTCTGTCGAAGTCGGATCGTATAATCAGGCGTATAACATTACATCTAGCCGGTTCCTAAAACAGGGCGTTCTGTATTGTGGCGGGTCCACAATTAGCCGGGTTGTTATTGCGATATGTTCTATAATATGGCGGCTCACGTTTATCCTCATTGTAATGAAGCCTCGTAACGTAAGTAACCCATCCTACTTTTGACCGCACTAGATGTTTCATAATGGCCACCCATCCTACCTTTGATCGCACTCGATACTGCTTCGCTTCATTAACACCCATACTTCTTATGACTGCACAACATGTTGGTTAATGACCACCCATCCTACTTTTGACCGCAGGTGTCATTGAGCTAAGCAATGTCCCTGAAGCACATTTTCACTATAATTATTTATATTCGAAAAATACCCAAACCGAATCAGAGCACCCCACTATCCACGTGGTCTTGTCTGTACTACCCCTAGAGTGTATATAAAAAGCCGGAGGCGCGGAGGGAGACCGCCCGCTGTAGGAAAGCGCAGGCATCAAGAGAGCCGTAGCGGCTGAGGCTGGTCGCCGAAGGCGACCAAAAAGCCGAAGCTGCAAAGGCGAGCGCAGGTGCCGCGCTTTCTTACGCTGGGGCGGAAGGAGTGGTCTTCCCGCAGCGCCGGAGATGTCACAAAGCCACTTGTTTTATTACATTATAAAGGCAAAAAGCACCGAGCAGTTTCACAGACCTCAAAACTAAAAAATTAAATATCTCAAAAACTACGCGTTTCCTCGCCTCCCCCTTGAGGTGGGGGGTTCCTACACCTCCCCCCTCCCTCCCCCTTTCCCCCCTCCCCCCTCCGAATGCTGCCGATTACTAAAGAAACCCCACAATTTTTTTTATCATTTTAATTTTTGATTTATTCTTATTTATTTTCTTTTTTGATGACCTGCGTGGCGTAATGGTTACCATGCTGGACTGCCGATCGGAGGGTCACTGGTTTGATTCTCGGTGAAACAGAAATTTGAATGATGAGTTTCAATTTCTGTTCTCAGTATGGTTGTTTGTGTTTCAGTCTTTGTGTGTGTCCATGGCACTCACGACACAGGGTATGACTTCCCTACTGTGAGGCTATGAGTATGAGTGTGAAACATTAACTAGGCTGTAAGCACTGACTTGTGGCCTTTGCTAATGAAACTTTTGGCTTTTGCAAAGAATTAGGAGTTTTACATCTGCCAGGCATCCATTTTTTATTTATGTCACAGGTCCAAGATCCCAATGCAAAAAGAAATGTTGTGAATCCAATAGGCTCCAAGCCAACTGCTTTATCAAAGGTGACACAAAAACGAATAATAGAAAAAGGGTCTCTTCAGAAGAAAGTGGAACTAGCACGAAAGAATAGAAAAATTGCACTAGAAAAGAAAAGGAAGGAAAAGCAGATTCGACAGACCTTTGACAAGAATCTATGGGGCGAAGACAGTAAGTCATAAAGTTATATGCTAAACCCCTCTATTGTAGACCTTGTTTATTGAGTGTAGTGGCATCCAACTGCTGGATACAGATCTTTTTTCATTATTACCCTATTCCAATGTGGACTGGTCGAGTTGTGGGTCAATGGCTGACATTCTGTCGCATGTTTTCACTCACACAATCACTGCCTATCTATTGATAACAACCAGGACCAAAAGTTTAACGTGCCTTCCAAAGCACGGAAATGCACACTTTATTTGCCTGCAACAGCCACCCATCAAACACAAGACTGCTTAGTTGCATAGATTTATTACTATCTCATCGTTAGTGTCAGCTGCTGCTATGCGCACTTCATTTAAGTGTAGTGGACTGTGTCCTAAATCCTTCTTAAGCTGTCATTTCATCTGAAACATTAATTTTATCTTGTGCTTGCAGTTCCTGAAGAAAAGGGCATCCCTGCCACTCTTTGTGATGAGTTTATATCGCCAGAGGCGCAGTTACATAATGTACCGACTACGAGAAGGTTGCGTGCGAAGCCACCACCGCCAAAGACTGTGGTGACCAGGGCCGCAGTGGAGGCACCACATCCTGGTGTCAGCTACAACCCGTCATACCAGGTATATTTAAGTGAGATGTTATATTGTAAGCTTAAGATCGACAGATATTTTGAACTGGTGAAAAATTCTAAAAGACATGAAACTGATCCCCAATCCTAGATCTGGAAATTAAAAAATAAATTAATACTCTTTATCTGCCCACCATAACAGAATTAAAAATATAAAATTTTGTGTTTGGTACTATAGAAATTGGCCATCTTATCGCTAAACTGTGATTTCTCCCAGGCAACCATTTACATTGGAAATTATAATAAAAAAAATGTACTTCAATAGAAATCAACAGTTATTAGAATATATGGCTAAGTATAATAGCAAGTGTATTTTTATGCAAATCCTTGGGTCATATGTGGATGAAGTAGAGAATGAGAATGTAAAAAAAAACTAATTATATGTTGTGAGCTTCCTATATGCCACTCAGCTATAGCGTGATGTTATAAAGCCTGAAATGTTACTTGATAAATGTGCAGTCCAACACAAAAGGTATCATTAAATTCCAACCTAATTAGTTCCTGAGATTAGCACTTTTAAACAAACAAACTGTTCTGCTTCCAAATATTAGTATAGAAGAGAGAAATATTTTAAGGACTATATTTGTATACAGTTATAATATTTAAAATAGGAATGACTATTATTTTCAAATAGATAGTTGTTTCTTTTTATTATTTTAATTTTTGAACACACTATATTGCATTTTAATATTGTTCACAGGAACACCAAGAGCTGCTCCAAGAAGTAGTGCAGCATGAACAGAAAATGATAAAGCGAGAGAGACATCTACACAGAGTCACCACAGGAATGTTTAGCAAGGTGACTGCTGAAGAGAAAGAGGTGAGGATATTGCTTTCTTTTTAACACGCTTATATTAGTTTGACCTGTATGTATGTATATATGTAACAGAATCTTTTAACTTCATTTTCACCTACTTCTAAGCATCTGATTAATCTGAAAATTTGCACAGGGGTCAAGGGCCGATGACAATGCAATAATATGAAGAAAAAAAAATCCAACTAAAAAATTAAAAATAAATAATGTAGACTGTAGTACAAACTAAAAAGTAAACAATTAAAAGAAAACGTATTTTACTGTAAAAAAAGTGTGGGGTACTTTTTGAGATACTATTGACACCATGCACCCCACATTTTTTTTACAGTAAAATACATTTTATTCTTATTTTTGACGTGATAACGTCTTTAAAATCGTTTTAGTCGGGTGACATGTTCAGAAACTTGTGTCACACCAAAACCTCACGAGCGCGATCGCAGGTATAACGAGAGAGAGACGGACCGATCTCCCGTCTCATCTCGAGCGCTGCCAGTCATTCCGTGAAACTTGTCACGCGGAATCCTCACGAGCGGAGGCTGGCATAGCGTTCGAGTGAGTGGACCGATCTTCCGTCTCTCTCACTCTAGCGGCATACAAACGAATGGAGTTTTTCTCGTGCGGACGTTATCACGTAAACATCTCGATCGTAAACCTACTTTACAAACAATTTGCCGTTTTTTTTTTACTTTTTAGTTTGTATTTTCACAAAAGCATGTTTTTTAGTTTTTTAAACTACATTATTTTTTTATTAGCATTATGATATCCGACATATAGTATACCAAGTTCTAACCCCAGCACACACCTCTTAAAACAAATATGTTACGTGTATACTGATTGCTGCTCCACAGTGAGGGAAAACATTGAGATATATAATTACGATGTTTCCGTCATACTACATGTCTGGGGTTACATATAATTTGTTTAAAGCTATGATATCCACCAATCCGCACATAGCTTCGCTTTCGAAAGGAGACCTGTGTCCAGCAGTTGGCATGGAAAGTGTTGAAAATAAAATATTAAATAATGAAGCAGGCAAGCTTGCAGGCTACATCTACACACAACTTTAAGCAAACCTGAAATTATGCAGTATCATTGCTATCTGCTATGTGTATCAGGCTTATGTAAGTCTGGCCAGCAACTGAATTTACCATCATTTTTGCAGAAGAACAGCACATTTTTAATGATAAAATTAATAACACTGGGCACTCATAATCTCACAACAGGCCTGTATTGCAGGTGCCAAGACATAAATACCTATATGAGCAGATTAGACTCCGCTAACCGCATGGTTCTTCTACAATCCTCTATCATTTTCAGAACCAATGGCGCGAGGAAATGAGCTCTGGCTTACCGCAGCCACACAAGCCTTCAACAGACACCAAACCGGAGCCTGGCTCAGAGTCCGATGGCGAGTACAAGGCCGTCAATCCGCCCGTCAAGAACAAGAAGAAGGACCACAAGGCAAGAAGAAAACAGCGTGAAAGACTTGAGGAGAAGGAGAGATTGAAGAGGGAAAAGATTGAAAAGAAGAAAATCACTGATTTGTACAAGTAAGTGATGATACTCACCTGTCAATGATAACCTGCAAGTCTTTTTGTGTCCATTGCTTGGGCATGTATCTTTCCCCATTATTAGTATGCCTGGAGCATACCTCGGCACCCATCCTACACCTGGCAGCGCCCGAATCGCTTGCATTCTGCGCCCGTTTGGTTTAGCTTCATAGATCACTTGCGTTCTCTGCCAGCTGCCGGGCCATGCACGCTTTTTTGAGGTTCGTTGTTGTGCGACACACATAAAGCTAATGAGGGTGCTGACATGTTTATGTGAGACAGAATTTACCAATTTGAACCACGAATTGAGAACCCTTATCTAATCTTTATTTCATTGCTAATACTTTATTGTATCTTCCACCAGGCTCCGTAAGCTCCAGTCGTCAATATCAAAGAAGGAAAGCCGTCAGTCAGAGTTGCGAGCCAAGCGCTCGTCCAAGCGCCTGGCGGCCGCGGAGACCGCCCTGCCTGCGCTGAATGCACACAAGACACCCATCAAGGAACCAGACTTTGTCGACCCCGCTGCGCTTACTGGGGACCTTAGGAAGCTGTCGGCTAAGAGTGAGTATGGCTGCTATCATTGTATTCCTTTGCCGAGCGTAGACACGTACCCATAATTAGGGAGGCCTGGATGTTTTTAAACTGTCCATAAGGCCTTCAACAAGGTTTATTTCGATAAAAACTTGGGACAACGGCTTAACATGGCCTCGGAAACACGGAAACGTGCATGAAATTTGCCACTAGCTGTAACCGATGCTGGACTTTGTAGTTCCCTTGTTCTATGGTAGCCACAGGACCATGCGCGCGGCAGAGTACCACTTTGCAGCCCATGGCAAACCTGAGACTGGCCTAAGGCCGTATGCATTTGTGCTACCTCTCGTGCCATGTTCGCCTCTTTTTTCCACTAAAACTCAGTATGGTATTGGAGTACCAAATCAATTGAAATACTTTTATCGACCTCTCATACTGTGCCATCCTCATACATTTTGTGTGAGAAAACTATAGTCACCTACAGTTTAGTAATTTATCAATAGATTTGAATGGCAATAAAAATCACGTACAAAATGAATTACCAAATATCCTGCCTTCCAAACGTGGTCTAGTGAAAACTTTTTAAGACATGCATTTAGATTTTTTTGTGCATACTGTTCAATACCGTATACCGTATTCCCGGCAGAAATGGGTACTTCCCTGGTCAAAAAACAAAAATTCTTCCACTTATAATTGTTTTACCTTTCCAGCTAACCTTCTCCGGGAGCGCTTCGAGTCACTGCAACGCCGCGGTGCCCTCGGCGCCTCCAAGCTGATGATGAAGAAGAAGAGGAAGCTGAAGAGCTACTTCAAGCCGGGCCACAAGGTCACGGACCAGGAAGTCGAGCGGTACATGAACAGGAAAACCAAGGAGACGAAGAAAACCAAGCTCATAAAGAAGTAACATGTAGTTTATGTGTACAGTTGGAGAATAAATTTAAATTTATATTTTACCGTGTGTTTTGTTTTGTACTTCAAATTTTTTTAAAGTCAATGAGCTGCCATGTGGAATTAAATGGACCACAAAGCAGCATGTGCAATACAACGTATTAACGTACAACGTAATACTCTTGTGTTTGTGTGATGTTCTGTGAAGCACATATTTAAAACACAGGTACATTATAGAAATGAAATTAGGTAGGTTATAGTTACAGTCATTCATTACGGGTAACTTTGAATTGACGTTTAACTTTGAACAAAGTTGGAAAAAAAGATTTAACAATTTATTTTTATTTATTTACTTTTTGATATTATTTCAATATAATAACTGTGTAAAATGGATTGCCAAAATGTTTTTGTACCAAATGAAAATTAAAGAAATAAAGTGTGAATGCCATAATTCTGAAAATTCCCGCCTTTTCCGTGGTTAAGTTGCTGGAAGTTTTTGAGCTCTGATTTGGAATCGTAAACTAGTCCATTTTGATTCATATGGCAAAACCAAGCTATTTGTTACTTTTTTACGTCAGTGTAGATGTCATTTTTATAGATAAGGTTTTTAAATTTAATGATACCTTCTTTTTGTTTTACCTAAACCTTAAAATATTAAGGTTTTAAACATTCTAAAAAAAATTATTCAAAGCAAATTCAAAGTTACCCAAAAGTCATGATAACTTTGAATTCGAGTTTTAGGGGAAATTATGGGTAGTTCTGTTGTTTCTTCCGCAAATTTATTTTGTTAGACAGAAAAACCAACTCAAAAGGACACTATTCATTCAATAAAATAAAGGTGTCATAAATAGAAATCAGTTTTAATAATATAAATAATGTAAAAAATGTTCAAAGTTACCCGAACTGTACGTAGTTGACGTCCACTAAGAACGGATTTTGCGACACGGGCCGGATTATGAAGCTATAAGGTCTCTCACAAGTTTGTATGAAGAATTTTTTTGCTACCCAAACTAACGTAATTGTGTAAGTTTTTAAAATTAATAATAAGCAGAAGGAATGAAAAAAAAAGTATATTTTATACAAAATTTATTACAAAAATAATCCTTACAATATTTTACAACTAGACATAGCTATAGTATATTACAGTTACATTGATTGGCAGTTTAACAATAAAATTAACTAAGGCAGTAGGTAACTCAGGATTTGAGGCAAAAACTAATTTACAAATTTTCACCTTCGCCGAATATGCTATACTTGGCAAGTAACACGATAATAACAATGGTAAATAAATTAACTAAGTAATCCTATAATACGAAATTAATACTAACCTTCTAAAACATATAACTACTAGGTCATTTTTGCAGCAAAATCTTTATTATTTAAATGGAATAGTAGACAAGTATGTAAATCACCTCTTGTTAATGGTCGCTGCGACCTATGAACATCTACACGCAACCTCAAGCAACATGCAAGATGGTCGCCTCATTTCAGTCTGACCGACTACCACACCTTTCCATCGAAACAATAGAATGGCCGCAGTGGTGGTAATTTTCCAGACGAATCGTGCATCGTCACCGATTTTAACACCAATTTTTAATTATATGCTACATATATCCAGATGCTACAAATTTTGATAATTTTTTATATGGAAATCGATAAATGGAAAGGCGCTCCACTGTATAAGTTTCATCATATACCTACTTAAAATTTCTTCGATAAAAGTTGTATCAGATTTTATAGTTTATTGAAGGAGATATTAATGGCGTCGGTATGAACTTAAAGTACGCGGCTATCTACAATAAATCACATTTACAGTTTTATATTTAGGGTTCTGTGTGCTGCTTATATATACAAATTTTTGGTTTATAATGCTAAATGTTTACCTCACGAAATTGTTTCTTTATATCAATAATTTCATAACAATATTATAATATTTAAATAAGTAATTAACAGAAATGATAACAAAATCATACATATTATTTTTATTAATATTTCAATTCGCCGATGTCCAATAATAGACACATCGTAAAACCTCCAAAAATCTTTCATGTTAAATCAAATTGCCCTAAAACTTTGAACCCTAAATATAAACAAGCATTACCAATAACGTAAACCTACTTTCAACCCCATCTCGCTGCTATTGTGTATAAAGATCGTAAAAGTTCGATTGCTCTCGTGTCGGATTGTGCTTTTGTATCTGCTCCCTGAGGAGCGACCCTGGCTTCCGCAACAGGCCTATCTATAGGCGTTCGTGGTTCTTCTGTAGTTGTTTTAGCCTGAAATCTCCTTCCACCCCTCGATCTGACGGTAGTTCTTGGACTGAAAGTCGTTGTCACTTCAGTATCTTCTGTTTTGGAGGCCTCCGTTGTTGTCGGATTTGATAAAGAATTAACCGCCTTAGGATCTATGTTTAAGCTCTTTCCACGTCTAAAGTTTTCACGTACAGGTATTCTATCCATTCTGCGCTGATAAACTGTCGTCTTGATTTCTGTGTCCGATGCCGTCGTTTGTGTATCTGCTAATCCCTCTTCTTGCGCTATTTCGTCCATATCTTTCTGAGAAACTGCCATCAGAGCTTCTAGAAGCGCCTTTTTGGACGCTTCAGCAGTTGAATTGTGATCGTCATCGCATGTTTGGACTAAAAGAAGTATCAGTCTCTTAACAGTCTTAGATTTCGTCTTCTTCATAACGTTCATAAGTTTTTCAGTCGTGGTTGAATTCATGCCACCCATGATTTCTTTAGCTTTTTCAACAACTGTGTCGGCTATAGTTGTGAAGTCTTGAGCTGCTTCTGTTGAAGTGGAATCTCTCAATAAGCGACCTATTCTTTCTTCCCTGTGATTGCCAGCTGTGCTTACTTCTATATTTGCAATGTTAATTGTTGACGATGATATTGGTTCTGAAGTGGTATATTGTGTTGTGGGAGTAGTGGCTGTATTAAATGCCCATGTATTGGTTTGTTGTGCAATCTGTGATAATCCTTGTTCTTGCCCAGAAGGACTTAATCCATCATTAAGCGTAATAGGATCAACAAAAGTGCTTTGCCAGTTTTCGTAAGTTGTTGGCCATTGGAAATTTGTAGTTTTGTCGCTATCTGGGGAAGTAAAGATGCTACTTAAAATTGGGGATATAGTTGTTAGAGACTCAGTTTGATCCTTAGCCGTAGTGCTCGGCTGGGTAGTAGTCTGTAAAGTAGTCGTTTCTATGTTTGATAGAGTTGGCGCTTCTAAATCCTCTGAAGGTTTTTTAATTGTTGTTTTTTCTTCAATTTTCAGTTGCTTACCTTGTCGGACGTTATTATTTTGAGGTGCGATAAATGATTGACTATGAGCTCTTTGTAGTTCCTCTTCATTTTCCAATTCTACACTGTCAGTTTCAGTGAAGTATACGGGTGTAGTCGTTGGCACAGTGGTGGTTGTTGTTCTAATTTTTTTGCTTTCAAATGCGGGAACACTAGGTGCCACTGTTGATATATCGATACCCCAAGCGGTAGGTAGGTTAGTTACTTCTACGTAATCATTCAAAGGTTTAGAATTGGTCGGTGCAACTTCTGTTCCATAAGCTGTATTTTCCAATGTTAGCTTATTATTTTGGAATCCACCGTATCTCGGGAACGTGTAGCTGTCTGTAGTGACGCTTTCCCTTGGGGTGTTGCTAAAAGTATTTACATTGACAGCTTCTGTGTTAGTATATGGCAGCGATGTAGTTAAAGGTTCTCTAACGGGAGGCGCAGTAGTGTACGAAGCTGAAATTCTTCCGCAACATCTAAATGGATTTCTGAAAGTAGTTGTGGAATATGAAGGTGTAATTTCAGTGGTTGTACTTGTAGTTGTAGGTGGCCTTACTGTAGTAGTTGGAGTTTGTATCAGATTATAATCGGCAGCAACATTTAATGCCTTACCCTCTCGAAGTGTATTGATGTGTTGTGTTTTATGATCATCTGAGAAACCTAATATTTCGTCATCTTCTTCATTAACAGTTGTTGTTGGTTCTGTGTTAGATGGTTCTTCAGTTGCAATGAGCATGTCACCAAATGAGGGATGAGTAGGTCTTATATCAGACAAAACTTTTCTAAACTGTACAGGGTCTTGTAAATATGCAGAAAGGGCGTGCGTAAACACTTGTGCTAGTTCTCTAATTTGAGGTGAAGTAGCGAGAGGATTTTGACTCATTTGCACTGATAAGTCCTCTGCCAATTCATTATACGTACCGTTAGGATCTAGTCTTAGCTCTTCTAATAGTTCTGAATTACTACCACCTTGTCCAAACAAACTGCTGTATTTGTTAATTGTTTGTCTGCTGAATAGAGGAGGTAAACCGTCCTCTATAGCTTCATATTCATCGAAAGCAGGAGTTGTAGTATCGTTTTCGTCAGGTGGGGTTGTAGTAGATAAATTATCTAACGCTGTAGCATAGTATATAGCTAGAGAGTGAAGAGTCTTGGGAGTTAGTGACGGTGGTACGACTAAACCGGGTCTATTAGGCTGGTCACCATAATACTTTTCAGTTAAAACAACTCCATTCGTTGGTTGCGTTGGTCCAAATGCATCTAAATTTAGTTTTCTCATGAGCCTCTCTCTACGTTCCTGATAAGAAGGTCCAGTTGTGGTCTCCGACACTTGATTTGTTGTAGGGTACGTATTAAAACTGTCGGCTGATGAGGTATCGGTGTTCAGGTCATCTCTTGTTGTTAGTGGTATTTTAGTGGCAGATTCAAAGTTACTTTTGCTATCGATAGTTACTTTACTTATACTTTTTTCATAATTTTTTAGTTGATCGCTTCTGGGAGTAGCCTCGGCAAGATTTTCGGTTGTAGTTGCTAATGTTTTGTTTCGTTCTTTTTCAAGGAAATCCTTCAATAGAGATACGCCAGGTCTTGTATAAGGTTCATGTCTAGATTTGATGGTCGTTATACTTTTACTGTAGGGAACGAGAGTCGATCGCTTTGATGTCGCCTCTGGTGTGTATTGAACCAAGTGCTTATCACGAATATCATAAAGAGTTGTAAGGGTAGGACTACCTTTAGATTTACTCGGCTTTGAATTAAGATTAGGATTGTATACTGGGTAAGGTTGGTAGTTTTTGTTGTTAAAGTCTTGGAAATATTGCCTGTTTTGATTATGAGCAAAGGAGGCTGTTTCGGCTGCGACCTGCATTTCCTTTATACTATTGTAGTCACCCGCAGGTATAGTTGTTCTGTGGGTAGTGAAATCATATGACGGTACAGTTGTTTTAGTGGGAAGATTACCGAAATTATTTGCTATAAGTTGAACTAAATTCTTTCTTCTCTTTTCAAAAGCGGTTGTAGCTTGCGTCCTTTGTGTGGGGTTGATATCAAATAATGCTTGGTAACTTCTAGATGTGGCTCTTGCGGTTGTGGCTGGAGCGTCATTCTGGAGTCTTTGTCTATGTCTATGCAGTCTTTCGGTAGTGCTGGGTACATTTACAGGGGTTCTCCGGGATTCGGCTCGTACGTTGGTGTCTGTGCCAATTTGTTGAAGATCTGGGTTCTTGCTGAGTTTCGCCGAGATCTTCTGCGACTTCTTCTGTTCATTGGAATAGTACTCGACGCTGGACTCGTAGAGGGCGGGCGCGGAGGCACAGTCCACCTTGAACCACCAGTCACAAATTAGATGCGACTGGCTAAAGATGGTGCCGTTTGGACACAGGAACGAGATTTTGCGGGATGTGTCACAGATGTGGAATACCTGGAATGAAACAAGACAAAACTCAATAATAGATTCCATTAATTATCATTTACGGAATTTAATGGTATTTTTAAGCCAGTTTCAACAGTTTCTTCCAGGAAGTTTATTTTTCTGTACCAGAAACTTATATTGAAACTACCCTTCCGCCAGCGACTTCGCCGGCGTGGACCCATT
The DNA here is from genome assembly GCA_911387765.1 of Pyrgus malvae. Taxonomy (NCBI): domain Eukaryota; kingdom Metazoa; phylum Arthropoda; class Insecta; order Lepidoptera; family Hesperiidae; genus Pyrgus; species Pyrgus malvae. Next base: position 20,786,562 of record OU426966.1, on the reverse strand, counting down.
TTATAGGTTCCCGTAGGATAAAAACCATCCTATGTCCTTTCCCAAGGTCCACTCTATCTGTATTCTAAATATCATTAAAATTGGTTCAGTAGTTTAAGCGGGAAAACGTAGCAGACAGACACACAGACAGACAGAGTTACTTTCGAATTTTGTATTAGTAGTGGCTTGCATGCTCGTCAAGTTTCGCTGAGATTTTCTCCTGTTCATTGGAGTACTTAGTACTCGACGTTGGATTCTTAGAGGGCAGGCGCAGAGGCACAGTCCACCTCAAATTTAAAAATGTGTGTACCTGGCAATCGGTCTCCAGATCGGCGTAGTATCCTGTAGGAACGTTCTTGCAGTTGAAGCCAGTGTTGGGGATGTTGGGAAGAGCTGGGAAATCCACGCCCGCTTTGCCGATCACGCCTAGAATATAAAAGTAATACATTGAGTTACTTGTTTAATCTTTTCTACAAGTTAATAAAGAAAGTTGCCATAAAAAACGTTGGTTGTTTTTTTCGGATGGTACCTACTTAAGTACTTAATAGTATTTCAGTACTTTTTTCAATTTTATCGCAGGTTTGTGATGTTTTTTAAATACATATATATAGCTTGCATCAGGCCTCCCATTCATGGTGATAATCTTAACAAATGAAAGAATTATAGTAAACGTTTTCGAGTTGCTGAATGTAGGAAAAGTAAATCTTGTCGGAAGAACGGAAGTATTGAGCCAAATAAGTTGAGCGCTTGTGGCAATTTCCTAAGACACTTAATTTTGTGTGTTAGCGAGGCCCTATGAGCAGGGGATGTACAAAATACTGCAAGGGATATTAGACCGTGGGACATGGGTCTTCTGGGTAAACCCTGCTGCGGCGCTGCTTGGTGATTTGAAAGCATCTGAACTTTATTTTCCAGCTTCCAAGACAACCCGATAAAACAATTACTTTTCTTATGTAGCTGGCAGGATATAAAATAACTATATAGATATAAAATAAATGTGGGTGGGATATAGGCAGCAGCAGCATAATATTATTATAACCAGCACTTTACTTTATTAATACCAGTTTGTGACTGTTCCTTAAGGTGGTCACACACAACACAAGTCTAATAAGGTGGTATTAGTGTACCTATATACGCTACTACTATTGCCGTGGTATGAGTAGTATACTAACCCTGATGCTCAACCACGTCCAGGTCTGGTTGGCTGTCAGCCGGTATCAGCCGCTTAACCAGGGCCTTGCCTTCCGTGTAGGCCTCGAAACCAGCAGCACCCATGGCCTCCGCGATGGCCTGGATGGACTCCGCACTTGGTGCCGGCGCGTAGAGGCCTGGGTCGGAGACAACGTCCTGGAAACATAAATACTCTTGCTTAATAAAACTTTTTTAAAAAGCTCACATAGCCCAGCGGCTGGCGTGAAACGCAAGCGTGTCGGCTAGTGGCAATTTTCGAGCGGTCTTCTGTGCTTCGGCAGGCAAGTCAAGCCTTCGTCGGTCCCGGTTGTGATCGACTCGGCACTAGTTTAAACTTGTTGGAGGGCTTATGGGCGGTGTGAAAACATCCGACGGCGGGTTGGCCACTAACCCGCATCTCCACCAAGCCTCACGGGAGCAGCGTGGCCGAGTAAGCTCAATAATGAAGAGAGCCGTGCCTAGCAGTCTAACACGATGGAGCCAAACTGCCGATCGGAAATTCCAGGATTAATCAAAGGAGACTTTAAATATTTGATCTCGGTTTGGGTGTTTTATTTATGTTCCCTTCTTTGTCGTAAGTCTATATGTATAAGCGTGAAGCGCTATTATAAAATTTCCACACAAACGGGAATCGACCTCAAGGCTCTTGAACGCGCGAACGGTACTAAGTAGGGCCATCAAGTACTAAGGCTCCATCGCACGCAGTAGTTGTAATGTAATTAAAAAGTAAAAAATATACCTTTCGTCGCTGTGCCGTTCGTCTCACTCCATCACAAGTTTGCAACGTACCTGAAAGTACAAAAAAATAAAAATTGATATGTCTCATAACATTAACAGTCTTAACAAAAAATAAACTATTTATTTCTTTTGTAAACAGATTTAGCTATCGACGTTCATTGCCCACCCACTGGTGGCCGGTGGTACGGTGGGGAATGAACGGATATCGAGTTCTTCATCTTGGTGTTACTTGGTCGAGCAACCCATGGACCTCCACTACAAATTATTAATTTATAATTTATGCAATCGATTCAAGTTTTATTTTTCAGTTGCACAGTTTACAGTGCTACTGTAGAAGTCATAATAGTATAATTTAATCACTACTTTGCACCAAGACACAAAATAATTGTTTCATGAGCATGAAAGTTCTGATCTTTGATTGCATCTACAAATACAATGATAATAAAAAATAAAGATAATCTGAGGTAATATTACTAAGAAATATAAAACCTTTTCCATGAATGGAACTATATACTACTCCTTCAAGAAAGTAACGGGAAAAGATCAATAATACACAAAATGTTTGTTATTCATCCAAATTTATTTTATCACCTTCAAAGTATGCTCCTTCAGAAACGAAACACTTACGCCAACGAATAATCCAATCATCAAAACATTATTTAAACGCATTGAGTTCAGTTCTCGCCGCGAATTCTCCTTTATGTCTTCTACCGATAGAAAACGGGTGCCACGAAGTGGTAATTTGAGTTTAGGAAAAGTAAAGAAGTCTGGTCTGGTGAATATGGTGGTTGCTCGATAGTATTTGTTGAGTGTTTGGTCATAAATTCGTTCACAATGATGGCCTTGTGCGAAGGCGCATTATCGTGGTGCAAAATGTGGCCAAGCATTTTCTATCCACAAATCTGGCCTTTTTCGTCGAATTTGCTCTCTTGAATGCCGCATAACGCTCAAATAATATTCTTTATTTACCGTTTGACCTTCCGGTAAGAATTCCGAGTGCACAACACCGCGATAGTCAAAGAAAACAGTCAACGTGACTTTTGATCGACTTTGGCGTGATTTTTTCGGTTTCGGTTCAGTTGGAAGGCGCCACTCCGAAGCTTGTTGACTAGTTTGCATGTCAAACTCGTAAACCCACGAATCGTTACCAGTAACATTGCGTTTCATGAATGTTGGGTCGGAATTGACTCGTTCTAGCATGTCCTCAGCGACTCTCATGCGATTGAGTTTTTGGAGAAAATTCAGGTCTGTTGGGACTAGCCGTGCGGTAACATGTTTCATACTCAAATGATTAGTTATAATGGTACGGATCGACTCGTGAGATACAGAAAGTTCGGTGGCTATCTCTCTCAAAGTTGAATGAGCATTTTCAGTCACTATTTCCTTCACTTTTGCGATGTTAACTTCAGTTGCAGACATTGATGGCCTACCAGAGCGAGGCAAATCTTCTATTACCTCTCGACTACTTTTGAACGCTTTGTACCACTCATAAGCACGTGTTTTTGCAAGCACGTAAGCTTTCTGTAACATTTTCATTGACTCCGAACTCGAAATTCTATGGGCGATGCAAAATTGAAGACAAACTCTTTGTGGATGTTTTTGTCCATTATGAAATTCGCAATACACACTAGATATGATATAATTTAAAGCAGCTTATGTAGCATTTGTTTTTTATGTTAAATACTATTTAACATAAAAAACAAATGCAACTCAAACTCGGCGCCAAAATGGAAAACAGTGCCAATCTAACAACAACAAAAAAAATATTGAATTTGGATCCATAAAAAAATCATCCATTCCCGATACTTTTCTGACTGAATGTATATACCAACCTATACCAACACTGAATTTAATTTATCCTCCACTTAGACACAACTTGAGTTAGTTCATGGAATAGACCAGGTATTGTCACTGCATTGTATAGACATGCGTGGGAGAAACAACAATAGGAACGAAATCAAAGATTCACAAACGAAAGTACATCAGACAATTTGATTATATCCTTCATTCGCCTAGGACCAAACTTTCGTGCTATGTTCAGATCATTTAAGAACAATGCCGCATGTATCTAACGAGCCCACATTGGTTACAATAGAGCTATACAAAGAAACGAATAATAATATATTATTTAGACAGCTGTGGTTTCAAACTCCTAACGAGCTGGTGATCTACGTGATTGGAACATTGAACTTCGACTATGAAAGCGATATTAGTTGGGTTTCTCCTTGGGAACTGTGCCTACGTACTTGAACGATTCGAAAAGTTACCACTTCATTCATAAAGAAACTATTTTTCTCTTGCCTTGTGATGCCGAAATGCTGCTCCAATGCGGGTTGGTGGCCAACCCCCTGTCGGATGTTTTCAAACCGTCCATAAGGCCTCCGACAAGGTTTAACGACTGTTATCTGTCGACAACAACCGAGACCGACGACTTAACGTGCCCTTCAAAGCACGGAAACGCGCATGAATTTTTTTAAATTTTTTTGCCACTAGCCTCACCCATTTCTCACACCCGACCGCGCCCCGTTGGCTTACCTATTAGTTGCATAGATCGCTTCCGTTCTACGCTAACCACCGGGCTGGCACCGGGCCATGCGCGCTTCATGGCTATACGGTAACATTTCAGTAATTTTATCGGGGCAGTGGCGGATTTAGAAATTTGCTGTTAAATTTTTGTCTGATGAAAAAGTTTTATGCCAAATCTGCCGCCGCAATCTTTTTGTTTTCGGTAGGAAAGAATGGTTCCAAGAAAAACAACCTACGAATTAGTGCCTATCTAAATTAGAGCTTGCTGTGTAGACAAAACTGTTTAGGTGACAACGGGCTGCATGCTGGCTATTAATAAGAGAATTTAAAAAAAAACAAGCTTTTTTTCATGTCACGCTGCTGGGCACTGGTCTCCTTTAACAAGTGAAAGGGATTTAGGACATAGTCCACCACGCTGGCCTAGTGCGGATTGGTGTAAGCAGACGTCATATCTTCGAAAAATTATGAGTTTCTCTCATCCCTCAGGAATGCACAGCGATGGACAATGTCGTAATTATTTAAGTATCACAATATTTTCCATCACCATGGAGCAGCGACCGCAGTCCTTACCACAGGCCTAATGGGATCGCTGCTCATAGAAAAATATTTATTTCCCTTAAATTATAAAATGCAAAGCAATTACAAAATGCATGCAAGTGTGATGAAATTAAATACCAGATGGATAACTCAAAATGTTGCATTCAATATTCTTTCGTTACAAATAATTCCTGCTATATTCAATATACCTTAATTTAGTATTCTAATTTTGATGACAATGCGATTTAGTTTCAAATAACAATATTTCAATCAATTTTAATTCGTCAACACCGACGCCACCAACGCGCTCTCTATTTTTTTTAAAAAACCGTTCCATTTTCAAAATGCACGCCACCATTTTATTTATTTTTTTATCGATGGCGCAAACATTAGAACATCCAAAAGCCACAATCCAAACTATTCTGTCACAGGCAATTAAATGTTAAGTACGAAATAAGTACTTATAGGTAATCCTAAATGTAGGGGAGCTAACGAGGCTAATTGTGGATCTCGAGCGTCATCAGGACCTTGTGCGTTTTATAGGTTGGGTGGTAGGAAGATTAAAATATTATATGACGTTTTCCGTTTAACCGGTGGGGAAAGCGCCTATAGGTTTTCAAAATTTTTATACGAAAGGTATAGGTAAAATAACGACAAATATCGATCAATAGTAGAATAAATTAAATGTGTGGTAAGTCATATTTCAATAATTTTAATTGCATGATAATTCATATTTCAGTAATCTGATGATTTTAGTATGAATAAATACAAAACAGCGAATAAAAAAAGGCATTTTGGCAAACTTGGGAGAGTTTGATTTTTTATTATTTAAAAAGTCATGGTTCAACGGTAACGGGGTATTCTAATCTGACCATTTTGACATCCGGAAGTAAGATAAAAAAATCATAAAAACTACTGTCCCTATATAGAAAGTTTTTTTAATCGTGGCAGTACTCAACAGGATGCAAGTAGTACCCCATATCTTAATCTGACACGCTCGAGCAAATCCAAAAATCCCTTGTACCTATAGAATTGTCAAATCATTACACATCAAACTATCGATGGTTTACAGTTTTAGTGTGAGGCACGCGACATGTTGCAGCCCACGCTGGATGCGCGGTGAAAGGCCATTGTTGCACGATGGCTAGGAAGCTTCAGCGCAGGCTGCTTACCTATATAATTTTTTTATAGAGGGAACGTGGAGTTATAAAAGTACTAGCCTTTCCCAGCGGCTTAGTTCGCGTGGACCCGTTTTATAGGTTCCCGTAGAATAAAAACCATCCTATATCCTTTCCCAAGGTCCATTCTATCTGTGTTCCAAATTTCGTCAAAATTGGTTCAGTAGTTTAAGCGTAAGCGTAGCAGACACACACAGACAGACAGATCTACTTTCGAATTTATAATATTAAATAGGGATTGTAGCATATCCCTGGACGAAGAAATGTAAAAGGTGCCAACAAAACTTAGAAATTAGAATCTCGAAGAAAGTTTGGAGATGTATCCATTTTTACACCATTTTTTAACATCCCTCGGCTGGACACGGGTCTCAATTTAGAATTGACAAGCGTTATACAACATTGAGTAGCACTTATACGTAGAAGATATATGAGATGAAAAATGAATTGCAATGTTTTCCTTCGCATGGAGGATTTTTCGCATTTTCATATGAATTACCATGCGATCTCGGTCTCGTCATACCTACTGTGATGTTACTTCTCAGTACATATTAAAAGAATTTTCAGAACAGAACTGTCAGTCTGTCCCATATATCTTTGTTTTAAAATTTCCAGTTCGATTTGTGCCGCCATTACTCAATCCTTAACTCCTCAATTTAGTGAATACGCTTGCAATTGACTTATTATATCTGCAATCGATGGTTTATAGTTTCCGTGTGCGGCACGCGACTTGTTGCAGCCCACGCTTTGGGACGATGGATGCGCGGTGAAAGGCCTTTGTTGCATGACTCAGCTTTCGGTACTCGGAGCTTTATGGCTATGAAAGTTTCGGCACAGATTTAACTTAGGATTATTTTAATAGAGGGACCTCGGAGCTAGTAAGCTTGGGGCCAAAAGTGAAAAGTAGTAAATATAGCATAGCGGGATACATTTTTAATGATTTTCTGTAAGGAGAAACCGACGTTAAAGGCAGTGGGTTACTGCCGAAATAAGAATTTTGGGGAAAGGTGGAGTTTGGAGATGCTTTGATTGCGATTGCTTTGCGAGATTCTTTTCAGCCCAATTTAATGTCCCAAGAGTCAAGACATTAGATTGGGCAGAACACACAACACACATCGGCTCCGCAGTACTCGGCACACTTTTGGAATTGACAATAATTTAGGCTATAGCTCAACATCGTCAGCAAGTACTTAATATCCTGTGAAAAATATTTTAGCATGCACGGTGAATATAAATATTGTAATGAAATATTTCAAAATGAATTTTCTAAGTCAGAGCAAACCGGGTTTTGAATCCAAGCTTTCAGCGTGAAACTCCGTCACGACTACTCGTCTATTACTTCTGAGTCGCGTACGTAACATTAAACTGTAAACGAACTAAATTTTCAGTACATTATTGTTCCGTCTTCGTTTTGAGATGTCTCATTCGGTCTGCGCCTCCATTATTCAAGCTGTAATTTCTCGAATGGAGGATGTATGTGCGGTAAAAGGCAAGGCATTACTCAGCTTTAACTTTCCTATTTGTGCTTTATGGTATGAGTTTCGGCGCGGGTTGATTTGGTTTTGGATATGGAACGCTGAGTTACTAGCGTAAAGTGAATACAGTAAGAGTCAATAAATTTCTAGTAACTCAGGCACTTTTACATTGATGATGATTAATGGATGACTCTGTGAACATTGATAAATGAAAATTGAAAGTATTTCTTAAAAAATATATTAATTGTATTAAAAAACATTTCCGATCGTCGAAATGGCGAGGTTGTTTAATGGTTACTTAGTTGTTTATTTCTTTTCTCAGAATTAAAAGCAAGAGAGTGTAGTGTTGTACTGGTGTTTCAGGTTTATGGTCATGTGCTCTGTACATATATCCACATAGTAATGATAGAATATTTCACGTTCCTTTCTTGTTTCTTTTCTTGTGGACGCTACTAGTGACAAATAGAACTAATCGTTGAAAAGTCTTGTTTTCCGAATTAGTAAAGGTACAATTAAGGGACTCGGCTCGGTCCTGAACCATTCTGTGGTATTTCCAAAACGACAATCCGACAAAAAATTCTCACTCAGTGCAGGGAGGAGGCGATGAGGGACTGGACCGAAGGACCAGGGCACAGCCACTCCAAAGCTCTGATACGAGGATATGATCGGAGTTATGTTGAAGAGCTATTAAAGCATTAAAACAGAACAAATATCCGCACCGTAACCAGAGTCCTTACTGGACACTGTAAGCTCGGAAGACATATGTCGCTTTTAGGACTAAGTCCAACCGACACGTGCAGATATTTTGGGGAGGAGAGCGAGACATCATGCTACCTGCTTTTAAATTGTAGTGCGCTAAACCACAAGCGTAGCATTCATCTTGGGAGGCACGTGCTGCTGCCAGATGAAGGCAAACAAATCACCGTCCATAAAATCCTAGCCTTCTTCAAGGCTATTGGGTTGGACGGTGATCTGTAACCTGGCTACGGGTACAAACAATCTTTATAGGTTGAAGCACCCTGGGCTGATACAGCCCGAGCCTCTTTATTCAAATAAAAAAAAAGGTTTACATAATTTTTACGACCTGGTCGCTTCATTATAATATCATTGTGTTTCAAATAACATCAATTAAATAATTATTTGTTGCGACTAGATACCTTCTTATATTTGTTATGACACATTCGACCGTACTGACACAAGTGTCGTAATATTGTTATTATTTTACAATTTTATTATAGTCAACCTGTTCGTCCAACAAAGCACATAGAAGTTATCGGAACAAAAAAATATTACATCTTGCTTGAACTGAACAATTACACAATTGACAATACCTGTCACGACTTTCACTCACCATGAGGATGAAGATCAGATATCCACAATGGATTGCCGCGGGCCACCCTACTGATTTGTACACTGTACACTATGTTTCAACATGAATGATTTGTGGAGTACACGAAATTAAACCACTTTGATGACCTGCTGACTTCGTGTTGTAACAATAGTCACATTTTTTATTAAGATTGAAGAGAGCTTATGTTTTTTCAATGACAATGAGACAAGATACGAGCAATCGCGTACTTGCTACTATACAACTTATTAGCGGGATTTTGCATAATAACAATAACTCTAATGGGGTATGGAGGTAGAATAGTTTTATAAATGGTCTGTGGAATGATAAACAATCATCATTTTCAAAAAATATTTGGAATTGTAGCTTATTCTGATACTCTGTTAATAGACTTATCTTTAAATAGATAGTCCTAATACAGTCTACTTATAAGATTTAATAGTCTTATAAATGGACACTATGGTCTGTGAAATGATAAACAATCATCATTTTCAAAAAATATTTTGAATTGTAGCTTATTCTGATACTCTGATAATATACTTACCTTTAAGTAGATAATCCTAATACAGTCTACTCATAAGATTTATATCGATAATTCAATTTAAAGTTTGATAACAAAATCGAGTTGAACCTAGACTATGTGAAAGATCAAATTAATGGATACCAAAATTTTATATTTTTTGTGACTCTAGGTGTGTGTAAATAAATAACAGTAGATGTTTTATTTGATTAACAAGAAACTTAACAGTTCCCTTTAGAACAATTTAGTATTCTTAATGTTAAACAGGGCGCGCTGAGCTCTGCGGTTAGTAACGTTTAGTTCTATCATAAAATTTATCCTTATCGATCCTTCATGAGTCAATTTTCATCATTTGGAAATTCAGAAACTGTAAGTCTTGCAAGTGGGTCGCATTAATCTATTTGATGCAATCAATTTGAGCAAAACTGGATCATCCTCATCACTGTACTATAATGAGCAAGATCTTGGCTGATTACACTGCGCTTGTACACCTAGGTACCTCAGCTGTAGTTAACATGGGTCGTCCACAGAGGTCAGGGGTCATCGCCCGTCACTGTCTCATTATTTGTGATTGATTGACGTGCAGTGTGGCGTCCATTTAGGTTTGACGTAAAAACTTTATTAGTTTTATAAGTTTCTCTTGGATTTTATGTTACACTAGCATTAGCTATTAGCAATGATACCTTTACCCGTTATAATGTTAGTTACATTTGCGCCTCTTCTAGGAATGTCAGGCAATGTATCTTGTTACACAACCAGTTTTTTCCACATAATATTAAGAGTATAATAATATGTACTTTGCATGGTTTGAACGGGTTGTTAAGATCGCTGCAATAATTTAAAAGACATCCAAAATTCCGGAGACCTTAAAGTTGATTTGGTTTGGAAACAAAAATGACTACAGATTGGCTACTAATTGGAATCAATATTTAATAGTTTTGGACATGTATGATAGCCTCGTAATAGGGTTGCGAGCCATAGACGAGTATAAAACTATGATAACTCAACTTCTCTCAAGCTCCTATTACTTTACAAACAGTACTGGAGATCTAGCCGTATATTTAGTACAGATGTACGATTGGGTCACCACAATTGTAGGTCCAACTGGTAGTTAGCAAGCAGAATCGCGATGGGGAAAATTGAACCCCTCTTTTGTAATTTCCAACTAACAACAGTAGTAGTAATGAGGGGTTTTTATTTTTTCTTGTTTCTAACTTCTGAAGCTGTGTTATGAAAGGAACTCGGTAACGATTGCGGTACCCTATTTTATTATAGAAGAAATGGAGTACCTACTCAGGCTATGTAAACTTAGATGATGATTGCAGTGTTGGCACTCTAGAGTAGTTTGTAGGTGGTCATGGGCGTACCAAGGTAAACACCTTCCAAACCTTGACCAAAAGGGAATCTATTCTTAAAAATTGTAAATTTTTCTTCCACGTTACACGAAGACACGCACACAAAATATTAAATATACAAAGGAAACAGCATATCTAGCTTGAATTGAAACCCTGAATCTGGACCTCGATCCAGGGGAGGGGAGGGCTGCCCATAGTTAGGTAGTACAACTTGCATGGTGATGATGGTGTAGCGACCTTCCGCTACTCATCAAGAGATGGCGCCAGGGGTATTCCTGCATCATGCTATCGAAGTTTTCGGAATATCCTACCATATATACAAGCTCCGAATTGAGTCGGTGGAGCGCGGCCGCTCCCCGGGCATGACCATCTCGCCCGGCGGGAGATCTCCCTTTGGAGAAATGGCATGGAGATGATACTTATACCATCTTATACCATGCGTGAGGTTGCTGGTCGCACTTGAGCGACTATGAGCGTCTAACTGAACTTCATACCACAACATTATTAACATTATTCGCTAATTTATATTATAGATATCATTTAGATCATAGACTTAGCATTAGATAATAGCTACAAGTATCTATTAATGTGATGATTCATTACCGCCGGGAACGCTCAGATTAAATTAAAAAAGTAGGAATGCTGCTCAAAATGAACCTAAAATTACGAATTACGAAGGCCTCTGCATAATTTACGACTTCGACTACATTTATTATCTGTCAGTCTTTTTGACGGATTAACTTGATACAGATTATAAGCGCGAACAGACATAATGACGAGAATCATTGCCTTTTATTTTTCGCATGACGAAAGAGACGTCCATCTATTTTAGATCTAATTACTGTGTTCTGAACATGTTCTGAAGGCTTCAAAGGTGGCTCTAATGGACACATTTCCGATTTCTCGAAATCGATTTCTGTTTTCATTCTTAATCTGTGTGTTTTTGTTCCAGTCTTTGTCCAGTGTCCATGTTTTTTTAAATTAGTTCTACGGCATTGGATAAAATCCTTGCTATTCAACATTTTCCTTTCATTTTTCAATAATGGCATCGCAAACATTGTGCATATTGCCAGCGCCAGCGTCAAGTGTAATTTTGTATCACTTAGTAGTCAGAGAAAAAATCAGTAAGTTGTCAGTAATCAGTCAGTCTAGTCAGTCAGATATTCAAGTAAAGCGATGGCTACTTTATCGGAACGTGTCCGATGAAGTTTTAGAAGCAAGCTGAAATAAAATGTTTTCGCTCTTTTATTTTACTAAACTTCATAACACTCGTGCATTGTAATTAACCTATATCGAACAAAATGCCATCAACTTTATCCGAAATAAACTCAGAAATACACCAAGAAAATGAAAATAAAAAAAGAGCTCATTATGTATTTTCCGACTTCCCGCCAAAAAACCTGTGTCCATGGTACCCACGACAAAGGAAACTTAGTGCGGGGTTGTGAGTGTGAAGCGTTATTATTTCATCAAAATCCCTCGATTTAACGTTACATCACTAATCTCCTAATCTACAATGAATATCATTTGTATAGGGCAGTTTGAATGATCTCAATACGTAATTGGTGGCATCACCAATGCATATTTAGATATTGCTACATAAAATATAAGGCTTTCGCTATTATTAAGGGTACAATAAGTAAGATTTGTAACGACATATTCATCTACAATTTTCAATTCAATTGTGATTCTTTTATAATTAAGCGTAAGAGCAAGGTCTTACTCAATCTTTTCAATCTATTATTCTATCTTTACAATGTGTGTTTGGGTGACAAGTATTGTAGGTAAGATAGTTCTTTGCTTTAATTATGTGTTTCTTAAGCATCAGAACAATTCATACATCATCCAGAACATCCACCATCCCCGCATTGGAGCAGCGTGGTGGAGTGAGCTCCAGGCCTCCCCAATAATGGGGAGAGACACGTGCCCAGCAGTGGGACGCAAAAAGGGCTGCAGCCAAACATCAGAACAACAAAAAAAATGAAAAGTAAAAAGTTCATAAAGCATAAATCTTTTTTTTCTTAATAGTTTGCACGCTGTCACGTAGGTACCATTCAGAAATAATTCAAAGGGTCATCTTTCGGCTTATTTCGAGACGCCAGCAACAGCAACCAAAATCATTGAAATTACATTATCGAGTACATGAGTCTTCAGTCAGTCGCTTAGAATAATTACAATTACATTATAGATTTATAGAAACCAAGTTCGCGCGCCCGAATTGAAACATGTTCATTGGTGCCATTAATGGCATCAAACGCCGGGCCGCTCCTTTGAAAACAAAAGAAGTCTAATAAAATAACTTTTCACTGTGTTTTCAATATTTTGTAGCATTTTACAGTTAATTTGGTCAAAATAAAAATATTTTGTTTGTCAGATGTGACTGACAGCGCGCTTGTATGAAGACACTCATTCTATACGTATTTATTCTAAGGTCAGTCGGCTGGATCACTAGAAAAAAGGGCGCAGTTTTTGGTCTATCTCGGAATATAATATTTGTGTATAATATAAAGTTAAGGAGTTTACAACTTAGATCTTTATATAATCGGTATACGGTCTTATTTAGAGACAGTGTAAATAAACTGCTGTCCTTCTATTGAGTTTTTTGATAATTCTATGTATTCATGCCTGAAGTTGTCCATACTATTTATGTACTTACATATTGCTATAAATGTGAACATTATCACCGCTTTTGAAGACATCTTATGTCCTAAATCAGGTCGCCACCGCATTATCTGTAAATAAGAAAATATTGTATTAGTACATTAGGCCAAAGTCGTTGAACCCATATTTTCAAAGAGATCAGGTTAAAGATCCGTTAAATATTCCTATTTAAACCCATCCTAACCCCATTTCTAACGCGGGTGATACCGCGGGGCACAGCTAGTTACTTATGTGAAGAAAGGTCGCTGCATACGTAACGTGATAAAAACTCGGACGGAACGTGAACGGGACGGGGACGTGACACGTGACTGCCTTGTTCAAAAGGGAACGTTCACCACCACCGTGCCACGTTCACATCCCGTCCGTGTCTCCGTGACATTCATATACTCTTTCATATACATTTTGTATGAAACGATTTTTCCTAAACTTCCCGTCCCGTCCTGTCCCGTCCCGTCCGTGTAAAAACCCGTCACGTATGCAGCGACCTGAAATCAAACGCCTCTCTATGGATACTTTACTTTAAAATATAATGTAGGTAATCAATCTCATTTCGTTACAAATAATTGCTGCCTTCATAACTGCTACATTCATTATGATTTGGTAGTTTACTTTTGATGACAATAAATAAATAAATAAACGCTTCACACTCATAACCCCAAAGTAGGGTAGATATACCCTGTGTCGTGGGTACTATGGACACACACAAAGACAGAAACACATACACCCAGGCCGAGAACATTAAATTTCTGTTTCGCCGGGAATCGAACCCGGGACCCTTTGATTGGCAGTCCGGCATGGTAACCATTGCGCCACGCAGGTCGTCAATCGTCAATGTAATGTTTCAATGACAATGTAAAGCTTCAATAATAACAATATTTCAATACCAATCTTAAAACGTTAACAAAACTTGTTACATAATTTGTAAACATTATTCTTAGTCTAAGCTTGTAAAGTATTTTCACAACGTTCCATGTTCAAATACGCGTCATCGTCTGTTTTTGATTTTTTATTGATAGCGCTTACATAACGACATGTAAACTAAACTGCCAGATCCAATTTAAAAAGTAAATAAAATACTTCTTTGTTTAATTAACCTTTGAAATTACAAAATTCATATAAATCTTTGCGAAATCATTACATTTATAAACGTTGTATAGGCTTGTGATAATCATACTGTACAATGTCCCTTACGCATATTCTGGCGGATACCTGCTTGTGACGGTACCAGAGTTGTATTGTAACCAATCATACAGCGTTTTGGTAGTTGGTAAAAAATTAAGAATATTTTAAAATTCTTTCGCATAATTTGCAAAAATTAAGCATATTTGCTACAAGGTAAAGGTTAATACGTTAAAATACGTGTATGTAGTGTAAAATAGCGTAACTGTGGAGAGTTCTTTAATTTAATATACTTAGATACGTCCATAGAAAAAGAAAGACAAGGATACGTCCATGAAGAGCCCAGCTCTCTACTCCCTATCCATGCGCGGTCCCAGGGGGGGGGGGGGTCACAGGGGACATGACTCCCCCAAAATCCATCAGTCATGCGTAGACGGAAGGCAAAACAAGCCAATTTGGGACACCTCTTCCCCCAAATTTCTTAGTGACCCCCCAAAATTGAAGGCTGCGACCGCGCCTGTCCCTATCCACGAGTAACTAACTTTACCAACTCTACGTTTTTCGTTAGGTACTTCAGAAACAAAAGAAACAAATCCGAAACGGCGAAGTCTCATGTTTTTACTGAGACTTTGAGTTGGTAAAGTTAAGGCTAGAAGTTAGGGCGTGTAGATGCTACAATGCCTCTACTCTAAAATCGCCTTTAGGTGCCCGTTTGAGCTACGATAGATGTTGAGCTGAGAGAAAAGGCGGCGAAAAAAAAACTCCCAGCAGCAATTTAAAAAAATACATTTATATATTTGAGATATTGGGGATTGGTTATACGATAATTAATATATAATCCTTTCCACCTACTGATATTTGGAATATTCAGCAAGGTAGATAGGTACAAAGTGTTTCCCTATATTGCTGAAACGATGTAGATAGTGAAACGCACAAACATGTGACGATCAGATAAGCGGGTTCGCACGGCACACGTCACGCCAGCGACATCTAGCGGTCACACGCGTTGGCGGATGTGGGATAGCCCATGATGCATACATACGTGCATGATGCGTTTTGCTCATAACAGCAGTTTTTCCTTTTTTTATTTAATGGAGTAGCTGGCGGGCACACAGGTCTCGTGGTATTACGTGGTCGCTACATGTCTTGCTTGTCATGTCAAGCCTAATTCTTGTTTGACATCATATACCAGGTAGGTATGCTTTTTAATGCTGGACATATCTCTTCGAAAACCCTAGATTTCGGCCACCCCGTATGCTTTTTAATCCTGGACACAGGTCTTCAATCGGTAGTTTTGGCCATAAATAGAGTAGACTCCACTCTATCATTTGAAATAAATGAACCATAAATCACTTTTCCATAGGAGTCCTCATACTACCTATGTACCTATACAAATTATTTTATACTACTCCGAAACTACTGGGCCGATTTAGCACATACCATATTATTATGTACTTTTATCTAAAATTTATTTTCAAAAATTTGTAAAAACGAGGGGCACAGCGAATGATTAGTCTCATATGGGAACCAGAAAAAAAATTGAGAATTACAAAAAAAAACAAACAGGGAAAATAACAAAAACAATAATAAGCAAAGCATAGCAGCAAGATAAGTAAAAGAATTTTGAATAAAAACGAATCTGCCGAAACCCGGGATCGAACCAGGGACCTTTAGATCTTCAGTCTAACGCTCTCCCAACTGAGCTATTTCGGCGATACGAATAGAGTCGAAAATGTAAATCAGTTTAAATGTGTCTTTCTTTATACGTGATGATGTAAGCGTGATAAAGTTTTTTTTAATACAGTTGCTCAAAAAGTGACGTATTGCAGGGACGTTTAGCGTGCGGGAAGTGGGCTATTACACACTCGTGCTTTTTCTTTACCTTTTCCGCACTCGTGCGTTCTCTTTCCCAACTGTCAAAATAATGTACATTAAAAAGAAAAAAACCAACCACGAAGCATAAGAATAAATCGAAGTGTTAGAAGTTTTTTTTTTCAATATGGCATCGCAAACTCTGTGCATACTGCCAGCGTCAAGTATTATTTTTGCATCAATTTTTTGCCAGTTTCAATGAAACTGGACGAAGAAATAACAAAGTCAGTAAGTAAGTCGTCAGTAATCAGTCAGTCTAGTCAGTCCAACATTCAAGTAAAGCGATGGCTACTTTACTAGAACATGTCCGATGGAATTTTGGAGGCAAGCAGAAAAAACACTTTTAGCACTGTTATTCTATTTCACAAACACTCGTGCACTGTAATTAACCTATATCAAACAAAATGCCATCAACTTTATTCAATATAACTCAAAAGTACACCAAGAAAATGAAAATAAAACAAGAGCACAATATGTCTTTTTCGACTTCCCGCCAAAACTCCGTTAGAAGTTTTTATTATTCATGCAAATATTTCTAAAAAGAAGCTACTTATTTGTTTCAATATCAGATTTAATGATTTGATTCAATGACTTAGGTTAGGTTTTATTTCATTTCATCTCATTAACATTTTCATTTCATATCAATAAAAAAATTCTACTGAAGACTTGGCTGTATGGGTATAGTTCCCTTTGCCTACCCAGAATGGGTGAAGAAAACAAAATAATCTCTGCATATAGGTATTCTTTTACGGTTGGCGCCATTTTTCAAAAAATGTTGTTTGCGAGTTTTTATTATTTTATTAAATTGCTTCATTTTTTCGCAACTGTATTAAAAATAGTCGTTCAGTACACGTGCGGAACCGTCATTGGAAGGAGTTCCAACTGTCAACCCTCACCTTCGGCTGCGCCTCGGCTCGGGTAGACATTTGTCGGAACTCCTTGCAATGACAGCCTTTCCGCACTTGTAATGAAATATACTATTTTGTAATCATCATAATTTCATTTCTTTATTTCGTCCGTGACCTTAATTTAGTAAGTATTTCAATTCAGGTAATTGCATTAAAAGTATGCCTAAAATCAAGATGATGCAACAAATGATATTTTGAAGTAAGAATAAATTTAAATAAAATAAAAATAATGGATCTCTAATCTAATTACTAATCTCAAAATTACGAAATAGCATTGTTTTTTATATTTACACTGAAATCAAACTCAATAAACACACAGATGAAGTATTTTATTTATAAGAATAAAAAAACATTGTTTGACGTACCAGGTCTATCTGTCTATATTTTTTTAATAAACTTTTTTTTCTTCAATTATGGCATCGCAAACTGCATATTGCCAGCGTCAAGTATAACTTTTGCAGCACGTTTTTGCCAGTTTCGGTGAAACTGATTGAGTAATAATAGGTAAAATCTGTAAGTCGTCAGTAATCAGTCAGTCAAGTCAGTCAGACAATCAAGTAAAGCGATGACTTCTTTACCAGAACGTGACCAATGGAATTTTGAAGGCAAGCCGAAAAAACCTATTTTCACACTGTTATTTTAATTCAAAACACTCGTGCTCTATAATTAACCTATATCGAACAAAATGCCATCAAAATCCGATATAACTCAATACACCAATAAAGTAAAAATAAAACATGAGCACAATGTATTTTCGACTTCCCGCCAAAAAACTTTAATAAACTTCTAAGTAGTAAACTTTGACGTACGTATCTATCAAATAAATAACAAATGAAAGTAACAACCAGTCTTCTCTTCTAATATGAAACAAAAATCTTTTAGTTTTATAATATAACAAACAAAACAACGAGAAAAGAAAAACGAGAGAAAGAAAAAAAATTAAACTTAACCTGTACTATTATGTATTCTGTGGTTGAGTTGACTATTAAACTGTGATATTATATAATATGTGAACAGTCCATTTATTGACAAACGACATTGCGCGCGGGTACAGCTAGTAAATTAATAAAATAGTTTGCCGAAACCCGGGATCGAACCAGGGACCTTTAGATCTTCAGTCTAACGCTCTCCCAACTGAGCTATTTCGGCTATATAATTCTGTAGTGTAATGTTATATTATAATAAAAGACATCCAATTAATATTGACGACCCGTCCTGCACAACTGCACTATAGCCTGGTGGGGCCTGAATGAGCCTGGGTCCGGACCTGGGTACACAGACCCTAGACAGACCCTATATTCTATAAGCATTCGTTTCATTTTTCAATGATAGCATGGCAAACTTTATGAATATTGCGTCAAGTATTATTTTTGTATCACTCAGTAGTCATAGAAAAAATCAAAAGTCGTCAGTAAGTAATCAATCATGCAGTCTAGTCAGTCAGTTGTTCAAGTAAAGCGATGGCTACTTTACCGTCCGGAAAAAACTCCTCAATATAAGCATTTTTAATGGCAATCAGAACAACACGAAATAATGGCTGGCAGTGGCTTCAATTATTATTATATGGCTTGCGACACATTCGTTACAAATTCGAAAAAAAGTGACAAAGTTTTGAAAAAACTGAGGACTAAAATTAAAATTATTTTGTGGGAAAAATTTCCGCATTCGTGAACTGTAAGACTTGGTATAGGTACACGGTATACGGCGAATCCGAAGTTGGAATCAAACCTAACAAGCTCAGAAGCACGACGACAAGTTCGAAGGTTGAGTGAAAGTGGTGATAGATGGTGAACAGCACATTAAGTAATTGCTGGAAGTACCGCCATGTTGCACGATTTCCGGTTGCGCAGCTGCGACATTGAAGCTTGTTGAGATTTGGCGGAAAACTCGGGAGATGCACACGTGCATTGTTTCTGAGGGCCCGCCCACTCTGTATGCATCCGTCCGTAAGTTCTAACATTTTCGGATTTTTTTTTCACGAATTAAAAAGATAAGCGTTGTCATTGATGACATTAAGCTACTGAATGAATAATATTGCTAGATTATCTTCAGTCTATAACGTTGTGTTTAATTTCTTTATGCTTCAGTCTTATCCAAAAATGAGGCCCGAAAATTCACTTATATTCGGATACGGGCGTACAGAGTGGGCCCTCTGTTTCGGTTATAAATCAGACGAATCTAATACCTCTAAATGAGCAATTCTTGTATAATAATATAAATATAATATAATCTGAGTCTCGGAAATGGCACCAAAGATTTTCATGAAATTTAGCATGCAGGTAGGGGTTGTCGGGAACCATAAATGGATCTGGCTAGGTTTCATTTTTAGAAAATATTTTATCCGTGTTTTCAGCGATAATGAACTAAAACATAAACTGAAAAATATGACTTACCGACATCTACGTAAAACTATTATTATTTTTAATTGGGAGCTACTTCAGTACATGGCGTTGTTAAGTAACACTATAAATAAACCTTACACACTCATAGTCCCACATTAAAGAAAAGAAGAAAATATTTTATTTGCACAAATATGCAAAAAAGGTTTTACAAAAATATTTAGATCGCCATATTTACCCTTTAGGGTATACAAATTTTATTGTAAAAGTAATTACAAGTTAAATTATAACACTAATATATACAGTATACTTAAATAATTTTACATTATTATCACTTTAGCTACTTAAATTAAATTTAACCCAAGTTTGTGCTTTTTATACAAATTTATTTTATTTGAACCGTACGTGGTTGACTGTCATCAGCTTTGGGCACCCACTATGATGGGGTTTTTGTACGCTGAGAGGAAAAAAAGCTGGCGGGAAAAAACCTACCAGGTTTTTATCCCGCGAAATATCTTATTTATGTTATTTATTTTAGTTTATTATTTATTTTAGTTAATATTTTATTATATAACTTACTGTGGAGTGTGAGGTACTTACTATTAATGAATTTAAAAAATAACTTAAAATGTATTTACTTAAAAAAGCGTACTATGCGGTCACTGAGTTTCTAAACGATAAATACTAGTAGTCTTTATTTCATAGAAAAAGGGCAAGAAGCTTAGAATAAATACGTTTAGAATAAGTGTCTTCATAAAAGCGCGCTATCAAAATTGAAGCACTAAATAGATTCCTACAGCTGTCACATTTGACAAAGAAAATATTTTTGTTTTGACCAAATTAACTATAAAATACTACAAATTAATATTGAAAACACTGTGAAAAGTTGTTTTATTAAATTTTTTTGTTTTTAAAAAGTGTTGTGATAAAATTTAACTGAATTTTCTTACAGAGCGGCCCGGCGTTTGGTGCGGGGTGCCATTAATGGCACCAATCAACATGCTTCAATTTGGGCGCGTGAACTAGGTTTCTATAATGTACCAATTGTAATTATTCTAAGGCAAGAAGTTATACTTTTTCTATGAATAACGAGTACTGGGGACACTGACAAAAACTGACGATAGTACGGACGTTTACCTTTTATTGGTAAACATACAAAATACTCGTAGGTACATCGACTTAGAGCAAATAACTCTTTAATAAGAATAGAAAGAAAGAAAGAAAGTAACAATTTTCATAATATTACCAAGTTTCTCTTAAACCCACATTTCGTTCATAATTATCCAATTAGGCATCGCATCGAGTCGTATCGCCAGTGCTCGTATCGTGACGGCGCAACGCCATCGCCATGGGAAGGAAGGCCGACGATGGTGATAACCATCCGCCGCGCCGTTGGGAAAACCATTTCTAACGAAAAACAATTTCTAAAAGCAAACAACAAAAAAACTTATATTACAAACAATACAAAATACCTTTGAAATATGAAGAAAAAAGTAAATAGGTACCCTTGAGGTTAAAGCATTTACAAAGTAACCCTGAAAACCACGGTACCCCACGTCTGTGAAATGGAATGAAAAGAAAAATGTTGCCCTTAATAATTCTATCCTTAAGGTAAAACCATTTATATGTCTACTTCGCAAGTATTATAAGTTCTTTTTTAAAATTATTACTTTTGTATGTTTACTTAGAATTATTATTTCTTTTTTTTCTTTCCTGTGTTATGTATTATCGTAGTGGTCGGGGAACCGATGAGAAAACTCCCGCACTACATCATAGGGAGAAGGGACGTCTGAAAAACAGCGCTGCCCAGGGTTCTTCCTTGAGGCAGCACAAGCTGAGCCGCTTCCTTTTGCCAAAAAATATCTGTGTCTTGAATTGTATTGTGTTTGGTATGTTTATTATTTAATATTTAAGTTATGTTTTTCTTGGCAATAATTTTTTTTTATTATTATTATTATATGACAAAACAAGGAATAATTAAGTTTTCAACAACAAATAAAAGGGGGTTCATAAACATGAAACTTTTTCTTGCGAATGGTATTGACTTAATGAGCACAGATCCTTTTCTATTTCTATGGTAATGAATGAGATGAGGTAATGTTTGAAGTCGGTTTTTAGGGTTCTGTGCACTCCAACGGGACCCTATTACTAAGCCTCCGCTGTCCGTCCATCTGCCCGTCTGTCTGTCATCAGGCTGTATCTCATGAACCATGATGGCTAGACAGAAATTTTCACAGATGATGAATTTCTATTGCCACCGATTCTTGATAAGGGTCCAAAGTTTGAATTAAATCTGCCCGTTGAAAGTGGGTCAAAATCGAGACCAAAGGTAAGTTATAAATAAGCTCACAAACTCACATTACATACAGATACAGGTGAAGCTAATAAAAGCGTGTTAAATAGGTGGGGTTGTTGCATCATTGGTCATCTTCAATATAAAAAAATGTGATAGTGCAGTGCCTGTTTCACTAAAAATGTATTTAGGTAACCGCTGCGCAAGCGCATACGTAGCTGTTTTTATTAAACAATTCTCAAAGATGTTATAGTACAGGTACTATTATGTAAGTACGGAAATGTGTTTTAGAGTCTTTATATTATACCTGTTATGTAAGTAAAAATGTTACACAGACGTGTATTTTTAGGTTCTTTACACAGACTGTCCAATGAGCAGGTGGACAAAAATACCTCACGACTGTGAAGCGTCTTGAACGTGAAATTATAGAGCATAACTTGTTTGCTAAAGCGAAAGTGGTGAGACTGAGCACGGACTGCGGTTCCAATCGACGGTCAAAGGTCCTTACGCCCCCATCTCTATAAATCGTGCTTCCAATCGGCTACCGTACAGTTATGTATGATCGGCGGAGATTTGCGCCTGTTCCTACTACACTGTGAGGAAAGACAGTAGATTTTGTAATTGGACACTTTTCTCGAAATAAGCGCCTGGCGTATAACTGCTGTTTGGAAAGCGTTTTGACTTATAGTACCCGAATGACCGAGCGTTGCTCGGATAAAATCAAAAAACAACGCCATCTAATTAAAAAATA
This sequence comes from Pyrgus malvae, assembly GCA_911387765.1. Classification (NCBI taxonomy): domain Eukaryota; kingdom Metazoa; phylum Arthropoda; class Insecta; order Lepidoptera; family Hesperiidae; genus Pyrgus; species Pyrgus malvae. Next base: position 20,763,775 of record OU426966.1, on the reverse strand, counting down.
GTAGTATTATAACTCGCCCATAGATGCCAGGAATAGTCACATTTTTCCTTTTATGTTTAAGTTGATTATAGCTGAAAACACGGATAAAACGATATTTTTATTATTTTTTTAGTTCGATTTATTGCCCTCAAACGGCTTACAAGATTCATACACATATATGTATATGCAAGAAAAGCTCGTTTAAAAGTATTACACTGGCCGCCCGCGAATTCGTCCACGTGGACTTAAGTTTTTTTAGTTCAACACACAAATAGTATTTCAATTCGAACCAGTAGTTCCTGATATCAGCGCATTGAAACAAACAAACTCTTGAGCTTTATATTATTAGTATTGACAGTAGTAAAACGTACGTACGTACAAAAAAAAGTACGTAAAACTATTACGCTCTATCTATACCTTTCGGAATACAAATTAATTAATCAAAATCAGCAAATTGCAGCGCATGTGAAAGTTGTTAATAATCACATCGTCATAATGTGTAAACGAAGTTTTTTTCTTGTCGACAAATCGTATGCGTTAGGTACCAATCAATATTTCATTTAATAACAGTTTTTTGTGAATCAATGCATTGCATGGTGGATGGTCGATTACAGTTAGGGCTGTTAAACTCTTTTCAGTTAATAGTACAATTTTACAAAAAAAAAAATTATACCTACATAAACATTTCGGAGCGCACCTCTGAGAAGGAAAATTTGTTATGTTTGCGTGGTAATATTTTTAAAACTTTATGGTATTAGGGTGAAGGCCATACAAGTCCAGTATCTACCTATATCGTAAGGAAGTTTATCGTAATTTAATGAATACGCAGGATATAGTTTTTTCTCTATGATGACGTCATTCGATTATGTAAACAAATGCACTGATATTAGTTAATAAGTTGGCTTTACAGTTTACATAGCATACAAGTCATGTCGTGGCAGCTACGTTCTCTTTAAAAAAAAATAATTTAGAAATGCATTATACTACGGCTAGTACTAGCGGCTCAGCTGTAGAGGCAACACTGTATTTGTTTGCTCCGTGTTTTTTCATAGTTAAAAGTGGAATTAATTGAAGTGATTAAACTGTGACATATATACTTCAATGACCTGTGAAAATCCCGATTGAAAGACGTTTATTTGATCGAAATCCGTCCCGGCGTTCGGTAAATATAGCGAAATATATTTTAAAGTATTTTACCAACCGACAGTGAACTGACCTACGACAACAAGCATCGCTTGCAACTGCACTTGCGCGCGAACTCTATGAGTCATCGCTGCCCGGCGCTTGCTTATCGCTCAGCTTAGCAGTAATAATACAGTTATTTTCTATTTGTTTCTGCACAGCGCATAATTGCAATATGAATTGTGCTGCCTGTCTCTTCGCTATCGCTGACAAGGAGGAATATTTGTGCTGTACACGGATGAGTTGTAGTAAAACTTATCACGTACTAGCGCATGCAAACCGGTATTCGATAATCGGTAATTTATCGATAATCGTCTCATATTTTTCAGCGATAATTATCGAAAATTTTGATAAAAAATACCGGTAAACGATAAATTAATAAAAAAAAATCCAGTGACCCATCATCGCTCCCGCGAGCGAGACATGTTTTGAAATTCGCGCCCGCAAGCGAGTGTGAGTTTGGGTTTCGGGATTCCCGAGTATATTCCGTTTCCGGGAAACGAGATTATTTTTGGAAACTTCCCAGGGATTCCCAGGAATCGGGAATTTGAACATTTTGTTAAAATTGGTGTCTGGCTTCAATATTTTAAAGAAAAAGACAGCCTTAAGAAACCAGTATTATAATTATTTACGTTTATTTAATTACAGTTTCTTTTAATACCAGTTTTGTTTCAAAACTTCTTTTTGGTTTACAATCATTGAGATCATTATAATTAAGATAATGTACCAATAATAAGCAACATTATTTTGGACATGCACGATAAAAACAAACAAAGTGACAAGATTTCAACATGTTTACAACATAAATTTTGTCGTTTCTAAGACATAAATTATATTCAAAGTTTTTTTTTCGTTACTTTTAGGAAGGTCTATGCATTAAGTGATTTATCACTTAGGCTGCTACAAATTTTCGTGGCAAAATTTCCAGCTACCGAAAATGCACGCTCGCTGTCAGTAGAAGTAGGCTGGGTACTCAAAAGAGCTATGTACAAAACTTCCAGATTAGGCGTGTGCTTCATCGTGGTTTCATAAAGTTCACAAGGAACTAACCTATCGGTGCTTTGGGCACGTGTAGACGCTGGCGCTAGAACCCGAATATATGCGTGCCTCTATAGGTCCTATAGCGGAGACGCGGAGACGACTCGATTATTTGAGCACGTCCAAAAGGCGTCCGACAGAGTGCTGGAACTGTGTCCTTCGGCTGAGCTGGTGGTTCTGGGTGACTTCAACGCCCACCACACCGAATGGCTGGGATCAAGAACCACCGACTTTGCTGGCAGGGCCGCTTATAATTTCTCCTTGGCATATGGGTTGACGCAGGTGGTACAGAGTTTCACCAGGGTACCAGATATTGAGACCCATACTGCGTCTCTGCTGGACCTACTGCTGACCACCCATCCATCCGACTACAGGGTGACGGTTGGGGCCCCATTTGGGACTTCTGACCATTGCCTGGTAAGTTCTGCCGTACCATTGCCGCCCCCAGAAGGTTCTCGACCCAATGGGAAGCGTCAAGTCTGGCATTACGGGTCAGCGGACTGGGATGGACTCCGGGAATCCTGGCTTCCTAACCCTGGAGGCAGCTGTGCTTCACCTCGGGTGATCCTAGCACGTGTGCGGAATCGATAGCCGATGTGTTACGACAGGGCATGATTGGTTTTATTCGCAACTCTGTAGTATCCATTGGCGGGCGAAACAAGCCCTGGTTTAATGGTTCTTGCGCTAAGGCTTCTAGACTTAAGCAAGAAGCTTTTAAAACCTGGGCTGATGCGCACGCGCGTAAGGACCCCGAAACGTCTAAGCTTCGGAAAAAAATCAACGCTGCCTCCCGTTCGACAAAGAAGCAAATAGCCAAGGCGAAGTTTCCACGTCGGCAGAATTGGCCAACGTCTATCAAGCTACCCTTGCGGGAGTCGAGCTTTTTGGTCGCTTGCCAAGGCTGTCGAAGGTAACTTCTGTCGGTCGTCTCTACCATCTTGGGTACCCTGTTTGCCTCAAACTCGACTCTGGACGACAGAGGTGCCACACCGCTGACCATCAAGCAGTTTGAGAGCTCGATGAAGGACGTGCGTTTCACTCAAAAGGCCGTCAGACGAGCTCTGCTAACCCTCGATGTCAAGAAGTCGAGCGGGCCGGATGATATCCCCGCGATCGTATTAAAGACGTGCGCTCCCGAGTTGGCTCCCGTCTTAACGCGCCTATTCTCGTTTTCCTACACCACTAGTAAAGTACCGTCTTCGTGGAAGGTAGCCCTAGTACACCCAATACCGAAAAAGGGTGACCGCAGTGACCCGTCCAATTACAGGCCCATTGCGATAACCTCCCTGCTCTCTAAGGTGATGGAGCGTGTTATGAACACGCAGCTCCTTAGGTATCTTGAGAAGCACCGGTTGATCAGCGATCGTCAGTATGGCTTTCGCCAGGGCCGGTCGGCCGGTGATCTCTTGGTATACCTCACACACCGATGGGCTGAAGCCGTCGAGGGCAACGGGGAGGCTCTGGCAGTCAGCCTGGATATTGCAAAGGCCTTTGACCGGGTCTGGCACAGGGCCCTTCTCGCGAAGCTTCCATCTTACGGTCTTCCCCTGAGGCTATGTAAATGGGTGGCAAAGTTTTTGTCTGAGCGGCAGATTAAGGTCGTTGTTGACGGATGCTGCTCAGATATGAAGCCCATTAACGCCGGTGTTCCCCAAGGCTCAGTACTGTCTCCTACACTATTCATTCTGCATATCAATGACATGCTGCAACAATCACGCAGTAAACATTGCTATGCAGATGATAGTACGGTGGACACACTATACACCTGTCGAGCCAATGCCTCTCGGTCACAAGTGGAGGAAAGCAGAATCAAACTTGTGTCTGAAGTCGAGAACTCTCTGGAGCGGGTCTCGGAATGGGGTCGACTTAACCTTGTCGAGTTTAACGTCACGAAGACACAAGTTTGCGCGTTTACCGTTAAAAAACCCATTTGTTATAGCGCCCAAGTTCCAGGGTACCGCGCTCACCGTCGGTGAAAGTGTTGGTATCTTGGGAGTTGACATTACGAGTAAAGTGCAGTACCGGAGTCATTTGGAGCACAAAGCCAAATTGGCGTCCAAACAACTTGGTGTCCTCAATAGTGCGAGGCAGTACTTCACTGCGGGGTAACTCCTGACACTGTACAAGGCACAGGTCAGATCCCACATGCAGTACTGCTCTCACCTCTGGGCAGGAGCACCAAAATACCAGCTACACCCATTTGACTCCGTTGAAAAGCGCGCAGTCCGAATCGTCAACGACCCAAGATTGACTGACAGGCTAGAACCGCTCAGCTTGCGAAGAACCATAGGCTCGCTCTGCGTGTTCTACCGACTTTACTATGGTGAGTGCTCCGAGGAACTTTCCAAACTCATGCCTACATCACCATTCCATGATTATACCACCAGGCGAAGGTTAAACTTCCACCGGCACCATCTGGACTCGTGGCGGTCCTCCACAGTCCGCTTTGCACGCTCCTTTTTACCACGGACGTGCAGGTTATGGGACAACTGGGGATTTGTTATTTTAATTTGTAGTTTTAGTTCATATAAAACACACAGTTTAACGTAAAACAATATCCTTGTAGAAATAATGTCGATTTTTAGGAAATTTAAGAGTCTTATATAAATGTTGAACAAAGAATTCAAGTATTTTTCTTGTTTTAATAACGTAATACAAAACCGGAAATTATCGGTTTTTATCGACAAAAAAATCGATAAAAATCTGAGTATCGTTTATCGAAAAATTTCGATAATTGCACGCACTATCACGTACCATGTAGTGGTGTATTTCATCCAACAAATGATGAAAAAGCATCTTGGATCTGCCCCGAATGTTGCTGCGCAACCAAAACTGGGGGTGATAACAGCCACACCCCTGTTGCGTTGTCAAAAAAGGTCCGGGACCCTAACGTAACGCACAGGAAAAAAAGTGATAAAGAAATAAGCGAACGCGAGGGATATAATAGCTCTGGTAATGATCTCGCCACGGAGATGCGTCACCTACGATCGGAGATGGCTACACTCAGAGACCAGCTCAATAAGGCAGTCGGACTTATTGAAACTTACGAAACCAAGCTCGACTATTACGCTATGCAGGTAGCTCAATTGAATAAGAGGCTAGCAACCAAAAGCCAGAACAGCGCTACCCAGACCCTCGAGACCATTGTTTCCAATAACACGCCGACGGTCAGTAACCAAACCAAAAAAAGTAAAAATGTAGCGCATGTAGAAAAAAATCAACAAGACAAGCCTGCCATTGTCATTCCTGGAAATCAGAAACCTTCTGAGACTACAGCCCCTCCTTTGTCTGCGTCTACTTCCACCGTATTAAGGGATGTAACAACCGGACTTGGGAATGTCTTCGAATCCGCGCATATATCGTGCGAAGGCTCCAGTGAAAGTGCCAGTCAATGGTCCGAGGTAAAGAAACGAAAAAGCCGTGGGCCTTCCTCAATGTGTGGCACTGCTGGCCCTACGACTACTACTCTCAAGGCAATGGAACCTATTAAATATATGCACCTGTGGAATATGGCATCCGGCAAAGAAGAAGTCCTTGGGTATTTAAAACAACTATGTCCCAGTGGTGGCTCATGTACCATAGAGGAGCTGAGCCCTAAAGGTAATTACAAATCATATAAGATAGGAATTCCAGTGGCTGATTATGATAAGTGCTTTTCTACTGATGTTTGGCCTGTTAATGCTCGGATTAAGGCTTGGATTAATTATAGAAAACATCAAAAGCCACCTGGAAGTGTCGTCTCTGATGCGAGGACTCATCTGCCCTTTCGTGGGTCAAGGTGAACGCAATAAAGCGTGTATCCAAACCCTCTATCAAAATGTGCGGGGACTTAAAACTAAGCTTCACATATGGCGCAACAATCTGGCAACTTTAGAGCACCATATAGTTGCAGCCACTGAGACATTCCTCGACGCCTCGGTGGAGGACTCGGAGCTTGCACCGGTAGACTGGAGCGTTCTACGCCGCGACAGAAGTACACCGTGCGGGGGCGTCCTGTTAGCCGCGCGCGCTCCTATCGCGCTGCGCCGGCGACGGGAACTAGAGACTGACAACGGCGAGGACTTGTGGGCAAGCTTTAAGTGGTGCGGCTATTGCATTTATGTGTGCGTGGTGTATATTAAGCCCAGCTCAAAAGATAGTGATTACATGACTTGGTTTTGCAAAATTGAAAGTTTTGTAAATAGTTTAAAAGGAATTATTGTAATATATGGTGACCTTAATTTAAATAGTGCGTCGATTAGTATTAATAATTATTATCATTGTTTTTTGACATATTGTAATTTATTACACAAGAATGTTGTGATGAATACGAAAGGTGGTATGTTAGATGTTGTGCTTGTAAGGGAGAGCGCCTCCATAGGAGACGTGGTAGTCACAGCTACAGAAGGAATAGTGCCGCCTGACAGTTATCACCCCCCTCTTGACATTGACATAGTATTTAATGATTTACGTATCTCGCATCGTGTTGATCCAAGTAATATTGACTCGGTAAGAGATTGGAATTTCAATAAAGTTAATGTAGACTTACTATTTGACATGCTTTCTAACATATCTTGGCAAAAGTTTTTACAAATTGAAAGCGTCCAGTTAAGTGTGAAGTATTTTTATGACACGATTTACTCTCTTTTTGATGCATGTGCTCCCAAAAAACGACGGAAGTCTTCAACTTCTATGAGTTATCCAGTTTGGTTTACAAGTGACATTATTAAAGATACCAAGCTAAAATTAAAGTTGCACCGCAAGTGGAAAAAAGACAAATGTACTGACACGTATCTCTCCTTTTCGACCTTAAGGTCTGAGCTAAAAGTTCGTACCTCCATTGCATATAAATCATACGTAGAAGAGGCTGAAAGAAACCTAACTATCAACCCACATAAATTCTGGAGTCACATCTCAAGCCTCCGATCCAAAGGCGGTTTCGAACCCATGATTGAATACAAAGGGGAATCTTTAAGCGGACCACAAGCTGCAGATGCTTTCGCAGAATTCTTTTGTGGGGTATTTTTACCCGATGTGCCGAGACTTGACTGGTCCAATGTAACTCAACGGTCTCCAGATCCCTGTTCAACGTATGTTCACATTCACATTCGCGAGATAACCTGCAATGATGTAGCTATAGGTATTAGAAGACTAAAATCGGGTAGTTCTATTGGGCCTGACAGTATCCCTCCATGGTTTTTAAAACAAGGTGAAAAGTATCTTATCAAACCCTTATGCCACTTATTTAATATTGTTCTTAAATCTGGCTCTTATCCTTCCGAATGGAAACTGTCTAGGGTTACTCCCATACCTAAAACTTCCAATAAGATCTGTGCTGAAGAATATCGACCTATAGCCATACTACCTACACTGGCGAAAATATTTGAACATATTCTTCACGCCAAAATTTATAGACAAATCGAACCATATATCTGCAATGAACAACATGGTTTTAGGAGGAAGAGGTCAGTTAATACTAACCTTTTGACAGTTGTAGATTACATTTCCGCCAGACTCGACCAGGGAAGGCAAGTAGATGTCTTGTACTTTGACTTCCGGAAGGCTTTTGATAGGGTTGACAATGACATACTGCTGGAAAAGCTCAGTGCCTTAGGCTTTAGTCCCGGCCTCTTAAAGCTCACAGCAGATTACCTACGCGATCGACAGCAGTATGTTCGACTCGGTCTTTATGAGTCTCAGCCCTATCATACGCGTTCTGGAGTCAGCCAAGGATCGATAATTGGCCCTCTCTTATTTATTTTAATGATTAACGACCTTCCCAAGGTCATCAAGCATGCACAATGTCTTCTTTATGCTGATGACTTAAAATTGTACATGGAGATTAAATCGGAGGCAGACTGTACAATGCTTCAACGTGATGTTGATGCAGTGTTTCAGTGGGGTGTTGAAAATAAAATGGCTTTTAACCCGACAAAATGTACAGTGATGACTTTTGGGCGGATGCGAGATCCGATCAAATTTAAGTATAAACTTGACCGTGACATAATATCAAGGCAGATCACCGTAAAAGACTTGGGTGTCACATTTGACCAGAAGCTAACCTTCCATGACCACATATTGACAATAGCGAAGGAGTCTTTTCAGCGTCTTGGCTTCGTTCTTCGTAACTCGAATGATTTTACGAGGATCGAAGTAATAAAGGTTTTATTTAATGCCCTGGTTCGAAGCAAGTTAGAAGCCAGCTCGTGTGTATGGCATCCGTACGAGACCACATATACACTTATTTTAGAAAAAGTGCAAAAGGCATTTTTAAGATACCTCTATAAACGCTGCTACGGATACTACCCGTACATGTACCCAACTAAATTTCTCCTGGGTTGCCTCGGATATAACTCCTTGGAAACACGAAGAGCCAAAGATCAGTTGGGTATCATGTGTAAAATTATTAGAGGTATCGTAGATGCTCCGGATCTACACACTGAGTTGTGCAAACTTTTTGTTCCGGACAAGTACCGCCGCAGCAGAAAGCACAAACTCCTCGTGGTGCCCAGATGCCGCACGGTCGCTCGCGCGCGCTCCCCCGTGCCGCGCACGCTCTCGGCGCTCAACGCTCTCCTGGACGCCGCGCCGCACTGTGATCTGTTTGTGGACGATTGGAAGGTGATTTTGTCTGAATGCCAGCGCTATTGTGAATTGAACGCGTGATGTATAATTGTAGTGACATTAAATTTTTATTATTATTTCAGTACGTGACATTTTTAAAGACATTTGAGTTGACATTTTTATTTATTGTATTACTTGACTTGATTTTTTTTTTATTCTTTTTTTATTATATATCAAATTATTTGACATTTTCGAATTTTAATGGTAACTGTACGCCTCAATTTGACTTTATTGGTTTTTATTGATTTCGTATTTCTTAATTTATTGAATTACTTTATAATTTGCAATTTTTAAATGTGTTAGTACTTACCTATAATTTGATGATTTTTAATGTATAATTATTGCCATTGTTTTGTAGTTGTTGTAATTGAATTAATTAGTGTAATTGGTTATAAGCCGTGCTAATTAATTAAATAAATAAATAAAAAAAAATAAATAAATAAAATTATAAAATTGATGTAATATTATGTTTTTTAAGCGATTATTTATTTTTGGTTTGATTATAAGTATTTGTGTTTTTTAGGTTTTTATATTTTAATATTTTTTGGTTTGATATGATTTTTTTAAAATGTACATGGAAATTGGGGGAACCAATAGGTACATTTAGAACTCCCACAATCGATACCCGGGAGCAGAGAGTGACTGAAAACCAGCTCAATATTTTTATATTTTTTCTCATGTAGTCATGGCACCAGTTATTTCGTACGACTCATTTTATCAGAAGTCTCAATAATAAACAACGCTTTATGGATTATCGCGTCTATTTGTCTCCAAACATATCGACGATACAGTAATTGTCCACAAAAACAAGTTACACACTTGAGAACCATAAAACAATAGCAGGTTACGAAATAATGCCGAACTGATCGCATCGGAGGTTTTTAGACGTCCATGTTGAATACTCCGAAAAACCCTGTGTTCTGTATAATCTGTATGTGACAAAATCTACAAGCTACATTAGATTCTGTTCGTGTGAAAGATTACGTATCTGCCGTTATGGCCTTAAGTAGTACATCAGATAGATTAGGAAAATCATCGGTATTCATGTCATAATGGTAATTTATATTCGTTTTCTTAGGAAATTTTTCTTGTCCACAATAAGATAACCTAAACCTGTTGAAAATTATGACGTCTTTTTTATTACAGTGAGTAAAAAGAGTTCAAGGAGTTCAAAGACTCTTGAAAGTTTCCAAAGTTGTAAGATTTACTTGTTTAAACTGCTGTATAGTAAGTATTAAATTTATTTAAAATAGCGTTTTACACTTCATAACGCTTGATACTCATAGTCCCACTCTCACACAAGGATTCCCTGTGTAATTAGAGCCTAGGACAAAGACAGGAACACAAAGACAAAGATCGAGAACAGAAATTTAAATTAAGTTATTTAAACAGACAATTAAAAAATAACCCGGGACCCATGGGCAAGCAGTTAGGCTTGGTAATCGGCGAAAAAACCGTTCTTGGTGCAGTATAATAACGTTGGAGTTGTGGAGTAAAGCAGAAAAATTCGCGGTGATAGTTAGCCGTGAAAATGAAGCCAGATAGTTATATTAGATTGTATGTCTGTCAAGGACGCGGTCATGCCCGCTTAGCTGCCTAATGACGCTGAACAACTGTACGCAGAGTCAAGATGGTCAAGATGATACTAAAAATTTGAGCGAAAATTTAAGCAATCTCTTTTTGCCATTACCGAAACATGTTATTACGTGTGTAGGGTCTTTTAAGAAGAGTCGAAAAAATTTTTACTTGAATATGTATTTAATAAAAACTTTTTATTTTAATAATTTAATGCAAACAAACACCTCGAGTTTCTAGTAGTTCCTAAGAGATCCTATTACATATTCCAATATGTAATTAAGCAAAGTTTAAAAATAACACCATACTCTTCAAAAATTGAGATACTGAGGGCTGTCGTCATCAGGGGCGGTCCCAGGGGGGGGGGGTCACAGGGGACATGACCCCCCCCCAAAATCCATCAGGCATGCGTAGATGGAAGGCAAAACAGGCCAATATGGGACACAACACTTCTCCTCCAAATTTCTTAGTGACCCAAAATTTCTTGGCGACCTCCCCCAAAATTGAAGGCTGCGCCTGGTCGTCATACCATGTCCTCCGTTTAAACAGACTTCAAAGGTGTCTGTACATATATGATCAGTATCATGTATGTAGGTACTATGTCTATATACTTTCCTTTCTGTCATGCATAATATTCTCGAATATCATATACTATGATGATAATTATGTGTAATTGTGTATAAAAAACTACATATGGGGCACTGCTACTTTGTGATCAAAAACAAACGTGTAAGATGCACTTTGATTTAAACATATGCAATTTGATGATACAACGGATCCCTAGTTCTTAAAAATAAAAGAGTGTACCTAAAACTAACTACACTATCGCTGCGCTATCATTAACTCGCACTGACCTTGATACGGGTATCATCCATATCTGTTAATTACATTTTAACTGTGGGAATTTGAGTTTGGCTATCAATAACTTTACGTAATTATACCGTACGTTACAATTTGTTTTGTAACATCGTTAATCATTCCTTATCTTTTGGTATTTGGGTATTTAAATCATTAAAACATGGACTTGTTGTTAAGATCTCTGCAGCAAAGGTCTGGATTCGATTTTGGCTCGCAACTCAGTATAAGACAACTTGATATGCCTATTTACAATAGCGTTATGTATGCTTTTTTATATCTTCTTCCGTATAAAAACGGAATCATTGTGATAAAACCTGCGAGCTGTCAATCTGAAAATTTCTTTAATGAATTATCTGAAGCCTCTATAGTACTCTTCCCATTTCCGGTAGTACGCACAAATTTATTACTTCTTTCTGATCAGATATACACTTAAGTTTATGGAGAAGTGTTACGAAGTGTTACGAAATGAGTTATGGAAAGAAATATGCGTTTGATAGTCAAATTTCTGAATGCATACCTTCAGTAAAAAAATAGTAGACAAGCTTTCAGATTATAATGGTGTTAAGTGGTGTAGTTCATTAGCTATTCAGATAAAGAAAGTCTAAAGCAGGGGTCCAGTCCCAAGCGTGGTTGCTCTGATACTTTGAAGTCTGATGGTTGTGGTCCTGTAAGCGTAGTCAGCAACCACACCTTTTTACCGAACCACAATATAACAGCTTATTTACATACAATGTAACAATCGGAAGCGACCACACACTACGACCGCGCTACTGCATACGATCTCAGGCAATACTCATGCTTGCTTCAGGTTATGTGTACGGTAGATGTCCATGGGCTGCAGCGAGACCGACCACGTGGTCTGAATCTTCATATACTCCATTAAATTATTAATATTATTAAAATAAATATAGTAAATAAAATAAATAAACACGCTTTTAAATCACATCAAACTAAAAAGTTAAAATTTAGAATAATAAATAATTATTCTAAAAGTTAAAAAATATTTTTAAATGCTTAAAACAGTAATGAACGAAAATACTAGTATTATTGTGAAAAACCGGACAAGAGCGAGTCGAACTGGCGAACGTAGGGTTCCGTACAATTAAGTATAAAAAAAACGCCAAAAAAGCACGTTTATTGTATGGGAGCCCACTTTAATATTTATTTTATTCTATTTTTAGTATATTTTATTATTTTAGCAGCATAACAAATACATCCTCTGTGAAAATTTCTAATATCTAGCCATCACAGTTCATGAGATACAGCCTGATGACAGATAGACGGACAATCAGACAGACAGACGGACGGACAGCGGAGGCAGTAATAGGGCTTATAGGGCCCCGTTGGGACCCTTCGGGCACCCATCAGGCACGGAACCCTAAAAAGCGTGGGCACTTTGTACCATATTTTTCGTATATCGAGCGCCCGACGCTTTTTTCATAATAATAGTATTTTCGTTCATTATTGTTTCAAGCTTATTTTAATTTTTCACTTCCTTCTTAGTTTTATATGCTTTTAGTCCAAGGGAGAGTTACATACAAGCTCACAAACATACAGATGAAGCTAATAAAAGCGTGTTGTATTAAAAAGAAATTGGTAGATACTCCCACGGCCCGGTTTAAGACTATGTTTATCCCACAAACCTGAAACTACTGAAAGGAAAAATCTTATTTGGTTATCTCCTCAATCAGCTAATCTGCCGCTGCGGACCAATTTATCGAGTGTTTACAGTATTGCAATAAAGCCCGAGGCGTGAAATCGGCACAATGGCTCGGACGGACGGACGGACAATGAATAATAGAGTGTCGGCAATCGCGAAATTGCGCTCGGCTGCGATCAGCTGATTGGTAACGAGTTAGGGCAAATTGTGTGGAGGGCTCGGAAGGATAGGTGCGTAAGTGCTTTGATAGTACGAAAAATGTAGTTGCCAAGTTACGAGCATTTGCTTATTTCTTCGAAAACACGCTGTTTTCTGTGTGAGTAGGTAATTTAGGTCTGGCATGCTGGCAACTTGCGGGTTGGTAGACTTTAAACGAAGGAACACTTATATGTATATGATGGCTGTATATGTTGCAGCCATCTGGTTAAATCAGCCTTGTTAATTAAACGACGGCAATAAATTGAATGAGAGGAGAGAGAGGTTGAATGAGTTGAGAGGTGCTAGTTCAATCAACTGGACCTATAGTTGATTGAACTAGCACCTCTCAACGGTCAACTAGTCGGCTTATTGTAAGCTAGACTTTTGAAGCTAGCTGTCGTAAAGCCAGGCGTGATTAAAATTTTGATCATTTTTTTCACTTTAGCGCCTGTAGTCACCTAAACAAAATTAAATATAACGTGAGATAGCTAGCGAAGCGTGATTAATGATTATTGATAAAATTAAAATGTGTGACAATATGCATGTGCTTAATATTTCATTTTTATTTAAATTACGTTTTTATTAATAGTTGTTTGCTTTAAGTAAATTGAATTTTAAATCATTAGTTTCCTTTTTCCTTTCATTTAAGTTGTGTACTTATGGTCATGCTAGCCAAACATTATATAGTAGCCTATATTCCACTTAACATAGAGGCTGAACGACGTTCAGCCAAGTCGTTGGACGTTGCATTTAGCGATTTGGCTAGCTGTCAATAAAGTGGCTTTCTTTATTGAATACCGGCGTTTAATTAACGGGCTAGCCTGTCAATTGAGTTGCGAATTTAACCGGATGGCTGCGATATCTATAATATATTATATCTTTCTCCGTGCACAGTGCAGAGGTTTGAAATTTGAAATTCGGCTTTTTTATTATTATTATTATTGTTTAATAAGGTTACAAAAGATGGTTTGAATGTAACATTGACTGACTTGAATGTAATTTGAATGTAACATTATCCTGCTACGATAAAAATATTAAAATATATAAAAATAAACTAATTCATCGAGCCCTTATACAATGATGTCATCAAATTCATTCATTTTATTTGTACAATTGATTGATTGATTGATACCTTATTGTTACAGTGGTCACAACTAACTACTTAGGCTGTACCAAAGGGCACATTTAATGCCAATAGGTTTCTCTATCAGTCCTGCCTGAAGATTTTTTGGCTACTAAGTAACAAATTTTAGTACTTAGAATATGTAGTATAGGTATATGAAAACGTCAACCGCAAAAGGTACTTCGACTTGTAACTTCCTTTTCACAGCTAGATAAATTATAAGATATAATATTGATTGTATAAGAATATATTTTTATTTTTACCAAGGTTGCATCTACCCGTCCTTGGGAAACCAGCCCGCTTACAGCGTTTAACCTTGGGAAGGCTGCCGAGAATGTTCGTTTGTGTTCGTTTACCATCTTCATTGTTGCCTGCAATCTGCGCTTGCGCAACTATTGTTGAATGTTGTTATTTTCTGCGGTTTTGTGTGATGTTATCAATTTTCGTAAGCCTAGTGACAAAGTTGTGGTTGGATCTCTATATGAGAAACTTTCAACGCACGCAGTTTGTGCGTAATCTCAATTAAATTGCACATACCAGGAACAGGTTTTATGAAGCAAATGAGCATGCAGGTGTGAAGTGGAACTGCAACCCACGAACTCCCAACCAAATGAACCAAATGAGTCAAATATAAGTCGTCGTTCTGGATCCCTAATCCCTGTGGATTGTGTGTGTGTGTGGTAATCCCGGTGGATTACCACGTTGGCCTACGTGCTTATCTTCTTCATTTAAATAAAAAATCTACACCAAACTTCGAACCACGAGTACGTTGAGTCTTATCTGAGGTCATGTTCCTATACTTTTCTACTTTAGTGACTGTGGTCTCATGTTTCAAGCTTCATGTATGTAATTTTGTCTGAACGGCAACTGCACTTCCACCGAAAGATATAAACGAGCTTTATGTGAAGATGATTATCATAACAAACTGTAACAAACCAATAAACATACCCTTGAAATGTAAATTAGATAGTGTTAATTCGCTTCAGAAGCGATATGCCAGCGGATATAACATTCTATTAGTATTGTTTAGTGAGTAGCCACTATTTATTGTATTGCGGCTTATCTCGCGGCCTTCTCCTGACAAGGCTGAGTCGGGCTCGTTGAGATGATGTATACCGGTTTTGGATATTAATAGATGGGCATGAGATAAGAGGAGATTGAAGAATCTCTTGACCATAAAATTAATTTAGAAAATAAACCGCCTTCGAATACTTGTCAATTCTAATATTATAAATTAGCTGATAAAATTTTACAGTTCAAGGATCCTGAATTATAGCATCAGGGGCAATGTGAATATTTGTTATTAAAAAGATATTATACAAGTCCCTTCTAGAAATACGTTTATACGCTTATGCAATAAACGACTAAACCAATTTCAATAAAATTTCAATAGATCCGTCCCTTACTCCAAGTAAGGGAAATCTGATTTATTCAGAAAGGATCAACTCGATTATGATATTAGCTTCGTAGAAATTTGTGAACAAAACATACCTGGGTACATTTTTTTTCAACGTTTTTATGTCCTACTGCTGGGCACAAGTGAAAGAGATTTAGGCTATAGTTCACCATGCTGGCCTGGTGCGATTGGTAGACAACATACCTTCGAGAAATAATGAGTTTCTCTCAGGCATGCACGGCGACTGAAAACATCGTAATCAATTAAATATCACAATATTTTTTAACACTGTGGAGCAGCGATTTAATGCGCACATTATACATTTCTTTTGTCAGAGGTGCGCTCCGAGAATTTGAACCCGGCATCTTCCGTATCAGAGACCGCGGGCATTACCACTCGGCCATCGCTGCTCAAACGCCTACAACCTACGCTTACGAAATTCAGCACACGTGCTAAATTCCTAAAAAGATCCTTATTAGTTCATTATACTCAATTATGTTATCCTAAATTAAGTTAAAATGTTTGTTTTCATAAATTTTCATAATACAATATACAATTAATATTAAAAATAACTAACTCCTGTTTTTGAAGACGCTTGAATTATATCTTACTTAAGTTTTTAACAAAAATTTTGTTTTTTTTACCGACTTTAAACGGTAAAAAATAAAATTGTTCAGAACTTGACATACGAGTATGATACTTTTCCTTGCTAATGGTAGTGACTCTTAAAACTGTTTTGGAGTCTTTATTCAGAGCGAAAGGTACCTACGCCATTTATACTAAGCATTTCACTAAGAGAAACAACATTGCAGCATCGTTGTCCCGTGGATGCATTATACTTGGTATTCACCAGTAAAATGTCAAGCACATTAGCCCTATGGCAAGTGTGAAATAACGGCAAATGAAAGTGACCTGTCCTAATCTAATGTCATCGCGATTACCTAGATCACAAAAATGTAAACCGGATTTCTAGGTATTATAAAACCATTGACAATTTAACATATTAGTAAAAACCCTCTGATTCGTATTTTTAGGATACCGTACCTCTAAGGGAAAAAATGGAACGCTAATAGGATCACTTTGTTGTCCGTCCGTTTGTCTGTCAAGACTATTTTTTCTCAGGAACGGGTGGAGGTATCAAGCTGGATTTCAAATACTCAAGTCTACTGTCCCTTAGAGCTGTGAAAAAATCAAACTTCTAAGCCAGCGCAATCAAAAGATACAGCCTTTTATGCTGCAAATTTCCGCAAATTTTCAACACTCTCAAGGAAATCAAAACCTACAGGGTACTTTCCGTGAACTCAGAATCTTGATACGAAGCGTTTGGGTCCATGGTGACCACTTCCCTATTATATAACTATTTTCCAACATGTCAAATTTTCTGTATGTCCATTCCGAAGCAACGTATAACACAGATAAAGGAAAATATGCGAAAAACGTAATATTTTAGTTACATTACATATTAAAAATATTTTGCGGAACCCTCGGTGTGCGAGTTCGACTCTCACTTAACCGGTTTTTTCCAATACTATGTCAAATTAAAAAAAAATCACAAACTTAAAAGTATAATACATAATTAATTTATTTTGAATTTAATCCTAGCATGTTGTTCAATTTAATTTTATTATTTATACTGGTCAAAATTTTATATGTTAACTTTATAATTTAATGTAGTATTATTTAATTTATACTAGTGAAATTCTATTATCTTGTATTGAAATTGTTATCAAAGTGTCTGATATTGTTTTTAATGCATGCACCTGTAATTGAGGTGACACTAATCCGCAATTTATAAATGTACTGGTGGTAGCCTAAGTGCTCACTTTGTTGGCGCATCTTTCAATAAATAAAAAATTAAAACAAAAACCTTGCGAATTGGAACTGCAAGTATTAATAAATTATAGTAGTTGCAGCGCGGCAGCGTACGTTAAAGAAGAAAAATAGAAAAACGAATCATTTACTTTTCATTGATAAGTAAGAAAGGTTTATTTCGATATTCCTAGCACAAATCTAAATTATTACGCTCTTAATCCTCTATAGGTATCCACAATTCCGTGACCTCCTCCGAAAGCAGCATGAATACAATTTATTAGTATCGAAGTGGTAACTTATGGGAAAGCACGGGAAAGCTCGACCTGAGGTCAAAGTAAAGGTGGCTTTTATCCAAGCCTTTGCTTTCCAAAAGCCGATATATGGCGAAGACATTTATATGTGCTAGAGTTCGTTACCAATAAAGAATGTGGACTTCTCGCTTCGATATTTTTTTTATTGGAGTAGCAATGAAGCGATCGTGCTGGCCACCACAATGTGGTCGCTGGAGCCCATTATTATTATTTGGTTAGTTGGAGAGGGGTACGACTCTAAGGCCACTGTGACCAGGAAATGATCTATTGCAGCCAGCCCCTCATTAATATCTGATTACCTGACGGAAGTAAGAACCGAAACGATGATCTTGGGGTCCAGAAGCTTGATATCTTCGGATGTAACCAGGCTCCCGCCTTTTTTTGGCACCTTTAGAGAGGATACTGGGTTATGTGGGATTTGAACCGCACTAAAACCCCCTCGGTGGCCTGCTACTGCGGAGTGAGTGCCCATTTTCAACGCAACGGGAAAAGTTGAAAATGGGCGTCATCACAGTACCTTTTTGTGTTCCACTGCTGAGCACGTGTCTCTCCCCATTAATTTAGAGATCCGGAGATCAAACTATCATCATGTTGCTCTAACTCTGGTTGGTGGCCAACCCGCTATCGGATGTTTTGAAACCGCCCCTAAAGCCCCTACAAGGCTTAAACACAGTTATCTATCGATAGCAACGCAGGCCGACAACTTAACGTTGCAAAGCACAGAAATACGCATGAAATTGTTTACCACTAGCGGTCACCCATCTCACTACCGACCGCACCTGTTTAGCTCAGTTGTGTAGATCGCTTCCGTTTTACTTACATAATGATAAACTCAGTGGTTTTGCACTTCATTCAATCAAAAAAATAATTTATAAATGTGTATCAGTACGTCTGCATCAAAAACTCTCCTTCTTACTAGGTCGTGGAATCCTAATCGTCATTCTAAGAACGTGATACGATCAGCAAATCAAATGATTACCGATCAATCAGACATACCTCACGGCTCGCGCTGTGCGTACAGTCGCGTGCGCGTGCACTGCCTGAGGTTTGTGGTATAAGTTTAAAACTGGTGAGATTTGATAATATTTTGCTTGCTGAAATCAATAGAGGCTCAAGTCGAAGTTGTAGCTAATTTAATTTTGTGTAATTAATTTAGAACAAGAATTCATTACGAACTCAAAATGCCATTGTGAGTTGACTTGTGTCATTGTGCCACTATTGAATTCAGCGATTTATGGTATAAAGACATAGAATTTTGCTACGCTCAAGCATTAGTATATCCTAAGTCTACGCGCTCAAGATTTATACACTATGCTAGCTTAAAAGGATCCCATTCTATGAGATTAAAGAAAAATCTATCCCGCCCTTAAAATAAACCTAAAAACTGATTGGAATACTGGATATTGAAAATACTTTAGAGTCACATTCAGATTCTGTGATCGTCTTTCATCCGATCTTCACTCGTCAAAATCGAAATATAAAAAGATGTAGATCACAGTAAAGCTATATTGTCTAAGAAAACTCAATTACGTCACACACATAATTAAATTGTTGGTTCAAATAATATTTGATAAAAAATATGTCTCATCGAGTTATCAGATCGGTGAAGGTCATCGATGTGAAGGTCGATCTTTTACGTCTCCTCTACTATATTACGAATTTTCGATCAGGCCACGTGTCCTGACGCGAGTTTAACATTTTTTACCCATCCCAAAAATGTAGTAATATGTAGTAAATATGTAGTATTTCTTATGACTTGTACCATACATTCACTTTCACTAGCGAAGCCAGGGCGCGGGTGTCTTCAACCAAGAAATCGATTTAGAATCATTTTAATTGGCGCTCATCTCTGCGGTGCGGTAATCTGACATAATAAGAAATAGTGGCACGTAACGTAACTGTACTGCACGTTTTATGAGAAGGCAATTTAAGTATACAATAGCTGTCGTCATAAATTAGGCTACATTTCACGTGATTAGACCTTTTACATAACTGCTTAAAAAAGGAAAGCTTATTATGTCTACTATTTTATTATAAAACAGCTCAAAATCTTTTCGTGAGGACATTTAAACTTGATTATAATGTCATCGGCATTTGTCCTTAATAATTTTAAGACAAGAAATCTTCGCCGGGACCATCGCGATCGAACGCGATGGCTCATGATGAAGGATATCGGTACAGCCCGAAACTACTAGTGCTTCCCGAAGTTGATCGTGAGTATAGAAGTTATTTATTTCATCTTTATAGGAAAAAAATACAATAAAAAAATAACAAAATCAAGCCAGTAAAAAACAAGCAAGAAGAAACAAAAAAAAATTAGAAACAACAAAAAATTCTTTAGATTAATTTATTTAAAATGACAAGGTAAAAAAGGTCACACTCAGCCTATGCCACAACTGGAGACCGTTACGGCTGCTGATTTTCAGGGAGACCTTATTATTATCATTATGGTCTAAGTCCTTTTTATTTACGAGAGCTGTCTGTGCCCGGCAGTTGGACATTGAAAAGGTTGAAAAGGTGTTTCGAAATGCCCGCAATTCACATTTTTAAAGAATGTGTAACTATTAACAATATCAGCTTATTTATCGTCCAGTACGTACGGGAGTTTATGTTACTAATAAAATATAATTGTAAATTTAAAGTAGCAAAAGTGTACATATAATACTTTCTTTAATTAAAATAGATGTAATCTGTTAGTAACATTTTCGACAGAGATGTATTAAAATGTAAATGTTGAAGCCTAGTGCCGGCCTTTGAATAGTTTATGCAATAAAATTATAAGACTAAATTGACGGTATACAAATGTAATATATTATACAAAGTGACTTGAAAAATAAATCCATTTCTGATGTGTAATTTAATAAATGCCATTTATTTTTACGAAGTAAACCAAATTAGTAAAACCAACGATTTATCATCTATAAATCGTCAAAATAGTTACAATCGCTGTAAGAAAAAATCACCTTATACGCGTAGTCATAACAACACCATAATCAACTAATGCATATTAAAACACAATCAATCAGCAGCCTAGATTCAGTCATGTACGCTCAACATAACATTAAATCAAAACATACTTAGTAGGTAATTAAGAACAACATCAGTCTTTTTGTAACAATAATTCACACAAACACCTATTTTCATTTGCTTCTACACTATTCGTAGCACGGAACAGTAAAAGTACAAAACAACAATGACATGCAAAGATTACACTGAAAAAAACCATTATAGATTGCGTTAATGCAAGCGATTTCGAATCTTATTTCATTGAGATAAGGATTATAGGCGTGGATCGAGTATAAGTAGTGTTATAGAGTATCGAATAGTTATCTGAATACAAGAAGCTTATTAATCTACGTGTAGGAAGGCATCGCAGTGATGTAAAAACTATTAACGCCGTGCGAACTGATGTACAACACCGGGTGGTCCAAGTGTGAAGTCGAAGCGATCTAGCGATAGAATTTTACTGAAGAGAATCTCACAAATAGGTCAAAAATAAATATACACAAGGCAAGGGTTTAAGTCGTTGTTCTTGTGTATATCCATTCGTTTTACCTATAAAATAATAAATTTTGGTTCAGAACTTATTTAAAAAAGACGGAGGCTGAAGGAGTCTCTACGTCAAAAGATGTCGATCTCGGTATATTTGGTTGCATCTGCACTGCACTGTACTGCATTGCACTGTTGTGTACCACTAGTCTGTCTCCTTGATTTGCGGGGCCTGGCGCTAAATCACCACGATGCCCGCATAAGGGTTGGTGGAGAGACGGCCAAGCGAGCCGCTGTTGGATGTTTTAAAGGTTTAACGTCTGCTATCTGTCAATAACATCGACCCCATGATAATAAGCGGGACTGACGGCTTAACGTGCCTTGAAATTGGCCGTTAGCGGTCACCTAATCTTTCACCCAACCGACCGACAACCGCACCCATCATACTTACTTATTGTCGCTTATATCTCTTGACTTAAAATACAGCAGTTATACCATCGATCGTGTTTCATCAATAGATTTATAGATTCAGTTTAATGTTCTCTAGACCTGCGCTTTGAATCGTGATGGGAAGTTTAGAAAGAATATTTAGCCAATAATTGGGATAAAACGAATCTTTTGATAGATTATAGATCTTGCTTGTTTCGATTTATCATTGGGATTGGGAAGTACCACCGGTGTACCCATGTCCGCCATGAAACAAGTGTTCCGTGGTAAGATGCTTTTAAAGATTCTCTGTGTTAAGAAGTATCCGAGAATGATAATATTACTTTTTTTTTCTTT
The DNA here is from genome assembly GCA_911387765.1 of Pyrgus malvae. Taxonomy (NCBI): domain Eukaryota; kingdom Metazoa; phylum Arthropoda; class Insecta; order Lepidoptera; family Hesperiidae; genus Pyrgus; species Pyrgus malvae. Next base: position 20,741,768 of record OU426966.1, on the reverse strand, counting down.
TCAATTATGGCATCGCAAACTCTGTGCATACTGCCAGTGTCAAGTATAATTGTTGCATCAATTTTTTGCCAGTTTCAATGAAACTGGACGAAGTAATAACAAAGTCAGTAAGTAAAGTAAGTCGTCAGTAATCAGTCAGTCTAGTCAGTCCAACATTCAAGTAAAGCGATGGCTACTTTACTAAAACGTGTCCGATGGAATTTTGGAGGCAAGCAGAAAAAACATATTTTAGCACTGTTATTCTATTTCACAAACACTCGTGCACTGTAATTAACCTATATCAAACAAAATGCCATCAACTTTATCCGATATAACTCAAAAATACACCAAGAAAATGAAAATAAAACAAGAGCACAATATGTCTTTTTCGACTTCCCGCCAAAACACACATTACATATTATCTTAACAGTTTTTCTGTCAATAGTGCCATCGCATCTGTGGGTATTGACAATATCAAATGAACTTTTGTATCCAGTTTTTGCTAGTTTCATTAAAACCGTGCGATATAATAACAGTGTAAGTCAAATCAGTCGTCAGTAATAAGTTGACTGACTTATTCAGTCAGTCAGTCAGATCCAAAACATGTTTTTGCACTGTTATATTATTTCGCAACACTCTCCTGCACTATAATTAAAATATATCGAACAAAATGCCAATAACTTTATCCGATACAATTCAGAAAACACCAAGAAAAAAAACCATGAGTACATACGAATGTGCTCTTTTCACCTCCTGTCAAAACTCTAGAGAAGCATTATTCACTCGATTTCCCAAAAAGTACCGTAAACATGTGGCAAAAGCACAAATCACATTTGGTGATACATTTATTTAGGTATTTATTTATTTCAAATTTAGCAGAAAACATGGTTACAATTTTAAAAAGGTGTAATAATAAACTCATATGAGTTATACCGTACATTTTGCGTCGCCAAATAGACACACTCGTCAAATACAAAGTTAACAAAATAAAAATATTAAATTTATAAACATTATGCTTCATTTTGAGAAGTAAACAATACATTTTTTCAATAATTTTATAAGTTCTCTTATTTGTAATTTAATGAGATCATATTAAAAATGTCAAAATTATAATAAGTGAAAGTAGAGTTATTAGTCTCCTAGGCAAGTAGAGTTATTTTGGTCTAAGCTTCAATTAGCAGTTAAAATGCCTATATTTACTTTCACTTTTTGGCGAGTTGTGATATATTATTTTAAAATAATTAAATAAAGATGAGCAGTGATGACCGATGTGTTAAGATATCGGACTTTCTTTGAGATTTTGTTAAAATTAACCAGTTTTGGTCAGTCATCTTTTGCAGGCTAACTCGATACCAAAAAATGGGTCTAATCAAAATTTTTAACTTTGCTCATTAAAAAGCCTCATTTACACTACACAACACATCGGTCGAGATAAAATCATCCAATAAATCATAATAATATACAAATCCATTAAGTAAAAAATAGTTAAAATTTCATACAATTAAACATAATAATAGACAAATCCATTAAGCGATCGTTACACGCCGAGTTCACCGGAGCGTATAAAACCACTTTCGTAGTCTCACAAGTGGATCATGACATTCATGACTATAATGTTTTGCTTGGTAGAGATCAGCAGTAGGTTTAATTAATGAAGATTTATAATAGTAGTAAACAAATTCATTAATTAACCGATCATTGCACTACGAGTTTGACTTCACGTTACAAACACATAATTAAAGTTTACGAACCACATAGAAAGAATTAAAACCGACATCAAAAAGTAAAAAATAATAGTTAGTTCACATAACGATATTGTTTTACCACTGTTATACACATTTTAACACTATGGAAATGGGTATCATTGACTTTGAAAAAAAAAATACATTACTCTTTGACACAGGTGCGCGCCGAGAATTTGAACCCGGTATGGGTCGCGTCGAAAACCGCGTTCTTCTTATTATCTTCTTATTTATTTTATGCAAAAAATCCGTGTAGTCCTAATAGTTTGAAAATAAAGATGGCAGAGTTGCAGGTATGTTTTGTAAGGAAGGGCAACAAAAAAAATGTTTTTAAGTACCCAGCTGCACTATCATTGCACATTGCTAAGTCCAAATCGTTAAAAACCAATTTGGTTGCAACTAGATAGCGTGCTTAGATCCAAGATAGTGGCATTTGCGGAAGAAGAACATTAGTGCTATTTGTTTTCTATCAGTGTTCAGTCTAGTTAGCTAAGTTTGGTAATGTTATTTGTACTATCTAACGAAGCACGCACTATTATACGTCGATTACAAAGCTTAACAAAGAAGTGGTTGCGAGAGAGTTACCATTAGGTATAAGAAATATTTATTCACAAGATGTACTCCGTGGTTTTACACACGTTATAGCGTGATTTTAAGCCTAAACAAACCTTCCTCGATAAAATCTGCAAACCAAAACAAAAATAATATTTCAATTCCAACCTAATTCTCTTCTTGAAGGTTAGCTGGTAGAATTACAATAGGCATTAGGTTCGCCTTTTGTTCAAATTGTAATATTTGATCAATAAATAATAAATAAATAAATAAAAACCTGCTGTTCCAGAGATTAACGCTTTAAAAAAACAAAGTCTTCGTAGCTATTAGTACAGACAAAAGTATATTTTAAAGCCCTTTTTAATGCACTCCCTGGCACGTTTCTCGTTTTGGAATAGAGAATCAAGGCCATCGGACACCACGCCTGGTCATGACATGCCTTTTAGATAGGGCTGCCATCAACAAATTTGCCGACGCCGGATAAACACGGCAAAAATCCTGGACATTTGGGCGAAATATGGTTTTTCCCCGGATATCTCCGGAAAATTATTTTTTGCAACAAAAATAAAAAAATTCAATCGTTGACTATTTTGCCGAGCCTTCTTGAATGCGGGTTATTGTGGATGAATTTTTTACTAAGATTTATTTCAATTTATCGCTTATCTATTAAAAAATGGATTTCCACCCGTTACACCCGGACGCTTTTCAAAACTCCCTGCCGGACAGCCCCCGCACGCCCTTCAAACTAGGACAAATCCGGGGAATTCCGGACGTACGGCAGCCCTAACCTAACCATAATGGGCGCGATTGGGTATGAGGTGAACGCTAATTATTATCGAATTTCATGCGCATTTCAGTGTTTTGGCGGGCACATTAAGTTGTTAAGCTGTGCCCCATAAAGTTTGTAGCTTTTTTTTGGTATCGGGGGGAAACGTTCAAAATGTACCCGGCACCTTGGGAGAGGTTACCGGGTTATGTGAGATTTGACCGCACTGAAACCCCCTCGGTGGCTGCCCCTGCGCTTGAGCAGGACTCCGGGATCTCCAGTGGAACGCACCGGTCTCCTCCACGCGCGACGCCCCAGAACGGGCCCATCTTCGGGAGCGCAGATATGCTCTCCTGCACCTTCCTATGCTTACGGCTGTATGCGGTCACTCATACACCGCCGCCCTTCCGTCTGCTAGCTGGACAGATCGAGCTCCCACTCTCACCGCCCATTACCCCGGAAGCCCCCTTTTAGTCGCCTCTCACGATCAGGCAGGGAATACCGTAGCTCTATTTTTAATCCTGAAGCTACAGGGACTATAAAGTTTGTAGCTAAGATTCCATTTTCTTTAGTTTACAAAGTTTTTACTAGCACTTGACCTGCGTTGAGATTACTATAATTTAAAGCTTATAATATATAAAATAACTCTTATTTTATGAAAGCGTACTTCCCGTATCTAATGCTAACTTATAAAGTTGAATGGGATGAACGTCGTGAAATGTGAATTTAACAAAAATGCGGGCCAAATGGCGTCGTTTGATGCAATAATAGAATACCATAATTTATGGCCAAGAGAAGAGCCCGTACTCACGACGGCGACGTTACATTTAGCCTGTGGAGTAAGTTACAAGATTCTGTCAATATAATAATAAGCCTCGAAGATACTTTTGATGTCCAGATTGTTCAGCTGTATATTTGCAGGGGCTGAAGCGTCATTGTTTTGTACTGATTAAATGTTCATATTTTTCTTATTTAATTTAGGTATTACATCTTTATTTGTATTCATATTGAACTTTACGTTACAATTACTTTTTACAATCACAAAGTATGTCCTTTTGCTTCTCATATTTAATTAAATGAATAATTTTCTAAATTTCTTCACTGTCTGTGCCGTGCGATTAAATCGGCTTTGATTTTTTTTAATTATCATGACAAAATAATGTCAGTGGAACTTCAGCTTAAATTTGAGTTAAGTTACAGTACTGTAATCAGTGTTTATACAAAAATCTCGTAGGTTCCACCGATTTATTTGAAACTGTGTGTATGTTGTAAGTTACAAGTGATGAGACACAGGTTTGATCATTTAGAATTTCTAAAAAAAACACTTATACAAAAGTGTATGAATGTTTAGTGCCCGAAACATTCATACACTTTTGTGCGTGGTCGTATCATAAAAGTACTTATTCTTAATGATTATTTCAAATTTAGCTACAACTGTTTGCTTTTTGTCTTTTTGTAGTTCTTAATAATGTATTCATAATAACACATAGAATTGAGACACAATTTTGGTTTTAATTTTATTAATGTCCTGCCTGACAAATATTTTGTTTATATTACACGCTGAGAACATTAATTTGTAAATCATTCAAATCGCTTAGCTTGTATTTCAGACCACAATTATTATTGATGACTGCAACAATATTGTATCCTTTCTATTTTGAAAGTGAGGTTCATCCTTATGTAACGAGATGGACAGACCGACGGTCATACACCACTTATAGAAATCGCCGACAAATTACTACGAACGTGATACCATTTTTATCTCATTGCGATTTCTTTTTGTCTTTAGTTTCAATTTGAATAGCGGTCAATGTATTATTTTGTATCCATAGTTTTATTTTTGGTTAGGAGGTCAATGATTTGTTATTTTTAATATCGCTTTTTATTTTTCTTTTTGTAGGAAACATGTGGGAAAAAAGATGAAGAAAACAACCAAGCAAGATACGTGGTGTGAACTGATAACTGCAGCCCTGGAATCTACAAAGAAACTAAAAGAAACTCGAGTCTTATTAAAAAATAACATAAACTGTTAAATATCGTTTTCATCTTCAAGTTTCATATAAAGTGACATTATTTTTTATAATTCGTAAATGTATAAAGACAAGAGCAATAATATTTTAGTGATTACATTAGTAACAGTTGATAATTGTTAGTAAACTTTTCGAAAAAGCTTTTGGGTTACAAAAGACATCGACATTCTTGAATTCCAACAGACCGAGCTAGGAGGTTGAGAATGGGAGCCCTTGAGATGCGACACTTTACGAGTACTTAGCCATTGTCACGACAGATAGGACGGTATTCGGTGTAATAATGTCTGTAATCTGTAGTGAGCTAGTGTGAGTCCAGAATATTTAAACTTCTGTATGAAACTACTAAGATGCTTAATGTAACCAGAGCTGGCTTTTAAAAAAAATTAAATCCTAGTGAGCACCTGTGATTATGATTAAATTTCATTCTTTTTTTCTTTGGTCCCAATCTTTGCAATTTTGGTGGACTATGGCCTAATTATTTTAAAAAAGCCTAATTATTTTAAAAAAGCGTTAAACTGCTACTCGGTATATTAAAAGCAGCTGAGAAGTATGTATGTTTGTTGAAAGCATGTTTACTGGGGAAGCATAAACTTGATAACTCACATTTGTGTAAAATTTTTTTGCATTGAAATTAAATGTATCTGTAGTACAAGTTTCAGAAAAAAATAAATGGAGCACGATAAATTGATAATATGATCTTCAATGAAAAAAAATGAATAATACTACCTAATAATGATAATAGAGCTTAAAATATATAAGTATATAATATGTATGTACTCTTTTAATATTCCAGAAAGACGTTAAGAAGAAAAATAGCAATTTCACAGAGACGTAACTGTGAGAACTTCTCAAACGAAGCTCAAATCCAAAATTAGTCGAATTACAGATCTACTTATGCATAAATGTCAAAATCGTGTAACAACAGAGTAGATAATGATAATCGTTTGATGTCAAGGATTCTGCTAATGTTTGGACGAGTACAAATCAATGTTTACGACGAGTTGATGGCTGATGGTGATTCGGTTATGATTTAGCGGTTGGTTCCGGCTTTTAGTTGTATAAGAGTATAAGTGTGTAATTTAATAAATATGTTTAGTACAACATAACCGAGGTGGTTAATCTCAAGCGTATCAAAATGACAGTCGTAACGTAACACTCACGACTACGCTAATGTCATACTACTCGTAGTAAAGCCGTAAGAATTATTTTGAAAGCGCTAATCTCAGGGAATATTGGTGAGAATTGTAAAATATAATTTAGTATTACATACGTAGTCTATTTATCGAGGAAAGTTTTAATTTTATTATACTTAGTATATTATGTGTACCTTAAGAGATATTGTTTTTATTTAATGTTATAAAATGCGAGGTATAAATATATTTTAATATTTTCATTTCATTTCATCTAACAAGGTTAGACAATTGTTATCTATCGATATTATTTTATGTTATCGATAAATTTTAATAATGGTCCCTATGGGTGGTTTTGAAAATATACGACAGCGGGTTGGCCACTAACCCGCATTGAGCAGGGTAGTGGAGTAAGCTCCAGGTCTCCTAATATTGAGGAAAGACTCATGCCCAGCAGTGGGACGCAAAAAGCATTGCAGCCAATCAGTTCCATCATTGCTATTATTCCGGTCATTATGACCGTCTAAGGGACCTGTGGTATGCAACCACACTTTTTCAAGGAAACACAGAAGAATTGCCTCACGACGGCAGTGAGCGTGACGATGGTGGCGCTTCGGTCAAATTCCACCTACAACTACAATATCATATGATGAACACTCCCATAAAACCACTCATGTGAGAAGGTCAGACCGATAACGACACATTCATACCGAACACCGTTCTTGACCGAAAAATCGACATACTTCTGCACGTAATTAAAAATAATTAACAAAAGAAAAACTATTGTCTCTGGCGGACGAGAGGTCGGCGCGGTGTGAAGTTACAAAACAAACCTTTGTTTTTTTCTATTCACGACTATGGAGTTGATAACAGCAGTACGATATCCAGTTGTGTGCAATCTTTTGCAAGTTTGTTAGCTGGGCTATTCATGTTGCTATTCAAAGGAGTCTAAGAGTCTAAGCTATATTATAGTGTTTGCGAGTCTCCTTGAGTAACGCTTACAGATGTTTAGAATTTGATGTGATAATATTAAGGTATATAATTGTAGACATATTATTAATAAATCAATTAATAATGCAACAATGCGTTTTACTTGACCCATCATCACGCTACTTTATACTTAATTTATTTTGTCTACACAAAATAGTTGCTGGCACCTGCGAAGTATCCGTTTTTACTCTATGCTTTCAAGAAAAAATACTTCTTATATGTTTTCCTGTAATTTAGCCTCAATAGTTCCGAGAAAGCGCGCATGGCTCGGCGGTTACGTAGAACGCAAGCGATCTATGCAACTAAGCCAAACGGGCACGGTCGGGTGAGAGATGGGTGGATGGGGAGATGGTAGTGGCAAAAAAAAAACGTTTGCGTTTCCGTGCTTCGGAGGGTACGTTAAGCCGTCGGTCGCGGTTGTTGTCGAAAAATAACAGTCGTCAAACCTTGTCGGAGGCTTTATGGGTGGATTGAAGACATCCGACAGCGGGTTGGCCACTTACCCACATCTCCACCAACCCGCATTGGAGCAGCGTGGTGGACTTATCTTCAGGCCTCCCGAATAATTAGGAGAGACCCGTGCCCATTAGTGGGACGCAAAAAGGGTTGCAACCAAGTGGGGTTCCAACCAACCATATGGGGTGGTGGTCATTGAATTATATTACTAGAGTAAGTACCTCAGTAAGTACCGCATTGGAGCAGCGTGGTGGAGTAAGCTCCAGGCCTCCCCAATAAGGTGGAGAGACCCGTGCCCAGCAGTGGGACGCAAAAGGGTTGCAGCCAAGTACCTCAGTGGTGGTGGTCAATTTCATCTTCAAGATTGAAGTTTAGTTAGATTGAACCATAGTAGAACTTAATATGGTCGGATTATTATCATGGTTATTACAGTTATTACCATTGTTTTTAATTGTTTTGAAAAGGGAATTTTCTAAACCTTTTCCCCTTAACACGCAACCCGCTTTTTCCTTATCGAGCTTATGACCTTATCATACTAAAGTTACTCTTATAATAAGTACTCAATATCTTTTCGGTTCAAATTAGATTGAAAGAAAGAAAAGAAAGGATAAATTTTGATGTCAAATGTAATTGAATTTTTTAATTGAATTGAATTGAATTCAAATTTATTCCCGGTCATCGACTTTAAGGATTTGTTTGCGCTAAATGTTGGGCTGTGAGCAAAATCTTCCAGTAGCACTCTATAAGAAAATCTTTAAAGGAATTGAGGTAATGTGGCTATTGACGACCCGCATGGCGCAATGGTTACCATGCAGGACTGCCAATCGAAGGGTCCTGGGTTCGATTCCCGGTGAAGCAGAAATTTTAATGATGAGTTTAAGTTTGTTCTCGGTCTGGGTGTTTGTAATTCTGTCTCTGTGTGTGACCATGGTACCTACAGCACAGGGTATATACTGTGGGGCTATGAGTGTGACACGTTATTGTCACACACGACAGCTGAACGTTTGTTTTAGTTTAGTTCGATTAAGTTCATCGGGAACCACTACACTTAAATTAGTTCACCAATGGAATGCGCTCACATTGTTCATGAATGTAATCTTTACAGCAGAACTATTTTATGTTCATAATAAACATGTAACGTACGAAGCGTTATACATAGAAATTTGACATAATACAAAGTCAATTCCGCCATTCATATGGAACAGCTTTCAGACATAAATCATTTGACACAAAGTAGTGGGCGGCTTTTACGGTAGCGTCAAAGATGAGTGACATTAATGAAGCTTCCACCTGTGATCGCCTACTTTCGTAGATTAGATCATATTATGTCATAATTGGGTTTGAATGTTTCTTGTATTAGCTTGTTCGGATATATAGTAGGGGTGATTTTTTTTACTAATTATCCTACTAATATTATAAACGCGAAAGTTTGTATGTATGGATGTTTATTACTCTTTCACGTAAAAACTACTGAATGTATTTTAATGAAACTTTACAATAATATAGGTTACACATCAGAATAACACCTATGTTACAATTTATAAAGATATTGTGTGAATTGTGCAAAATATTACGATAAGTGTCAAGTAGGAAAAAATCTACCATCTGCGATTAATTCTGGCGTGCGTTGCCAAAACCGCTAGAGTTACACAGAACAATATGTGATGTGTGATGGAAAGGTTTATCTTAAATAGTCTTACAAAAAAGCCGGTCCAGCGGCTTTTATAGAGACTATTTATTGAGCGGCACACGGAAGGGACTTTACTTTATGCTAATGATCCTCTCTCACGCGAGTGAAACCGCGGGGCACTGCTAGTCCTGTATAAAGTAAAGGACGATAAAAAAATACAATATCGCTTATCAATGCAGTTCCATGAAACATAAAAACAATTTCACTGATCAACTGGTTGGTTGGTCATGTTAAATTTTATATAAGAAATAAATAAATATATAAATAAATATAGTTTCACACTCATAACATCACACTAGGATTCCCTGTGTCGTGGGTATCGTGGACACACACAAAGACAGAAAAACTCATCATTCAAAAAAAACGCGAGAGGTAAACGTAATGTTTACAGCAGAACCACATACTTTATTTATATTATAATGTAGGAAATGTTACACAAAGTTGACATCATGCAAAACTAATTTCCCCATTCATATGGAACAGCTTTCAGGCATAAATCATTTGACACAAAGCAGCTCAGTAGGCGGCTATTACGGTAGCCTCAAAAGATGTATGTAGCTCGTACATAGATGAGCGACATTAATGAAACTTCCACATAACTTGATCGCCTATTTTCGTCGATTAGATCAGATGTAATAACTTAGTCTGAATGTTTCCAGTGTTAATAATGGTAGTGTGTATTATAGGAATGTATTATATACGTTTTATGAATTAATTAATATCCTGCATAAAACAAAATACGGAACTATGGAAAACCCTTTTCTCAATTCGTATTTAGCATCCTGCTGCTGGGCACATATCTCGTCCTTGTACCGCAAATGCTGTTTTAAAAATCAATATGAATAAGCCAAAAATGGACGTGAAATTCTGAAAAAAAAATATGTTTCAGTTGAGGATCTTACAGAGTACAATTCGCTTACAGTTACACAATCAGACGAACTTCGCTCTTTAGAAAGAAATCCAAAGTTACCTCTTTTTAAAAAAATATTTTCAATACTGTGTCTAAAATAATAAACTTATTAACATTATTTTTAGACCAATCTTTAGATAAATCATTTTTGTAGCACAAATCGCTGAGGTGGATTTGATAATGTTATTCTGTGGCGTTCTCGCCCGCCGAATAAGGTCTCCGGAGTTCATATCAAGTCGGCTCCAGCGAAACGCAGATACAAGTCTTCTAGGTGAGTGAGTGAAATACCAAATCTTCGGAACAATGTGCCTTTAACGTAAAGTTTTTTCTTCTCCACTATGGCTTGTGGATATGTAATTTAGAGGTTAACCCATTCTCAGATGTTTTTAAATCATCCACAAGGCCTCCGACAGTGTGTAATGACTGCTATTGAATTGATCAATGATCATGTAATTCGCATGAATTCTAGTAACGGTTACTCATCTTACACCCTACCCCGCCCGTTTCGCTTTGTTGCGTAGATCGATTGCGTTCTATACTGGGTCATATGATCTTCAATTTAAAGTTTATATTTTACGTAGGAAACGTTCCACATATTTAAAAAAATTGACATCAAGCTAAACTAATTCCGCAATTCGCAAGAAACAGCTTTCAGATACATTTGACACAATTGTAAGAGGCTATTACGGTAGCGTCAAAAGATGTAGATGAGCGACATTATTGAAGCTTGACATTTGACATGACATGCTCGCCTGCTTTCGTAGTCTAATCTACGAAGGGTGTTATAACTTGGTTTGAATGTTACTAGAGTTAGAGGTAGTACATTTATATAATGTAGAATTGGATGTTTATGACATTAAAACCCTGTATAAAATAAAAGACGAACGAATAAATTGTTCGTATCAAGGAACAAATTTTAAACAGAATCATAAATGGGGAGACCTGGAGTTTACTCCAACACGCAACTTCAAAGTGGTGGAGATGTAGGTTGGTGGTCAACCAACTGTCTGATATTTTCAATTTGTCTATAAGACCTGCTACAAGGTGTATCGACTGTTGATCTATCAATAACAACCGAGACTGACGGCTTATTGCGCCCACCGATGCAAGGATATGCGGCCAGTGGCGGATCTAGGACTTCAGTTTGAAGAGGGCTTTATGACTGAAATTCTGGAGGAGGTCAAACATTCGGTCAACGGGGATGGGGGGAGGGGAGTGGCTGATGCATATGACGATGCAATTAGACTAAATTGAGAAATTTGACGTTTGTCAAGGGTGAACCCGAATGGTTTTGAGGGGGCTGCAGCCCCCTAGCCCCCCTCCCTTGGATCCACTAGTGGATATGCTCATGAAATTTGCATCTATCGGACACTTACCTTACACTTGATCATGCCCGCTTCGCTTAACAGCATAGAACGCTTGTACCTTCCATCAGCCGAGGGTCATACCGCTTCATTAAATAATGTTATTGATATCTTGTGCAGTGGCTTATCATATGTTTCAATACGTTAATAAATATTACATAAATTAACATTTCATAATAGAATTTACAAACAATAGTATGCGCAGGCAGAGGTCAAGTAACATTTACAATCTGATAAATAATTTTATTAAAAAATTTACTGCGTTTTGTAACAAAAGTGATTTGGCATTTTGTGAACTTTTCTTTTGTTTGAATCCTAAAAACTAAAAGATATTATCTTAAAGACATTTCCGCGCAAACATTAGGAAATTGATGATATCTAGTTTTTATATCATTTTACACAAAATGTAAACGAGTAATACAATATGTTTAAAGAAGATATGATTATTGTTGTGTAATTTTTGGTCGGTTGGTCAATGAAATTAAATGAAATGAAATATTCTTTATTCACTGTATGGTTCATTTACAAACTCTTAGTGAACGTTTTTTTGTTCTGTGATTCTGTCTGCTCTGGGTGCGCTTAGGCAATGCTGAGCTGAAGAAAAGAGCAGACGGAGAAAAACTTCAGCCCTGTTTTAAAATGTTACCTATATGTTATATTGTATGAGATTAGACTTGGTCTATCCGCTTTTGAATTTTGTATTGCAGAAATAACTTTAATATATAATTCATGACAGTATTTTATTGAAATTCTTGAGTAAAGAGTAGCAGCTACTATTTATTGTATTTATTTATGTCACACTTTACAAAAATAAAGTAACCAGCGAAACTATCGATAAAGCGCATTGTAAAGTTTGTATGGGTGAATAAATAAATAAATAAATAAAAGTTTCACACTCATAGCCCCACAGTAGGGTAGATATACACTGTGTCGTGGGTACCATGGAAACATACAAAGACAGAAACACAATAATCCAGACCGAGAACAGAAATTTTAAACTCAAAATTAAACTTTTTGCTTCGCCAAAAATCGAACCCGGGACCCTCCGATCGGCAGTCCGGCAAGGTAACCATTACGCCACGCGGGTCGTCAAAAATTTAATGGGTAATTGGCACTCAGTGAATACTTTTTGAGAATTTTGATTTGAACATAACTGTGATACATGTCTTAAACTAATTACAGTATGATTTATATATACTTATATAATACTATATAGGTACGTATATATTTATATAAGTTTGATTAGCTTATTTTTACATATTATCTAAAACAATCCCACTGTTCTACACTTTACTGAAAAATTATCACGCCTATAGATTTCCGCCTTATCTTAGTACATAATTTAAATTCATATTTATCTTTATAAACGTTCTTTATAAAAAAGATGAATATATTATAAAACGTTTCTTCTTTCAAGAGTAAATATCACCGTTCCGAGAGTAAATTCAAGATTAAGATGTTTTAAACCTTTATGTACGTATCTCAATAAAGCCAAGTACCTGAATAATTCTCCTCTTAACCGAGCCATGAAGGGTTATAACTATGTTTTTCAGAATGTCGATATTGACCTTTTCTTTGATTCCCTAGGTAAATTTAAAAAGAAGGCCTCCTCTGTATTTTTCCTTATGTAATTTTTCTATGTAATATTCTTAACTTTTTTTTTTGTAAACGTGACTAATATTATGTGAATGTTGTGCATAACCTATAATTTAAGTGCATAATATAAAATTGTTTAGGTGTAAGTTTTAATATAAGGATTTTTATGTACTTAGTTGGTATGCCTAAAGAAATAAATAAATAAATAAATGTGTATATTGAAGATTACCAATTTTGTATTGAGTGGTTAGGGAATATTATTGTACTACTGACGCCATCTGGAAATCTAAAGAATTGACATTGATGTGGACAGAAAGCTCGATTTAAAAATAATAATTAAAAAAAACTGCGTTTAAATTATTACCAGGTTTATTATTATTACCAAACTACGCGGGCCTTCACAAAATTGGACTTTTTACTCATTATAAAAATAAATGGAATGGAAGGTTTCCTGAAGAAATTGTCAATAATTGACAACTCAGACGTACATAATATATCAATTCTACAAAAGGAACTAGGTACAGTATCAATGAAATATTTGAATAAATGGACTATTTTTAAAATTGGGTACAAAAATAAATGTTATTTTTTGGTATAATTGCTTTTATCTATGTATCCTGTCCACGCCGGGACAGGACTGGTCAGTGCCCTTTATGCATATGCGAATACAAAAAGAAAGTACGATACATATACTTAATCTTTATATTTATTGTTCACCTCATCAAGGTATTAAAGCAACTAAATACAGACAGCTTCAACGTTACAAATTTTGATAAATCTGTTCACTAAGATCTTTCACTATTTTTTTTATTAACTTTTCAAGCAAACAAAAAAACGAATACATGTAAAGAAAAAGAAAAAATAATGAGTTATTAGCAGCAAACTTTATTATATAGGTATATCAATTAAGTGTATTATAATAGGCGTAAGAAAGTAATATTAATGTACCACAATGATACAGACGAATTGCCCGTATATTTATTGCATATATATGAAAGATGAAGATCGCACGCGAAGACGCACACGCGAGCATGCGATCAACTCGTGGAATGTCATTTATATACTGAGATCATTGCCTTCAAGAGATATATTGTGACATCAGCCAACTAGATAACTCTCAGTGTACCCTTGTGATATGGGTACCCAAAGCCGACGATCGGAACCGATCCAAAATATAAATAAATAAATATTTAAATTTATAAAAGTCCTCGATACCTGGACATCCCATTTTAGGGTCCCGTGCCGAAAGGAAACTAATGGTTGAAACCATTCTTGCGTCCCAATACTCGGCACGTGTCCCTCCCCATTGTTAAGAAGGCTCGGAACTTACTACACCACGCAGCTCCAATGTGGGTTGGTGGAGATTGTTATTACCAGACTGGCTTGTGGCCCCGGCGTCAAAATGTCTATAATGCCTCCGACCGACATGGTCCTGTTGCTTCTTGCTAGCTGCTGCTTGCTAGTTGCTTCTTATCAGAGTTCTCGAAAAGTAAGGGCTAAATAAAACTTATAAAGTACTAGCTGTACCCCGCAGTTTCACCCACGTTAATTTTTTAAAAGTATCCTATTTTACTTCTGATAACTCCAAGAATATATGTACAAAGTTTCATGATGATCGTTTGATTAGTTTTCGCGTGAAAGAGTAACAAACAAACTTACTTTCGCATTTATAATATTAATTAGGATACGTGATTGTCACTGCTATGCAAAAAGCTCATTTAATAACACTAAGCATATTTTGCTGTTGCGGCTGTATTGATATTTTGTGTGATTTGAAAGAGGGAGGAACGTCTCTATGACTTAGTTTTTACGGAATTTTTTACCATAAAATTTAATCTGGCTGGTTTTCAAGCGATCTAGTTGAAGCAAGAGACTCACTGCTTAATAAACGATTTCAACGATTTGCTTGTGTTTCCAGGTCGGCGCACTTTTGTAAGATTCACTTGATTCACTTAGACTAAGTAAGTTACATCAACCTGCCGTATCTGCGACGCATCGCAGTTATATAAGGCACAATTAGTCGTGAGAACAGCATTGTGATTAAACATTATTGGGACATAAGTTTGTACCCGGACGCGGGGAAATTGGGAAAGGACGGTGGAAGATTTATTGTTTGTGGTCGAGACGTTGAAACCTGTCCAACGAGGATCAAAGTCATTTTCCAGCCGCAACTCACCATTCTGGCCGGGTGAAATTTGCGGATTTAACATGCTACATACCTATATATAGAAATTTAGTTTAACGAGCGTTGAAAGTTAAGATTTTGTTCGTTTATAGAAAATTGTGACATATAAACTCCTTCAGGTTTGGGAAAGATATCTGCAACGGGAAGTAGAGAAAATCTGTCCAAGCTCTTTATTTAACATTTTAAAAAGTGAGGCGTAGGAGCTGTTTGAAGACCCTTTTTCTTTTCTGTGCTGTGATCCAGGAGGTGTTGTGTTTGCCTGTTTGTATTTTATGTATGTTCACTAATTACTCCGCCAGTTGTAGATTGATTTAAACAACATTCTTTTTTGTCCAGAAGCTTATTATACCTATGCGCATAGTCTCCGCAACAGCTTGATACAATTGATGGAGACAGAAGCAGGTGATCGGCAAATGGATAGGTCAGTTAATAGGTTAAAAGTTTCTTCAACATTAAAGAAATTCTGGGTTCAAAGATTTCAGATAAGGGTCATAAAAGGTTGATCCTACAGAATTTCTAGGTCACAAACACAAATTGCTTCATACCACCGAAATGTGTGACGCCCATTAGGGCCACATTGTTTCATTTTCTCAAATCTCACAAACAAGTCATTTCGGATTCGCCACACCCGTGCCCATTAGATGTTCTCACGTAATTTCAGGTTGTCATGACATTAATAGGCGCAATTAACGAATAATGAGTCATATTATATTCTGTCATACTTAATAGATCTGTCAGGGCTTAAAAATAAATGGCGGTATGACTTTTAGGGTTCCATGCTAGCGAAAAACATTCTTAATCTTTGCAATTTCTTAGCATGGAGCTAAAGAACCGTAAGGATTTAAAGAGACTCAAGGAGATGACTTGAGTGTCCCAGCTGTTTAATGACTTGAGGATGTAAAAATCAACGTTTTAAATACGAGTACTGGTATCGAAGCACGCATGGCCCGGCGGTTAGCGTAGAACGCAAACAATCTATGCAACTAAGCAAAACGGGCGCGGTCGGCTGTGAGATGGGTGACCGCTAGTGGCAATAAAAAATTCATGCGCGTTTCCGTGCTTCAGAGGGCATGTTTAGCCGTCGGTCCCGGTTGTTGTCGATGTATAACAGTAGTTAAACTTGGTCGGAGGCATTATGGGCGGTTTGAAAACATCCGTCAGCGGGTTGGCCACTTACTCGCATTTCTATCAACCCGCATTGGAGCAGCGTGGTGGAGTAAGCTTGAGATCTACCCAATAATGGGGAGAGACCCGTGCCCAGCAGTGGGACGCAAAAAGGGTTGCAGACATACTGGTATTGTATATACGCCATAGAAAACTTTCCTTTAGTTAATAAAATATGGTTAAAGAGGAATAATTATAGTTAAAATTAAGTTTCCGTTGCATTCTGAATCAAGTGTTGTATTTATTTATTTATTAACTTAATGAACACGGGTAAATACGAATTACGTTAATTAAGGCAAACTCATTCATAATTCACGCTCGCAGAACATCTGACATTTTAACAATATATCCGTCCATTCATCCGCAAACATTTAGTGCAGAGAGAATACGAGGCAGGAGCGAGTGAGCACGCGCGACTGTACACGCCAGCGGCACGGCAAAAAGCTCATGCCGGTCGGTAGTTGTCTGGGACGAAGAACTGGCACAGTGCGTCACTAAGATCTACGGAGTCAATCCTACCGCTAAATACCTTGCATGCTATGATCATTAAATTTGACGATATGATCTCCGAACTTCTAACGAGTTAAAGCTCAACGCACGTAGCAAAAACTTTGTTGGATATACGTATGGGTAATATCCGTATACGCGTTTATATAAGTATCGCAGAAAGGCTTTTTGGAACTTTTCTAGCATGAGTGTGTATGTAGTCTCATAGTTCTCTTGTAGTTTTTGATAAATAAAATAAAGCTCCGTTTTTATCTTAAACTAAGATCATTTATTAGATTTATGAGCATTTTAATAACCGCATTCCTTATACTTATAAAAGATGTCTAAGACGTTCACCAGCCAGGAATGGAGCATGGTCAACTATTTTCTAAATTCTATAATAAAAACATCTAGTTCTGAGAGGAGACGGAGTTCAGAACAGTCAGAGGAGATAACCCTGCCTGTAGTGGGACATTTATAACGGTTGTTGATAAATTTATAAATGCGAAAGTTTGGGGGCATGTTGGGATGGATGTTTGTTGCTCAATCGCCGGCTGAATTGCTGAGCTGGAAAAGCATATAGTCTACTTTTATCCCCAAAAAATGTACTGTTCTCGTCCGTTAGATAAGTATAATAATGTAAATTAACCACCCGAGCGAAGCCCGGCTCATAAAAAGTAAGTAAAAAAGTAAAAAAATAATAAAAAAACTAGTAAAAAAGGGTAAAAAGTAAAAAACAAAAACAAATACGATTAATATAGTAACCTCCAATGTAAAATATATCATTATTAGTCTGGAATGTTATAGTTAGTTGTATACTTTACCTACTCCCGTAGCATAATTTACGCCGGCATACACCCGTAAGATATTGTCACGCTGGCCCACAATGGTCGTTGCGCCACGCGGCCGACATGGGAAGATGGCCTTTCCAACCGTTATCGCGTTATCTACATTAAATTTGACTTTGGGATTTAGGCAGCGTTGGCAAATAAGGGTGTTAGTTTTGATTCATTATTTAACGAAGATTTAGGAATTATAAAATAGAAGCCTAAATATGTTTATGTAAATATAATGGTATGGATAATATTATAATATACCTGAAAGTAATAACAGATGAACACGTCGATTAAGTAGTATTAATTAGTATTAATTCCGCCCTAAGTACCGCTGGAAGGGCCAGGTGGAGAGTGATCTGCGCGAACTCGGGGCGGACGACTGGCAGGAGATTGCGCAGAACAGGCTAAAGTGGGAGGCTCCTCGTATTTTATCGCAGGCCAAAACTCAATTTGGGTCCTCGCGCCAACCCACTGACTATCTAACGTCAATTAAAGTGGTTACTTCAACCCATGCCATGACCATCATCATTTGACGACCTGCGTGGCGCAATGGTTACTATTCCGGACTGCCAATCGAAGTGGGTGTTTGTGTTTCTGTCTTTGTGTGTGTCCATGGTACCCACGACACAGGGTGTGTCTACCCTACTGTGGGGCTATAAGTGTGAAGCGTTATTTATTTATCTACTATTCCAGACCAAGCTCCAAGTAAAATCTGATGTGGTTTGAGATTAAATATAGTTTCACTGTTACTTGGTAAGCTTGGAGAGTCAAATTAATGTTGTATGCAATTTACCTTTCCACCGAAAAGTGTAGGTACGAAGAAATGGACGCAGAAATATTATACTTCGGTATATACTACATTATACTTCGGTTATACCTAACTATGCAGACGTTACAGATTACTAATAATTAACATTGATCATGAGGTATGATAATAAAATACTGTGAAATCTGCATAAAAACAGTTATTGTTTTGTGTAGCAAAAATTAATGCATAATTTATTTTTATTTTAAATAAGTAAACTGATATAACAATATTATATTAAAAATATTGTGAAATCTGCATAAAAAGTATTATTATAGTTAATATTATAGCTGTTAACGTAACAAAAATAACGTCTTAAAATAAAGGAACATAATAAACATAAAAAGAAAGCCTTATGAATTGAGAAAGATCTTATACATATACAATTCTCGTGTCACAATGTTACTTACCATACAGCCCCGAAACGGCTCGACCGATTCTCATGAGTTGAAAAGAAAAGTAAAAAATCATTTCTCGTATTTTCTCTTACAATGAGGTCTTATAATCTAATGGTACACAGCTTTGTATATAATGTTTCTGCCTAATGTATACCCGTCTTTGTAAGAGCCTGGACACACACACACACATATTGCAATTATGATGAATTGTAAAAAAAATATGATTCTTTAACCTGTAACTGTTCTTTGACTCGTGTTTATATGCATTTTAGGTTTTAAATTTTTGGAATTTGTTTGTGATATGTAAAACATAATTATTGTATTTAATAAAAAGGGGGAATAATACATTTATAACTCCTACAATCCATCTCCGGGAGCAGGGTGTGACTGAAAACCAGCACGGCGCGGGACCAAGTTCCTGCGTCGGAAAAGCTGAGTCACACCCTTTTGCCTAAACTAATTTAATTTGTAATTTAAGTGTACCTATCTATAATTTTAAGGCAATAAATGGATTTTAATATTATTATTTATTATTATTATTATTTATGAATATTGTTAATTTTTATCTTGAGTTTTGGCGGGAAGTTGAAAAAGACATATTGTGCTCTTGTTTTATTTTTACTTTCTTGGTTTATTTTTGAGTTATATCAGATAAAGTTGATGGCATTTTGTTCGATATAGGTTAATTATAGTGCACGAGTGTTGTGAATTAAAATAACAGTGCGAAAATAGGTTTTTTCGGCTTGCCTCCAAAATTCTATTGGTCACGTTATGGTAAAGAAGCCATCGCTTTACTTGAATGTCTGACTGACTTGACTCACTGATTACTGACGACTTACTGACTTTACCTATTATTACTCGTCCAGTTTCACCGAACTGGCAAAAACGTGATGCAATAATAGTTTTAAAATCCAAAAAACACGCATTTATATAAGAAATCCAACTAAAAAAATGAAAATAAATTTGAATTAAAATAGTGTAAAAATGCATTTTATTGTAAAAAAAGCGTGGGATGCCAGATATGATTAGAAGGATAATTATTTTGTTAATATCTTAAAAAGCATCCCACGCTTTTTTTACAGTAAAATTCATTTTTACACTATTTTAATTCAAATTTACTTTCATTTTTTTAGTTGTATTTTTATAAAAGCGTGTTTTTTAAAACTATTATTTATTTTCTTCTTATTAGTTTGGTTTATTTTTAAAAGAGTGTTTTTTAATTTTTTTAAACTGTTATATTTAAATAAAATACATATTTTAATTATTTATACCATTATTAATTTATGCTTAGGTATGTCTTAAGATAATGGTTGGAAATAATTTTCAAAAATTCTATAAATTGACCAAAATCATATTTTGCAAATTGAATAATGAAATACGAGTAATCTAATCAAATTAGTGTGTTGTCATCGGTCCTCGATAAATCTACAAAGTTTGAATGAAATCTGGCCGTTTAAAGTGGGTCAAAATCGAATCTGAAGGAGTCGGTTACAAACATACATACAAGTGAAGCTAATATAAAGCGTGTAAAAATTCAACTTGACGCTGGCAATATGCAGAGTTTGCGATGCCATAATTTAAGAAAAAAATATTTTTATTTTCTATTACCAACTCCTATTTAGTAATTCATCATTAAAGGACGGTACGAGGATCGCGGGGTCAGCTAGTACTTATATAAAACTGTTACCTACCTAATAAATCGTTTTCTTTACTTAACAATATGAATCACAACATATTATTCAGGACCTTGACCTTCTGTGGTTGACCACGCGCTATTGCCCCCACACAATGGTCGCCGCGTTCTCAGTCCATCAATGATGATATATGTTAGTAAGCCAGGCTATCATACTATCATCAGCTATCATGCAAATTGTAAGCTTGACATGCAATGTTCTGCTTGACGTATTGTTTACTGAGGTTAAACGTTAATGTTGGTGTAAAGGTTAGTTTTCTTGAAATTTGTTTATTAACCAACTAGCCTTCGGCTTCGCCCGCGTGGACCCGTTTAATGGGTCCCCGTAGGATAAAAAATAGCCTATGTGCTATTCCAGGCTTCATTGCTATATTTAAATCATAGGCGTTTAGCCAGTTGCTTCAACCGCGTTGACCCTATTACCCGTTTTCACGTAGGAATAAAGCATTAGCGCGGTACCCTATGTTACTCAGGGTGAATGTAGCTTTCTAATGGTGAAAGAATTTTTGAAATCGAAATAGTAGTTTTTGAGTTTATTCATCACAAACATACAAAAATACAAATCATTCTTTATAATATTAGTACAGATTATAATTTATGCAAAAGTAACTATCACTGTGTGCATGTGTGTGTCTATTACTGTTACGCCAAAACTACTGCTACATTTATAATGACATTTATTACAGAGACCTTGGAAAAGGACAAAGAATAGTTTTTATCGCAAAAAATATTAATATTTCATTTAATGGCATCGCAAACTCAAAAATACAACAAGAAAATTAAAATAAAACAAGAGCACAACATGTATTTTCCGAATTTCCACAAAAACTCAATTTGCAATTTACAATGAAGTGAAATCAAAACAAAACTTGTCAGATTTCGAAATTCTTTAAAAAAAGTTGAATAAACACCGTTAATGTTTCGCGTGTGACCTACAGTTTATTTGTAATTATTATTGTAATTTAAACATAATTTTGCATAACGATACAAATTTAATTTTAAAATAATTAGTTACTTATTATAATATTAGCACTATCGTAACAAAATTATTGTTGCTTATATTTTATTTGAGATAATTATAGAAATTATAGAAATGCGTATTGCATCGCCAAATTACTTTAAATTTAGTATGATTTTTTTTAAATGTGCAAGTAATATTTTAGGGTTATTATCCCTACTATAATTATAAATTCGAAAGTAACTCTGTCTGTCTGTCTGTCTGCTACGTTTTCGCACTTAAACTACTGAACTAATTTTAATGAAACTTGGAACACAGATAGAGTGGACCTTGGGAAAGGACATAGGATAATTTTTATCCTACGGGAACCTATAGTACGGATTCACGCGGGCGAAGCCGCTGGCGGAAGACTAGTGTTACTTTAAATAAATAAATACATAATGTCAAAAACCCACAGAAAAATGTTTTTGTAACAAAATGTCAATAATAGACATTTATGAAGATTGCACGACCTAGAATGTAGACCCGTTGACATTTCGATCTAGTTTCAATTGGCCAATTGCTACTGGTACAAATAACGATAATTGTTGCTTGTAAGAAAACTGTACCTTAGTTATAAAAATTATAATCATAGGTTAGTTTCACATAGGACGATATTTATCGGCACCGTATAGATCAAGGCAATTTGCGGAAAGGCAGTCAATAATTGTACCTACAAAGGCTACAAATGTACAATAAATATTTGACACATAATTTTCTTTGTTTATTCAATACAATACAACAATCCTATTATAATTTAAGGTTTTAGAACTTTTATCTATACTAATGTATAAAGCTGAAGAGTTTGTTTGTTTCAACGCGCTTATCTCAGGATCTATTGGTTCAAATTGAAAAATTCATTTTTGTGTTGGATAGTCCATTTATCGAGGAAGGCTTGAGGCTATGTAACATTACGCTGCAATCAATAGGAGCGAAGCATCAGTGAAAAATGTTGCAAAAACGAGGAAAATCTATAGAGTTTGTTTGAACGCGCTTATCTCAAGAACTACTAGTTCGAATTGAAAAATTATTTTTATGTTGAATAGTCCATTTATTGGAGAAGGCTATAAATTAATAAGTATAACATCATGCTATGACTAATATCAAAGTTCACACGGACGAAGTCGCGGGCGGTCGCTAGTGTTTTACTACCGGGGAAGTACCACCACTGCATCCACTCTGCCGTGTAAGAATTCTGTTGTATAACGGTAGAAAGGTAATGCAGGTGCAGCAGCTGACCATGAGGTGACCATCAGACTTCGGAGTAGCAAAGCTCAGTGAAAGATGTCCATGGTCTGCAGCTACCACTTAACACCACGTGACCTGCATACTCGTCTGCTACTGCATTCAAATAAAAATGTCCTGTCCTTTTTATCCTCTCTCTATTAGGAAGTGAAAAATGATGATGTGAATTCATCACATTACTTTATTATGATTATAATTAAAGGAAAGAGGATATTTTATATGTTTATTATTTCTTTATAAAATTACTAGCCTTCCGCAAGTGGCTTCGCCCGCGTGGACCCGTTTTATAAGTTCCCGTAAGATAAAAATCATCCTATGTCCTTTCCCATGGTCCAATCTATCTGTGTTCCAAATTTTATTGAAATTGTTTCTTGGTAGTTTAAGCGGGAAAGCGTAGCAGACAGACAGACAGTCGTTACTTTCGAATTTATAACATTTATTAGTAGGGATAATACTTTTTAGGGTTCCGTAGCCAAATGGCAAAAAACGGAACCCTTATGGATTCGTGATGTCAGTCTGTCTGTCTGTCCGTCCGTATGTCACAGCCACTTTTTTCCGAAACTATAAGAACTATACTGTTGAAACGATGAAAAGATTTTTACACAAAAATAGAAAAAAGCAATAAATTTTGAGGGTTCCCCACACTTGGAACTGAAACTCAAAATTTTTTTTCATCAAACCTATATGTGGTATGATTTTTCCTTTAGTAAATCAGTGTAATCATATAAAATTTTCATATCTTTGCTACACATTTTGAAGTATCCTTCTATTGTTGTATATAGTACTCTATAGTATTGCGTCGGATTGACGCATATTGACAGAGGCGTGAAGTTATTCGTTTGTGATTAGTGTTTCAGTTAACATGGTGGATTCAGTACTACTTTAAAAATTTTTTTATTTGCTTATTTTTAGAACATTTTTGAAATAGGTATAATTTTCACTTTTATCATTCATTCTTCGACTTTTTAATACTGTCATCATGCCAATTCCTAACACGGTTCACATGCTAATGATATGAATAAAACAAATTATAATAAAGATTGTATCTCACAATTAAGTTACCGCAACAAGGTATCGCTAACAATAGGTGCAAGCGCATACTCGCCTTTCGACATTGCAGTAAAATGCAGATGAAATTTTAATTGACGGCATAACAAAGTCATCAGTTGCGTCTTCGTGTATTCGAATTATGCTCGGTACGCTATTGAGCAATCGCGTACGTACCCTAATCGTCTTTATTTATATAACGAACAATGGGACCATGGGAACGCTCAGAAAAACACTACAATTTAATTGCTGACGCCTTGCCAAAGTCACAGCAGGGAGTAACGAGCTTATAATGTTAATGGGTAATATAAATAAAATTATACGCGGAATCGTTAACAGGTCATTGTTTTGCATTATGTCATGTTAATAAGAAAGGCCAAGAGGGGTTTTTTGATTTGCTCGAGTACGTCAGATGTGGCGTATACCTTGAACTCTTTTGAGTAGGTACCCACTTAAAAAAGATCTCTAAAAATGCTTTTAGTTTTTGGATGGTTTCAAGGGTAAAAGGATGATTAAAAGGAAGTAACTGTCGATAATAACAACTCGACTTCGCTCGATAGTTTCGAAATGTTTTATTTGATACTTATAGTTTTGCGTCCATCCCACTCTCTTTAGCCATACTATGCCACAGGAGTACTAAAATATTTACCCAGTTATGTTACCCGTGCTTTTAAAAAAATCCTATAGAGAGAGCGTCACCACCCAAGCAGCAAAATAGTCGAATAGTAATTAGATTACTCAGCCTTAAATCGTATAAGAGCCGAGTAACCGTTCTTAAAACACCCACTTATCGTGTAATAGCGGTTATCTCGACTATTTGGCAATATTTGCTATTGTGTGCTTTAAGGACGTCGAATAAACGTTTACAGCACTATGTTTTAGCACTTTTACTCCACCTTTTAGCAGATGCTGAATTAAAGTGGCTAAAATACTCGTTATTCGATCGTTTGATCTATAACAGTCGTATAATAGCTGTAGAATAGCTGATTCGCTGAATTGGGTGCCTTTATACAGTTGTTACTCAGCTCTATTTTATGTTTCTATAAAAGCTCTATAAACGCAATCGAATTGCTTATGGCAACATTGCTGCTGTTACTGCACGCTTATAGACTAACTCGTATAATAGAATTAAAAACGTTTGTATAGGAGCTGTAGTGTAATTAAGAGCTTTTATACGATATTTACTCAGCTTAAAGTAGTATTGTAGAGTTCTGGGAAACAGTAACAGCACAATTCCGTCCAATTTTGTCGTCGATCGATACTTTGAAGACGTTTTCACGAGTATTTTGCTATCAAAATGGATAAAAACAAGTGGAAGAAATTGGAAAGAAGCGGCCATTTTCGTAAAAAAGTTAAAAAAACGTTGGAGCAGATCAAATACTCTGCAGAACTAATTCAGCCAAACTTAGTTTCGGCAAGTAACGCTAGTGAATTTCCCAGCGCGAGTCCCAGTATTTTAAGTGGTTCCGTAGACTCAAGTAACACAATAATTAATAATAATAAAACAATATCACATCCGTTACATTTATCTGATAATATGAGATTTTTACGTAATAATGCGCCAAAGAACTGCCTCACTAATGCGCCGACTTAGAGACAGCACCAATGGCCTCATTAACGTCATTATATATAAACTCCACAGTCCTATCATGCGACGGTGGCACCACTTTCATGCTAAATTTCATTAGCTTAATTCAGGTCTGAATATTATTATTATGGCTAGTTTGGTTAGGTAGATACAGCTGATGACCAATTATATGTGAATGAATTTTGTTATTTTTATTTTCTATTATTATGCTTTTTTTTTGGTATTGTACTAACATAGATATAAGAGACTAAACTAACAAAAATATGGACATTGTCTGAAATAAATTAAATAAAAAAAAAAAGTAATAATAAAATGCGTTTCCTTCCAAGGCCATCTCAATTGGTCAAGTTGTTTTAAATCATCTTTGTTAAGAAAGGTATCAACACCCAAAAAGTCTGGCATTGTTTTATGATATAAGATGTTCCTTTAAAGAAAAATAATCATAATTAAATTGGGTTTTTTGGTCTCGTACCAAGAGAACCCTAAATCCTGTTATCATGGCGACACCTTGTGCTATAAATGTGGTGACCAGCACTCATAGTCGACTTTTAATGGAATAAGTTAGCTGTAACTGCAACTAGATTATCAATATGGACATTAGCATTAAAAATAATTATTTAAAATATATTTAATTTAATATATTAGTCGTCAAACTTAAGAAAATAGGCAGCGCATGAATGTTTATGTAAAAATGCCTTTGGGTTTATCAATAAAGCTTGTTGCGCATGATGTTTTGGAGTAGCTACACGAACAGTAATAATAAAAACTGTAGTTTACTTTACAAATATTGTATTGCAAACACTCAAATCACTTTCGCACTCGTTGAGTTGAAAATTTTGTGGTATAAAAGCCTCCCTAAGATCGTTTACAGCACCTATTAGTCGAGTAAAAGCATTCTATCCGCTGTTATAGAACTAAAATGGCGAATAAAAGCTATTCGGCTGCTATTATAGCACACTTTATCTGTATAATAGCAACTCGACTGCGTTTATTGAACTAAATATCCTACATACGCATTTTGGTTGCTCTTAAAACACTCTTAGTGTTTTCTACCACTTTTACTCAAATCTTACAGCATGTTTTTGCTGCTTACTCAGCGCTTATTCCAGTCTAATAGGACTTTAGTCTGAATAATTTGCGCCATTTTCGCGTCGAGTAAACGTTTACAGCGCTTTTACTCCACTGTTTTTAGAAGTTTTATAGAACTTAAAGCGAAAACCAGAACGTGCTCTCGACCATTATAGCACGTCCATTTGCTGCTTGGGCAGTGAAACGAGAATCACAAAACTTTTTATCATCCATCAGCCCAACCCATAAAATGCTCTAGGTCCACATGATGCTCGAATAAATCCACATTTAGCATCATGGGCTATGTGGCAAAATAAATAATTTTAGTAAGCAAACGCTGAAAGCTAGTCTAGGCTAGGAGATAGTCATCTGTGACGTGGGAAGTGGGAACCGACGAACGCCATTCACGGTGATCTCACATCTCACCTCGTGTTGCTTTTGGTGACTCTTGTTATACTTAAGTAGATATTTAATAATATTCTGAACAAACTTGAGTTTTTTATCACTCCATTTGTTAACTAATTTATATTTACTGCAACTAGGGCTGCCAGTTTTTATTTATTTAAGAGATAATATATAGGTTTAAGAAGATAATTAAAAAATATGTTACAAAAATGAACTGTAGTTTTTATTTTCAATATGTTTTGTATATGTTCACTATGTTTGTAAGTGTTTCTGGCGCGATGTGTTAATATTGTAACAGACTACCGATCTGACATTCTTACTGTTACAAAAACAAGAGTGATTGAAGACACGACTAATACACCGCACTACTTAATATAGCATAACGTATTATATTACTACTGCTTATATTATCATTAACGAAAAGGAAATTTAGCTGAATTAAACAGTAGACAATAATATAATTCTTATTTTGTTTTAAAAGTTTGACATACTCATGCAAGCACTCTTTGAAGTCTTTCAATCCTGTTTTATCAAACATCCCAGGTGGTTAGTAACCTTAAAGCATCAAGGTATGACAGGTATGACGCCCGCCAGAGTGGCCTTTATGGGCGAACCCCTCGTCCCAACGTGCATGCACAATGTGCCTTCTAGTTATACAACTAGTATGTCTGTGTGTGTCGGTGTCAGTGTTGACGGTGCATAGAAAATGACGTAGTTAATTGAAATTGACATATTTAGAAATGTATGCGTCTGTAGCGATGAAAGAATATTAGTGAATGTGTGACAAAATTAAAATGTGTGCGTTCTTTCCCCGCACCAGATTTGGCACAAAAATTATGTATCGAAGCGAGGCGCTATGCCGTCTCTCCTGAAGGGTGAGTCAGTAACTTTGATGCTCTAAGTTAGTAACATATACAAGGGACCCAAGATGGGATTTCTTGATTTTCTCGAGCGTGTTATATTAAAAAATGGGGTATGCCTTGCACTCTGTTGAGTACTTCCATAGTTAAAACAGTTCTCTATAGGTAGGAACTCCAGAGTTACTGATTGTGATCTCTTACTTCAGATTGTCAAAATAGGCAGATAAGAATATCCCGTTAATTTCCGTTATTGTTTGATGTTTATTTTAATTAAAAAAAAAACAATTCGGCCGCGCCCGAGACGTTTCAAAACAGCATTTTTTTGCAATTTTGTGTCTACCTGTATTTACCGGGCTTTATATTTTACCTCATAGTATAAACAATACTATGAGGTCTCATAGTGCTCGCACACAGGGTCATCTAAACGAATTCATAGACGATATTTGAGTGACGCCTGCTACTATGCGTTTGTCAAAATTGACATGAATCGATGGCTGGACATAACGAACGCACGTCAAATAGCGCTCTTTGCATAGCTTTGCCTGCTTACTTATGTAAGTATGCTTCTTGGATACGTACGTCTTTAAAAAAGTTTGTAGACTATAAACAGCCATAAACGGAAAACATACTATCTGAACTTTTTATTTTCTTACGTCCTCGCTCGAGTAAAGCCACATTTAGCTTCGTAGCCTCCCTTACTGATACAGGACAAAACAAACTGCCTTCTGATAAATCATCTGTCGTTTTGAGATTTATATAACGCGTTGTTACAAGATTTCAGCGAGATGCGTCACGACCATACGACATATCTAAGATTTATACGATATTTAGCACGAACGATAGTCGGCACGACACATCAGATAAGTGGAGAGCGGAGAAAAGGTTAACGTGTCGAAAAGATTCGTCTTTAAAAATGTTATGATAGTAAAATATCTTCAACACAATCTGAAACTAAAAACCAAACTATTGTATTTTCAATAGAAAAGGAGTTTCGACATTAGATTGATCTTCTAATGCGTAAGTATTTGTATATAATAAGGTTGGTTTTGCATTAAATTAATTTTAGGATTTTTATGTAAAACAGAAAAAAATATGCTACAAAAATCTAAAAGTACAGTGATTTTTTTCAAGATCACTGATATGTAATGGCATCCAAGCGTAATCTGTTAAAGTCAAAATTGTTCAGTATACTATGCCATTTCATCATAGAAAAACTTACAAACGAATTTCATTTCATTTCATTTTATGGTGGTCATAATCGACCTAGTGAAACCGTAATTAGAGGTGTTCTTACCAAGTTTCATACGAGTACCTAAACTTAATTGGACATTAAACCATCGACTCTGACATGTTTAATGGGCTCGTGGAGTTATCAGTCCATTTTTCTTTGAAGACGATCTTGGACAAAACGTAACAGTCGAAGGCGACCGATCCGTAACTTTTTATTTTCCAAATTGGAAGATCTGAACTTGGTTGACATGTGGTTCCAACAAGACGGCGCCATATCCCACATAGCATGTGAAATAATGAATATTTTAAGGAATGAATTTTGTGAGCAGTTTATCTCTCATTTAGGCCCTGTAAATTGGCCATCAAAATCATGCGACTTGACACCTCTGGACTATATTTTTGTGAGGCATCGTGAAATCGTTGATGTATATGGACAAGCCCAACACGGTTGAGGCCTTAAAAGACAACATAACACATGTTGTTGGTGAAATTCAGGCCGAAATGCTGCAAAATTAGACTTTCCGTACGGGCTATTTGAAACGAAGTCAGATTGAACATTTGCATGAAGTAATCGTAAAAAAGTAAATGGCAAAAACCAGTTTATCGATTTCAATAAAGATTTTGTATGCGTTGTACAGTTTTAGCTGTTTTATTCGACTTTTAAAATGAAGGTTCTTAAAAAATCACCCGTAATTATATTTTTGTAAAGAAGATTCCTTTGTGACAATGTCGTGATAAGCTGTCATAAGCCTGTCTGAGTCCAAAAGCCGACAGTTGTCTGTAAAGGTCAAAAACGTAATATTTTTAGTAATATCTATTTATGTTCTTTGTAACAGCAGTATTTTATTACATGAGTAACGTACTTTATTACTATGCGAAAAGCTTTATCACTGTAAGGATACAATTGTACCTATCTGTTGTATTTTAGCTAACAGCTACAATAACTTAATACATAGTTGTTTTAGAAGCAGCAAATTAAAAATTATTTTGAGCTGTAACAAATTTCAATCAGAAATTTAAAAGCTAACCGTGGAATTGATAGACTGTATAATAGAGTTAGTCAGTAGTTAATAACATTGAGTTTTTCTAATAAAACGATGTCAACTTCATAAGAACTTTTCGGTAGAAGATTTGGAGGCAGCCTGAAAACTCACGTTTTCACACCGTCACTACGTTACACAATACACGATTATAATAATATCGAACAAAATGCTATCAACTTTATCTACTTAATGTAACTTAAAAGACAACAACACATGAATATAAAATTGCATATCGTTTCAGCTGTTGTTGTAGTCAGTTAGCTTATAATAGGTCAAAGTAACACCCGCCCCACACGTAATGAGATATCGTTCAGATTTCTCTGAACAGACCTGTTTCTTTCAGATTTCTCTGAACAAATCGTTTGCGATAAAACTGAAGAAATCGGTCTGTTCAGAGAAATCTGAACGATTTCTCGTTACGTGTAGGGCAGACATTAATAATTCCAGAAAACGTTAGCTCTAAGCACTATTTCTTGGTCCCCGTAAACGTGCAACACAATAGCTAACCCAATAACGTTTTGTTCGGTTTTATAGTTATTGGCCTTTGTGCGTATTGTTTCTGACATAACCGTTGTGGTTTCTCGCGAAGAGGCTGCGGTTCGATCGTTTATCTCATTGGGAGTTACGTGTTTTACCATTTAGATGCGTTTTATTAAGTGCAGGGAAGAGGAAACAAAACACAATTTACTGGTAAGGTAAACGTACATAATTTCGGCTGCGTACTAGTACTCGTCATTCGATATAAAACAGCTAAAAATAAACTTTTCTAAGAGTGATGAGTACCGGGACACTGAAAGAAGTGAGGATAGTACGACGGTTATTTTACGTAATATTACTTGAATATTTAACACAAAATTTTAGATTATTCGATCTATATTGTTTCAGTTCAAAGTATAAAGTTAGTTAGATAAATGAAAAACTGTAACCGTCGGCTGATAATACACCATAAAAAGGATTAAATAAGAACATATAGCCCACAGACTTATATTAGTTATTATAAGTCTGTGATGTAGCCTAAAATGTAGCCTATTACCAGCGGATCGTCCGCAGTCAATTGTAATTAGTAACTAGAAGTTATGAGGGAAGAAATTAACATTCATACAAATCACATGCTAAAATGCTTTTGACCAAGCGAAAGTTAGGTTTTGTTTTCGAACAGCTTCGGCCAAGAAATCTAATTTCGTCTAGTTTCGTTTTCGGTCAAAAAAGGAACATAGTTTTCTTGTCATTCTTTAAAAAGTACCCGGCACCTTGGGAGAGATAACGGGTTATGTGAAATGTGTACCGAACCTATATGTATATGTATAAGATACGAGAGAGCCCTCGTTTGCCTGTCTCAGCGCTTGGGGAGAACTCTCCTCCATTGATGGTGCTCCAAATAGATTCATGTTGGGATACCTATTGAGCCTTATACCGGCCCGCCAGGTGTGAAATGTGCGTGCAGCCACGTACATTTCGCATTACACTAAACAATATATTACTTACTGCAATATGATTATTATATATAACACATTTACCTACGTATTACCGTAATTCATACTCGTAGGTGCGTTCCCAAATGTCGACTACAATGATCTTCACTTTCATCAAGCGACAGACGTGCGCGCGCGCAGCGTAACCGCACGCGAGGGCTTTCACCCTCGCCAGCTTTGGGCTGCGTCGAGATCTACGGATTTACTGTAGATACACACTATACAAACTCATCTTTCGTTTCTCGTCTCGTTTTTTTCTCTTAAACTGTGTACCTACCGACAGCGGATATTACGTATAGGTATTGTTTTTTTTTTTTGGGAAAACACACGTAAATCCCATATGCATCCACTTAAGGATGTAAACGTACGAATCACTACTACCTGTTGAAACAATGCTTTTAGGTTTCGTTCGTCCCACTTCGAGGCCAAAGTCCGGAGACTTTTGCCTCGTTATACATAGGTATCTAATTTATCAAAAAAGTGTTAACCGATGATTGTTTAAAATTGGTAACCCAAAAAAAAAACCTTTCCATAGATAGTAAACAGTAACAAACATGAACAAACTTTAATCAAAGCTCGAGTCTTCAACGTAAGGCCACATGTCTCATATAAGAATGTTCTGTGGCTGCATATTTTCACCAACACACAAAAGAAAGCTTTAGAAATAAGTGAAGTGGAACATCTGTGGTTGAATCACGGAAGTTAAGTAGGTTTTGGTAAGTCAAGAAATATTCGGAACCCGAATGTTAGGAAATTGAGTGTACTTTGTTTGTATCTACCTTTTTCTTAAATTTAATATCTCGTTGTATTATTATGACACAATGCCGTGACAAGTAAAATAATATAACACATGTTTTTATGTATGGAGTAGCTAAATTGCAAGCATTAAATCGCAGTGATAACCTAGTGGTTAAGACATTGGACTCCCACGCTGGGTGTCGAGGTTTAAATTCGGCCAAGAACCTCTATATATATACCTATAGCAGTCAGTTATATAGCAATGTGTATGTATCAGTTATATTCTGCTCCATGTTGAAGTAAAGTATTTTAATTATTTAATTACACACATCGTAATGATTTAATTCTTCACCGTTAATTCCTATGAGTTGCGAATGATCAAACTGGACTAAATTGTTCTCATTTCTGCGAGAAAACATGTGCCCAGGGGCCCTACTCTAAGCGCGATCGTCCGATGTATCGTGTATTTTCGAGTGATCATTTTGTAAAAGTTTTCAGAATTATTAAGGGCAATTTTACCGCAATTTTTAAGAAAAGAAAGAAAAGAAAAAAAATTTATTTCATATTAGGAATACAAAATATTCGCTTAATGAATGTCATTTTTTCCCGGTCATCGCCTTTAAGTGCCCTTTTGCGCTAGATGTTGAGCTGAGAGAAAAAAGGCGGCGGAAAAAACTCCCAGCACTCTTTTAAAAAAAAACAGTACATATATAATTGAGATAACAGTATGGCTATGGGTCCATAATGGGCACACGTGACAGCTGATCGTATGAGACACTATAAACCCATTTCCAGCTGCTCACAGTTGCGAGTAATTACTAAAACTATATGTATATTACATTTAATTTAGAAATAGCTTTGTGTGGGCGAGATTCATTCCCACGCTCTTTTATCATTAAGATAGTCCTTAGTGTTGTAGAAAGCCTTGCGGCAGAGGACTTGTTTGACTGTCTTCTTAAAAGGTTTTAAAGGCAGGGATTGAATCTTTATTGGGATTTTATTATATATCCTAATGGACATCCCAATAAAAGAAGAGCTTTTTTTATGGAGCCGGCATTTCGGAAATGCCAGCTTGTGGCCGTTCCTAGTTGAGACACAGTTAGGACTATGCAAGTCCAATATGGTTGTGAATTTCTCTTTATTTTTGCGTACATACATTATGTTTTCGTAGATATATTGCGAAGCAAATGTAAGAATATTGATCTCTTTAAATTTTTCTCTAAGTGATTCTCTAACACCTAAGTTTAGCACCATATTCTCGATAACTTTATCGAGTTACAGTTATATATCAAACAAAAAAAGGTCGATTATTGATTTTAGGAGTAGACCTTTAGCGTCCAGGGCGACAAAAAACTCTGCTACATTGGACTTAATAAGATAATTTAAGTTTCGTATGCTCTACGTTTGATTTTGGGTCACCCACCGTAGCTCTAAGCGAAAACAAGCGAGCACTTATACATTTCTCGCAGGAATACCTACATACTTACAAATTATTTTATTATTACTGTTGGAGCCTTCACATATGCCTAGTAAACACGCATAGAATACAAAGTGAATAAATTATTAGCTACTTAAATAACTTAAGTAGTTAGGCAATATTAGTGCCTTACAACTTGCAAGAAGTCGCGATGAGTCAAAAGGTGTTTGCACATTTTGAGAAAATTGCAGCAATCACATCGCATTATATGAATTAAAAATATTTTCTGCATAACATTATTATGGTGTAACTCATGTAACACACGTGCATAATTGCATAGAATCTTACGTTTATGTGCATATGCGGCTTCCTACCTATACGGGTATATGGAGTAAATTGTAGCAGTTAGGGACAACATTATGTTTGAATTACAACTATTATTTCAAAGAGGTTGTTTTAATTGGGTCAAACATTTTAATTTAAAAGCTGGCTCACTGTAATGATATTTGGTCTAAAGCCGTAGAGAATCTAATGTTTGTGCTCCAACTATGTATGCGGTTTCTGACATAAAATGCTGTATGTAGTAAATTAATTCACTTAAAACAACTTTTATTTAGAATTTTTGCTGTTACATTGTAATTAAAAGTGAGTCTTGATAATAATTGGGTCAAACATTTTAGAAGATTTGCTCAATAAGATATTACGACTTACAATTTTATTTAGAACATGACACTCTGTATTGATCGACCCATGGCCTGAATTCGAAACTTTTAAACCTTTCTTCACATGAATTAAAAAGTCGCAAGTATATTTAAAGATCGAGATTTTATCTAATTAAATACTGATTATATTTTGAGTTAAGTTAAGAGTTAGCTACAGTAATTATAGTTAAAGTAAATGTTTTTCTTATATTCTAACTATTTGTATATTATACATATTTAAGGTAGGTATTGATTAATCAAATGAACTTAATTATAAAGTAGTTCATATTCGTTCTTCAAAGCTGAATCTATCGGCCGGATTCACCTTCTCTTACGAGTCGCATGTATGGGCGGCAACCTTCCACTTCCATCAAAGTAATAAAAACACTTCCGCTATAGCCGCTGCTATGGTACTTCATAGGTTAAACCATACAGGCTTCAGCACATAATAACAATAAAATGATATTTACCAAGAAGTTTATGATCGTTCCATATTCCATATCGTATTACATGACTCACGCAACGCCCATATTTTTCTCAAAATATAGCGTTACCCGACGATTACGTTACCTATCGATATGACACGCATGCCCTTTAGTGAGAGGAGCAATATTTATGGCTTCCCAAATTTCGCAATATCCGAAAAAAATCGTCAACCTTATTAGCTTGTCTGACACTTACACAAACATTGAAAACGATATTACTATTGTTATTAACACATATTAAAACTACCGTAGCTTCGCTGTTTGCCCGACTGTCTTTGGGTTCCACTTCTATATCACAATAGGTCGATTTTTTTGCAGTATTTTATATAGGTACTTTTTGATCGTTGAATTTTAAAGGACTCCAAATAATCTCAGATATGTTTTATGTACAGCTGAAATAGGTACACAGATGATGTTGAGGTACCTTTAATATAAATATAAATAGAAAAACGTCAAAAAATCTAAGTCCGTCAAGATCGAAACCAAACCCCAGCTTTAAACCCCAAGGTACCAAACAGGTATTCTTAACTTTAACTTATGTACCTCCTCGTAAGTACTATACTTTAAAAAGATCGACAATGCAATACATATCTGACAAAACAATTACTTAAACTTATTTATTTTATTATGGATAGGTATAATAATGGAAATAATGCAACAACCTTCGATTCATACAGACTGTGTCAAATATCTATTTGAGTACGTAAGTGGATAATTTTGTTAATCGCAGTTTTAAAAGGGCTTCAAGAGTCTTGACGATTACTTCGCCTTCAGTGGCGCGTGTTTAATAAAAGTCAGGGTCTCGGCTTTCAAGAATTAACTTTTAAAACTTTTAAACATTTTCCTTTGATATTTAAATTGTAGCTTATGCTAGACAAACAGGACATAAACATACATTAATTATAAACGAAGGATACTTTTTGTAACTTATATATTTACCTAATGTCGCACTACTGGACACAGATTGGGAGAGGTTTAGGCCATGGTCCAATGTGAGCCAATTGCGGGTTGGTGGACAATGGACATTATGCCTTCAAAAATCGTGTTACTCTCAGGAATGCACGAGCTCGCAGCCCTCCTTCAGGCGTGATCCCAGGGGACATGACCCCCCTTTCCCCAAAATCCGTTATGCATAGATGAAGGCGAAACAAGCCAACTTGGGCCCCCCTCCCCTATATTATAAGTGACTCCCTCAAAATTTTTTTGTGACCCCCCCAAAATTTAAGGCCTGACCACGCCTGCAATTCTCACGCTTGCTTGATGTCAAATACCCTTGAGCTGCTAATCCAGAGGCTTATGGTCGCCTCTTCTACGTCTGGCTGGCAACCTTTCTACCGAAGCACAATAGAATTGATTCACGGCAGGAATGGGTCCAGCAATCGCAAAGCCATATTATACAAGTTTTACCACTTTAATTCGAATGTAATAAGGATAAAGCTACTACATACAATACGATATACAATACTCTCATCGATTTACATTACACAACATTACGATTAATTTTCAAGTTCAAACTGCTCTCGTTGGCTCAAAACCGGTTGTCTTGATGCAACTTTAGTTATTTACATCTGTAAACATGTTGAAGCTCGGAAAAGGTTAATGTATCTTGTAAGGAGCTTTATCATTAAGCTTTAACGACTAGTTTTATTGATGATGAAAAGTTAGTGTCTAATTCACAGAAGAATACATTTGATCAACAACACCAGGATTAATAAAAAAAACTTATGTAGATAAACATATCTATATTACAAATAAATGAAATTGGAGTGTCTGTTTGTAATATAAAAAAAAACACTTTCATTCAATGCAATATATAGGTCATTTCCTCCAGTATTCAGATTTTTTTTTCTTTAAGATGGTGTCAAACAATTTGGAATTTCGGCATTGCGGCATTTCCAGTGGACTATGACATGGAGTTCTTCAGGAAAGCTATAAAAAAAAGCTCTCCTTCAAAGTCGGCAATGCTTGGGTGGCTCCCCTGGGGTTGCCCGTGTCGTGTCCATAGGCGACGGTGATCGCTTAACACCACGCGGCCCGTCTGCCTTTTTGTTCGGTTCATTTATAAAAAAATCGATTGTCTATATATCACCTATAAGTAAAGATTAATAAACTTGTTACGATACCGCATAATATCTAGTTTGTTGCTACTTCGCTCATTGTACCGTTGCTAAATGCGAACTGTTTAGTGATTTGAGATCGTGAGAAAACGGTAAACGCGACAGTTTAATGCCTTCATATGTGTATCTGCGCGTAACACGTACATTGCACGTGGCACAAAGAGGCATTTTTTATAAATTAAGCAGCGAATAAAGCTTATCACCTGAAGGTTTGTAAAGGCTAGGACCGAAAACGTCTTTTTAGGTTGGACCCACATCTGTCATGAAGCAACTCTATTGTGTTTCGGTGGAAAGGTGCTGTTGCTGGACAGACTTACAATAGGACATAATCACTAAGGTTTGCTTGAGGTTTTATAGATGTCCTTGGGCTGGCTGTGGTCATTAAAGCTCATTGATATCTTCATGTATTTTAAAGCAAATTTTAGTATTGTCTGAGATTGTATGCGGTTACGCTGCTACTCTAGAGATTCACGATGCTAGTATCAATCCTTAGAACATACGTAGTATAGGATACCAAATCTCATAAGAAACTCTAAATGTGTGGTTTGGAGATGTCATTAGCTTAGATACTAGATATGTGCATAGTACAAAAGTAACGAATACTTTCGCGTTGGTGAACTTAGAGCTGGTAGAGTAATTGTGTGTAGATTCAAGGCTCTGTTCCACATGAGATCTGGTATCGTTTTCACAGGGTAAGCCACATGCACTGGTCTTAGCAACATTTTACATGGAAATATTTATTTATTAAACTCTTTATTGTACACCACAATACAAAAATGAAATATTTACATTAATCATACAGATAGAGTATTAATTTCGGCCTTATCGCTAAACAGCGATTTCTTCCAGGCAACTACAGGCAAGGAGTTAAAAATAGAAAAGATGTAGAAGAGGCAGGTGTACAGTAAGGGCTAGAAAAAGTAATATATATGAAGTTGGGTATGAACAATGATAGATAGTGTACAGATAAAAATGTAAAGTAGAGAAAGTGTATGAAAAGGAAGAAATATTTTGGTGACATTACGCTTTACTGGTTTTTACACGAGTGAAAATTCTGACACTTAGGCAAAAAATGGTTGTTGTTTTAGAACACGATACCAATTAATTTTCGTTTAAAAAACTTCATTACGACTGACACATATTAGGTACTTTTAACTTCTAAGTACCTGTATTGCAAAAAAGTAATCGCTAATAGAATTTCGTCATCGGATGTGTTTTGGTGGGACCGCGTCCGTATTTATTTTCCATAAGTGGGTCACGCATGCCCTGACCTTCCACAAGCGACTTACCACAGACCACTCTATTATATAGAGCTTTTACGCTAAACAAAATTAAGGTTCAAAATTATAATATTTTTATCCCTCTTTTCTTTTACTATCCCAATGCAGGGCACTGGTTTCCTCACGGCAATGAGGAACACAGGGATTTAGTCCATAGTCCACCACGTTGTCATGTGTGGGTAGGTGGAAAAATATTGTAATTACATATTACAATAGTTTTCATTACTGTGCATGCCTATAACAAATTACTTCTTCAGAGTTACGCGCAGAGCTTGTATTCGGACTCCCTTGTTCGATACTCGTGTTCTACACACTCACTAACGATGCTTAATTTTATAGCTGCGTATAAAAAGCTGTAGTGTTATAATGGTTACCATCGTTGCATGATTAGGTGCCCTAACAATAAAAGTTCATTGAGGCGTGGTTAATGGTTATTTATAATTAATAAAATAAAAATTATTATTATCTGTGCGTTCATGTTTTTAAAACAACAAACTTGCCTTATTTATTTTTTATAAACAATAAACATTTTGCGTCCTCTGCTAATAGTTACCCTGTCAGTATCGTCCTTTCGCATCGATATTAAAGTGCGTTCACTTCGGTCTGTTGGTATCTTCGCTTACGGATCTACTATCAGCGAAGTAGAGCGAGTAAATATGTCTCACAGTGGACTCTCACAAAATGTCAACTCAAGGTTTTCAGGCGACTACCGATGACATATAATACGATACCGTTAATCTTACATTTGAAGCTTATTTATCACTACGTCATGTTGCATCAAAACTTCTTACCTAAAAGGCAATGCACGCTAGTAAGTAGATATACATATTTCCTTAGACTAAGAATAATGTACTTACGTAAGTATGTACTACATATTTCTGATAAATAGATTTTTTAAATGTATATTCTCTGAATTCTGTCCCGCGGCATGGTGGTCTGTCACTCTGGTGTGATAACATCAGACATGTGACAGGTTAAGTTCGGATCAAGTAGTATATTTCCTTCTTAAAAATGAAATCAAAACAAAAGTTATTGATAAACAGAATGAGAAGTAACATTCGAGGATATGACAATAAATTATACGCGAACTTATTAAGAATTTATAGAGTTCTTAATAAGTAAAAAACTAGTAAAGTAACTTCCTGTTTTTATTGCATAATATTTGTTTTATATGATGCAAGTAATAAAATTGGTTTAAGTAAAAAACTTCTAGTAAAATTTTAATATGATATTGACCTGTTATTTGGTGCTAAAATATGACCTTTATATATGTACTTCGACATCAGTGGAGACGCGTCTTTCCCCGCAGCTTATTCACCACGCTGCTCATTTAAACCAACCATAAGGCCTCCAATACATCGATAAAACCCGAGGCCCGGGGCCAGCACGGAAACATCCATGAAATTTGCAAACTACAGT
Organism: Pyrgus malvae; assembly: GCA_911387765.1. NCBI lineage: Eukaryota > Metazoa > Arthropoda > Insecta > Lepidoptera > Hesperiidae > Pyrgus > Pyrgus malvae. The sequence goes on along the minus strand of OU426966.1, from coordinate 20,701,884 downwards.
CACGTTTATATTTTTAGAATGTTCTCATCTGAATGAGGACTTATCCTTCAATTTGATATCCATATTAGGCCTAATTGAAGTCCAAATTATTTTTATGAATTGAAAACACAACGATCTATTGTTTTTTTATATTATAACATTACCCTTTTTTGGTATCGGGTTGGTTTGGCACCTTGGGAGAGGATACCGGTTTATGTGGAATTTGACCGCACTAAAACCCCCTTTGTAGCTGTCTCTGCTCTTGAGGAAGACTCCGTGATCTAAAGTGGAACGCACCAGTGTGAAAATTAAAAAAATAATTAAATTTGAATTAATCTTCGGGAGAGCAAATGAGGTCTCCTGTACCTTCCGATGCTTACGGCCTGCCCACACCGCCGCCCTGCCCGGGGCAGCTGGCTGGATGGATCGAGCTCCCACTCTCACCGCCCACAATCTCGGAAGCCCCCTTTTAGTCGCCTCTTACGATCAGGCAGGGGATACCGTAGCTCTATTCTTAATCCCGAAGCTACATGGAATTAATAAACTTACATCACAGATTCTGTGACTCAGATACATATAACTCTATACATATTAATTTTTGAGCAGTCGTAGAAAATATTAGGTTACCCTTCAAACCCTTCACAGCCACATGTTTTCTAATAAAACACAACTCAAAACACACTCTAGACAGTGGTTGCACAGTGCCCCGGTGGCAGGCACTAATGGTTTTTAAATAACCCCGGTCTGAATGACCGCGCCAATTATGCAATACTTCCTACAACTTGGAGTGGTACTACGTGGTATCTTCGCTGAGACATCTGCAAATCATTACTTACTTTATGTAATGAAAAACTATGAATTTGTATTTCTTGTCTATATTGTATGAACTTAGTAATAAAACTTCACATACTTTAATTTATAATGTTTGAAATGAAATGAAATTTATTTACAATTTATTTACTTTTTGCGTTAAAAAAACTCACACTCATAGCCCCACAGTATGGTAGATATACCCTGTGTCGTGGGTACCATGGACGGACCTGTGTCCTGCCAATCAAAGTGTTAATTTACTTCATTTATTCGAACTCGGTTCAGAAAGGCAAAGAACTTCGAATCTTCCACCACAACAAAATCAAGGCCTTCTTCCGTAGACCTTAATTTTAATGAATAAGCTTTTCTTAGCCTAGCAGGTGAGGTCCAGGCATAAGTTAATTATACCTACTTAGTACCAGATTAGTAGTAAGTACGCACTAAAACTAAAAAAAAAGATAAATAGTCACTTAGAATTGGAATACTGGCATGTCGTGAATGAATGAGTAAAAGTGAATGTGAATCTTTATCGTTTCATTGCGTTTCTCAAGGTCGATGGCCCCATTCATTGTTGTTGAAGAACATCTTTAGCAGTAATAATACATAGGATGGTCAGTGCTTAATGAAAAAAATTCCAGCACACTGAACATGCTTTTATGGTAACAGGATGTACACCTTCAAAAGGTGTCCCAGTGACCTGGCTGCAACCGTTTTACGTCCCACTGCTGGGCATAGGTAGATAGACGTTATTGGGTAGGAATAGAGCTTGATTTACCTTGCTGTACCAATGGGAGTTGGTGGAGATACGCGTTAGTGTCCAACCCGCTGTTGTATGTTTTCAAACCGCCCATAAGGCCTCTGACAAGGTTTAACGACTTTCTGTCGACAAAAGCCAGGACCGTGGGTGAAATTTCTGTTACAAGTGGTTAGCCGGTCACCCATCTCACACCCGAGCGCACCGAACATTTTAGGTACGTTAGCCGCTGGGCCAAAAACGCTTCAATATTATATTAATGTTATTTCTTGTTGAAAAACACTGTCCTCTTATTTTTCTTTAGCGATTACATTTTTTTTAATGAAAACCTTATTATAAATACCTACTTGTAGCAGCAATAAAAAAGTATGTAGAGTCTCCTGTCCTCAAAAGGGAAAGTGTGAAAGATTATCCTTTGTAATTTTTAAGACCTTGAAAATACGTCGACAGGCAAAACCACGAATAAGTAGCATATATCACGGAAGCTAAGTGTATTAAGTACTAAGTGCTAAGTACTTTTATCGTAAACAGTTTCACAAAAATCCGACTTTTCGCGGCTTCCTGCCGTCCTTTTCTGGTCATCAGTTCATCTGTTTGGAGGGCGGCCTGCGTTCCTTTTGCCCCCACGTGGTCGACATTCCAGAACCTTTCCCATACGTTGTCGTTCCACCCAAGATTTGACCTGCCCACTACCTCATTATACGTACAACTAATATTAAATACTAAATTTAGCTTGGCTGCAACCCTTTTTGCGTCCCACTGCTGGGAACAGGTCTCTCCCCCTATTGGGGAGGTCTGGAGCTTACTCCACCACGCTGCTCCAATGCGGGTAGGTGGCGGTAAAATTTAACTTAATTAAGTTTATATGTATTTTTATTTTTAGTGTTAATATATGTATAATTTTTAAATTGTCACGTTTTTATTTTTATTGTTGAAATTAAATAAAAACTAAAATTAAACTATTAACTAACTAACTAAATCAGGCGTATGTATAAAAACTTACTTAATAATGATTTAAAAAGTAGACTGAAAACAGAAAAAACTTTAAAATTTCGGGTTCACCGGAAATCGAACTTGCAACCTTCGTTCAGCAGTCCGATATGGTAACTATTGCGCCATAGGGAACATCAGCATTATTACCTGTAGGTACTTAAGCGGTCATCTACATTATATATCTTATTGAAAGGTTACACTTACATAGCCCACGTAAAGCCTATCACCAATGCCAAAACAACTAAAATTGCAATATCCGACCTACAGCTACAAGCAAAAAGTCTTCTTCCTCTCCATCAACACCTATTACACACAACAAAACCTGTAACAATGAGCTAAAAAAGGTATCGCGAATGTAATTGCCACTTTTGGCAATTGTTGTGTAATGCAAACTCACATTGTACCTAATGTGAACTTAGTTGACTGGCTGAAACTATTTCTGCGTCCAAACACTGACCACGGGTCTCGACCCATTAATAAGGGGGAGAGACTCGTGCCCAGCAGTGGGACGCAAAAAAAGGGTTGCAGCCAGCCAGCTACGTTGCTGTAATACGGGTAAATGGCCAACTCGTTAACGAATGCTGTTAAACTGCTCATAAGTAAAATAAAAAATAAAAATAAAATGTCTTTGGACCAATTCACACAACGCCATCTGATTCTAAACTAAGCAGAGCTTGTGCTATGGTAATCAGAAAGCTGCTAAACATACTTATATATTTCCAAATACATACTTAAATACATAAATTAACACCCACACACAGAACAAACACCCATGTTCATTAAGTATTTCATAAGTCACGACGACCCGCGTGGCGTAATGGTTACCATGCCTGACTGCCCATTGGAGGGTCCCGCGTTCGATTCCCGGCGAAACAGAAATTTGAATGATGAGTTTAAATTTCTGTTCTCGGTCTGGGTGTTTGTGTTTCTGTCTTTGTGTGTCCATGGCACCCACGACACAGGGTATAACTACCCTCTGTGGGGCTATGAGTGAGAATCGTAATTTTTTTTTCATACGTCACTGCCAGAATTATTCTATCTTATATATATCTATCGATTACTTGGAGAGCCGGCAAAGCATACGAATTTTGCCACTACCAGCATCATATCTTATACTTGTCCGTTTCTATCGGCTGCGTAGATTGCCTGCATTCTACGCTAGCCACTGGGCCACGCGCGAATCATAAGCTAAAACAAGTAACGTGAGTGTAATTGCCACTTTTGGGCAATTGTTTTGTAACGTCAACATCTCACATTGCATATAATGTGAACTTAGTGCGGCCCGGCAATTGTTAGCATTTCGTGTTAAGTAATGACACAAAACTTGTTTTTTTTCTTTTAAAATTAATTGGGCTAAGGATTGGTGATGGTAAAAAGGTCGTTGTCATGTAGTGTGTCCAAAAGCGTCAGATCTAATGAAATAATCAAAAGTGTGTGTGTGCTTGCTATAGGAAATATGTCGAATCATACCGAAAAAAACGTTCACTTAGTTTTTCTCTTTATGACGTATTACATAAGTTTTATGTGTAATAGAATTGTACAGGAAAAATAAACAGAAATGTGAAATACAAATTTAAGACAAAATATCATTCTATCATTATACCAACTAGACTTAAAAATATTAAAATTTTAATCGATTCTCGTTGACAATATCCACAATTGAATTTGTTTAAGAAGTTGTTTAACATCTAGAGGAATTATATAAAAATAAAAATTCATTGTAACGATACAAGCGACACATACTGAATTAAAACTAGCAATAGTAGCTTCATTTATACTTTCAAAGATAAAATAAATATATCGTAAAATCAAATGTTATTTTATTGGGTAGGTGTCATATGAAATTTTATTGAGTGTTTGCACAAATGATCTCCTCATAAAATTTCATGTCAATATTAATTTTAATTGACTGTCTTTAATTGTTATTGCAGCCATATAATATGATCTATCGGATATTGCGATTATAAAAAGGTGTGACTCCATAATACTTTAGTAGTAATAGTTTAGTATCTCCACCAACCCGCATTGGAGCAGCGTGGTGGAGTAAGCTCCAGGCCTCCCCAATAAGGGGGAGAGACCCGTGCCCAGCAGTGGGACGCAAAAGGGTTGCAGCCAATAGTTTAGTAGGTGCTGCAGGTTATATGTATAACTGACAGAAATAATAATAATAATAATATTTTTAAGATATACTGACACATTAAACAATGCTAGACTATTTTCAATTATTAATAGGAGATTTTGTTACCTACTATTTTAGTATTTATTTCTCACACTAGGATTCCATGTGCCGTGAGGAATAAATAATGATTAGTGTGTTATTTGTGATTTTTGTATCTCCTATATTGTTGTAACATTTAATGTTATTTTGTGTTAAATTGTACTTCCATTGTGAGGGATTCTAATCTCTACACTAGGATTCCCAATGTCATAAAATTAAATAATGCCTATAAATAAGGAAAATTTGTAGTTTGCTTGGTTTGTCGCAAATAATTAACATTTGTCCATTATATGATATCTATGAAAACTGTATTTTATAAAAGTAATTTTTAAACGACCAAACATAAAATTTGATTAGTGTCGTATAATTTTAAGACATCAAATGTATATTCTTTTGGTGTAACTGTAAACAAATGTGTTAGCCTTTACAATATGTCATACTATTTGTGCAACTTGTAAAAAGACCAACAAATTATGTAACGACCGCGAAAAATCACAATAGGTATATGTAATACAAAAAGTTTTTTCTTTACATCACAATATGCGAGATGTTGTGATGATCAAAATTAATTTGTTTATTCTGTTTTATAAACTCGAAAATCACCTAAAGTATATCAGAAACGCCATCAAAAGCTTTATTATCACTCGGTAGGTATTTAATGAATAATAAAATTTTATAGAAAATCTTGACGTTTTTTATACCATTATATAAGTAAAGGCGGTTAGTACCACATATAATTTTAAAAAGAGTGTTGCTGAGAGTTTTTCTCCTCCGGCACCTAGAGCCGATGACCGCTAAAAGATTAACGTTTATTATGAGTTTGTATTCCAAAAATGAATAAAATATTTAGAATTGAGTTGAATACATAAATCAACAGGGCACAGCTTATAAATAAAATAAATGATTAACCAAACAGACATGGTTCCTTTCCTTTCGGAGATCAAAGTAAACAAGTTTTCGACTTCCGCGGTTTGAAATTATCGCAATTATACATAAAGTGAACATTCTCTACGCGTCACCAAGCCATGAGGAAGAGTGCGAGAATTATACTATTATACATTTTTATGGAAAACTGCAAATACTAGTTTAATAGCTGGCAACTACTGGATATAATAGAGCAGCATGCCAGGTGGTCACTGTAGCACATGTATATTTAGAATAATCTGATTTTTACTAAAAGGTATATAATAAATTAACAAGGAAAGGCAAGGCATATGTAGATAGACCTGCCTGCCTGCTCGTAAGAGGCGACTAAAAGTGGGAGCTCGATCTGCCCAGCCAGCAGTCCCGGGAAGGACGGCGGTGTGTGCGTGGCTGCATGCCGCTGATGAAGGTGCAGGAGAGCACATCTGCTCTCACGAAGATGGCCCCATTCTGAGTGCCGCGCGTGGAGGACACCGGTGCGCCCCATGGAGATCCCGGAGTCCTCCCCAGGAGCAGAGGCAGGCCCACCGAGCGGGTTTTAGTGCGGTCAAATCCCACATAATCCGCTAGCCTCTCCCAAGATGCCGGGTTAAAGGTCTCTCCCCCCACCCCCCCCCCCCCCCGATACCAAAAAAGGATATGTAGATAGAATCGTGAAATCAGAAAAGAGTATTTTTTACCTATATCCTCAGATCAAACAAAAACGTATTGATTTAAGCCAGTATCTGTAGCTGACTTCATAAGCGGAGGTCATCAATTTGACACGATGTATGTTATATTATTAAAGAAACTGTTTTAGTGCTGTGTTTTGCTATTCGGCTATGGACCTATAAAAATCGTCACTCAATTACTATTTGTGTAACTGAGAAACCAATGGTGAACCCGAATCAAATAGGTTTTTGGTGCGCTGAGTCCCCTAGCCCTTAATTCAAAAATATCAAGTTTAAACTTTCAGCGAATTTAATTTACACACTCATAAAATACTCAAAATAACCCTCATTTTGTAACATTGTTTCTGCCATAATTTGTTCACATTCAACAATTCTTCGTAATGCGGTCATCCCAGGTGACCGTCATATTTATCATCTGTTCTGATAACAAAAAAGCGATCAAAATATAAAATTATGTTTGTGACCACCGGACGGACACGGAATGGACACGGTATATTGAATAGCATTCGACGCGCACAATGCAAGATGCGTTGCGTTGTGCGATACTCGCATGTGAGAGTATATTGTGATAAGCGATAGCGGAGAGCACAGCGATTATATTGTGATTCAAGCTAAACATTGGTAACATGATGACAGACATTGTTCCAAGTCTGTAGATAGTTAAATGCTGTAAAGATGATAAAAGTCTTCTTTATTGATTGGCTATAGACCTTACAAACAATTATGCGTGATTGCGCCGTTTATAATGAATAGTGTTATAGAATAAATCGTATACTAAATTACATAAAATTGTCTGAATCTTCTATCAGTTAAGCAAATTACCTACCTACCACGTTTTTTTATTTGTAATAATGAACGACAATGTCGTTTAAATAATAATAATATATGTATAATCTTAACAGTTCACATACGAAAATTATATGAATGGAACTGATCTATAATTAAATAAATAAATATATCTTGGATAAAACGAAGCTTCGTAAGATCTTAGAAAGAGTTGTTAATAAATGTATTTGGAGAACCGATTGGGTTTTGTGTGACTGTAAAGGTAGTGTACGGACGAAGAGAGAAAAAAATGTAGTTTAAAAAACTAAAAAAAAAACACTTTTTTATGAAAAAACTAACTGAAAAGTAAAAAATAAAAGCGCGGTTATCACGTTTTTTATACAATAAAATAGGTACAATTTCTTCTTATTTTTCACTATATAGTTAGTTTTTTCACAAAAGCGTGTTTTTCAGTTTTTTTAAACTACATCATTAATTTTTAATTTTTTGTTGAATCTTTTTTCGTACATTTCGTTACATACATATAGGTCAAGCTAATAAAAGCGTGTTTAAAAAAATCATACAAATCAACGCTCACGCTTATCACTTAACCCGTACGCACAGTCGTTGTATTTTGCAATAATTGTGTTTATTCAGTTGCATTATGCATCGACCTTTAGGGAAATTGCCCGTCGCTTCTGAATACATACGATCATTATATCTTTGTGTAGGGAATTAGATCTGGCGTCACATCTCCAATCTCCATTTGGAGTCAGTATTAATAGCCGCTTGATATTCGCAATAAACCGAATTCAAAGCTCTCATAGGCATTGGCACATACGAGTATATCAAATCTATCTATATTCACCTTTGAGGGTCCGAGAATAGCAGAATATTTTTGTAAGTAAAATAGATTCTGATCTACACTAATATTACGAGAAAGATTTGTATTTTTATTATTGATTAAACTGGAAAACTAATGGACCGACTAATTATGTTTCAATTTATCACATGCTCTATCTACTATACATAGAAAATCAATTGTCCATGTATCTTTTCACTAAATCATTTCATTTTACTAAAATCGTGATATACCTACTTCTGCTTGTAAAAAAATATCTTTATGAATCTTTGCTTCACTGTGCAATCCTAAGAGCTACAAAAATCCGAGGCCCTAAGCTGATCCTTTTTATGTCCCACTGCTGGGCTCAAGTCTCTTCACGACAGAGATAAACAAACTCAAAACTTTTTATGTCCCACTACTGGACACAGGTTTTCTATCACAAGCAAGAAGGATTTAGGCCATAGAGCAACACGCTGCCCAAGTGGTGGCACTATGGCTTAGATTGGTGGACATCGTGTCTTAAAGAAATTATAAGTTTCTCTCGGGCATGCACGGTGATAGAACACATCGTAATTAATTAAATATCACAATAATATTTTCCATCACCGTAGAGCAACTATAAATTATTATAAGTGCGCGCCGAGGATTTGAACCCGGTGTTTCCGTGTCAGGAACCGCGGATTTTACCGTTCGACCATAGCTACTTACAAGAAAGAGATAACATTAAATGTAACATTCTTACTTAATTCTAAAACAATTTTTAAAAGTGTGCATGTTTTTAATAGACATTAGAGATCTACTATGTAAACGATTCTATACAGGTTTCATTTTCTTACGCATTTACTGGAACACGTATCTACAATACTTTGTTTCAAATGTGTTTTTGTGTTTGTAATATAACATTGATATAGATAATGTAATATTATGTGACGTGATTCTAATCTGTAACACTGAGAAAAGAGAAGAATGTTGAAATCCTTCTTGTTAGGATAACAAACAATGGATAGTAGATATTTCTAACAAGTCGAGATAGTCATCGGTGTTGTAAACATTTAAATTTAAGAAGCTTACCTACATTTTTTGTGTATTATTTTGAAATATAGATAAGATGTGACCTAACAGGGTTCTTTTAATGGTATAGTGATAAATAAAAGATAAAGAAGATAAAAGATGAGAAAAGATAGTACTTGTTACTAAGCAAAAGCTTTGGAGGGCACGTTATGGGTGGTTTCAAAATGTCTGATAGTGGTTTGGTTATTATCAAAACTAAGTCGCCTTGGAGTTGTGTGGTGAACAAAATCCACAAATCAAACTGTGGCTTCGGGATTAAGAATAGAGCTACGGTATCCCTGCCTGATCGTAAGAGGCGACTAAAAGAGGGCTTCCAGGGTTGCGGGTGTGGAGAGTCCGTCCAGCCAGCAGCCCCGGGAAGGACGGCGGCGTGTGCGTGGCCGCAAACATAGGAAGGTGCAGGAGAGAACATCAGCTCTCCCAAAAATGGGCCTGTTCTGGGGCACCGCGCGTGGAGGACACCGGTGCGTTCCACTGGAGATGCCGGAGTGCTCCCCAAGCGCAGAGGCAGGCCACTGAGGGGGTTTTAGTGCGGTCAAAACCCACATAACCCGGTATCTTCTCCCAAGGTGCCAGGTACCTTTTGAAGGTTTCCCTAGGCCTAGGCCTATCCAATCAAGAAAGATTTTAGTCGCAAAACTAAGTATGTAAGACATTCTTATGTCTTAGTTGTTTCATAGTTTTAAAAATAAGAATTTTGAAAGAACATAATAATAATATAGAGTTTTCAAAGTCAGTTAAGGTAGGTATTTCCACGACTTAAATCGTGGAGCTGTCTCGGTTATGACCATAAATTTTTCCTTAAAAAATATTTTTGGTGAAAATTGGAAATTAATGCCTAACTAGCCTTGCTTACCTTATGTGCTCAAAAATAGCAATACTATCGTAACGTGGTAATCGTAACGCACGTGGAAATACAGGCTGAGACCTACAGTCTCCTCCAGATCCAGATCTCCAGATTTGCACGAGACTCAATTGAAATTTGTATTATAGGTAGATATTTATGTCACACCTGAACATGCCTATTGTTTGACATATCTATCCAAATTGTAGAGTTTATTATAGTCACGTACAAAAGACTTCAACGCACGACGTACTGATAAATTATTTTAAAAAGCGAATGGCTTTCTCTTCTTTAGGACGGAGACCACATCAGGACCACATCGTAGGTTTACTCGTGTACCTAAAAAGGTTAGTGTGACCAATGACTGACCATTATTTCGTTTTTAGTATTCATTACTTATAAGTCCGAGATTCGTTTAAAAATTAAATAAAACCTCGTTATTTAAAGTAACGAATAATTCAAAAGAACGTTTTTGGGAGTTCACATCAATTTAATTTACACATTTTAGTGAATGCAGAGTAGATAGTATCTTCCGTACAGAGCGCAGAGAGCGCACGCGCACAGTTTCCCAAGGACGGCCCTTAAATAGCCATTCTAGCTGCGATTGTAAACAAACAGCGATAAAAGTAGATTTAAAAGTTAAGGTGGTTTACTTTATTACTCACTATTGTTAACAAACAATACTCTGTGAACAGTAAACAGCGTACAGAGTAAACAGTGCTTTTACATAGTCATAATAAACACCGAAATAGACTTCAGTTTATTAAAATTGCGGTGCCTCTCAAAATCATATTTAATGAATAATTAAAATTGTGAAAACATTTCGTCTTGTTCTGCACCAGAAAATAGATATGCATTAAATTAACATTAAATGCTATAGCTATTTTTTACATATTAAATATTGCAAGAGTATTTGTATAATAACTATTCTCATTTCATTTTAAAGATTGTTATCTAAATACCTCGAATAAATTACGCATATAACAAAATAAGCCATAATTTATAACACTGAAAATGTAAGTTTTTTTTTATAGGTCACTTTAAATTCGCAGACTAGCCCCTTACAACTTTAAAACAAAATTACGACTTTTACTTATAAAAAAAATGCTATTACACAGTTGACTAATTTTTAAATGACAAATTAATTACTTCATAGCCATGACAATTTTTGTAGGTATTGACTTCCAAATATCATTTTAATGTTGATTCATTTAATGTATAATAATAAATTAAAAATTGATAATGTATAATGAATTGATAATCTATAATAAATTAATAATGTATATGTAATATAAATTAATTGAACGTATAATTAAATAGCTAGTAATGTAAATATTGCACGCCTAAAAAGAGGCAAATGTAAGATCCCATTTTAATGACTTTGTCACCTGTTGCAAACCACATTTATGCAAATAAAAATCTATTCTATTCTATTTTATTCTACATCTACATATGCGTGTATGTTTATATTTAATTTTCTTACTGATATTTTTACAAGGTAAGATAAAAGTTAAAAAAAATAGTTTTCATGCCAGTTAAGGTTCATCCTATATATAAAGAAACAGTACTAATTCCACTTACCAGGATATCTCGAAGTCTCACAGAACTGCAGTTTCAAATCACTTGACACTCGCAAACACAGGTTTTGTACTTTCAAACTGAGAAACAGTTACGTATGAAATTACGATAAAATTACCTATTAAATACACATTAAAACAACATACAGAAAATTATAGAAGAGATACAATTGCAGTACAAATGTATAAGTGACAATTATTGTGTCAACTGTCAAAGACCGGGTTATTTTTACCCGGTTGTATAACCGACAAAAACAGCTAGTACTCGTAGTTACGGGTTATAACGGAACAGTACAATGCTTCCCACGATGGCAGTCTGTTACGCAAAATGTGGATAATTAAACCCGTATTCCTAAACTCCGTTCGGACAATGTGTCAGATATTCGACAAGGCTGTGAAAAACGCATAAGTCTAAAACATTATAGTTAAATGAATAAGATAACTAAGCTTGAATTTAGATATGAAGTTACAACTGAAAATCTTATAAAAATAGACAAACAGTTTGAAAGTACAAAACTGATTAAATACGCAAACGATTCGAAAATTCCAACTCGCCGAAAATTAGTTACATTTTCCGAAAAGCTACACCGCAAGCTTATAAGCTCTTCACACAGTGTTGAAAGAAAAAAAGGCAAAATCGAAGTTAAAAACTAAAGATAGAAGTGAATTCTTGAATGAAGATTTTTTAAAAACTTTCCTAGCGAAGTTTAATGTAAAATAAAGTTGGAATTACAGTGTATGGTGCGTGGTGCGCGGGTGAAGATGTTCGCGACGGCGGCGGACTGCGGCGGAGCGGCGACGGTGGAGTCGGTGGTGGGATGGTGAGCTGCGGAATGTCACCGTAGAAAGTTAGAGGGGTGCGTGTCAAGGGCGCTGGTGGTGGTGGCGGGAAATTAGTGGCAGCTTCGGCTACTCTGCTTTTAATTGTGGTTTTATTGTTCTACGTTTTAGAAAATTGTTTGTTGAATTTTCGCAAATTTTAAGAGTTTCATTTTAAAATACTTATATATTTTAAAATTATTAGTATATTGTGGACATTTCTTCGATGGATTTTTTAATTGATTGGTGTTTGTATGAATATAACGTAAAATATTTATGTCACCATAATTTTAAGAACACCGGTTCATTTTCATTCAATAATTATACTTTACAACAACTATATTATATTATATTCAGTTGGCCGATAACTCGCATCTCCACTAACACGCATTGGAGCAGCGTGGTGGAGTAAGCTATAGGAATTCCCATTACTGGAGGGAGACCCATCCTCAGCAGTGGGGCGTAAAAAGGGTTGCAGCCAAATACATTGACAACCAAGACACATTGCAAGCGATGCGATTTTATTAAGAGATTTGATATGTATGCTAAAAATTGTATCTCTTCTGGCCGAAACCAATATAACCACGATGCATTCTTGCCCGCCAACTTCAACAGGAAATAATACCCTATACTTTTACTCAGAGTGTACATAATTACCAATCAGAAATTGGTCAAATTGAATCGAATTCTTGTTTTGATTGTATATATGTACATAGCGCAGCATTTCATTAAAGAAAAACGAAATCAAATTATTTTTGCCATTTTTTACATTTACTTGCAAAACTAGAGCTTTGGCTAAAAATCATTAATTATATTAATATTAATAGAACTATTGAATGCAATAATGTCATAGTATATTTGGGTAAATAAATTGCTTTTTAACGTATTAATATTCCAATTAACGGGTCTAGAGATTTCCAAATTTGTTTCAGAGTAATAAAGAAGTAAACTTAATGACCCTTTAATTATGATATTTACAAGTACAAATTTAAATATCCACAATTATACTTAAAGCACTCTAACTTAATTATGGATTTAATCTCATGTTATTATTGCCATTACCTATGTGTTTCATGGTAAGCGAATGATTGGAGTGCGATGATTATGAAATAAAATCAAGTTAAAATGTCAATCATTTCGGTGACACTCTACATCAAAAAAGTAAAAGTTATTTACGTAAGTACATTATTCTTAGTCTAAGGTTATTTCAGTAAATAACAAAATAAGAATAAAGGCTCAATTTTTTTTCAATTTAATTGAAGAGACTTTTTTAAAGTAACCAATATAGTTTTTTTTTATATTTATCTTTTGTTTTTCTGTTATGTTTCTTGGCTTTTCGCTCTATTTTGCTTTCCATTCTGTAAAAAAAGTAAGTGACCGACTTTGAGGGCGTGCTTTATTAAAGTTCTATTATCGCAAGAGCCATCCAAAGAAGTCAGCAAAAAATCCTTACCGCGTACGCTACGGAAAATATTCACAATAAAGCAAAGTGATGTAGTTTTGTAGAGGACGTCAATATCTAAAAAAAAGCCCGCAATACCATGCGTCTAACGGCACACACAATAATAACTTTATCATATTAAAAAATGCAATAATAAGACCGATAAGAACGTAAAAACTAGGCTTTGGGTCCCATGAATGAATTCATGTGATCCTTTCTAAGGCGGGTGAAACCGCAGGGCACAGCTAGTTGTAAATATGGCTTAAGTTCGGTGAGACACGCGCCTCGAAGTCTGTTTCAGTAAGCGTGGCGTGAACGAAGTCTTGACATATTATGTTATCTTTATAACCCTTTGTTACAGCCTTGTCTATAGACAAAAGCCTCTGTTCCCAGATATCGCTAATCTGTACATCTATATTTATATACTCATAGCTTGTTTAGCTGTTGATTTTTTGCAACAGAAGGTATTTATGTATTTTTGTTAGTGTTTTTGTGATGTTTATTATGAGATACATACTCCTAGAAATCGTAGCAGTGATATCGTGGAACTTGAACTATTAGGATATTACGATATACGATCAGCTGTCACGTGTACCCATTATGGACCCATAGCCATAATGTTATCTCAAATATATGTGTAATTCGCACACACACACACCCATATATATTATTTTAAAAAGAGTGCTGCTGGGAGTTTTTGCCGCCGCCTTTTTTCTCCGGGAAAAAATTACATTCATTAAGCGAATATTTTGTATTCCTATTTAGGAATACCGCTTATTTGAAATAATTTGTAGGTGTTAGAACAATGGTTCGCCTAGGGAAGTACCACCGCTGCAACCGCTTCTGCCGTGAACTTCTATTGGGTTTCGGTGGAAAGGTGTAATTGCCGGCCACACTTACCTACATGAGGCGACCACCAGCCTCCGGAGTAGCTATGATTGCTTGACGTTGTATGTGGATGTCCATGGGCTGCAGCGACTACTTAACACCACGTGGCCTGCATGCTCGTCTGCTACTCTAATCAAATAAAAAAAGAAATAAATATTTCTGCTTTTTTAACATTTTCAATTATTAAAAGATTGCATAATAAATAAAAAAGTAAAACAATGGAACGTTTACAATTCCATATTAACTTACGAATCGTATGTCATGTTTGCAAATTTAGGGGTTGAATTAAAAAAAACTGAAACAGTATTCGTATTTCTATTAGGGAGTCTTCTTTAAAATTTTTGATGATGATGAAAAAAGATAGATGACAATGACTAAGAGTCATCAACTCATCACCCTGGGTTGGCATGTGGAGAATGCCATTATGCATTAAGCACTTTCTTATATCCTTAGTTTAGGATGGCTGCAACCTTTTTTGTGCCCCACTGCGGGGCACGGGTCCCTCCCCCTTATTGGGGATTCGAGGCCTGGAGCTTACTCCACCACGCTGCTCCAATGCGAGTTGGTGAAGATGCGGGTTAGTAGCCAACCCGCTGTCGGATGTTTTCAAACCGCCGATAAGGCTTCCGACAAGGTTTAACGACTGTTATCTATCTAAAACAACCGTGACCGACGGCTTAACGTGCCCTGCGAAGCACGGAAACGCGCATGAATTTTTTTGGCTTAGCTGCATAGACCGCTTGCGTTCTACGCTAGCCGCTGAGCCATACGCGCTTCAATAGTTTAGGGCAATACCTACTTACTGTTAGAATATAAAAAGTTCCTCCATTCACACTTTTTATCTCTTAATGGAGGTACCCCTTTAGCCATCGATTTCGACGGTACCCAGTATTTACTCACTCATATCTATTATTTGCATTACATTTTGTTTGTCTAGCCTTGGGTTTTCTTGCCACCATTTATGTAATGTGATTTTGTTTACGTATTTAAAAACAACGTTCACATACCCAACCCAAAATACCCTTGTATTTGTCACTAATACCATTTTTTCCCCATCCATTTTTTATGTCCCACTGCTGGGCACAGGTCTCCTCATACAAGTGAGAGGGATTTAGGCCATAGTCCACCACGCTGGCCAGGTGCGGATTGGTGGACACTAAAACCATATTAATTAGAAATCTATTTAAAAAAATATTAAAAAGTAATGCAACAGTACGCATACTTAAGGGAATTTACGAGTATAATATTATGAAGAAATCAGACAGACTGCTTAGTGACTTTAGTGAGTACAAAACCCTTAACAAGGTATCCAAGAAGCTCATGTCACGCTGCCCATATCAAAGGTAGTTGCCGCTATTTAACAGCGCTGACTCGAACCTGAAGCTTCCGTCAGACGGACCATAAATCACATACGCCATTATGCTTGCATCAGATAGCAGATAGTGTGAAAGTACTTTAATAGCAACCGAACGTATGTAATCGTACAATTTATACTATTGACTTAAAGGTTTAGGAAATGACTAAAGATGGTTGATCATGGTTGGGATACGTAATGTGACATACTTATTGTACCTTTAGGTGAGAAAGCGTAATAACAACTAACCAATAAATTAATTCGTTTTGAAAATTTGTGTAAAAGACAATAGTATATAGGACGACCCGTGTGGCGCAACGGCTACCATGCCGGACTACCAGCCGGGTAGTACTGGGTGCGAATCTCGGCTTAATTCTCGGCCGAGATTGAAATTATTATGAGTTTTAGTTTCTGTTCTCTGTTTGGGTGTTTGTGTTCATGTTTTTGTGCGATCCATGGTACTCAGGACACAAGATCTATGGCTCTAAGGTTTGGCTATGATTGTGAAATGTTATTAAGTATTGTTATTACATGACTATGATTTGTGTTATATGTTTTTTGCGCTGGGCCTGTTTTTTTTACTTTTATCTAAAGTTGAAAAAGAATGAGTTGAACAAAAAAATCTCTTACATCTATTTTACGCCATAAACTAACACAAATATTATAGATACAATTCTGTAGATTGTTCCTTTAAAAGAGTTCTATATTTAATCAGTAATTTATAGATTAAACACAGAATTTTACGTTAATGAATATGTCTTATTTCATAAAAATATGGCTTGATTTAAATAAATGCAGAGTTTTACCTGTCTCCTTCTATATTGTTTGGTTGCGAATAATTTAAAGGCAATGTTTGATATCTGTGTGTTTACAATAATAGTAAAATAACTGTCCGTAATTACAGCTCAAACATGACCAGGTTGACTAGTGGCGCAGAAATTCTTTCATAGCACACAAGGGTTGCATACTTTTAACAATCAAAATGTAATTCGACATCTGTTTCATAACAATATCGTACTCAATAAGCATCGCTCATTGTGTTACAAAATTGGTACAATATACATATTATGTTGATCGTAATTAATTATCGTACTATGTGTGATGTATGATGTGTGTTCGTTACGAAAGTAAATAAATATTTGACTTTTTATTACTTTTGAACAGGAGCTTTAGGTGGGCTCTTCTCAATTTAAATGCATTTTTCTGGCTGTACCTGTGGCTGATAAGTTCTTTATGTTAAGATATATATTTTTGATTTTTTTTTTGTAATTTGCGCGCTCTATCGTATAAAATATAGGTGGAAAAACTTTGAAATAGTTCGCTCATTCTGCCATTATAGTGTTTCGGTGTAAAGATGCGACTGTCCGCAAGGCCTCAAATGATCCGGCAACCTTCAGCCTCCAGAGTACTTTACTTTAACTGTAAACTGTTTCTCTTTGTGCTGCTTCTCTTCACTTCTTCTATCTTTTATTGTGTGTGGAACTACTAACTATTTCTTCAGTGCCTCCCGCTTACACATCACAAACACTACCTCTTGCGGTTGCACGCGTAATACTATGTACATTAAGTGCACCGTGTCATTCTGCCATCATCATCACGCTGGTAAATAACACACACGGCTGTACCGAAAAAAATCTACATACATCTTCGCTTCGGGTGCCCAGAGGCCTGGCAGTTCTTTTGCATATGTACTTAAGTTATCCTTTAATTTTTAAGTAGTTAAACTGTAATAAAGTTATAAAAATAAATAAAATAATATATGTGAACACAATTTAACCTGGGAAGTTTATTATCTTATTGCTTTTTCGCTCCTTATATATAAAAAAAACTCTATTTTGGTGAGTGCCCAAACTGAGGACAGTGAACCTCGTACTTACGTATAGTAGATTTAAAAAAAATGCACTAAATTTGTCATCACAATTTGAATAAATAAAATTATAAATGTAAAATTATTTTAATATATTGCTATTTGTAAATAGTTATATTATAATTTAAATTTAATTATTCTACTTTATTCAAATAAAATGTATACACCCTAAAGGATAAATAAGGCGATCAAAATACTTATGGTGACTTTCCATATTTATGCACATTATTTTTATTTCACTTTCATTTACTTTCAAGGTACAATACATGCAAGTTTCTGTAGCTTCAGGGTTTAGAATAGAGCTATGGTATCTCCCGCCTGATCGTAAGAGGCAACTAAAAGGGGGCTTTCGGGTTGCGAGCGGTGAGAGTGGCAGCTCGATCCGTCCAGCCAGCAGCCCCGGGAAGGGCGGCGGTGTGTGCGTGGCCGCATACTGCCGTAAGCATCGGAAGGTGCAGGAGAGCACATCTGCTCTCCCAAAGATGGGCCCGTTCCACGGCGCCGCACGTGGGGGACACCGGTGTGTCCACTGGAGATCCCGGAGTCCTTCCCAAGTGCAGAGGCAGGCCACCGAAGGGGTTTTAGTGCAGTCAAATCCCACATACAAAAAAGGTACAATACGTGCAAATTCGCGAAGTACAAAATTCCCTCGTAGCAGTCGAATAAAAGTAGGATGTGGTTGTTGTGAAACATTGGTACCTACTGAAGTGATATAATAAAATATAATACATGTAATAGTTTTTTGACCATGTTATCTGAGTATAACAAAGCTAATATTTTAGGTAAAACTTATGCTTTAACTATGCATCATCTTGACAGGTTCCGTGGCTCTTGTTTCACCCCGAGCGATATACGAATTTCAGATACTATTTTTATCCCCCACTTTTTACGTCCCACTTCTGAGCACAGGTCGCCTCTCGGAAGTGAGAGGGATGTAGG
This sequence comes from Pyrgus malvae, assembly GCA_911387765.1. Taxonomy (NCBI): domain Eukaryota; kingdom Metazoa; phylum Arthropoda; class Insecta; order Lepidoptera; family Hesperiidae; genus Pyrgus; species Pyrgus malvae. The sequence continues at coordinate 20,683,126 of OU426966.1, read as the reverse complement.
CCATAGTATACGGCGCTGGCTAAGTGCGGATTAGTGGACATGATGCCTTTGAGAAATTATGACCTCTCCGGCATACATAGTGATGGAAACTAATGGAAAATATCATGGAGCAGCGATAAATACGCACATAAAAATGTTTTTTTCAGAGGTGCGCGCCGGGGTTTGAATCTGTTTTCATCGTTTCAGATACTGCGGTCTTTCCGCACGGCCATCGCTGCTCCTATTAACCTCAGAAACTTACAAACGACATCGAATTTCATGCACTTTTTACACGATTGGAAGGGCACGTTGAGCCGTCGGTCCATGATATCATTAAAGATAGCAGTCCTTAAGCCTTGACCGACATCTATGAGGCGCGGGCGGTTTGAAGACATCCCACAGAGGGCATCCATCTACACCTTTCCGCATTGAAGCAACGTATTAGTTTAACCTTCAGGTTTCGGTATATACAAATGTACTTTGTGGCTTCAGGACTCCGGAGTAGCAGGGAGAGGCCCTGCCCAGCAGTGCAAAACAAAAACGGTAGCAACGATATTATCTTTACGTATGAGGGGCTCAGGTCTCCCTTTTATTATTGGGAGCCTGGCGCTTACACCACCACGCTGCTCCAATGTGGGTTGGTGAATATGCGGGTTCGTAGTCAACCCGCTGTCGGATATTTTCAAACAATCAAACCCGAAAAGCCTCCGAAGGTTTAACGACTGTTATCTATAGAAAACAACTGGAACGGACGGCGTATAGCGCCCTCCGAAGCACGAAAATATGCAAGAAATTTTAACCACTAGCGGTCACCCATCTCACATCGGACCAAGCCCGTTTGGCTTTATGCGCTTAATGATGCGCGCTTCCAGTTATACTAATATTCGATTTTACTTATTTATAATAGTTTACCAGCACGCTATGAAACCTGTGTTCCCCGAAACACGCCAGCCCGTGGTAATGAGAGCAATTACAGTTTTAAGACAATCGAACCTCGCAACGACTCAGCTATTCTTTATATAATAATAAGGATGCTTTATTGCCGCAAAACCCATGTTTGCGCAAATTTGCAATATATTTGCTTAATTAATACAATATTTTCATCAATACATAGGAATATAATTAATGCTTGTGCAAGCTAAAATTGCCTTCTACGCCTAATAATATTTCCCAACATATTTTATGATCTTGAGTATGGCTATGATTACGCTAAATTATTGAATCGGTAAATCTATTTATCGTTTGAAGGTTTCGGTGTGAAATTTTGGATTTTAAATAGTATTGTTTAACTAATATAACTTATATATAGGAGTAGCTATTAATATTTCAATAAACCAATTGTTTAATAGTTCAGTTAATTCGAAGGTTCTGTTAAGCAGCAAAAAATATTTTTCGAGACGTTTGTAATTTATGAAACAGCAAAGTATCCAGAGTTTGTAAATTTTAGTTATCAATATTTAATTGTATCAAAGAGTTAAAATTGTAAGTAATTAACAATTTAAATAAATAAAAGCGCAAGGCAGTTCAAACAGTATTGAAAATGCAAAATTCGTTAATGTAACATTTCATGACGTGACAGTCAGGTGTTACTCATAAAGGGATCGATCGGCGCAACGTGATAAAAACGTTTTTAAAACTATCAAGGATGTTCGACTGAGTTGTGTACAAGACGACTGAGTTTTAAAAAAACCTCAAGTAGAGAATGTCTATTATGTGAGGTCGTATGCACTGCTACTCTGAAGGCTGTTTGTCGCCTCATGTAAGCTGGCAGAAATGGGTGCAGTAATGAAAGTTGGTAGTTGGCCAATAGCAAGCAGTAAGTAGCAAGATGGTTGACCACTAAAAGCAAAATTCATGCTGCAGAGGGCAAGATAAGTTAGTTAGCAAGTAAACTGCATCTCTAACAATCTGCATTAGAGCAGCGAAGAGGAACAGCTTCGTAGTGAAGTGGTTTGCAGCCAACTCTTCAATCAGGGCCCACGTTCAGTGGAACGCCTGCGGGCTCATTACCGCCGCCGTATTCACTTTCTTTGCGCCAAGAACCGCCATTGTCTCCCGCGCGTAATAAAACAACCGTATCTTCATCTCGCGTTACTGTGGAGCGGGAGCTGGCCGCCAGAAACTGTATACTTCTGTACATTTGAAAGAAAAAAACAATACTTACAATTGTTTACTTTACGATATAGCACCACTTTGTTGTCCGCAAGCCTAATGCCTTTCTGTCTCCAACAAGACATTTTTTTAATGTGTGAATGTAACAGTCGACCTTAATATCGAAATCTCAATATTATTTAAGATAACGAACAATACTAATCAGACTTAATTCATTATGTCTTCCTGTAATATTTTTTTTTAATTCATCTATCACAAAATATAGCCATTTATTTTAGGTATTTTAAGTAAATCAAATACAATGAAGTACGACCTGTATACATAATAACATACTGTATTAAATTTTAATAGGAGTTTTATGCAGGGTTCGTAAGGTTTTAAAAGATGACTTTATAATTCAATTAAAATTTATGGCGTAAATTCATTTTGATTGCATTGGCTAAAAATATTATTTAGCTACATTCACCTAATGATTTCATGTGTATAAAACATTATATTCTTGCGGATAATTAATTAAAATTACTAAATACCTGATAAAAATATCTAAAAGTTAATCAATATTAATTTTAATCTAATTTAATTTTTATAATTTGTCACTGAGTAATTAAAATAGTATTATAAAATACTATTATTATCTATCATATGGCTCCCGGCCTAACACCACGTAACCCGCTAACATGTGATTTCCGCGCTTATCCGCCGATCTGGGTTATCAATAAGTCCACGCGATGGATGTACAGTGATGTACTTGCAATACATAACGCATTACGGTAATGATGACAGTCGATCGCTGTGACCTGCTTTTGAAATGACTGTTTTTAAATAAAGTATCATTAGAAATTACACGAACTCAGAATAAGGCAAGGGACTCTTGAACCAATAAATTTTTAGAAAAAATACGATTCATCTTTTTTGTTGCTCTGATATTAAATTTATGGATGATATATATATGCTATGATAATTTCTATGCTAACTCATAAGTTCTGGTGCCATCTTAGCAGAATAAATAATTGTATTGTCTGCAATGAAATGATTGTGACTAGGAATATTATACACCAACATCACTTTGAATACAATGTTTATTTATTATCCTGAAGCTTTGTTCCGGTGATCCATACTAATAATTATAAATGCGAAAGTGTGTTTATGTGTTTATTTGTCCTTCTTTCACGTCGCAACGGCGCTATAGATTGACCTGTTTTTAACACGCTTATATTAGTTTCACCTGTACGTATGTCTGTATGTAACGGAATCTTTTAACTTCATTTTCATCTACTTCTATGCGTCTGATTAACTTGAAAATTTACACAGGGGTAAGAAGAAAATGTATTTTACTGTAAAAAAGCGTGGGGTGCTTTTTGAGATACTATTGACACCATGCACCCCACGCTTTTTTACAGATAAATACATTTTTGTATGTAAGTTGCTAGATGTTAGATGGAATGCTGGAGAGTGACATAGGCTACTTTTTACCCGGGTAAAATATCGCATTCCTACGGGAAAAAACGTGTAGTCCACGCGGGCGGAACCGCGGTCTGAAATCTAGTAATCTATATATGTATGGGCAACACTTCGAGCACAGGTCTCTCTATAGGTTACTTGAGTGGACTAAGATACTTTTTAAAATAGGAATAAAAAAAAACACAAAACAATTTTATTCTTCTATGTTTTGTCAAAAATGCGGTTGTTTGGCAAAACTCGAGGCGACCATCATTCTCCGAAGTAGTAACTTGTAACGCAATTGCATACGCCTCAGTGAACTTAGCAGAGCATTTGTTAGAAGAGCAAAAATAAATTGGTGTTCTGATGGCAGGCGCATGAGTTCCAGAGTTCCTTATAGTTTTCTTGAATAGTTCTGCCGTAAATACAAAGATATAGGCAGTATAAGATATTCATGAAATGCGCTGCTAACTTCCCATAGCCGTAGCAGAGCATTTTTAACGGATCCGAATGAAACTTGGGGTCCTGTTACATATCTATAAAACTGATAGTTCCTGATAGTTTTTTAAAAAAAAACTGTTTTACAAAGCGAGAAAAAAAATATTGTGTTTTTTTTTGCCTTATGTCTATAATTTGGATTCTGACGATGATAAATGCTGAAGAATTGCATGTAACTTCAAAAATTGATAAGGTAAGAAGAGACACACAGTGATACTATGAAACTAAAGCATAAAACATTTAAATTACTCTATCAAGGTACAAGTAACCCAATCTCAAATGTAAAATGACGTAAATATTGCGTCGCATCTAAAAAGAAATAATTTAAATACAACCTATTAAATCAAATAGAACTCTGCGGTTTCTGTTAGAGTAAAATGTATTGTAAAATAATAATAATAAACAAAACCTAGAACTATCACAGAACTATCAGCAAAGCAGATTGAGTTCCGAATAATATCGAAGAAATGAATCAAAATTTAAAAAAATCTTAGTAACTTATACACAGCACCCACAAACTAGAACTATGCATTTTCTTATATTGTGGAATGTATTGTATAAGAATAAAAATAAATAAAATCTAGAACTAACACGGATCTCTCAACAAAGCAGATTGAATGCGGAACAATATGAGGCAATTAATCAAAATTTAAAAAATCTCAGTAACACATACACAACACCAATCAAATAGAACTTTGCGGTTTCTGTTAGAGTAAAATGTATTGTAAAATAATAAAAATAATTAAAACCTAGAACTATCACAGAACTCTCAGCAAAGCAGATTGACTTCCAAATAATATCGGAGTAAGGAATCAAAATTTTTAAAAATCTAAGTAACTTATACAATGCACCCATAAACTAGAACTCTGCAGATTCATATATTTAAGAATGTATTGTATAAGAATAAAAATAAATAAAATCTAGAACTAACACGGATCTCTCAACAAAGCAGATTGAATGCGGAACAATATGAAGAAATTAATCAAAATTTAAAGAAATCTCAGTAACATATACACAACACCAATCAAATAGAACTCTGCGGTTTCTGTTAGAGTAAAATGTATTGTAAAATAATAAAAATAATTAAAACCTAGAACTATCACAGAACTCTCAGCAAAGCAGATTGACTTCCAAATAATATCGGAGTAAGGAATCAAAAATTTTAAAAATCTAAGTAACTTATACAATGCACCCATAAACTAGAACTCTGCAGTTTCTTATATTTAAGAATGTATTGTATAAGAATAAAAATAAACAAAATCTAGAACTAACGCGGATCTCTCAACAAAGCAGATTGAATGCGGAACAATATGAAGAAATTAATCAAAATTTAAAGAAATCTCAGTAACATATACACAACACCAATCAAATAGAACTCTGCGGTTTCTGGTATAGTAAAATGTATTGTAAAATAATAAAAATAAACAAAACCTAGAACTATCACAGAACTCTCAGCAAAGCAGTTTGACTTCCAAATAATATCGGAAAAAGGAATCAAAATTTTAAAAAATCTAAGTAACTTATACAATGCACCCATAAACTAGAACTCTACAGATTCTTATATTTAAGAATGTATTGTATAAGAATAAAAATAAATAAAATCTAGAACTAACACAGATCTCTCAACAAAGCAGATTGAATGCGGAACAATATGAGGCAATTAATCAAAATTTAAAAAAAATCTCAGTAACATATACACAACACCAAGCAAATAGAACTCTAGGGTTTCTGGTAGAGTAAAATGTATTGTAAAATAATAAAAATAAACAAAACCTAGAACTATCACATAACTCTCAGCAAAGCAGATTGAGTTCCGAATAATATCGAAGAATTGAATCAAAATTTAAAAAAATCTTAGTAACTTATACACAGCACCCACAAACTAGAACTATGCAGTTTCTTATATTGTGGAATGTATTGTATTAGAATAAAAATAAATAAAATCTAGAACTATCACGGATCTCTCAACAAAGCAGATTGAATGCCGAAAAATATCGAAGAAATTAATCAAAATTGAAAAATTGACAGTAACATATAATACACAATACTAATAAACTAGAACCATACGGTTTCTGTTAGAATAAAATGTACTGTAAAAGAATAAAATAAATAATACCTAGAACTATCACAGAACTCTCAGCAAAGCAGATTGACTGCCGAACAATATCGACGAAACAAATTAAAACTTAAAAAATCTAAGTAAATTAGTCACAGCACCCATCAACTAGAATTCTGTAGTTTCTGTTATAGTAGTAAGTAAGTAATGTAAAGTCATTATGGAAAATAATTGGGATCTAGAACTTTCACGAAACTCTCAGCAATACAGATTTATCATACAATATATACGACCCAAGATTGACTGACTGGCTAGAACCGCTTAGCTTGCGAAGAGATATAGGCTTGCTCTGCATGTTCTACCGACTTTACTATGGTGAGTGCTCCGAGGATTTTTTCAAAATGATACCTACGTCCCCATTTCATGAATATACCACCAGACGAAGGTTAAAGTTCCACCGGCAATATCTGGACTCGTGGCGGTCCTCCACAGTCCGCTTTACACGCTCTTTTTTTTATTTGAATGGAGTAGCAGACGAGCATGCAGGCCACATGGTGTTAAGTGGTCTCTGCAGCCCATGGACATCTACATACAACCTCAATGTTAAAAACGATGTTTATAGCGGCATAGGTAAGTCTTGTCTGAGGTAGTATGCAGTTGCGCTGCTACTCCGGAGGCTGGTGGTCGCCTCATGTAAGTGTGGCCGGCAACTGCACCTTTCCACCGAAACACAATATAATTGCTTCACGGCAGAAGTGGGTGCAGTGGTGGTACTTCCCCGGGTGAACCACAATAGTTCTACCATCTACAAAATAAAGCTATACTTCTTTATTACCACGATTTATACACTAAATAAAAGTTATGTATTAATAATTATATTTTTACTTACTTTCGCGATGGTATATGTCTTAGACATTGTTCAGTATACTACATGCACTGCTTTTTTTGAGAGGTCTACTTATTTTTTATTGTTATAAATTAGGTTCTATTCTATCAAAAATATGAGGATTCTCGTTGATTTAAGTTATATAAGGAAAACTGATATATCTATTTTTTTTCAATTAAGATTAATTTCTTCGATATTTTTCCGTACACAGCAGGTATGCTTTGCTGATGTTTTTTCCGAGCGTTCCAGAATCTAATTATTGATTTTATTGTAGTCAAGGATTGATACTATTTTATCTTAAGTAATAGAGTTCGCTTTAATTACTGTAATAATTGATAATTTTTGTCAATAACGAAGAATTTCTGTGATGTTCTTCGGTATGCTACTGAAACTTCTAGTTAAAAATTATATTTGATGATACAAGATACATAACATTTTATCAAAAATCAAAAAGTTCTCACTGATTGGTGCTGTAACTATACTGTATAACAGAATAACCGATAATTTTATTCAATTAGGAATATTTTCTTCAATCAATCAATCTGCAGTCAATCTGCTTTGCTGAGAGTTCTGGGATAGAACTAGGTTTTTTTTTTATTTCATTACAATACATTTTATTCTAAAAGAAACCTCAGAGTTCTAGTTGAAGGGTGCTGTGTATAAGTAACTGAGATTTTTTAAAATTTTGATTAATTTCTTTGATATTGTTCGGCAGTCAATCTGCTGTGCTGAGAGTTCAGTGATAGTTCCAGATTTCATTTACTTTAAGTATTATACAGAAATCACTACATTATCAGAAACAGCATAGTTCTAGTTTATTGGTGTTGTGTATATTTTACCGACATTTTAAAATTTTAATTCATTTCTTCGATATTATTCGGCTATCACGTCAATCTGCTTTGCAGAGAGTTTTGCGATAGTTGAAGATTTCGTTTACTTTAAATGTTATAGAGTATATTTTACTCTATCAAAAACCGCAGAGTTCTATTTGAGTGGTGTTGTGAATATTTTACTGAGATTTTTTATTATTTACTTATATTTTTTTACGCATTCAATCTGCTTTGTTGAGACATCCGTGATAGTTCTAGACTTTATTTATATTTGTTCTTATACAATATATTCCACAATATAAGAAACTGCAGAGTTCTAGTTTATGAGTGCTGTGTATAAGTTACTTAATTTTTTTTAAATTTTGATTCCTTTCTTCGATATTATTCGGAACTCAATCTGCTTTGCTGAGAGTTCTGTGATAGTTCTAGGTTTTGTTTATTTTTATTATTTTACAATACATTTTACTCTAACAGAAACCGCAGAGTTCTATTTGATTGGTGCTGTCTACATGTTACTGAGATTTCTTTAAATTTTGATTAATTTCTTCATATTGTTCCGAATTCAATCTGCTTTGTTGAGAGATCCGTGATAGTTCTAGATTTTATTTATTTTTATTCTTATACAATACATTCCACAATATAAGAAAATGCATAGTTCTAGTTTGTGGGTGCTATGTATAAGTTACTAAGATTTTTTTAAATTTTGATTCATTTCTTCGATATTATTCGGAACTCAATCTGCTTTGCTGAGAGTTATGTGATAGTTCTAGGTTTTGTTTATTTTTATTATTTTACAATTCATTTTACTCTAACAGAAACCGCAGAGTTCTATTTGATTGGTGTTGTCTACATGTTACTGAGATTTCTTTAAATTTTGATTAATTTCTTCATATTGTTCCGCACTCAATCTGCTTTGTTGAGACATCCGTGATAGTTCTAGACTTTATTTATTTTTATTCTTATACAATAAATTCCACAATATAAGAAACTGCAGAGTTCTAGTTTGTGGGTGCTGTGTATAAGTTACTAAGATTTTTTTAATTTTGATTCATTTCTTCGATATTATTCGGAACTCAATCTGCTTTGCTGAGAGTTATGTGATAGTTCTAGGTTTTGTTTATTTTTATTATTTTACAATACATTTTACTCTACCAGAAACCGCAGAGTTCTATTTGATTGGTGTTGTGTATGTGTTACTGAGATTTCTTTAAATTTTGATTAATTTCTTCATATTGTTCCGCATTCAATCTGCTTTGTTGAGACATCCGTGATAGTTCTAGATTTTATTTATTTTTATTCTAATACAATACATTCCACAATATAAGAAACTGCATAGTTCTAGTTTGTGGGTGATGTGTATAATTTACTAAGATTTTTTTAAATTTTGATTCATTTCTTCGATATTATTCGGAACTCAATCTGATTTGCTGAGAGTTATGTGATAGTTCTAGGTTTTGTAAATTTTTATTATTTTACAATACATTTTTTTCTACCAGAAACCGTAGAGTTCTATTTGATTGGTGTTGTGTATATGTTACTGAGATTTTTTTTAAATTTTGATTAATTTCTTCATATTGTTCCGAATTCAATCTGCTTTGTTGAGAGATCCGTGATAGTTCTAGATTTTGTTTATTTTTATTCTTATACAATATATTCTACAATATAAGAAACTGCAGAGTTCTAGTTTATGAGTGCTGTGTATAAGTTACTTAATTTTTTTTAAATTTTGATTCCTTTCTTAGATATTATTCGGAACTCAATCTGCTTTGCTGAGAGTTCTGTGATAGTTCTAGGTTTTGTTTATTTTTATTATTTTACAATACATTTTACTCTAACCGAAACCGCAGAGTTCTATTTGATTGGTGTTGTATATGTGTTACTGAGATTTTTTTTATTTTTGATTAATTGCCTCATATTGTTCCGCATTCAATCTGCTTTGTTGAGAGATCTGTGTTAGTTCTAGATTTTATTTATTTTTATTTTTATACAATGCATTCTAAAATATAAGAATCTGCATAGTTCTAGTTTGTGGGTTCTGTGTATAAGTTACTAAATTTTTTTTAAATTTTGATTCATTTCTTCGATATTATTCGGAACTCAATCTGCTTTGCTGAGAGTTATGTGATAGTTCTAGGTTTTGTTTATTTTTATTATTTTACAATACATTTTACTCTAACCGAAACCGCAGAGTTCTATTTGATTAGTGCTGTCTACATGTTACTGGAGTTCTTTAAATTTTGATTAATTTCTTCATATTGTTCCGCATTCAATCTGCTTTGTTGAGACATCCGTGATAGTTCTAGACTTTATTTATTTTTGTTCTTATACAATATATTCCACAATATAAGAAACTGCAGAGTTCTAGTTTATGAGTGCTGTGTATAAGTTACTTAATTTTTTTTTAATTTTGATTCCTTTCTTAGATATTATTCGGAACTCAATCTGCTTTGCTGAGAGTTCTGTGATAGTTCTAGGTTTTGTTTATTTTTATTATTTTACAATAAATTTTAGTCTACCAGAAACCGCAGAGTTCTATTTGATTGGTGTTGTGTATATGTTACTGATTTTTTTTTTAATTTTGATTAATTGCCTCATATTGTTCCGAATTCAATCTGCTTTGTTGAGAGATCCGTGATAGTTCTAGATTTTGTTTATTTTTATTCTTATACAATACATTTTTAAATATAAGAAACTGCAGAGTTCTAGTTTATGGGTGCATTGTATAAGTTACTTAGATTTTTTAAAATTTTGATTCCTTTCTCAGATATTATTTGGAAGTCAATCTGCTTTGCTGAGAGTTCTGTGATAGTTCTAGGTTTTGTTTATTTTTATTATTTTACAATACATTTTTTTCTACCAGAAACCGCAGAGTTCTATTTGATTGGTGTTGTGTATGTGTAACTGAGATTTTTTAAATTATGATTTATTGCTTCATATTGTTCCGCATTCAATCTGCTTTGTTGAGAGATCCGTGATAGTTCTAGATTTTTTTTTATTCTAATACAATACATTCCACAATATAAGAAACTGCATAGTTCTAGTTTGTGGGTGGTGTGTATAAGTTACTAAGATTTTTTAAAATTTTGATTCATTTCTTCGATATTATTCGGAACTCAATCTGCTTTGCTGAGAGTTATGTGATAGTTCTAGGTTTTGTTTATTTTTATTATTTTACAATACATTTTACTCTACCAGAAACCCCAGAGTTCTATTTGATTGGTGTTGTGTATATGTTACTGAGATTTTTTTAAATTTTGATTAATTGCCTCATATTGTTCCGCATTCAATCTGCTTTGTTGAGAGATCCGTGTTAGTTCTAGATTTTATTTATTTTTATTCTTATACAATACATTCTTAAATATAAGAATCTGCAGAGTTCTAGTTTATGGGTGCATTGTATAAGTTACTTGGATTTTTTAAAATTTTGATTCCTTTCTCCGATATTATTTGGAAGTCAATCTGCTTTGCTGAGAGTTCTGTGATAGTTCTAGGTTTTGTTTATTTTTATTATTTTACAATACATTTTACTCTACCAGAAACCGCAGAGTTCTATTTGATTGGTGTTGTGTATATGTTACTGAGATTTCTTTAAATTTTGATTAATTTCTTCATATTGTTCCGCATTCAATCTGCTTTGTTGAGAGATCCGCGTTAGTTCTAGATTTTGTTTATTTTTATTCTTATACAATACATTCTCAAATATAAGAAAATGCATAGTTCTAGTTTGTGGGTGCTGTGTATAAGTTACTAAGATTTTTTTAAATTTTGATTCATTTCTTCGATATTATTCGGAACTCAATCTGCTTTGCTGATAGTTCTGTGATAGTTCTAGGTTTTGTTTATTATTATTATTTTACAATTCATTTTACTCTAACAGAAACCGCAGAGTTCTATTTGATTGGTGTTGTGTATGTGTTACTGAGATTTTTTTAATTTTGATTAATTGCCTCATATTGTTCCGCATTCAATCTGCTTTGTTGAGAGATCCGTGTTAGTTCTAGATTTTATTTATTTTTATTCTTATACAATACATTCCACAATATAAGAAAATGCATAGTTCTAGTTTGTGGGTGCTGTGTATAAGTTACTAAGATTTTTTTAAATTTTGATTCATTTCTTCGATATTATTCGGAACTCAATCTGCTTTGCTGATAGTTCTGTGATAGTTCTAGGTTTTGTTTATTATTATTATTTTACAATTCATTTTACTCTAACAGAAACCGCAGAGTTCTATTTGATTTAATAGGTTGTATTTAAATTATTTCTTTTTAGATGCGACGCAATATTTACGTCATTTTACATTTGAGATTGGGTTACTTGTACCTTGATAGAGTAATTTAAATGTTTTATGCTTTAGTTTCATAGTATCACTGTGTGTCTCTTCTTACCTTATCAATTTTTGAAGTTACATGCAATTCTTCAGCATTTATCATCGTCAGAATCCAAATTATAGACATAAGGCAAAAAAAACACAATATTTTTTTTCTCGCTTTGTAAAACAGTTTTTTTTTAAAAAACTATCAGGAACTATCAGTTTTATAGATATGTAACAGGACCCCAAGTTTCATTCGGATCCGTTAAAAATGCTCTGCTACGGCTATGGGAAGTTAGCAGCGCATTTCATGAATATCTTATACTGCCTATATCTTTGTATTTACGGCAGAACTATTCAAGAAAACTATAAGGAACTCTGGAACTCATGCGCCTGCCATCAGAACACCAATTTATTTTTGCTCTTCTAACAAATGCTCTGCTAGTTTCACGGAGACATTGCATACGATCTCTGGCAAGATTTAGACTAGCTTGATGCTGTGTGAAAAAGTCAATGGGCTGCAGCGACAACTTAACACCGCGTGGCCTGTATGCTCGTCTGTTTTTCCAATTAAATTAAAAACAAAAGTTAAGAGGCCGTATAGGAAATTTTGCCGATTTCGCCGATTTACCTGATTTTACACATGAGATCTGGCGGTTAAAATACAGTCTTTCCATAAGTTTTATTGAATAATATGACTGATCATTTCAATAGTAATCTAATAAATCAGCCACTTTTTTATTAGTTTGCTTTGCTTAATAGACCTGAAGACGGTGACAGTTTTGTGAATTCCATAAACACTTTTGTTTCCATATGTTTTGAAAGGTGTTGCCAGGATAACTAATTATAATCTTCAAGGATCTTTAAAACTAACCATATTGGCTAAACAATAACAGCTGATGACACTTGCACAACACAAACCCCTTCACATCGCTCTGCACGCGTACGTCCAAATGTATTATTATTATTAATTAGCTAACACAGTGTTATTAGTATTGCATTATTGTGTGAGCTTTCGATATTCCACACTAGGCTTCTAGCGCGGTTTGGTTTGAATTGTAGATTTGGTGATAAAGAAATGACAAGCAAGCTATTTTATACCGTCAACATTTAAGGGACCGTATACGAAATTTTGCCGATTTTGCTTATTTACCCGATTTAACACATGAGATTTTGCAGATAAATTACAGTACTTCTACAAGTATCATTGCACAATATAACTGTTCATTTCATTAATAATCTAATACATTAGCCACTTTTATAGCTTGCGTCAAGAATTATAATGCGAGATTTAGGTTACTTTAAAAGATGTTTAATGCCGAATCATCATTATTAATAAGATTTTTTTTTTCAGGAAACGGATTGATTATAAACTGAAGAGTATTTATGTCAAATAAATTTTACGAAAGATTATTCCAATTTGCCGAAATAAAATGCAATTTCTGGCCCATTTTCTCTCAAAATTGACTAAATTCAATGTTTTTTTACTAATATTTTTTGTATGAGAGTGGCAAAAAGTAGTCCATACACTATGTATGTGATTTTTACAGCAATACGTGGCGTTTTTTTCGATCTGTTTAGACTTTAAAATGATCCAGAAATATACGATATTCTATACCTCTTACAGTAATATTTACAAAACGAAGAAATGCTTCAGGTATATTAAGCAAAATAACGACATAAAAATTAAAAAAGTGGCTCATTTAATAGTTTATTATTGAAATGATCAGTCATATTGTGCAATAAAACTTATGGAAATACTGTATTTTAACTGCAAAATCTCCTGTATAAAATGAGCTAAATCACGGAAATCGGCAAAATTTCGTATACGGCCTCTTAAAGGTCATATTTAACAGAGTCGACTTAAAATAAAATAATAGTAATACGCTACATACTCATGGCCCTATACTAGGATTTTCTGTGTCGAGAATCAAAAATGAAATTCCTTATTCCAATTTCTGCCTTGCTAGGAATCACACCCGGAATCATTGGCTGTTCCTCATGGCTCACTGCGCAAGGCATCGTAGACGTCAACGTTTCATTAAACGTTGACGCTGCATCATTATGCAGGAGTATATTTTACTACCATTATTATATTTACCGTACAGGGGAACTCCGGCTCAGAAAACCTCACACGCTCTTGAGCATTTATATGGATTATACTGCAGGCGTATTTGTTCTGTAGTTAGCCCCCACTACAATTAAATTTGATTATTTTTAGCCGGCTTTAGTACTAAACAAGGTTTAACGACTGTTAAAATCTATCGACAGCAACCGGGACCAACGACTTATCATGTCCCATGCAGCACGAAAACGCTCATGAAATTTGCTCATAACCCACGTTACACCCGACCGCGACCGATTCACCTAGCTACATAGATTGCCTGCATTCTACGCCAGCCGAATAGAAAACACTTTACTTATAAACATTTACTTAGCTTAAAACATACAAACAAACACACTCAGTCTACGTAGAGCCTGCATTTCCCAATCCAAGGTCGTGTATACTAATCAGTGTCAGCTGTCGTCTGTCCGTCCGTCCATCGGTCACGCAATTCCGTTAATAAAGCCTTCGACCAAGTGGAACTAATTGTAACGGCCCACACTGTTTGATTATCCGATTAGGTTCTCATGCGCTCTTCGAGTCATGTCATTATGTTTCATATTTCGTGAGGTGCTTCTTTATATTGTGCAATCAAGTGAGTGTGTGTGAAATTCTGATGTCCTGATAGTGTTGTTTTTTTTCCAACCTTTTTTATGTCCAACTGTTGGTCTCCTGTTGCAAATGAGATTTAGGCCATAGTACATCACGCTGACCAAGTTTCTCTCAGGCTTGTACGGTGATGGATTACATCGTAATCAATTATTTTCCATCACCGTGGGGCAGCGATAAATATGCACATTACAAATTTCTTTGTTAGAAGGGCACGTCGAAGAATTTGTACCCGGTATCGATTGTCGGAGATTCGGTCCTAGAAAAAAGCCGGCAAAGGCATAGGCAAAATAGTAAGTATACGTTTATCTACTCCTGTGGTATAGGCGACTCCTCCTATTTATTTGCAAAAAAAACTTGGTAATCTGGGGACTTATCTACAGTTTATATTACAAACCACTACTGAAGTTTCTCATATTTTCTTCTTTTATTTTTGTTTTATTTACTTTTCAAAATGTGTACCCGAATTAAAAAACCGTAATTACAAAACCAAAGAATTAAAAAACCTGTGAAAGTCTCTCCACCAACCTGCATTGGAGCACCATGGTTGAGTAAGTTCCAGGCCTCCCCAATAATGGGGGAAGACCTGTACGTGCCCATCAGTGGGGACTGGGGACACAAAAAGGGCTGCAGCCGCCTGTGGAGGAGACTCCTATGTGGTACCTACATAAAGATTATGTATTTATCGTTTTATCGCCCGGCGGTTAGCGTAGAACGCAAACGATCTTTGCAACTAAGCCAAACGGGCGCGGTCGGGTGTGAGATGGGTGACCGCTAGTGGCAAAGGTTCATGCGTGTTTCCGTGATTGGGAGGGCACGTTAAGCCGTCGGTCCCGGTTGTTGTCGATAGATAACAGTAGTTTAACCTTGTCGGAGGCCTTATGGGCGGTTTGAAAACAGCCGAAAGCAGTTTGGCCACTAACCCGCATCTCCACCAACCCGCATTGGAGCAGCATGGTGGAGTAAGCTCTAGGCCTCCCCAATAATGGGGAGTGACCCGTGCCCAGCAGTGGGACGCAAAAAAGGGTTGCGGCTATTTATCGCTATAACACATATAAAAATAAGCCATTGCTTTATAATCATGTTAACGTATACTGTCGAAGAGTTTTATAAAAAAATATGGCAGAAATGTTTTTGTGCTGTTTGTCGAACTTAATAAAAATATTTATTTAAAAGCGTGCAAGAAAAGAAGCGTCGAAGTCACGACTAAAAAGTTATTAACGTCAAGGACAATATTAAAAGTATAATTTTGTTTTTATAATAATAGCAATTCCCATCCAAATTGCCTGTAACATTTATAAACAAACCGACACCGACATTTTATTGTTATTTTGGAGTACAGCTCCAATGTAAAGTAAGTAATTGAAATGCTTATAAACTTGAAACATATTTGGTATTTGGTCTTCACAGTACCTACCTATTAGGTATAATTATCTGATTTTAATCATGATGATGCAAAGTGATGACTAAAAGAAATGTTTTATTATATTATATTTCATACCGAACCAATACCGGCCAATTGAGGGGTCACGGGTTCGATACCCGGCGAAACAGAAATTTGAATGATGAGTTTAAATTTCTGTACTCGGTCTGGGTGTTTGTGTGTGTCCATTTTAGATGTAAATCGCTGATCGTATATTTAAATCACAAATACGAGTACATTGTGATACTACCTACCTATTGTTTTTTTTTCCTTTCTCGAAATTGTACAACGGATTTTATATTTTAACTATTTGTTGAGAACTTAAAGTTTAAAGTTATTCTAATTGCTGTTAAAGTTCTTGTGTGGTTTTTTTCATTGCCTATTTTTTAGTTTTAACTGTTCTGTATGACTGCCGCATTATTAATCACTATTTCATGCTTTTTCATTATCATATTCCACCTGTCACATTATAAGGTCGTTGATGATGCAGTTCAAAAGATGAATTGGGACTGATCCAGATGAATGGATGATTCCAGGGTTCCATCACACCACTTGCTGTGCTGCCACAGTGACTACCTTGCCGTTGCCGTACATCAGCTGTGGTTCCTACCTTCGGCGGCGGACACACATCCGCTTGGGGATCTACATCCTGCTTCGCTAGACATACATCCCTCCCGCTTCAGTCCACTGCGCTCCGTTTCAGTGTTCAGGCCAGGAATTTGATAACTTTTAAAGACCTCTCATGTAATTTGGCGCGGAAGTACCCACGACCCTTATTTTTTTTAAATAACTGTTTGTTTAGATTGTTTTTTTATTAAATTGTAATTAAATTACTCTTAGTTTTTTTAAATTGAAGACCTCTACTTACTAAGAGTGTTTCAGTGTCTATGGTACCCATGACACAGGGTATATCTACCCTACTGTGGGGCTATGAGTATGAAACGTTATTTTATTTATTTTATTTTATTTTGGATTTTTACCGAATTTAAGATTTAAATTTTGACTCCACTTGCTAAAAAAGAAAAAAAAAAGGACTTTGTTTTAACATGAATACGAAGGAATTTGAGGTCCGTCTGTTAATGGAATTCAAATAATTCTTACCTCAAACTGTTAAGTTTGTAAATTCCTTCCTGTGGGAAGGTTTTTCATTTCGAAGATGGGATAAAAAATGTGATTTACTTAATTAAAACCCGTCTTATGAAAAAAGGTAATCTAAATACATATGTACATTGAAATGTCTATAAAAATATTCTTATACTCGTTTCAGACAGAGCTCTATCAAGCTAGCAAAGTTGGGAAAAAGTGGATGTAAATTTAATAATAATAATAATAAAAATCATTTATTGCCTTAGACAAAAAGTACATGTTGCAAAAATAATGACATAAACAATGAATAAAATGAATGGTAAGGCAAAAGGATGTGACTCAGCCTTTGCTGACACAGGACCAAGATCCCGCTCAGCGCTGTTTTTCAGTCACACCCTTAGATGTTATGCGGGAGTAAACAAGTATTCGCCGCCAATTTACAATTAAGAAATTCCATTTACATAGTTATGGAGAAAAAATAAATTAGAGTTTAGAATTATAATTAAGATTGGCATTCAATATTGTATTATAAAATTAAATTATTACATAAACAGAGAACATCATATAGTAGAGTATAAAATCAAATTACACTAACAAATTACATTATTACATAAACATAAAATTTGTACCATATCTGTTGCTAACTTGGTGATTTGTTGTTACTCAACCCAGTCGACCTTTATTTTAAGATCCTGAATCTACATAAGGTAGCAAAATGCTCCCCTATTGGACGGTAATTTGTTGCTGCAAGATGTGTTCGCCATAGTCATGTAAAGCGTGAAAGTGTGAACGCAACGATCTACGCAGCTAAGCAAAACGGGTGCGGTCGGGTATGAGATGAGTGACCGCTATTGGCAAAGATTTCTGTTCTTCAGAGGGCACGTTAAGCCATCAATCCTTGTTGTTATTGATAGAAAGCAGTCGTTAAACCTTATCGGAAGCCGTATGGGCGGTTTGATAACATCCGACAGCGGGTTGACCCCTAAACCGCATCTCTAATAACCCGCGTTGGAGCAGCGTTGTTGAGTAAGCTGCTTGCCTCTCTAATGGGGAGAGACCTATGCCCATCAGTGGGACGTATAAAACGCCTGCAGTTGACTGCAGCCTGCCAACAGGATTAAAATTTGAAAAAATAATTTACGCTTCAGATGTAGGTACAATTTCCCAAGTGGTCGTGTCGACGCAAGGCCGGCCCTGCCTCCTTGCAAAACTGGGCCCTTTATTCGTGCTATTCAAGTTAACCGCAGTTTTGCGACATTCCCCTGCCACCGTTTTGCTAATTGTAGCATTCTTCCTTTTTATTAGGACTTTTGGCAACAATGTTTTATTGATATTACGAAATTCAGCATCATTTTATGTACTGATGTCAAATGTATGTGCATAATATAAGAAATTTGTAGATGGTAGAAATTTAATGGTGAGACAGAAAAAGTGCCGCTGTTGTACCCATTTCTGCCGTGAAGCAATTCTGTTGTGTTTCGGTGTAAAGATGCAGTTGCCGGCCAGACTTACATGAGGCGATCGTCGCCTTTGGAGTAGCAGCACAACAGCATTCGTATGCTATGACCATAGTCAAGAGTTCGGTTTGCTTGAGCCAGTGTGTAAATGCTCATAAGCTGCAACGACCACTTAACACCGCGTGGCCTACGTGCTCGTTAAAAAACACCATTCTGTTTTTGAGTCGCAGGGAAACGTCAATTTTTTTTTATTTGATTATAGAGGATCGGGCTGTATCAGCCCAGGGTACTTCAACCTATGTAGATTGTTTGTACTCGTAGCCAGGTTACAGATCGCCGTCCAACCCGATAGCCTTGAAGAAGGCTAGGATTTTGTTGACAGCTATTTGTTTGGCTTCATCTGGTGGCAGTACGTGCCTCCCATAGATGAGTGCTAAGTCTGTGGTTTAGGGGCCCAAAATTTAAAGAGAGGTGGTTTGGTGTCTCGCTCTCCTCCCCACAATATCTGCACGTGTCGGTTCAACAACCTTCAAAAGTTACCTGCCTGTTGACGGCGGCGTACCAGGTTGTGATGTGAATTTAAGCTTCTATAAAACCGCTACCGGGCCTTTCTCCGTGCTTGTAAAGGACCACTAAATCTTCTGTGGGGCACACCGATGGTGCACTCGTTGTGCAACGCTATGTGTACGCCCATTGAGAGATAGCATTCGTACATTTTGCAGGTTTAAGACGGTGGCGGCAAGCACACACCGTTGTTCTATATGGCACCTGGAAAAATGCTTCTATAGTCTGTTTTTTTTTTAAGAAATGAGTACCGAAAATTGTTACTGCGTTGCTATTGGTCCACGCAATCAACATAAAGTCCGTTTCACACAAACGCTGTAGTTACGTGTACGTTTAATTGTAGTCAAAATATCACATAGTATGAACTGTTTTTTTTTATTTTGAACAAAATTGAATAGGTAAGTAAATTTTAGGAGTATTCAATATGAACGGGCCTTAAGAATTTCAAAACAAGAACAAAGGCGTGGCCCCACCCCTAACAATGAGCCATTTCACTCTGTCAATATCGAAAATGTGCGAGAGACATACTCAGTACTCGTTTGTTAAAAAAAACAGACTATAGCTCCCGATTTAGAAATCTGCAACCATGTAGGTTTACTTATAGTTACTCCTAAAAGCTCACATTCATTCTCTTATTCAAAACGACAGTATCATTCAGTGGTCACCGCATCGGTGCACCGAGGGACATAATATTCTAATTATATACCTAAATGATGATACTGTATTTATTCAAAAGTAGATAATACGTTTTTTTTAAATAATTATATTTTACGAAAAGGCTGTCCAGATCCTGTGGCGTCCCAGAACTTTCAGTCGATAATAAATTAGGTATAAGGAAACATAATATACCTACTTAAAACTAAAATAAAGAAAATGGTTATTGGATGGCATATTTCTTTTATAATTTATTTGTATATTTTATTTTCTTTATTTTAGTTTTAAGTAGGTATATTATGTTTTTTTGGTATAAGGAATGTCGTGATAAATTTTATCATATATCTAGTTCTAGACATTTGTTGTACGTTGGGATTGTTGGGTGCAAGCGATTACATAATTCGATGACACGTGAGATCCGCAAGCGGAGTTTGCCTGGTTTGTTTGAGTACACGTGCGACAGCCGCGACAGGAACACGATAGGTGTACAGTCCATTTCGGTAATAAATACGCTATTGTCGACCCATGTGGCGCAATGGTTGCCATGCCGGACTGCAGATCGGAGTGTCCCGGGTTCGATTCCCGGCGAGGCAGAGTTTTAATTTCTGTTCTCGGTCTGGGTTTTTGTGTTCCTGTCTTTGTATGTGTCCGTGGTACCCACGACACAGGGTATATTTGTCCTAATGTAGGGCTATGAGTGTGAAACGTTACCTATTATATTATTATTGTAATTTTGACTATCTTAAGCTAAAGTTGACAAAGACAAAGACAAAGACTTTTATTTGCACAAATATGGGTGTTTACAAAAGGTGTTTTTATACATTTGGTTCGTCATATTTACCTTCATGAGGTATGCAAATATTACAATAATTAAAAACTTAACTAATTACAAATTACAAACATAAAAATGTACATTGAAATAGTTTCATTTATTTTATTATATGTATACTACATTTATCTTTGTTTGTACCCATATTGCGCCTTTTAATTTATTTATTTTTATTTTCGGATCGGATCCGATCGTCAGCTTTAGGTACCCATATTGCAGGGTTTTTGTACACTGAGAGGAAAAAAAGCCGGCGGAAAAAAAACCTCCCAGGTTTTTATGGAATTCCTTTATGCCGCTTTATCGTTTAGAAAATCAGTGACTGAGTAATATGCCTTTTCCAGTAAATACGTTTTAAGTTCCTTTTTAAACTCATTGCCCGCTTTTATTTTGAGGAATTCCGGTAGGTTATTGTATATTTTTGGTCCCATGCAAAAGACACTGTTATGAAATTGTCTTGTTTTAGAAGCTATTGAACAAAGTTTATTGTTATGTCTTTTCGATTTAAGCGTTTCATATTTAGTGATTTCAGCTTTGACCATTAAAGAGATCTCATAAATGTATAAAGAAGGGAGCGTCATTATTTTTAAATTTCGAAAGTGTTGCCTACAAGTGTCCGTTTGTTGCAATTGACATAATGCGCGGATGCACTTTTTTTGGGCTTTAAATACAGTTTGAATTCCCGTCGCGTTACCCCAGAATATTAATCCGTATCTTAGAGTTGCACCAACACAAGCATGGTAAGCATTTAAAACCGCCGTTTTACTGACAACTTTCGTTAATTTATATAGAGCAAATGAAAACTTATTTAATTGTTTACAAATATGTTCTTTGTGTGACTGCCATGTAAGTTTGCTATCTATGTATAGTCCTAAAAATTTTGTTGTTTCTATTTCAGATATTAGCTTTCCTTTATAGTTAACATTTACTGGATGTCCATATGATACTCTGTTTTTAAATGTCATTATATTAGTTCTATCGAGATTAATTTTAAGATTGTTACTATCTAGCCAGTCTATTAGTGCTTCAAGAGCGTTATTTATATTACTTTCGAAAGAACCTTTGTCTTCTTTTGTAAATATAACTGTACTATCATCAGCAAACAGTATCATAGGTTGTTTTATGACTTTAGGAAAATCGTTAATATAAATCAAGAAAAGCAAAGGGCCCAAAATACTTCCTTGAGGCACTCCATACAGTACTTTCCTAGAGGGAGAAAGGTGTTTTTCTTGAGTATTTGTGATTTCATTAATTTTTGTAATTTCTGTAATGTGTTGTCTGTCAGTTAAGTAGGAGTTAATTAGGTTTAATGCATTACCTCTGACTCCATATTTCTCTAACTTATATATCAATAATTTATGATCTACATACTCGAATGCCCGTGTCATGTCCATATAGAGTCCGATCACCTGTTTCTTATTGTTTAAACTTGTCATTACTTTTTGTAAAAAGTTATAAATTGCAATGTTTATTGATTTATTTTTTCTAAACCCAACCTGTTCATCAGCAAAAATGGAAAATTTTTCAAAGTAAAAATACAAT
Organism: Pyrgus malvae; assembly: GCA_911387765.1. Classification (NCBI taxonomy): domain Eukaryota; kingdom Metazoa; phylum Arthropoda; class Insecta; order Lepidoptera; family Hesperiidae; genus Pyrgus; species Pyrgus malvae. The sequence goes on along the minus strand of OU426966.1, from coordinate 20,660,748 downwards.
CTGTTATGCAGTACTTTTTCAAATATTTTAGAAAAAATTGGTATCAGTGCAATGGGTCTGTAACATCCCATATCCTGTCTGTCCTGTTTTTTAAATATTGGCTTGATAATAGTTACTTTCAGATTCTCCGGAAATTTACCCGTTTCAATACTCAAATTTATGTTATAAGCTAATAATGGAGCGATTATATTTGATACCCGTTTAATTATATTCGTACATATACCGTCGTACCCCGTACTATTAGTATTATTAAGATTGTTAATTATTGTTATAATTTCTTCAGATGAGGTTGGTCTTAAGAAAAATGAATTTTGGTGGTTAAAACTAATTTTAGGCTTAGTACTATTATTATTAACATTACAACTATCTTCAATTTGGTCAAGAAAGAAGTTATTAAATTCTTTGGCAATAACTTGTGGGTCCGTTTCAATACGGTTTCTCACTTTGATTTCATAAATATCTTGTTTAGGTACGTTTATTGTGTTATTGTTAATAACCTTCCAAGCAGCTTTGGATTTATTTTGAGCGTTCTGAATGTAATAGTCGTTTTGAGATTTTTGTGTAAGTTTTATTATTCTTTTATATTTCTTAGAGTAGCTTTTAAATTTGTTTCTTGCCTCGTTGCTACGAGATATCCTGTACCCCCAAAGTAAATTCCTTTTAATTTTGGAGCACCTTCTTATACCTTTAGAAATCCACTTCGCTCGTTTTTTCGTTAATATTTTAACTTTCAGAATAGGGAAACAAAGATTATAAAAAAGTTGAAATGATTCGTGAAATACGTTAAAAGCAGCGTTTGGATCAGTACATACATATACTGAAGAATATATTGAAGTTTTTAGTTTTTCTTAACAAAACGAAAAATACGAAGTATACGGAGCTGAGTGTGGTGTATATCCTACAGTGTTTTATTTCATTTATACAATGATTCATTCGGAGCTAAACTAACAATAGCAAGAGATTTATGAACATCGTTGATCCAACATATAAAATGTCTTGTCCGCAGTTTTTGACAATAGACATAATAAGTCTTTTCCGCAGACGACGGTGCAATAATTTGTAAGTATGCGAATCGTTTGTATTGGATGGGTAGAACATTTACGACTCGAGTGGGGACGACCCTGTCGATACGAATTTCTGTCGTGAAGTAATTCTGTTGTGTTTCGAGGGAACCTCATGTAAGTTTGGCCGGTGACCAACCTCCGGAGTAGCAGCGCAATTACAGACGATCCTAATGCAAGACTCAAGCTTGCTTCAACTTGTGTAGTTGTCCATGGGCTGCAGCGACCACTTAACACCACATTTGATAAGCTTTAGTAAGCACCAAATTTTAAATACAAAAACGTCACTGCGACAGACCCTCGTACATTGTATTATTATGAAAAATATATTCTGTTGTTTTGCTTGTAGTTAATGCTAAATCGCAAAATCGCAAGTTTCAACACACGGCTCTCTAAATGAACTTTTACTTTCGCGACTGAATTTCCTTCAGCGTGGGCGTCACGTAGCAAGGACGTCCCGGAACCCAGCCGCAACGAATGTAATAGAAAGTCGTAGTCATTTAGGCAAAGCACCATGTAACAGATTATCAAATTATATAAAAGTGTGTAGTATTATGCCATTTTTGTTTAATTAAATCAAGTTAGGGTATAAAGAATTTGTGACGAGCCAATTTGCAGAAGTGTACATTTATTTTTATTTAAATTTAGATGAAGATGAGCACGTATGCGTAATGCTGTTATGTGATCACTGCAGCCATTGGACAGTGTAAATGGTTGTGTTTACAACCACAAGCAAAACTGAATCTTGCTTGACAATCTTGACATCGTATGCGCTGCCAATCCGGAGACTGATGGTGGATGATGGATTGTTTCACGGCAGAAATGCATGCAGTGGAGGTACTTTTCCGGTCGAACCTTCGATTTCTCCTAGCTCCAAAACACATACTCATCTTCATAATAATCGTTACATACTCATAACCCCAAAGTAAGGTAATTAATACCCTGCGTCGTGGGTACCATGGACACATCCAAAGACAGGAACACAATCACCCAGACCGAGAACAGAAATTTAAACTCATCATTCAAATTTCTGTTTCGCCGGGAATCGAGCCCGCGACCCCTCGATTGGCAGTCCGGCATGGTAACCATTGTGCCACGCGGGTCGTCACAATCATAACCATAATTATTTATTTGCATATAAATATGTGTATGTGTAGTACATATTATTGACGACAACAATTATACAAGGTCTTACTCGTATGTACAGAATATGTCTAGTAATTCTAACCACTACGTGGTGTGCAAATTTACAATATGAGATTACATCTTTTACATTTTTAATAATATTTATTTTGTACTCATTTACAATAATTTAAACAAATAATTAATAAATTTGATAGCGCTCGCGCGCTACGAGCGACATGGATATTCGTTGTTCTAAGGTTTAGTGGCTTCATTATTTTCCTTCTGTCACTTTGTGCTTGAGTGCTTATTTTATATTGTTACTTTTTACGTATTTTGCTATTTCCAATATATATTGATTTTACAGTTAGTAGTTCTTTTTTTGATAAACATGGGTCTGCATGATTTTTTAAATTCCATAGCAAATACTTATAGCTCGTAGGCTGTATACATTTTTTTAAGCTATAAACACTTTTTGTGAGATGAGTTTAAATGTTATTCAATGTAATAATTGTTAGGTATCGTTACGTAACTAAGATGATATTCTATCCTTAACGAAATTCGTAATCAGTCGCATTTTGTAACTCTTCGACATGTGAACCCCAGCCAAATTGATTGGATTGACTCCACGTTTAATTTGGATTATCGATATTGCCGAATATTGATCCTATGCTATTGTTTTGACAGACAATCGCATACCGACCTACTTGTAGCATGAAAGGCAAATGTTTTGTGGACAATTTAATATTCGAAGATACCTCGTCTGTTTCGTACTTAGAGCATCACTGGTATTGACCTGACGGGTGAGTCAGTACCTTTGATGCTCTAAGGTTTCGTTATTATAATATAAAAATAAAAGAATTTGACAAGTATATCTATGGCATATTATCAGAACTGCTTTATTTTCACATTATTTAAGTTGGATTAAAGTGTATGTATGATCGAAAGCTCGTATGTAAGAAGATAATGTCCACCAATTTCTCCGAAAAGAAGTGTTCGAAATACTCGTATGAATATCTCTCGAAATTGAGGTGCAGGCCGGGACTTGAACTCGAGACCAGCAGAAACCGCTTTTCGCTGCTGCCGACCGCCACCTTTAGCTTTCTTTTATCTTTGCTAGATTGTAAGATATTACCATTTTATTTTTTTATTTTTTTATTACGCCGAACTATATATTATTTTCTCAATACAATAACTACAATCGTGTGTGCAAAGATACTCTTACATAGGTATCTATATCGTGCAGACATTTTTATGCCGCATCGTAATTTTACTCGCAAAACTATGAAGATACCTAATGCATAATATTTTATCTCGACACCAATCGCAAAATTTGCGTGCTTGCAAATAATAAGAAAGAAATGAACTGGATTCACCAAGTAAGAACATGTTTATTATTATACACCGCTTCCAGATGATATGTGGGAAAAGTGTAGTAAGGATGAACTTCGCGTTATCGATAAAAAGTAAATAGGTTTTTTTTATTCCTTCGCTGGCAAATAAGAAAATTGTAGTTAAGAGTACATGTAATGCTTCTTTTGTAAGAAAATACCTAACCAAATCTTGGTTTTTTCAAGGGTCCTACTAAGGCTCCTGAATAGGTATATTATTTTGTTGACTGTTACGTTGTAAAATGTATGCATTGTATTCTGATGTCTTTTGGGCTGGCACATAATCTTGTTCCTGTAGCTTGGGACCAGAATACGAGCTAAGGTATCCTCTGCCTGTCGTAAGAGGCGACTGAAAGGCGCTGCAACGGGACGACTAGCTTTTGGTGTTGCGGGCGGTTTGAGTTCAATGGGAGCTCAAACCGTCTAGCCCCAGCGAGAAGCACCGAGAAGAAACAGCGGCACTCCGTTCGAGTAGAAGAGCTTAAACTCATGCGCAAGAAGTGCACCGATGCGTTCTGTTCCGTTAGAGATCCCGGGACCCTTCACAAGCGCCGTGGAGGCCATCGAGGGGGTTTTAGCGGTAAACAATACCTACTTTAACATAACATAACCCAATACCTCTCCCTAGGATGCTATAGGTTCGTTTTGAAGGTTTCCCCCGTTACGAAAAAAGGCATAATAATATATTAAACTTGTCTCAAAAATCCTTAAGGTCCGATGTTTAGACATCTAAATCATCGACATCGCCGTACATCACTGAGAGCCGAATCTTTTTCACAGGCGTTGACACGGATCCCGCACGACGCCACGATCGGCGTAATCATTATTATTATGCCATTACCGTGACGCAACGCCATCTTGCGGGAAGCGCGGGCTTTTTGTCATTTTGTGCTTCGTTAGGATGGGTGCTTAAACTCTTAGACTTTTCAAAAAGTTGCAAATGGATTCTATTGCCAAGGATGTTCATAAATTTTGTAGCTATGGGCAACGTTAAGGCTCCAGATTCAAATTCTATTTTATTTCGAAATTGTTACATATATGACTAAAGTTATACATTATCACTTTACTTATAAGAATGGCAGCGATTGGAGTACCACCGTGGCATTATCGTAAGTAGGTACTTTCGAGTATGAAATGTGATTGACTGATTGATTGATTAATAATAATAACGCTTCACACTCATAGCCCCACAGTGGGGTATATATACCCTGTGTCGTGGGTACCATGGACACACACAAAGACAGAAACACAAACACCCAGACCGAGAACAGTAATTTAAACTCATAATTCAAATTTCTGTTTCGTCGGGAATCGAACCCAGGACCCCTCGATTGGCAGTCCGGCATGGTAACCATTGCGCCACGCGGGTCGGGATTTATTCTAATTTTTTGAAGAGCTTGTCGGAATTTTGCCCTCTAATATTAAGTATTCTAAATCGCAACCTATTCGTTTTAAATCATTTAAAGCGCATCATTTGTCACAATAAATCAGTTCCGATAATATTGCTTACATCTACCTACTGAAATCGTAACCTAAAGATTTTGAAATGTAGGCTAGTCAGTAATTTAACTTGAAGGTTCAAAATAATAACGCGAGTGTCCGTTACATACCTAATGCCTTTGCGTGTTACATATTTGCCTACGGCAGCATCACCTCTGCCCCCGACTATATTTTCATCTTGTCGTGATGGCTCCATCATGTAGCCATCACACTCTTTATTGATGTTAACTGACATAGGTATGGGTAACATGACTGAATGAAAGAATGAAATATTTTATTCACTGTACGGTTCCTTTACAAACTCTTAGTGAACGGTATTTTTTTGTTCTGTCTGCTCTGGGTGCGCTTAGGCGATGCTGAGCTGAAGAAAAGAGCAGACGGAGAAAAACTTCAGCCCTCTTTTAAAATATGAGGTATACACCTTGTCATATTTATTACGTATTTTTAAGTATACGACCTTATAATACGAAGATATGTCACCAGTTGTCTTAAGTTACATTATTGTACCTCGAATTAATGCATATTGCAGTTACTGTCCGCTAAAGTGCTGACGCATTTATAAGGCAAAATTTTACAGTAATACCAGATTTCTGAGGCATTTTCTGAGCGGCTATAACAAAAATCTTCGGTTTGTCGAAGTAAAGTATTAAATGTTTCTAATATAATATCATTGGCTATAACGACTCTAAACGTTTTTACTGTATAAATTACTAGTGATTACACTAATCTACCCCACGAAAACAGTACCATTTTTCGTTTCATTCATATTTCATTCTAGAATCAAAATTCATGCCGATCCGTTCAGCCGTTCTTGCGTGATTGAGCATCACATATCCAAACATTCTATTTAATATTAAGTTTAGTATAGGGTATAGATCATTGATTCTATGGTACCCGATATGTACAGAGCTTTACAGCTAACAATGTGCGCGATTGGAAAAGTTACACAACCGATGATCGGATTATGCTGATCCGTTAGCCGTAATGAGACGCTCCACATTGAGAGATCTCTTCTAGTACATTTTAATAATTAATGAAAATCAAGCATATAATCCGATGCTAATACCATATTATAATGTAGGTAATGTGCTTGTAACATTACATAAATATAGTAAAAAGAATGATATACTTACCTATGTATTTCAACTAAAATCAACACAAAAAAACCTCCCTTTCCTTTTTTCATCCCAATGCTTGGCATGGGGCTCTAACCAAAATTTGGGAGGCCAGTGCTGGTTAGTGAAGGATATTGCTAGCATGAAATAAATTTAATAAAATTATAACGTTTCACAACCATAGTCCCACATAAAGACTTGTTTATTTTTAATAATTATTATTATATTTATAAAATGTACACATACAACCTCAAGCAGACCTGACTCTTGTCTGTAAGTGTGGCCAGCAACCACATCATTCCCCCGAAACAAAAAAATAGCAACGAACGGGGATCGGCGATTTTGCATGTGCATCGAATCTCGCGTTTTAGCTACTTTGAAGACTGCATCGCGATCCGTGACTTCCTAAACTACTTAGATCGCGGTAACGGAATCGTGCATTTTAATATTTTCAAGTTTGCACGGTGCAGGCCGTGCAGGGTTCGGTCGCCGTTGCTAAAAGTAGATACTGATAGTGTGGCCTGGCCGTTAGTGCAACGATGATATGATGCTTCACCTGTCGAGCCATGAAAGTTCAAATGTAGATATTATTGTCCGAACTAGTGGAAGCTTCCAACTGCAAATTTTCGTCTTAGCATTACAATGATGATGTGTCCGGGAACCTTCAATTTGTGGTTGCGGTAGTTCATTAGCAGATACGATAAATTAACCACATGCCCTTTTCAAAATAACTTCACTGACTCTGTAGGTCATTAATACGACGTACTGGTTACAATAGGCCATTTACATGCCCTTTTTCAAAATAATACAGGATGTTTCAAAATCTGTCAGCTACCTCACTAATAAAACATTTAATTTTATTACATGTACTACAATGGCGATCAGACTACAGTGACCTCTTAACAATATCATTTCTGTGACCATCATTTCCCAACTCGTCACAAAAGCGTCTAACGAACGCGTTACAATTTCACCATGTGGGCCGGTGGGTGGCAACCGCTATGAAGTAATTAGCTACTCCTTATGTAATCTTGGTATATTAGCGTAATTGTTCACATCTCATGGCATTTTTCTGTGACAAATGTTATTGTTTTAGTAACCTTGGACGTTGGTGTTGCTTAAAAAGCGACTGATGTTGTGGACTATTTAATAATTTTCTAGTTTATATTATGTTACTAGGAAAGCAGTGTGAGTGAAACTTTTGTAGGTACCTAGTACCTACCACCGCTGCACCCACTTCTGCCGTGAAGCAAATATTTTGCGTTTCATTCGTGCCCAGGCTTACACGAGGCTACCTTCAGCCTTTGGAATATCAACGCATAATATGAAGAAGTAGAAATAAAATGCTAGAAGGCTCTATTTATTCTATGAAAAGATTGCATTGATTCTGTACAGTTAAATTGTTCTAATTTTCTTAATGTGTAGTCCAGCAACCGAAACCTTAATGGTCTCTTATAAAATGTAAGCTTCTCTCACTTAAAGGGATAGTTATTTGTCTACTGTAGAGTTATCTTATTTTCACCGCAAGGCATACCTACCTATTAATACGAGCAAGAATGTGAATGGCCAAAATGTACCAACAGGTTGTGTATAAATTAATTTTGCAAGCATCTATCTAAAAGCACATTAATTATGTCCAGACCATTAAATTACAATACAATGCGGACATAATATTATGATAACGGATTAAAAATAACCGGCAATTAATATTCGGTGGTTCACAGGCTGTCTGGTATTGTATTGATGGTCTTACATCACGTAATGATCCGTGTAATGACCCAATGATGGTCAAAGGGCAGCGGCTAGGCAAAAACTAAAGCGTTGAATTTGATTATAATTATTGTTTTATGTAAATCAGATTATTTTGGAAAAGAAAAGGTGTGGTTGCTGACCATAACTACAAAAGGTGATCACAGCATATACACGGAGCATTGTTGTTAGGAGATAGTTGTTGTAAACAATCATGGCTCCAATTTTGCTTAAAATTATAAATTAAAAAGAATAAATAATAATAAGGACTCGTATTCACTAACAGCTAAGCCACACTAGCTAGCTACTTTGAGTTTAGTCAAATCAGGCGCGACATGTGTTGCTGGATGTGCTGCGACGTCGGTCGACTTGGCCCAACATTGCACAAGTTTTGCAGCATTACGCGACCAACAGTATAAAAAATGTCGCGAGGTGAGATATCATCTAGCGAAGATAGTCTACATCGCCCAACGTCGCCAGACATCTTTAGCGACACCTATCGTTTTTGTCCCTAGTGAATACGGGCTTTATGCTTTTTTTGTGGCTGTTCTGATTGGTTACAATTGCTAGTATTTGCTAGCAATCGTTGAAACATTTTCATCCCAAAATCATATGTACTTAGAATTGGTAAATATCTTAGGGTACAGTGACTACTGAACGCTACTTCTGTTTGTATCGTTGCGGCTTCATTCTTACATAAGATATAAATTGATTTAATTAGTTATTATTTACAATTTGCTTATGTTTGTTTACTATACGATTTAATTGTAAATAATGTAAAATAAGTTCTCTGCAAACATAGAATAGCGTGGTGGAGTAAGCTCCATGTCTCCCCAATAATGGGAGAGACCCGTGCCTAGCAATGGGACGCTAAAAGGGTTGCAAGGAATTGGCGTTTAATCAATTTAAAGGGTAAGCAATATAAATGAAACACAAGATTAAAAACACAATATTTATTTAAAACTTTGACTTAATCTAACACACAATATTCGAGTAATATCTAATAATAATTAATAAATATTTTTGAAAACTCTGATAAAAAATTAATAAATATTTTAAAAATCTGGTAACATATTAAGTAGTTATTTCAATATAATTAAAAACATGGCAATTTTTGACACAATATTTGGCATAAATTGACTGTTAAAATAAAGTCAAAATCTCGCGAAAGTGCGTTCACTATTATTATGCAAGTGTGTGCATTTGTTCATGTGTGTTATTTGTCCGTTACTATAGTTACATAACGCACTCGAAGAAAATGTGAACGTACAAACACAAAATCATGGTAGAAGCTCATTCATGGAATAAAATAGCTAACTAATGCAAAGTTATTCAGCTAATGGACTCATTCTAGATTATATAGTTAAGACTTGCTAGAATACTTCAGTCTAGTCTACAGAGAAGTTTATATGAAGTAGAAGGAGTGCGGCTGTAGCTCCAAGTACTCCAATTAGGCAACCAACCTAACATAATAATATAGTGAGGTTTACGTCAATGACATTATAAATACGTAGACATGCCACCAGTATGATACTTCAGTTCGATTATTGTACCTCGAATGTTTGAATATGACAGCTTCTCTCAGCGAGGGCGCTGGCGAGTTCATAACGCAAACTTTCTAGGAGTTATTTTCTGAGCGGCTGGAACACTTCTTCCGTTTTTTACTCGACTGCGCCAGAAGGAGGGTTATGCTTTTGCAGAGTATCTGCGTAGGATGTATAATTGTTTGGCACGCTCTACAGCCTAAACGGCCCCATGGATTTTGGATAAGTGACACTGGGTGTATCAAAATAAAAGAAATACAAGATGGCGAATTTTTGGCGTTCAATGAGTGGACGTGTTCATATGAAGTAGAAGGAGTGCGGCTGCAGCTCCAGCTGGGCCATCTTGGTGAGCAGCCTGTAGAGGCGGCGCTGCTCGCGCGCCGCGGCCGCCGCGCTGGTGGACGTGGCGGGCCCCGCGCTGGCGGCCTCGGGCGGCGCGCCCGCCGCCACCACCGCCTCCGGCCGCAGCTCGCGGCACGCCTCCAGCCGCTGCGACACGTGCAGCGGCATCTGGGGAACAGATGATCACTTATAAACACATGTCCTAGTGCTGTCTTATTTTATATGTACCATGTTGCTGGCTGCAACGTTAAAACTTTGACTGCGGATTGCTGCAAAGTGTTTTTTACCTTTTTTTGGTATCGAGGGGGGAGGGAACCTCCAAACGGTACCCGACACCTTGGGAGATGATACCAGGTTATGTAGGATTTGACTGCACTAAAACCCCCTCGACGGCCTACCTCTGCGCTTAGGAAGGACTCCAGAATCTCCAGTGAAACGCACCGGTGACCTCCACGGGCGACGCCCAAAATGAGCCCATTTTCAGGAGAGCAGATATGCTCTCCTGCACCTTCCGATGCTTACGGCGGCATGCAGCCACGCACACGCCGCCGCCCTTCTCGGCTGACTGGGCGGTTCAAGCTCCCACTCACACCGTCCACTACCCCGAAAGCCCCCTTTTAATCTCCTCTTACGATCAGGCAGGGGATACCGTAGCTCTATTCTTAATCCCGAAGCTAAAGGGACTAAAGTGATTTTTACCTAACTTTATAACAATGGAGTTCCACAAACTAACGCCTCATTTTATTAATTATATTTTTATGCATGATTTTTATTGCATTTTAAATCAAAATTTAGTGCATTGACTATTTATAAATGATCTGTGATGTCACAAAATCATTTTCCTGTATAAAATACTAGCTGTGCCCCGCGGTTTCACCCGCGTTAGAAAGAGAAGTGAACCAAACTTTACAGGATTACTCGTTGGACCAATCTGTAGATTCTCCGAGAATTTCATTGAAATCGGTCCAGCCGTTTCGGAGTCTATAACGAACATACATACACACTTTCTCTTTTATAGATATGATGATACGAGGATGAACATTGTTGCCTGTTGTCAAGATGATAGCAATACTTACAGTAAACAACGGCGAGTGCAGTATGGGCGTCCACAGCGGCAGTAGTATATTCAGCACTGTTGAGTTGCACTCCAGCAGGGATTCTAGGAGACTAAGGAAGTGCAGGTTCACTGTTTCTGCCAACTGGAAAGATTAACAACACATTAGATTATTATTCATTAACTTTTAAGGAGTGACAATATTGTTAAGTTAAAAGGTTATGCAAAGTTATTTTTCTAAGCATTTAACTTTCTTAAAATAAATTTGAAATTGTAGGCATCCGTTTATAATGTGTTCTTACGATCACAGGTGTACTCTCTTAAATAAGATCGATTTGGTCCACAGACTACCATACTGACTTACTGCGGATTGTGGATTATTTTATTAGTACTTATGGATTACACTATGATCTTAGACTTGACGGTTGCCTGCAGGATGCTGGGCACCAGCTTGCACTAGAAGTTTTGAATGCCAATGGTAGTATTGTGGGCTTCTCTGCTAAAATTCCTCAACATAGATCCTAGAGTTGGCAGAGGATACTATAGTCCGGCCAACGAGACGTGATAAAAAATGTAAACAAAGTTTCAGGGGTTCAAAACATTTTTATTTGAATAAATTGACCCGGCCCAGCTTCGCTCGAGCGATTAAGTGATATACATTAAAATTTATTTTACAAAAACCCATTTAAGTACTAAAGGCAAAAAATAGATGCGCGATAAGAATGCGCGCCGGGGGATGTTATGATTTATGGTAAAACAAAATATCATCTTCTAAACTATTTATTTGATTACATTTTGTACAATTTTAATCTGAATTGACGAAGCTAACTAACGTTTTTATTTAGATAAGGATTAATACTGAGCAGAATAAACAGATTCGAGATAACGTGATATTTTTATTAACATTTTAAAATAAAAGTAGTTATTGTAAGTCAACCGTAAGAGATAGAGTACATTAATGCGGACTTTTATTTAGCAAAATTAATCTAAGCATACATATGGACGCGGGAAAGCGGCGGGAAGCGAATTTGTTTTATAATATGTAGTGATTTATTACAATACTTCTTCCAAGTACCTACTTGAGAAAGTAACACTGCAATTCTAAAAAATATATTTTTGGAGCAGCGAAAAGAAGCCTTTTTGGTACAGAACCTTAAAAATTGAATTATGATAGTGCGGGCGGCCCCTAGTGAATTAATAAGTTAACTTAACTTTTGACGATTTTTGCGTGGTGAATTGATTTCTTTCAAACGTTGTCTAGAGCTCCCAAACTGTGATTCCATAGTTAAAATCAACAACTCCTCACAATAACAGCAAAAATCAACAACAAACACTATTATATTAATATTATCAAAAAATCGAACGCAATCATAATACGAATGAACTTTCACAAAATGGCGGAACAAAAGTTTTTTTTTTCAATTGTGGCATCGCAAACTATGTGCATATTGCCTGCGCCAAGTATAATATTGTTACGACTTTCGAGTACCTATATCTCGAAAACAAAGCGTCGTACAGCAAAACCCCAAAAACGCATAAACAGTAATTAGGTCTACTATCGAACAGTGATGAAAGTTCTCGAAAAGTCAGTGATAAGAAAAACAACGATTTATATAGGTACAGTTCGGGATCCGCGGCGAGTACGTACCTATATATAGCGTACATGTATAGAATGTCTACATCGCGGGCCGCGGCTATTATTTATGACTGTACATAACTATAATTGCGTTAGTAACATAAAGGAAGGTTCGGGACGGGCCTATTTATTAGGTACTTCGGGAAAATTCTAGAGAACCGTGGGTAGCCGTATGTAAGAATGTAAGGCACGCACCGGGCCGTGACAGGACATAGTTTAGTTCCGGAAGTGAAATCAAAGCGATCACTCCAAGCAACAAGGAAGAATTATTTCGACGACTACAGCGAAGATATTTGACTATAGTGATTGTGCTTGGTGATTTGGATTCTGTTGAGTGGATTTTTGTATAAGGAGACAATAAATAACTTCTACGTTGCAAACGGTATTTTATTACCCATAGGGCGTAACAATATTTAAAACACGTTTTTGCCAGTTTCGTTGTAACTGGACGAGTAATAATAGGTAAAGTCAGTAAGTCGTCAGTAATCAGTCAGTCAAGTCATTCATACATTCAAGTAAAGCGATGGTTTTTTTACCAGAACGTGACCAATGGAATTTTGGAGGCAAGCTGTATAAACATATTTTCGCACTGTTATTTTATTTCACAACACTCATGCACTGTAATTAACCTATATCGAACCAAATGCCATCAAATTTATCCGATATTACTCAAAATTATACCAATAACATGAAAATAAAACAAGAGCACTACATAATGTCTTTTTCGACTTCCCGTCAAAACACGACCAAATGTTGACAACTGTGGTACTGACTGCTTTCCTGTACCACGAAACAGGCAACAAAAGCTGTCGTTGACTAACTGACGCTATTACTGCATATGTGTGATAAGGACAGAGATAATAATTGCTCGCTCTCGCAATAGAAACTTGGTAACGGTCCGTTTGTTTACATTCTTTATCTCGTCTCGTTGGCCGGACTATAGTATAAGTATATAAACTCACGATCTTGGTGTTGTGGGCTTCACTGCTGGATTTCCTCCAGGTGGAACACCTACAGTTAGCAGAGAAAACTGTTACAGATAACCAAGTGTACTTACAATCTTGGACTTAACGGTGACTTGCAGGATGCTGGGCACCAGCTTGCACCAGAAGTCCAGCAGGATGCAGATGGTGGTATTATGGGCTTCACTGCTGGGCGTGCTGGCGTTGGCGATCTCTTCCAAGTAGAGGGTCCACAGCTGGCAGAGGATGAACGCTTGGAACAGCGCGTTCATGCGCTGCGGACCTGGCTTCGTTTGCTCCACGTAGGAGGACATTATGGTCTGGAAGAAAACGGGTGGGTTACTTTACTTTGCTCAGCCTATGTCATGGATGACCATAACTGCTGGTTTTTAGCATGTGTGGCATTTTCGTGTAGTTAAGCTGGATGGTGACATGTACTTAGTACATAACAATTTATTATTTCTGAACTACATGGCACGAATGGGTAACAGCTTTAAACAAACAAAAAAAAAGAGGAAGAAAAAGAAATTGCAACTGCCCATTGGTCAAGTAGAGAAATAGTTTCTTTTACACCAGCGCATTTTACTTGCCATTTTAAAAGTACCTAATTTAATAGTTTTATTTTAAATCCCCAAAATTAATTCATAAACTATAACAAATACAAGCGCACAGCCCTGCAGCTCACTTAGAACTTAAGCTATCTACGTGGTCGAGTGTTGAATAGGTGACCGCTGGTGGAACAAATCCGCTCTTGGACTACCAAGTCAATTGAGATACTCTTATACATTTTGTATGAGATAATGATTTGTGACGTCACAAAACATTTATAGTCAATAAATTGACAATTTTTTATTGTTTTGAACGGCAATAAAATTCACGTATTTAAATGGAATAGCAGACGAGCATGCAGGCCACGTGGTGTTAAGTGGTCGCTGCAGCCCATGAGCATGTACACACAAACGTAAACAAGCATAGGTAAGTTTCGTCTGAGATCGTATACAGCTGCGCTGCTATTCCGGAGGCTGATGGTCGCCTCATTTAAGTATGGCCGGCAACTGCACTTTCCAATGGAACACAATAAAACTAATCCACAGTAGAAGTGGGTGCAGCAGTGGTACTTCCCGGGCGAACCAATTAAGTTTTACCACCTAGTGATTACTGAAAATTATTTATAAAATTTATAATGTTTCAGAGATGTTCCTGACCTGTAGATGATCGGTGAGGTGGCAGGTTGCATCCTGCGGCACCGGCGGCAGCAGGGAGGCGGCGCCGCGCGCGTTGCTCAGTGCGCCCATGCACAGCCACGACACGAGCCGCACGCGAGACACGCACTCCCATACCTCGCGAGACCTGAAAGTATATTTACATTTTATAACTCTTTATTCCACGTCACAATCACGTATGCAAGCGAACACAACCCGAAAACCACCATGGTGGTTATTTCATAAATGCATGCGATCTACTCAGCTTAGCAAGAGGCCGCGGCCCGGTGTGAGATAAAAGAAACCTGACTACTACTAAATTACGTTTTTTTCCTTAAATGGAAGGTAAGTGATTTTACTTTGTCAGAAGTTTCAAACCTTTTGTGGTGTTGTCCTTTTTTTGTTGATTTCAAGGAATCGGTTAGTAAAAATAATTTCTAGAAACATTTTATTCGACTTGGGGGCTATTCATTTATTACGAAAGACAATTTGTGGGGTACGAATTCACATGGTGACATTTTTAGAATTAAATCGAATACGCAAATACATTCCTAAAACAGAAAACTATGACAATAATGAAAGTCAATGTGAAAATGAAGAAAAACTTAGAATAATATTTTAATTAATATTTTAGACCCTTCATTTAAGGATGTTACAATCAATTCTAAAAGACACGCCTATCGTGCGCCACAAGTTAAAAATAATTCAATGCATTGAAATTAACACAATATCCAAAAACTAAGATAACAGACTTGGTCTACGTGGAAAATCTAGATAGTTTTGTTCTAGAAAGATCCTTCTAAAACTTAATTTGAGGCTGTTACAATCGATGAAAAAATGACACGCCTATCGTGCCGTGCGCCATGCGTTAAAAAATTGATGACACGCATGTAGTGCCATTGGCAACCAATCGGTTAATAAAACATTTTACAACATGTGCGTGAGGCGCGTTGGAGATGACTTGCGGGGGCGAAGGCAGAGGCAAGTCGTCTCAAATTAGAATTATGTGCAACTACACATTAAATAATCTTCTTGGCACTGGCATTATGCACAGATCATGTGATGCCTTTATTGAAAGAAAGAAAATCTTACCCAGGCACAGTGGGAGCGAGCCAGGGCATGAGGTGGCGCGCCTGTCCACGGTCGTGCTTCCCCCGGGCGTGCTCATTTGCCAACTCGACGGCCACGTACTGGGCAATGCCGCCCTTCACGATAGCGCCTAGGGTATCTTCGTTCAGGCAGATCAGGTTGCGGTTCACTATGGACTTGGAGACCGAGCCCTGGCGACATAAATAGTGAGTTAACTAGGGTGGTGGGCAGTTTAAAACAATATTATTTTTCCTCTTTATTTGGGCGAGCGTTTTATTATAAACATTCTTACTATATTGATTATACACGTTTAGACAGATACAGCATATCAACTGTCTAGAAAACGTATTACACAGGACGGTCGTATATTTACGCCCTCTTTCACCACCTTCAAATAAAGTGACAAGTGCGCTAATTGTCGGTTAAAGTCACAGAACATATTATTAAAAGAGGTTAGAATGGAAATGTGGGCGGGGCAGACGCGCCAAGGATATGAGCAAACGCTCGTATCTCTACAGAAACACGCGATCGTGCTGTGATATGCGTGCTTGGGTGTGATTCGTTCATTTGAAATCGCGTGATTGTGCGGCGCTAAGATTGGCTAGATTTGAAATTGCAAATATGTGTGGCAGCTTTATGTTTATTTAAATAAAGATGTAATTTTTTCTTAATCGACGACACTAGTTTTTATACGAACGACGCATTATTGCCGTTCTACCTCTTTTAATATGTTCTGTAGTTAAAGTCACCCGTAACTTTAATTTCAATTTCACGATGTTCGGCTAGCACTAAATATATGATAAACTGACTCGTACTCATAGCTTTTACATGCCAATTAACTTTACTTGGGACGTAACTAATCAATACTTTAATTGGAGATGGTGAACGAGGCCCTTAGTGTTTGAATTACTTTGAATTAGTTTGTACTTGGAGCTCTTTACTCGGCTTCGGTGGCTAGCCGGATGGATCGGAAGAGGGTGAGCGAGGTGTGGGGTAATCTAGGAAGAGGGCAATTATCCGAGCGGCGCCTCCTTTGAAGCTAGAAGTATGGGTCGAATCAACTCGGAAGAAAATGGAAATGTCGCATAGTGTATGAAGGTGAGGGTGTGCGCACCTTGATCTTGTTGAGCAGGTGCGGGTCGTTGAGCAGGTCGAGCATGTCGGGCAGGTGCGCGCGCATGCACTCGGCGGCGCCCGCGCCCCCCTCGCGGCTCTCCGCGCCCGCCTCGCCCGCCGCCCCCGCCCCCACCGCCCCCGCGCTCAGCTGCGGCGGCAGCAGCAGCGTGCACCCGTGCCCTGCAACAATCTCCTGCGTTGAACTACTCTCGCGTCGCATTGCTGCCCATGGCTCTCTCCCCAGCATACCACCACGCTGTTCCAATACGTACGCGTTTTACAATAAGTGAGTCTCTGTGGCTCTCTACAAAATCTGACAGAGCTTTAAAAGTCACTAAAGTGTCCAATAGATTATAAAACCTTACCCTACAGCAATATGAGGAAGAGCTTCTGTAAAAGCATCTAAATCAAACATAAACATGTACAGAGTAGTTCGAGAACTTTCACATTGACTCTAGGACTCCTGCTCCAAACTTTCGGTTTTCTTTTAAAGTTACCATAGAAGTCAATTAACTTGCTAAAGAAGTCAGAAGTCTCTAGCTTTATTTTTTCTAGGGAATCACATAAGCTACCTACAAAAGTCCAAGACAGCACTCAAGGTTACTGACGAAGTCTATAAGCCATAAAACCCTAAGATGAAACATAAACAAAAACGAACTACATTTGCTTGGGGCACTGGACAACGTAGCTTCGAATTTTCGAGTTTGGCTCCAAATATATTTTTATCGAGTGAGTCTGTCTGCTTGATATTGATAAAAACTTGAAAAAAACTGCTGAAGCTAATAAAAACACTCCTATCTTCTTTTAAGTCTGTTTATATATATGATATTAACTTGGTTTAGTTATAAATGTTACTAAAATCAAGCATATAATTGTTGAAGAAACTTCTTTCAATTGACTCCTTCCATCTCGCTTCAAAAACCTAATGAAGCTCTAAAAGAATGTGGCCTTAACGTAAAATGTTGATAAAGAAAAGCTGACCGTGCAGCACAAACTGGATGAGCACGAAGAGGTTGTCGTCGGGCACGGTGGTCTTGGTGCGCAGCGCCTGCAGCAGCTCGAACACCAGCACGCGGCACAGCAGCAGCTTGTCGCGGTCGCGCCCGAACGCGCGCATGCACGCGGCCGACAGCGCCGACACCAGCGACAGCCGCACCACGAAGTTCTGCACCCCGTAGCTAAGGATCTTCGACATTGGCTCCAGGAGACTCTGGACAAACAAATAAATAAGTTTCATGGGAAGATGTGTCCTTAGCCATTCGCTATGATTCCCTTAGAGCCATCCCTACGACATTCGTGAAATAATTAAAGTATTAAAACCTACTAAAAGTTCAGCCCATGGTGATATTACAATATGGACTTAACAAAGTCTTTTGACTACGTTGAACACAGCCGGCCCTACAAATTGGTAGTGTTCTACACCATGTTCTCAAGGAAACGCGTGCTAATAATTTTTTTAAATCATACTTAATTGACAGATTACAATCAAATCACGTAAGTTTAAAATGCCATCGTACAAAAATTGCCAAAATTTATGTTTATTATTGTTACAAAATTAACTTCGCTGTGATCCAAGGTGAATAACTGAATTATTAATCAAATGTTTCCAATATAGCTGTAGGCCACCTTGCTGCTAGATACACAATCAGCAATAAACCTTGTGCTGTATAGCAGTAAGGATCTGCAGGATAGCGGCGCAGGCTCGCGCAGCAAAGTGTGCTTTACTAAGAAGGCACTGTCGTAATATAGCGGCCTTAATATTAAGGGCACCTTTATGATAAAGACTTGTCTATAGTTCCATTGCCGTTCTAAAAGGCTACACATTTAGGGTAGATATACTCACGACACAGAATATATCTACCCATCACAGAATATATCTATCCATCTATCTACTGTGGGGCTATGAGTGTGAAACGTTATTCAAAACTTCAGTCGTATCTGATACAGGAAAGTAATGGATGACTTTTAAAGTTCAAAACAATACACAAGTCCGATGTCAGAAAAAACATACAACGAACCATCCGGAACCGACGAGACAGCCACCATAAATATAACGGCTCTTGACGACGGTGTCAAAAACAGCTCTCTATAGGAAACCGCACTTATTTGTTCACATAGACAACGGCCGCTATATGAAGACTAAAAGAAGGCTTCCGAGGGGTATGGGCAGTGATAGTGGGAGCTCGATCCGTTCAGCCAACGGCCCCGGAAAGGACGGCGGTGTGTGCGTGGCCGCATGCCGCCGTGTGCATCGGAAGGTGCAAGAGAGCACATCTGTTGTCCCGAAGATGAGCCCGTGCTGGGCGCCGCGCGTGGAGGACACCGGTGCGTTCCACTGGAGATCCCGGAGTCCTCTCCAAGCGCAGAGGTAGCCACCGAGGGGGTTTTAGTACGGTAACAAATCCCACATAACCCGGTAACACCTCTCCCAAGGTGCCGGTACCTTTTGAAGGTTTCCCCCCCGATACCAAAAAAAGGCAGCCAGAACTTAACGGGGCTCAAGGCATTTAGGCTAAGCATTCGGGTACATTCAGATGTTGTACACTATCGTTTTTATTCATTTATTCATATACAATTGATTTTTACAGGTGTTATATATTTATAAGGTGTTGTTATTTGTTTGATCCAGAATAATTAAAAGCGTACCTTGTGCTGTATAGCAGCAGGGATCTTCAGGATGGCGGCGCAGGCCCTCAGTACAGGTACCACATCGTCGAGGTGAGGCAGCTGCAAGGCCACCGCTCGCAGTAGAGTGTCCATGGCGGTGAGGAGGGCACTGCACGCGCTGATCGGGCCCAGGGCCTCCGGGGCTAGGCACTCCAGGTACATTGCGATGTTGCCCGCTATGGTTGGCATTTGCTGCAACAGAAAAAAGGTACGTTATAAATATTATAATTCAAATAAAAAGCGTAAAAAAATTAACACCAAGTGTGCGTGATTCGGGAATCCGTCTATAAATTTTAAGAGCGGTTTCAAAGTGTATTTGCGGCGCGTTCGCGCGTCTTCTGTTTGTTTTTTTGTACGCGTGTTTTCGCGAAAAAGCGAGATTTGAGATTTTTTGTGTACAAAGCAGCGCGCGTGTAAGCGTGATTTCCGAAACGACCGTATACGCGCCGAAAAATACGCTGCTTCGAAACCACACTAAATCCATATAATAAAGTCTTACGTCTCAAACAACATCAACCAAAACTGCATATTCACATACACAAATACACACTTAATGGAATAAACCGTTAATCACCAAAATAAGACACTTTTATGTTGACCACCAACTGAACATATTAAATTCTGACGTATTTATCACGTATGTTACTATATCGTCAATTACTGATGACGATACGAGCTGGGCACGGGTTTCTCCCCATTATTGGGGAGGCCTGGAGCTTACTCCACTACGCTGCTCAAATGTGGGTTGGTGGAGATGCAGGTTAGTGGCCAACCCGCTGTCGGATGTTTTCAAACCGCCCGTAAGGCCTCCGACAAGGTTTAACGACTGTTATCTATCGACAACAACCGGGACCGACGGCTTAACGTGCCCTCCGAAGCACGGAAACGCGCATGAAATTTTTTGACACTAGCGGTCACCCATCTCACACCCGACCGCGCCCGTTTGGCTTAGTTGCATAGATCATTTGCGTTCTACGCTAACCGCCGGGCCATGCGCGCTTCAAAAGCGTAATTTAGTGCAACCTTTTTGATGTATGCATTTTGTATTTTTGTATTATATACTGTCAACTACCTAATTTCTATAAAAAAAACTGACTATATCTAGAACGTAAGCTACTCTATTAACAGCTTATAACGCGTCCTGGTTACAAGCTCAATGTGAACAGCTCATGTGATCTATAAAACAGAGATTACAGCTCTATCCTAATTTCCAGGCAGTGGCGACGCATGATACAATGAGAACTTACATCAATAGGCAGCGTCTTCTTGGAGTTGAGATGTTCAACCAGGAGTTGAAGTGGACCGCACGGGTACAATTCGTTGAAGTCCACGAACGCCTGCGCCACGCTCTTGAAGAACATCTGCCGTTGCTTTTCTGTATGAAAAGAAAGAATATAATGCATAAATTTTACCTTTTAAGGGGACGTATATGTTTTGCTGATTTCGCTGATTTACCTGATTTAACACATGAGTCGAAAGTTTTCGAGCAGTGTATGTTGCCAGTGATGACCTACGGCGCTGAGACGTGGTCTTTTACAGTTAGCCTTTTCCATAAGCTCAGGGTCGCCCAGCGAGCGATGGAGAGGGCTATGCTTATTCTCTACCCGACAGAATTCGTAATGATGAAATCCGTAGAAGAACGAAGGTTACCGGCATAGCTCTCAAAATCTGCAAGCTAAAGTGGCAATGGGCAGGCCATATAGTTAGGAGGACCGACAACCAATGGGGAAGAAAGGTCCCTTGAATGGAGATCACGTCTCACCTTTTGCCGTACAGGCCGCCCTCCAACCAGGTGGACTGACCTGAAGAAGACAGCGGGTAGTCGCTGGATTCAGAAGGCCCAGGACCGGGAGGAGTGGCGAACGTTAGGGGAGGCCTATGTCCAGCAGTGGACAGTAAAAGGCTGATGGATGGGATGGATGGAATACATTAGCCACTTTTTAGCTTGCGTCAAGAATTATACTGCGAGATTTAGGTTACTTTAATAGATTTTTAATGGCAAATTTTCATTATTAATTTCATTTATTTTTCAGGAAACGGATTGATCATGATAGTGTAAAGTATATTTATGTCAAATAATTTTTTTGAAATATTGTTTCAATTTTCCGAAATCAAATGCAACTTCTGGCCCATTTTCTCTCAAAATTGACTAAGTTCAATATTTTTTTATGAATATTTTTTATATCACAATGGCAAAAAATGGCTCAAAAAATCATATACACTATGTATGTGATTTTTACAGCAATTCATGGCATTTTTTTCGATCTGTTTAGATTTTGTAATGATCCAGAAATATGTGATATTCTATACCTATTACAGTAAAATTTACAAAACTAAACTATCACCGGCTTCAGGTCTATTAAGCAAAATAACGAAATAAAAGTTAAAAAGTGGCTAATTTAATAGTTTATTATTGAAATGATCTGTCATACTGTGCAATAAAACTTATGGAAATACTGTATTTTAACTCCAAAATCTCCTGTGTAAAATGAGCTAAATCAGCGGAATCGGCAAAATTTCGTATACGGCCTCTTAGGAGGTAACTAAAAGGGGACTTGTGTGATTGTGGACGACGAGAAAGGGAGCTAGCACAATAACGTGGATGCATGTTATATTAGTTTTTCCAAGATGAACACATTGAGGGCACCGCGCATGGATAGCATGGTACGTTCTATTAGAGATTCCAAACTCCTACCTAAACGGTAAGTGGCCATTGTAGTGTGGTACAAATATTGCAAAAAAATAGTAAAACAACCAATTATAGTAACAATAAAGTAACATAAAAAAAACTCTTTACGTTGATAACAAATCCAATCCATTGGGCGCCTCTCCCTAGGGCACTGAAATTACTTAATGTCATAACTGGAGGCAACCCAGACCTAGACCTCTTTACGTGCTCTTCAGGCCAATTTCTTAAAGTAGCTAACAGTTACTTTGAGTCGATTACCACTGCCAGCAGCGTTGCATACTAAACTTATCATCAAATCGTGTGCGTTGTCAATATTGTGTGTGTATAATAATATTTTATATAACATGTATACTGTACCTATACAGTTATGTTCGCATATGCGCTTGGTTTTATACTGTAAGCATATTGTTGACAGAAATAAATAAATAAATAAATAAATAATCCAATTCAATTGGTATTTCGACACTTTTAAGGCAAGACAAAAATATTTATACATACATCTGAATGTAGTCATCTTGGATTCCTTAAGATTTTAAACTTGTTGTACGGCATACAAACCTGGGGTGCGCTGCAGGAATATCTGCAGGAAAACATTGTGCGGCGCGAGCTGGTGCAGCACGCAGCGCAGGAACTGGTGCGCCACGAACACCGCGCTGCCCGGCAGCCGCGTGTTGGTCTCCGTCTGCCACGTGTAGTTGCCCAGCTGCACTACCCTGTGAGCGAAAACATAAATATGATATCGCTTCAAGCTCATATATTGTATAGTGCCACAATAGGGTTCCCTGTCGTGGATATCTAAACCGTAAACAGTAATTTAAATACTACAATAAATTTCTACTTCGCCGAACCCGGGTCTCGAAGTAAGTAGTCCGGTTTGGTAAGTATCGCGACATAACGTTCGTCAGGCAAAAGAATAGAATAATTTTTTGATCGATTATTTTTATTCCTTTGTTCCTGCATAAGAAGTCTTTCCTTACGTGAAACTATGTCCTGGTCAACAAAGTACAAGTTTATGAAACGAAGAAGATACAAAAATTACTTTCGTATCTTTTTCAGTCCTTTTGTTAAGAGGCCGAATACGATTTTGCCGATTACACTGATTTACCTGATTCTACACACGAGATTTTGCAGTTAAAATACAGTATTTCCATAAGTTTTATTGCACAATATAACTGATCATTTCAATAATAATGTATGTAATACATTACCCACTTTTTAGCGTAAAGTATTATAATGCGAGTTTTAGGTTACTTTAAAAGATTTTCAATGCCAAATTTTTATTAATAATTTTATTCAGGAAACAGTTAAGCCGAAATCAAATGCAATTAATGGCCAATTTTCTCTCAAAATTGACTAATATTAATAATTTTTTGAGCGTGATAAAAAGTAACAAATGTATTGTATAGACGATTTTCACAGAAATACATAGAATTATTCAAACCGATTAGGTTTCAAAATAATCCGGAAATATGTAATATTTTATACCTCTTATCACAAAACTGTCACCGTCTTCAAGTTTATTAAGCAAAATAAAGTAATAAAAATAAAACAAAGTAATAAAAAATAGGTTAATGTATTAGATTATTATTGGAATAATCAGTAATATGACTGATAGTGCAATGAAACTTATGGAAAATAAAGTATTTTAACTGCAAAATCTCGTGTGCAAAATAAAGTAAATCAGTGAAATCGGATAAATTTCGTATACAGCCTCTTAAGCTATAGGAATAAATTTACACCGTGTTATTAGTCACATTTTATTACAAAATTCATATTTATAAGATTTCGGGATGATTCCAGATAAACAAAACATTAGTAATATTAGCACTTTGTTAGAATATTATAGATTAA
Organism: Pyrgus malvae; assembly: GCA_911387765.1. Lineage (NCBI taxonomy): Eukaryota > Metazoa > Arthropoda > Insecta > Lepidoptera > Hesperiidae > Pyrgus > Pyrgus malvae. Next base: position 20,636,658 of record OU426966.1, on the reverse strand, counting down.
AAACGAATTTTACTGTACTTGCTAACACTCTGCAAGAGAGCCGGCAGCATACTAGCAGCGGCGGCCGGTTCTCTCCGCACGTAAGTGGCTAACACGATCACGCACAGCCCGAGCTCTTCGTCGCTGTACTGCTCCACCGCACTGCCGCACTCAGAGCCTGTTATTTTGACGATGTTAATTAAAATATTAACTGTGCTAAATGTATCAACATATTATAGAAATATTATAGTTGTAGTAGTTACATATTTAGACATTTTTAAGGAATATTTATGGGGAAAAACTGTTTTTTTTTTACATACAGTTTATGTAATGAGAATTATTTAAAAAATAAAAGGTGTTAAGTTTTCTTTCTATTTTACAAAAAGTAAATATTGAAAAATAAAGTTAAAAAAAATTCTAATTGTGGTTTATAATAATTATATAGTGTTCGTTTTTTGTATAATTCATTCCTGTTAAAAAAAGCTATTTTGTAAAATATTGGTTCTCTTACAAGCGGGATTTCAGTACCGAAAATGTAAATAAATTTATAGAATGCTTAGGGAGTTTGAAATTTCAAGAAGTATATACATGTAGTGATACCAATGATGCTTTTAAGATATTTCACGAATTATTTGTATTATTTTACAATTTATGTTTTCCTGTTATAAAAGTAAAAAATGTTATTAGAAAGCGCCCTAGATGGCTTTCTAAAGGTATAAGAAAGTGTTCTAAGATTAAAAGAAGTCTATTATGGGAATATAGGAAAACTCGCGACCAACTAGCAAAAAATAAGTTTACTGCGTATTCAAAAAAATTAAAGGCTATTATCAAGTTAACTCAAAAATCTCAAAATGACTATTTTATTAAAAACGCACAAAATAAAACAAAGGCCACATGGAAAATTATCAATAATAATACTACCAACATTCCTAAGAAAACTATTAATAAAATAAAAATAGGCAACTACATCGAAACAGATCCAGAAAACATCGCAAAGGAGTTTAATAATTTCTTTTTAAAACAAGTTGAAGAACTGAGTGACAGTAATATTCGAACAAACAAATATAATATTAACTATAAATATTCTAACTCTTTTTTCCTTCGGCCTACAACAAGCGACGAAATAATTAAAGTAATAAAGGGTCTAAAAAACACAAATAGCACAGGTTACGATGAGATATGCACAAAAATAGTAAAACAGGTATCTAATATAATTGCACCCGTATTGACCTATATTATTAATTTGAGTATTGAGACTGGTATATTTCCTGATAGATTAAAAGTAACTATAATTAAACCAGTTCTTAAAAAGCAAAATGAACAAGATATGGCGTCATATAGACCTATAGCACTTGTACCAATTTTTTCTAAAGTATTTGAGAAAGTTCTCTATAATAACTTATATTCATATATCGAAAAATTTTCAATTCTAGCTGACGAACAAGTAGGTTTTCGCAAAAATAAATCTATTAATTTAGCTATATATAATTTTTTGGAACAGGTCATGTCTACGTTAGATAAGAAAAAACAAATCTCAGCTCTGTATATGGATATGACTAGGGCATTTGACTTTGTAGATCATGCGCTATTAATAGACAAATTAGAGAAGTACGGCGTTAGAGATAATGCTTCACAATGGATAAAATCTTATTTAAGTAACAGAAAACAAATAACTGAAATTAAACGAGTTGACAATGAAACAAAAACGGAGGAAAAGTACTTATCTCAACCCAGGGAAGTAGTATACGGGGTACCTCAAGGAAGTATCCTCGGTCCGTTGCTTTTTTTAATATATATTAATGATTTTCCAAAAGTCATTGAGCAACCAATGGTTCTCTTTGCTGACGATAGTACAGTTATATTTCCAAATGATAATCCAGGTACATATGAAACGAATATAAATAATGCCCTTGAATTATTAGTAGATTGGTTGAATAACAATAATCTTAAAATAAACCTTGAAAAGACAAATATAATGACATTTAAAAATCGTATATCTTATGGGAGATCTGTAAATATTAATTATAGAGGTAAAACCATATGTGAAACAGAAAATATAAAATTTTTAGGCTTGTATATTGATAATAAGCTCACATGGAGACTACACATGGAACATGTATGTAAAAAACTTAACAAATTCTCTTTCGCTCTTTACAAATTGTCAAAAATAGTAAATAAATCAGCGGTATTAAGCGCGTATCATGCGTATGTTGGTGCAACTCTTAGGTATGGTCTTGTATTTTGGGGTAATGCAACGGGTATTGAAACAGTTTTTAAAGCACAAAAAAAATGTATTCGGTCAATGTGTCAACTACGACAGACAGACACATGCAAGCCACACTACCAAAGTTTATATATATTGACGCTCCCTTCGTTATATATCTATGAAATATGTGTAATGGTCAAAAACGACATTTCTAAATACAACAAGTTAAACTCAAAAAGACATAAAAATAAACTATGCGCAATAGCCTCTAAAACAAAACAATATCACAATAGCGTCTTTTGTATGGGACCAAAAATATATAATAATTTACCAGACTTTCTTAAAACCAAAAGTTATAACGAATTTAAAAGGGAACTCAAAACACATCTAATTAAAAAAGCGTACTATTCGGTCACTGAGTTTATTAACGATAAATAAATAAATTAATAAAATATAAGAAACTAAAATAACATAAATAAAATAAAATGATTAATAAATAATTTTGTCCGCGGCATAAAAACCTGGGAGGTTTTTTTTTCGCCAGCTTTTTTTCCTCTCAGTGTACAAAACCCATCCTGGTGGGTGCCCAAAGCTGATGACGGCGAACCCCGTATGGTTCAAATAAAATAAATTATTATAAAAAGCACAAAATTGGGTTTAAGTCTAATTAATTAAAACTGTAAAATTTAAAATTACTTTAATGTTTCTTATGTACCCTTCTGTAATAGTCATTTTAAGAATTTATGTTTACATTATGTTAAGTCATTAAAATAATTATTTTATTTAATATAATAAAATTTGTACACCCTAAGGGGTAAATATGGAGTTCTAAATATTTTGTAAAACCTTTTTCACCCATATTTGTGCAAATAAAATATTTTCATTTCATTTCATTTCATTTCATTTCATTTCATTTCATTTCATTTATCAGATGAGGGATTTTTATTCAAACATGTTGCTATGTTTGTGTTTCGCTTAGAGATATTGATTTCATTCAACGCTTTTATTCAATTTTATCTGAGTACTTATTTAAACTTAGGATAAGAAATGTCTGTCAATTATAGTAAGAGAGGTTTTAGACTAGCGCATTATTCGGCGCGTATACGGCCGTTTCAGAAAATGCGCTTACATGCGCGTTATTTTTTGTTCCGCAAAATGTCGAATCTCGAAGTTTCGCGCATACACGCGCTCTGAAAACAAATTTTGCGAGCGTAAAATACGATGGCCTGAAACCGTTCCTAGTGAACGCGGTAAAACAACGTGCGGTAAAATACTGTTTACCTTGACAGATCTGCAATGAGCGGGATAGTTTTTTTTTAAATTAATAATCGCAAACTCTGTGCATACTGCCAGCGTCAAGTATAAACAAGAGCACAATATGTCTTTTTCGATTTCCCGCCAAAACTCCAGCGGGATAGTTACAGATCGTTTTAGTTTTGAGGTATAGAAGTAGAAACTCACATCGGTGGTACAGCGTGGACTCGGGGCGAGCCGCGCGCGCGTACGCGTGCGCCGCCCGCCGCGCCGCGCGCCCCGCGCCGCCCCACCAGCCGCCCCCCCCGCCCGCACCGCCCGCACCGCCCGCACCGCCCCACTTGCCGCTCTCTGCTCGCGTTACGTTGTGTTGTATCACCCGTTCAACATTATTCATTATTATTATCACTATTTCATTTGAGTCTTGTAGACAGATTAAGAAGCACACCATGATGACTAGTATAACTCAAAGCATAAGAATAAATAATTATTATTATGCCCGAAGTAACATTTACTAGAAAAAAATATAACATGTTTGGAACAAAAACAAGTTGAGATATCACTTAAAAATATTTTTGGTAACAATTTCTATTACTTCAAGATCGTTTTTAATTTAAGCATTACAATCTACAAATATCCGTAATGGATGTTACCAGTTACTATTTTAATTCATTTTATATCCACATAAGTGGGTGAAACCTATAGCAATATAAAGAGAAGGAGAAGTGACAAGGGGCACCGAGCTCGTCCGAGCGATATGATCAAATTGCTCATATTGACGACCACACCCATTTTTTATGACTCGACACGTATTTGGACGCAATTAAAATAGCATATAGGAATACCGTGTTGTTCTGTGAATTCTTGCAAATACCAGTCTAATAAAAAGAAGCTAAATTTGTTAAAAAATAAATAACATATAAAAACATGAAGATTATATTTTATTTTTATTATAAAACCATGTTTGATTTAAAAATGACACTACCGAGCAGAACAAGCACACAATTACAATGTACAATGTACATTAACATCTCTACCTACATCCACCGATGTCCTTTCAATGATTTTCGATTTAAAATTAACTTACGTAAAAGAATGCAAAATATAAACCTTAATTTATAGATATGAACATATTTAATAGAAGACACGCGTTGTTAACATCATGTAGCGTGAAGAAGTGGTAGTAGGTTTGAATTTCTGTTTTCTATGGGAAAATGTTGCAAGTGAAATAATCAACAGAAAATATTGTTGAATATCAATCATAGTGTTATATTGCCAAATTATTTTTTTAAATTGTGACCAATTGTATGAATATTTGTTAAAAATATAATTTGTAAAAAAAATGTTAAATATTGCAGTATTTTTTTTGATATTTTCAACAAAGAACTAATCTATACTGTACTAATAGAAATCTCGAACCTTTTTATTTCTAGTACCTAGCCAATCAAAAACAGTGAAACCACCATTAATTTCTACGCTAGCAAACGATTTGACATTAAATCCATTAAAAATACAACTTTGAAAGTTAAAAGAAAAATAGGAACTTGTGGCAGGAGCAAAGATATTACCTTACCTTGCATAAGGTATTTATTACCTTAACGACATAGTAAACAGCCTATTAAAAGGCAGGGTGGTGGTGGGCACTTCACTCATAAAATAACGCTTCATAGACAGGAAACCTATGAGCTACGTCTCAATTCATTTCACTACTTCACCATTTATTATTTTTACACGTCATGTTCAATATACAAGTAGCGATAGGACTTACCGTCGCCGGCAGAGGGCTTGGAGGCCCTGGGCCCGGCGTGGGGCGGCGGCTGCGTGGCGGTGGGCGGCGCGGAGGCGGGCGGCGACCCCAGCTGCGCCGCCTGCCGCGCCAGCCGCCGCGGGGACGTGCCGCGGGACCTAACGACGTGTGTTTATGCTTATTAACTCACCAATGTGCACGACCTTGTTTCACCAATGTGACGAGTTCCAACAGGTAACTATAGTACCCTGCTAGTCACTATAGTAACTGGAGACTGATTAATAGAACAGTAACAGCAGTGGGGTGTATATAACCCCCACAAACATCATTGACTTACATTCGTTTAGTTAAAAGAACACCAACATTACTTTCAGTTATATCTTTGAAGAACATCTCGTAGTTAACTTTAGAAAAATCAAATTTCGTCATTACAGGAAATTTTAAAAATACATACAGTAATGAAAGACTGGAATAAAATTTTATAAATTCAAAATTTCTTACTATGGCTATTTCTTCTAATAAGTTTATTTTTATTTTCCTCATATACCATCTACATGAAGCGTGCTAGTTTTCTCTAAACTAACAGTAGTAGAGAAGTCCTAAGTACTATACTAGTATCACTATAGGACAAAATTAAGTCTCATTAAAACATGCATATTTAGATAATTTACCTCGATTCCTCAGACGCAAGGCGATGTTCCAGATTGTGCGGGCGAGTAGCCGTGGCCGCTTCCACCTCAGAACGACTCGACTCCGTTCGCTCGGGAGATTCATCTACAATGTATTTAATTTTTTACGTTTTTGGCTGAAAGTTACAACTTTCAGTCATTTCTAGATAAACGTAGATACTTAAACGTGAAACCAATAAGACCGATCTTATATTTCATAAAACAAAGATTGCGATTCTGGTGCAATATGAATTCCAAATCAAATTATAACTTTTATAATCAACGCCATGGATTTAATAGGTTGAACTGAGAAAGAGGTGGCAGGAAACTCTAAATAAGGTTATCAGTTTCACCTGTATGTGTGTGATATTGTAGGAAATATGTAATTATTTAAGCAGATTATATTTATTTCTTTAAAATTAAAATAAAACCATTAGTCAAAATGAGTTTGAATGATGAATTTAAGTTTCTGTTCTCGGTCTGGGTGATGTTTCTGACTTTATGTGTGTCCATGATACCATGCTTTGGCATGCATGGCTTTCAGTATGAAACGTTATTCATATATTAATAATTAACATATTATTTTACTGTTAATGTTAAGAGATTACATTAACAGTAAAATAATATGTTTACTTTACTTTATTGGTGAAATTGCAATTTTTATAGATAAAAACCATTTACCAGGTATATTTAAGGCTTCTCGTACCCTGTCTACGAGCGCATTGAAGACTGGATATTGTTCCTTGTTCGGCTTGGGTCCGATCGGCAGTAACCTTAAATAAATATTTGAGATTATTTTAGAGGTTTAAAAAGATAATCGATATAGATAGCTGCATTAAATGATAAATAAATAAATAATAAATATCTTTGGACAATTCACACAACACCATCTGATTCCAAAATTCCAAACTAAGCAGAGCTTGTACTATGGTAATCAGAAAGCTGATAAACATACTTATATATTTCAAAATACATACTTAAATATAATAAATTAACACCCAGACCCAGAAAAAATAGTCATGTTCATCACACAAATATTTGTCCTGGGTGGGAATCGAACCCACGACCTCACGCTTCGCAGTCGGCTCATCACCCACTACGCCACGGAGGCTGTCAATTGCTTGACGTTTTTATATTTTTTTCATATTTATTTTTCAAATTAATAATATAATGTTGGCGAGCGGTAGCCATACATCTGTGTTATTCATTAGTATGTGCCATTTCCGATACTATGCGGTTAACATTGGCTCACCTTTCTGTTTTTCGTGGTGTTACAATCAATGTGAGCTTAAAAACAGTTGATCCCTGTGCTAAATAGGATCGATATATACTATAAAAAAAAATCAGACCTACCTCTCAGGGACTGGCGGCGGGATGTGGAAGGTGTGCAGAGGCTGTGTATGTAACATGTGTTGCAAATGTTGCGTGTGTGGCAGCGGCGCGTTCCAGCCCAGCTCCATCTTGGACAGCGGGGACTCTGGGGACGCGTAGGCCAGACCTGCCAGAACATTCAAATTAAAGTTAGTTGAAAAAGTAACAAAAAAGTGACTATAGTTCAGCTATCGCAAAAGTTGGTGTATGGGTACATTTTCTAGGTGTCACTGCACAAGCTTTCAATCAGTTATCAGTTAGGTTACTAAAGTACCAGCAGGTAGCACTATAGTTACCTGTCATTAATAAAATAACTGTCTCTCGCCTGCAAAATTTCATCCGACAAGTTCTTATGAAATAGCCATTAATTTTGCTTTTACATCTGACTGGCTCTACAGACTAATTACTGGTTTTGACTTGATACTTGCACGCTGGATCGCATAAACTGTGCCTATTACTAATACATTCAAATCCATACAAGCCAAGCCACACTATCTACTTAAAGCATCGGCGATTGGCGTGTGCAGCGGTGCATCCTGTTTTAGCAGCTTGAACGCGGCATTTGATTCGCGCGTATAAGCGTCTTTAAGGATGCCGCATCGTGATTTCGTGACTACCTAATGTGTGAGTGATTTCGTTCTAAATCGCCAATCGCTGATGCTTAATTTCATTTTTAATAGTGCATTGTAATGTGTAATTAATTAGTAATTTTGTTAACGATTGTTTTGGTTAAATTTGCACATTTAGAAGATAATGAACTAGCATTATTTTTTTAAGATCTTTATATCAATACAGTGTTCTCACAAATAAATGATTTGTATTTGTTGTAAAAGCAGCTAGTGTGGTTTGGCCATTACTGAAATAAAATAGCATAAAACGGCTTATCACTATCGTATCTACTCACCAGGAGATCTAAGATGCGCGGGAGGCCCGTGTGGCTGGAGCCCATCGCCATTGGAGGACGGCGCCGTGTCCGGCGATGTGCTACTCCCAGCTGATGAACATATAAATATTTACCTACTTTATTTGTTTCAATTTGCAACTTTATCAATCTTCTCTGCAAGTCGAGGACATTGCAAACTGAAACTGTTATACGCCATGTAAATATAGATGGTGTAACAAGGGAAGTATCATAATTACTATTTCAACCATAAATTAATTGCCATAAATTAAGAACATTACAACTCCATACAATTTAGAGAGTCTAGCAAGGAAAGTATTACGACTAATTCTGTCGTATGGTACGGGCCTTTGCGTTACGATAGAAATATGCAGTTATCAAATTAAAAGTGACATTCAGCCTCAGTAACAGTACGGCAACTGAATAAAACCTCAAATAAAACTGGAGCTTGTAGATGTCCACTTATTACAACGACTACTAAACAATACTAAACTATTATGTTTATGTAATAAAACAGTCCGCCATTCCGCACTTGGCCAGCGTAGTGGACTATGGCAAAATCCCTCTCACTTGTGAGGAGACCTGTGTCCAGGTGTGGGACATAAATCATTGAAAAGACCACCATTTCTTTGCCCCCTGATAAAAATATAAAATTCAAGATTTCATAATTAATTCAATACTAAACCAAATAATACGAACCCACAATCCGCTTCTGCTTGCCCAGTATCTTAGCACGCGGCGACGTCTGTTGATGTAACTGGTCCGGCCAGATTTCCACCGACTGACCGCTCATTGGCGTCGATTTACTGTACAAAAATAAATTGATTGTCTGTAAAGTCGGTTTACGGACGATAGTTTAAAGTGACAACGTCATAACAAAACAATGTAAACCACATTAACTTTTCACTTCACTTTATAAACAGTCAACGAACGGCGCAAGCCGAACGCTCAAGGCACAACGTAACGTACAATGAGTCATCCTTTTACGTGCGTGCAGCCGGTGTTCACCGATTTACTAGAAGTTGTCACGTCAAAAAATACAAAATAATATGGTAAAGGCCTTCCATTTTCCGATCCGTAAATGTTGTAAGATCCAATTGTAGAAACGGGCATACCCCATTTTTACATAGGCTACTCCAGAAATGAGCATGAAAATTTACTTACACAATATGGAATGGAAAACAATTCTATAACTTACAAAATATTTTCAACGATAACGTCCAAGCCACTCTAGCTACTTTTAGAGCAGTTTCGAAATAGCGTATCATGTTTTTGACGCGTATACGGTCGCTTCAAAAATTACACGTGCATAATTTTTTGTACCGGAAAATGTTAAATCTCGCTGTTTCGCGTAAAATAAGCTGGTCAGAAACCGCTCTTAGCATCGGCGATCAGCGATTTTGCGTGAGCATCGATGTTGCATCGCGTTTTGGCAACATGGATGCGGCATCAGAATCGTGCGTTTTAGCGTTTTCAAGTGTGCACAGTGCAGCGTTCGGTCACTACGTTTAGTTTCTGAAAAACTATTAAATCGCTCTCGCGGATACAGTTAGTGTGGATTGGCCCTAACATGTCAAAAAGGAAATTTCTAAAATGTTAGTGATAAAAAATTAATGTTGAACTTACAGGTTAGAGGAATCACTGCCAATGGACACGGAAGAACTAGTTGATAACTGATGGGCTGATCTTGATGCTACAGCAGCCTGAAATTAAATAAATAAAAAAACGTTACACTCATAGACCCACAGTAACAGTGTCGTGGGTACCATGGCCACATACAAAGACAAGTTCACAAACACCCAGACCGAGAACAGAAATTTAAATTCATCATTCAAATTTCTGTTTCGCCGGGAATCGAACCCGTGATCCCTCAATTGGCCGGTATTGTTTCGGTATGATAAACATTGCGCCACGCGGGTAGACAATTTTTTTATATATATTATTGTTATTTTTAATGACGATTAAGGGGCCGTATACGAAATTTTGTCGATTTCGCTTATTTACCTGATTTAACACATCAGATTTTGCAGTTTATTAGAAACATTTGTAGAGTTTAATACAACATAAGAAACATGTTATACAATACAATATTTTATAAAATAACGTCTACTCTTATTGATTTCACGACGTTTAAAAAAGTTTCTTACAATTTTGCTTAGCGGTGGATAAGACAATATAGTTTGCGGGTCAATCTTAGGAACATCTTCATAGTGAGAGGGCTCGTCGAATGATCCCTGTAATAATACATTCCACGTAAGTTGCAATATACACAATGACAAACCGAGATTAATTAAACAGTAATAGAATAGCAATCACAACTCACAAGCAACCACGCAAGCGAAGCCACTGACGAAAGGCTAGTATTATAAAAACACACGCAATGACTTACCGGAGCAGTACTACCGTGGACCGTAGTGTCAGACTTGTCGCTGGTCTCCGGGATGGCGATGAGCTCGCTCTCCGAGGACTCCTGCTCCACGCTCCATTGCTGGTACCTTCCAAAAAAACTGAGAGGTTTATACGTATTACAATACATTATAGACACTGTTAACGCCATCTCTAGGCACGGTAACAAACAACATATTTACAGCACAAAATCAGAAGAGCTAATATCCAACTCACTAAGTATGTATAAGGTTTGAAGAAGATAGTGGTTCTACAAGTGGTAAAGCGCACATGGCCCGGCAGTTAGCGTAGAAAGCACTCAATCTATGCAACTAAGCCACAGCTATAAACAAGCGCGGTCGGGTGTGTGATGGGTGAATGTTAGTGGCAAAAAACCTTGTCGGAGGCCTTATGGGCAGTTAGAAAACATCCAACAGCGGGTTGGCCACTAACCCGCATCTCCACCAACCCGCATTGGAGCAGCGTGGTGGAGTAAGCTCCATGCCTCCCTAATAATGGGGAGAGACCAGTGCCCAGCAGTGGGACGTAAAAAGGGTCGCAGCCAGTGGTTGTACATGCTTCGAGATAAGCTTTCGTAAAGTTATTAACATTTGTCGATTTTCTTAGCGAATTTTACTGGAATAATTGTATGAAATCTAAGGAAATACAATGTATGTATGTTTTTCTTCCAGAGTAATTTAGTAATTATGTAATTAGGGCTTAATCATCTCCCTAACTCAAAATAAATTTAATGTGTGTTTGTTATATAAGCAAAGGAATAAAACAGTATGTACTACTGTGTGTAAGTATACTGTGGGAGACTGGTGCCTAAACTAAGCTTTGAGGCTTGTATTTCAGGACACCAGGTCTCCACCCCTCGTCGGCTGCATCATTTATTAAAGTACTGTCATTTAGCTCATATTACAATTAATTTTAAGTGCATATAAAGTTTAGAAAGCTATTTTTAATAGTTTAAATTTTATCTATTCTAACGTTAAACTATAGAAAGTATAATATATATTTCGTATGTTTACATATAACATGGAGATAATACTGGTGGGTTGTGTATGTGTATATGTGCGTGTGTGTGTATGCGTCTCTCTCTGTGTGTGTATGTGGGTGTGGGTGTATGTATAGTAGGATAGGCACTCGTATGTTTTTATTATTATATTACTTGGGAGGCTCAGGGGGGTCGGGCCAGTGTCCGGGGGACTTGTGTGCCACTGTTGGTTCTTCTGTCTTCAACGGTGTATCGCGACTATCTGAGAAAATAACAGAAATAACACACTTAAAAAATTTAAACGTACAAACAATCGAGCATGCTAGCCATGTGGTCTTAAGGGGTATTTAGACCCATGAAGATTTACTAAAGAGCCACAGAAATTTATTTCTGATAAGATTTATCTTGTTCACACGATGCTACTTCTCAATAGAATAATATTTTAATACATTACTCGCTTTCACGATTAGCTGTCACGTGTGCAAATTATATGATTGATCCATAGCTATTCTATACTATTGTAGCGACCTTCCGCTACTCATCAAGAGATGGCGCCACGGGTATTCCTGAATCACGCTATCGAAGTTTTCGGAATATTCTACCATTTAAACAAGCTCCGAATCGAGTCAGTCTGAGCGCGGCCGCTCCCCGGGCATGACTACCTCGCCCGGCGGGAGATCTCCCTTTGCCAAACTGGTGACCCTGGACAAGAATACGTCCCTTCTGACCTTCATCAGTCGCACCTTCACTCCCTGGATAGACTGCAGCATCACTTCACCAGCTCGTCAGGGTCTTCGCAGCTCATCGTGATAACGCTTCCTGATCCTGATCCAGCTACCTCCTGCGAAGTCGTGGACGGCTCGAATACCCACACTACTCGCCTCCACATTCCAACCTACCCTTACATCTCGACTCACCGAACACAGAGGGCATCTCCACTCTTCGCTACACCCTCACATCCCGACTCACCGTGGATAGAGGGCGACACAAGGTCTGCACCCTCACATCTCGACTCACCGCAGATAGAGGGCATTTAAGGCGCTTGTAAGCGAAGATTACTTAAGCATGGATAGAAGTTATCTACCTCCGGTCTGAGCAGGCGGTGATGTAGCGACCTTTTGCTACTCATCAAGAGATGGCGCCACGGGTATTCCTGAATCACGCTATCGAAGTTTTCGGAGTATCCTACCATATATACAAGCTCCGAATTGAGTCAGTCTGAGCGCGGCCGCTCCCCGGGCATGACCACCTCGCCCGGCGGGAGATCTCCCTTTGCCAAACTATTTTTGATCGTTTTAGGTCCAATTAGGTCCCTTTTGGGCTTAATCCGTTGAACTGAAAGAAACTTTCTTTCATTTCACTGCCTTACCCCTGGGTCCCTGGCCAGGCCTGGTGGGATGGTGCAGCAGTATCAGCGGCGGAATGCGGCGGCACTGGTGGTGCTGCGCCTCCACACTGTTCAACACTATTCTGACCAGCGCGGCCACTGCCGTGCACACTGGGCCCGTGCTGTAGTGGTACTGAAACAGAATAATTGAGTTGAGAATCGAGAAGAAATTTTGATTTATTGAAATGTAACCTACTGCGTTTTACATTTGAAAATATATACTCCGGCTCGAAGGACCATAAAATGTGGGGTATGACAGCCTTTGTTTACGTGTCGGTGCACGTAATAACCAAGCTACAATGCGATTAATTTTAATGAATGAGCTGTGTCGATTTAATAAATCATCGATAATACTTGTTTTTGGATCATACTGTTGAACACTTACGACTTGTTTTCGTACCTCTTGATTAGTTGTAAATTTACGCTGCTCTTGCTTAGGTTCGTAGTCAGGAGACCATAACCATGCTGGCCCTCGCCACCACAAATCATTTTCTTTCAATTGGGACATAGATAAACCTCTGCTTGCTGAATCAGCTGGATTCTCCTTTGTTGACACGTAACGCCAAACGTCTGGTGTTAGTATGGTAGAGATTTTCTTTACTCTATTAGCTACAAAGGGCTTCCACCTGTCCGAGTAGCCCTGTATCCAGCTAAGGGTAACCGTTGAGTCACTCCAAGCGTAGATGTTATGATTAATGCTGTTTCCTAGACTTGCTATTATTTTGGACATAAGTCTAGACAATAATTCTGCCGCGCATAGTTCTAGTCTCGGCAATGATACAGATTTTTTATTCGGTACTAATCTTGATTTTCCTGCGACTAGCACCACTGTGGCGCTATTTGTTTTAACGACACGTGCGTACACAACACATGCGTATGCTTTGAGAGATGCATCACAGAATCCGTGCAGCTGGATTATGTCGTCTCGTTTGCTATTCAACCATCGTGGTATAGAGATCTGATATATCAAGTTCATATCTTGTGTTAATTTCACCCATTCGTTTTTTTATCTCAGATGAAACCTCGTCGCTCCATTGAACTTTTGAATCCTGCCATACTTTTTGAAATAGTAACTTTAACGTAGTGGTCAGTGGAGCTAGCCAACCCAGAGGGTCGAATAGCTTGGATATTTCCGAAAGTAATACTCGCTTTGTTAATTTTGTATGATTTGCCGTTACTATATATTGGAAATGGAATTCATCCTTGACAGGATCCCATCGTAAGCCCAATGTCTTTGCTGTGTTTTCCGTTTTAAAAATGAAAGATGTATGATTGTTGTGCTGGGACGTATTTATATTTTCTAAGATGCTTTTATCGTTTGATGACCACTTCCTCAATGAAAATCCACCACAGCTGAGACATGAAATTAATTCTGATATGTTGCTTTTCCCTTCCTCAATGCAATGAGCACCAGAAACATAATCATCCATATAGAAATCTTCTTCTAATGATTTAGCTGCATTAGGGAAACGTTGCTGCTCATCCGACGCTAACTGTCGAAGGGACATCATAGCTAAAAACGGAGCTGATTTTGTGCCATAAGTAACTGTTGTTAGTTGATAGGATTGAATTGATTTATTCGTATTTTCCCGCCAAACGATTTGCTGGAGACGTTGATCTTCTTCTGCGATATAGATTTGTCGGTACATTTTTTCGATGTCTGCCGTGTACGCGTATTGATATATTCTCCATTTCAACAAGAGTTCTTGCAGGTCTTTTTGCAAGTTTGGACCTTTGTGCATAAGATCGTTAAGACTATAACCAGATGAGGTTTTTGCAGATGCGTTAAACACGACACGAAGCTTAGTAGTCGACGAATCTGCTCGTTGAACCGAGTGATGAGGTAAGAAGCATTCTACTAGATTAGAGAAAATAGACGAATTCGCTAGTTTCATATGCCCCAACTGCTCGTACTCGCTCATGAATTCTTTGTACTGCTGTGCTATACCTTCATGCTTCCTGAATTTCTTTTCTAAATTGCTAAATTGTGCTATCGCTATGTTTTTGGACAATCCTAACTTTTCGTTCCAGTGCTCTTTCATCGGTAATCTAACCTCATAACGACCGTTTTCCAAACGCTTAGTCGTCGAATTGTAATAGTCTATACATTGTTGATCTTCAGTTGACATCTCGTCCTGCTCCTGAATATCTTCAATCGTCCAGAATTGTTGGATATCTAATATATTATTTTGGATGACGTTACAGTGAAAAGTTTGTACACCACCGCACAGGATCCATCCAAGCTGAGTCTGCTGAGCTAAAGGTGAGCTTGCGTTCAAGCCTCTTATCGTACCATCTAACATGATAAGGGCGTAAACCTCTGCACCGAGCAATAAGTCTACTGGACGACTAGCATAGAATTCGGGATCGGCTAAGTTAATGTGCTCTAAATATGACCAAGAAGGCTTTGCAAATGATTTATTCGGTAGATTTTTTATAAGGTTATTCATAATTAAAACATCAGTATTGAATTCATAGCTGGAATACATAGATTGACATGTAATATTAATCTTGCCCTTGCAATCGCTATCCTTTTCTCCGATACCAGACACTACTCCACTAAACTGTTCGCGTTTCAAACCTAATTGTTGGGCTGCTCTTTCCGTAATTAACGATATTTGCGAGCCTTGGTCGATAAGGGCTCGTAAAACAAGCTGTGTGCTGTCTGCGGATTTTACTCGCACCAGTGCTGTAGCTAATAAGATTTCGTTAAAATCATGCTGTGATGCCAACACATTAGCGCTATTTTGTTGTTTGCTATTAGTTGATTTGTTACAAATTTGCCTTTTGGCACCGGATGTAGGTAATTGCAGCGTAAAACATTCGTGTAATACGGTGTGGTGATTTCCAGAACACTTGCGACATCTTTTTGCAGAATGACATTTATTTCCATTGTGATTAAAAATGCAATTAACACAATATTGTAGGTTGTTTACCGTTTTCAATTTTACATCGTTTGGCATTGCGAAAAATTTTTCACAATCAAGCAAATTGTGTTCCTCGAAACAAAGTGCGCATTTCTTAGCTGACACGTGCAAAGATTTCGCAATTGGTGTATACGATTTAAAATTGTTGTTATTCGATTTATTGGAAGACTGATATTTTCTATTATTATAACATGAAGTTGACGGGTTGGGTTGATGTGATGATGTTGGCTGATTTTTAGGAATAACATCTTGTCGCCGACGAGCTGTTTCAAGGCTGGTGAACTTGTTTTCTAAGAAATCGAAGAACTCCTGCAGTACGGGTAGTTCTCGTGAATTTTTTAAAGACTCTATGTACTCGGAATAAGACTCACTATCCAACTTTTGCGATAAAATATGTACTAGCAGAGGGTCCCACGTGCTAATGTCTA
This sequence comes from Pyrgus malvae, assembly GCA_911387765.1. NCBI lineage: Eukaryota > Metazoa > Arthropoda > Insecta > Lepidoptera > Hesperiidae > Pyrgus > Pyrgus malvae. The sequence goes on along the minus strand of OU426966.1, from coordinate 20,620,405 downwards.
TGCCTAAATTTTTAATAGCGTGAAGACTCTCCAAAGACACGTCATGCAGTTTTTTAATAGATAAAAATGATTGCTGTTGAATGTTAGGTAAATTAAGAAATACGTTAACGTGCGATGTAAAAATAAGCTTTTTGTTATTAAATCGATGATTAAGTATCTCCCAACAAACTATGTAGTTATCCGAGCTTATCGGTAGATGCTGAATCAATCTTTCGGCTTCACCTTTTACTTTGCTTTTCAGGAACTGCATCTTTTGAGCGTTCGACAGCGCTGTGTTCTTATGTATTGCTTCAGTAAATAAATCTTTGAAGGAGACCCATTGCTGACAATTACCCGAAAACACGGGGATGTCCATAACTGGCGTTGCCTTTGCATGGTGCGATGTAGACCACATTTTAGAATTGATCGATTTTTTCATCATTATAAAAGTACGTTCATGCTTCGTAAAATGGGCTTCGTATGCCTCGTCTTCTTCTGACTCACCTATGATTTCCCAGTGAAGGTTATCGATAGCATTCCAACGATTTTGTAAAATTTGAAGAGCGTCTTCAAACTCCCATTTATCTACCAATAATTCTAAATCAATATTATCGACTGCTCTCATAAACGCCTTGAAATTGATAGACTGCTTGTGAAGCATATCGTCAAGCTTGCTGGATGATCCTCTCGACACGCGAGTCAAGGTCATTGCTGCTGGCTCCTGGGTCGTCTGACGCTTTGAGTCACCCGCTTGTTCTTCCTCATAAGCTGATAACTGACTTCGTTGACTCAACTCGTCTAGTCGCTGATTTATAAGTTTCTTGGTCGTTAAGTAAAGCTGTTTTGTACTCTCAAATTCGGAATTAACGAAATAAGCATGATTTGTCATTTCAAAAGGAATTATTTTTTCATGATTATTTTGGAAATCTTGCCAATACTTTTCTAACATTTCATTTTTACGCCTACAATAATCAAAAGTTTTACGCTCTACGCTATCCTTTTTGAAATTAATGAGGAGTTTTTTAATGCCGTCCGCGATCTCGGATTGACAAAAATACAGGCTCTCCATTTTGCTTCAAAAAAAATAAAAAAGGAAAGATCTCACTTGGTTGCTGCTGGAACGCCGAGAAGTTTCTCCTCGTCCGCGATGAGCTGAGCTGGAAGCTCGCTGATGCTGCTGCTGAATGTGCACCCCTAAAGGTACTGCTGGAACCGCTGCTGGTAGTACTGAGTGTTTGGACTCAATACTTATTGCTGAGTAGGGTGTACTAAGTGTTTGGACTCAGTACTTGCTGCTTAACACGTTTATCACACTGAAACTTATCGACAGTTCACACCGAACACTGCCTGATAGGTCACTGCTAGATAGTATACTGTTCTGTAGATCGCTGTTCAGAAACGTTCTTCACTTATCTTATCGATAATACCGGTAACACGTGTATCACGACCGCGAAGTCCTTTAAGATCGAAGGACCATAAAATGTGGGGGATCGCGACTTACGCTGTTTGCTGATGCTAAATTAAAGACTTCGATAGCTCTTTTAAAGTTTATTGGTTTACACTGTTACTAAGCTAAATAAGGTGAAAATGCTAATGGCTGATAAATGCTATATGAATGCAACCGGTTTGCTGTCCGAATATGCACTAACGTGGCCGCGCTCAGAATGCGGCCGTATTAGGTTGCTAGATCAGCAAATTGTGTTCGATTGTAAATTATTGCATCGAACATATACTATGACGTCATACTCTGTAGTCAAGAGTAATTCTTATATGTAAATAAAAATGATTAAACAATGCACAAAGGTACTTCGCTCTTCCAAGATGGCCTTTTTGGGGCACCGCCCATGAAGGACACCAGTATATTCCAATAGAAATCCGGGAGTTCTTCCCACTAAGGCAGCGTACCAAGGGTCAACCAAGTTTCCCGGTAACTCTTGAAGTTTATTTCCGAACCGAAGAAACCGAACAAAAAGGCAGGCGGGCCGCGTGGTGTTAAGCGATCACCGTCGCTTATGGACACGGGCAACCCCAGGGGATCCGCCCGAGCATTGCCGGCTTTGGAGGAGAGCTTTTTTTACAGTTCTTGAAGAACCCCATGTATCCACTGGGAATGCCTCAGCAGGAAGGTTGTCCCATAACCTACACGTCCGTGGTAAAAAGGAGCTTGCAAAGCGGACCGTGGAGGACCGTCACGAGTCCAGATGGTGCCGGTGGAACTTTAACCTTCGTCTGGTGGTATATTCATGGAATGGTGATGTAGGCATCAATTTGAAGAGTTCCTCGGAGCACTCAGAAAATGATAACAAAAAAGCTAACTTTATACAGCACAACAAGGAGAGCCATGAGCCAGTGGCGGCGCACGTGCGGCTCCAGCGCCAGCAGCGTGCAGCTGGCGGCCGCGCCCGGCAGCAGTACTGAAACACTTACCTTATACAGCACAACAAGGAGCGCCATGAGCCAGTGGCGGCGCACGTGCGGCTCCAGCGCCAGCAGCGTGCAGCTGGCGGCCGCGCCCGGCAGCAGTACTGCAACACTTACCTTATACAGCACAACAAGGAGCGCCATGAGCCAGTGGCGGCGCACGTGCGGCTCCAGCGCCAGCAGCGTGCAGCTGGCGGCCGCGCCCGGCAGCAGTACTGCAACACTTACCTTATACAGCACAACAAGGAGCGCCATGAGCCAGTGGCGGCGCACGTGCGGCTCCAGCGCCAGCAGCGTGCAGCTGGCGGCCGCGCCCGGCAGCAGTACTGAAACACTTACCTTATACAGCACAACAAGGAGCGCCATGAGCCAGTGGCGGCGCACGTGCGGCTCCAGCGCCAGCAGCGTGCAGCTGGCGGCCGCGCCCGGCAGCAGTACTGAAACACTTACCTTATACAGCACAACAAGGAGCGCCATGAGCCAGTGGCGGCGCACGTGCGGCTCCAGCGCCAGCAGCGTGCAGCTGGCGGCCGCGCCCGGCAGCAGTACTGAAACACTTACCTTATACAGCACAACAAGGAGCGCCATGAGCCAGTGGCGGCGCACGTGCGGCTCCAGCGCCAGCAGCGTGCAGCTGGCGGCCGCGCCCGGCAGCAGTACTGAAACACTTACCTTATACAGCACAACAAGGAGCGCCATGAGCCAGTGGCGGCGCACGTGCGGCTCCAGCGCCAGCAGCGTGCAGCTGGCGGCCGCGCCCGGCAGCAGTACTGAAACACTTACCTTATACAGCACAACAAGGAGCGCCATGAGCCAGTGGCGGCGCACGTGCGGCTCCAGCGCCAGCAGCGTGCAGCTGGCGGCCGCGCCCGGCAGCAGTACTGAAACACTTACCTTATACAGCACAACAAGGAGCGCCATGAGCCAGTGGCGGCGCACGTGCGGCTCCAGCGCCAGCAGCGTGCAGCTGGCGGCCGCGCCCGGCAGCAGTACTGAAACACTTACCTTATACAGCACAACAAGGAGCGCCATGAGCCAGTGGCGGCGCACGTGCGGCTCCAGCGCCAGCAGCGTGCAGCTGGCGGCCGCGCCCGGCAGCAGTACTGAAACACTTACCTTATACAGCACAACAAGGAGCGCCATGAGCCAGTGGCGGCGCACGTGCGGCTCCAGCGCCAGCAGCGTGCAGCTGGCGGCCGCGCCCGGCAGCAGTACTGAAACACTTACCTTATACAGCACAACAAGGAGCGCCATGAGCCAGTGGCGGCGCACGTGCGGCTCCAGCGCCAGCAGCGTGCAGCTGGCGGCCGCGCCCGGCAGCAGTACTGAAACACTTACCTTATACAGCACAACAAGGAGCGCCATGAGCCAGTGGCGGCGCACGTGCGGCTCCAGCGCCAGCAGCGTGCAGCTGGCGGCCGCGCCCGGCAGCAGTACTGAAACACTTACCTTATACAGCACAACAAGGAGCGCCATGAGCCAGTGGCGGCGCACGTGCGGCTCCAGCGCCAGCAGCGTGCAGCTGGCGGCCGCGCCCGGCAGCAGTACTGAAACACTTACCTTATACAGCACAACAAGGAGCGCCATGAGCCAGTGGCGGCGCACGTGCGGCTCCAGCGCCAGCAGCGTGCAGCTGGCGGCCGCGCCCGGCAGCAGTACTGAAACACTTACCTTATACAGCACAACAAGGAGCGCCATGAGCCAGTGGCGGCGCACGTGCGGCTCCAGCGCCAGCAGCGTGCAGCTGGCGGCCGCGCCCGGCAGCAGTACTGAAACACTTACCTTATACAGCACAACAAGGAGCGCCATGAGCCAGTGGCGGCGCACGTGCGGCTCCAGCGCCAGCAGCGTGCAGCTGGCGGCCGCGCCCGGCAGCAGTACTGAAACACTTACCTTATACAGCACAACAAGGAGCGCCATGAGCCAGTGGCGGCGCACGTGCGGCTCCAGCGCCAGCAGCGTGCAGCTGGCGGCCGCGCCCGGCAGCAGTACTGAAACACTTACCTTATACAGCACAACAAGGAGAGCCATGAGCCAGTGGCGGCGCACGTGCGGCTCCAGCGCCAGCAGCGTGCACCTGGCGGCCGCGCCCGGCAGCAGTACTGAAACACTTACCTTATACAGCACAACAAGGAGCGCCATGAGCCAGTGGCGGCGCACGTGCGGCTCCAGCGCCAGCAGCGTGCAGCTGGCGGCCGCGCCCGGCAGCAGTACTGAAACACTTACCTTATACAGCACAACAAGGAGCGCCATGAGCCAGTGGCGGCGCACGTGCGGCTCCAGCGCCAGCAGCGTGCAGCTGGCGGCCGCGCCCGGCAGCAGTACTGAAACACTTACCTTATACAGCACAACAAGGAGCGCCATGAGCCAGTGGCGGCGCACGTGCGGCTCCAGCGCCAGCAGCGTGCAGCTGGCGGCCGCGCCCGGCAGCAGTACTAAAACACTTACCTTATACAGCACAACAAGGAGCGCCATGAGCCAGTGGCGGCGCACGTGCGGCTCCAGCGCCAGCAGCGTGCAGCTGGCGGCCGCGCCCGGCAGCAGTACTGAAACACTTACCTTATACAGCACAACAAGGAGCGCCATGAGCCAGTGGCGGCGCACGTGCGGCTCCAGCGCCAGCAGCGTGCAGCTGGCGGCCGCGCCCGGCAGCAGTACTGCAACACTTACCTTATACAGCACAACAAGGAGCGCCATGAGCCAGTGGCGGCGCACGTGCGGCTCCAGCGCCAGCAGCGTGCAGCTGGCGGCCGCGCCCGCCAGCAGTACTGCAACACTTACCTTATACAGCACAACAAGGAGCGCCATGAGCCAGTGGCGGCGCACGTGCGGCTCCAGCGCCAGCAGCGTGCAGCTGGCGGCCGCGCCCGGCAGCAGTACTGAAACACTTACCTTATACAGCACAACAAGGAGCGCCATGAGCCAGTGGCGGCGCACGTGCGGCTCCAGCGCCAGCAGCGTGCAGCTGGCGGCCGCGCCCGCCAGCAGTACTGCAACACTTACCTTATACAGCACAAGGAGCGCCATGAGCCAGTGGCGGCGCACGTGCGGCTCCAGCGCCAGCAGCGTGCAGCTGGCGGCCGCGCCCGGCAGCAGTACTGAAACACTTACCTTATACAGCACAACAAGGAGCGCCATGAGCCAGTGGCGGCGCACGTGCGGCTCCAGCGCCAGCAGCGTGCAGCTGGCGGCCGCGCCCGGCAGCAGTACTGAAACACTTACCTTATACAGCACAACAAGGAGCGCCATGAGCCAGTGGCGGCGCACGTGCGGCTCCAGCGCCAGCAGCGTGCAGCTGGCGGCCGCGCCCGGCAGCAGTACTGAAACACTTACCTTATACAGCACAACAAGGAGCGCCATGAGCCAGTGGCGGCGCACGTGCGGCTCCAGCGCCAGCAGCGTGCAGCTGGCGGCCGCGCCCGGCAGCAGTACTGCAACACTTACCTTATACAGCACAACAAGGAGCGCCATGAGCCAGTGGCGGCGCACGTGCGGCTCCAGCGCCAGCAGCGTGCAGCTGGCGGCCGCGCCCGGCAGCAGTACTGAAACACTTACCTTATACAGCACAACAAGGAGCGCCATGAGCCAGTGGCGGCGCACGTGCGGCTCCAGCGCCAGCAGCGTGCAGCTGGCGGCCGCGCCCGGCAGCAGTACTGAAACACTTACCTTATACAGCACAACAAGGAGCGCCATGAGCCAGTGGCGGCGCACGTGCGGCTCCAGCGCCAGCAGCGTGCAGCTGGCGGCCGCGCCCGGCAGCAGTACTGAAACACTTACCTTATACAGCACAACAAGGAGCGCCATGAGCCAGTGGCGGCGCACGTGCGGCTCCAGCGCCAGCAGCGTGCAGCTGGCGGCCGCGCCCGGCAGCAGTACTGAAACACTTACCTTATACAGCACAACAAGGAGCGCCATGAGCCAGTGGCGGCGCACGTGCGGCTCCAGCGCCAGCAGCGTGCAGCTGGCGGCCGCGCCCGGCAGCAGTACTGAAACACTTACCTTATACAGCACAACAAGGAGCGCCATGAGCCAGTGGCGGCGCACGTGCGGCTCCAGCGCCAGCAGCGTGCAGCTGGCGGCCGCACCCGGCAGCAGTACTGAAACACTTACCTTATACAGCACAACAAGGAGCGCCATGAGCCAGTGGCGGCGCACGTGCGGCTCCAGCGCCAGCAGCGTGCAGCTGGCGGCCGCGCCCGGCAGCAGTACTGAAACACTTACCTTATACAGCACAACAAGGAGCGCCATGAGCCAGTGGCGGCGCACGTGCGGCTCCAGCGCCAGCAGCGTGCAGCTGGCGGCCGCGCCCGGCAGCAGTACTGAAACACTTACCTTATACAGCACAACAAGGAGCGCCATGAGCCAGTGGCGGCGCACGTGCGGCTCTAGCGCCAGCAGCGTGCAGCTGGCGGCCGCGCCCGGCAGCAGTACTGAAACACTTACCTTATACAGCACAACAAGGAGCGCCATGAGCCAGTGGCGGCGCACGTGCGGCTCCAGCGCCAGCAGCGTGCAGCTGGCGGCCGCGCCCGGCAGCAGTACTGAAACACTTACCTTATACAGCACAACAAGGAGCGCCATGAGCCAGTGGCGGCGCACGTGCGGCTCCAGCGCCAGCAGCGTGCAGCTGGCGGCCGCGCCAGGCAGCAGTACTGCAACACTTACCTTATACAGCACAACAAGGAGCGCCATGAGCCAGTGGCGGCGCACGTGCGGCTCCAGCGCCAGCAGCGTGCAGCTGGCGGCCGCGCCCGGCAGCTGTACTGAAACACTTACCTTATACAGCACAACAAGGAGCGCCATGAGCCAGTGGCGGCGCACGTGCGGCTCCAGCGCCAGCAGCGTGCAGCTGGCGGCCGCGCCCGGCAGCAGTACTGAAACACTTACCTTATACAGCACAACAAGGAGCGCCATGAGCCAGTGGCGGCGCACGTGCGGCTCCAGCGCCAGCAGCGTGCAGCTGGCGGCCGCGCCCGGCAGCAGTACTGCAACACTTACCTTATACAGCACAACAAGGAGCGCCATGAGCCAGTGGCGGCGCACGTGCGGCTCCAGCGCCAGCAGCGTGCAGCTGGCGGCCGCGCCCGGCAGCAGTACTGCAACACTTACCTTATACAGCACAACAAGGAGCGCCATGAGCCAGTGGCGGCGCACGTGCGGCTCCAGCGCCAGCAGCGTGCAGCTGGCGGCCGCGCCCGGCAGCAGTACTGAAACACTTACCTTATACAGCACAACAAGGAGCGCCATGAGCCAGTGGCGGCGCACGTGCGGCTCCAGCGCCAGCAGCGTGCAGCTGGCGGCCGCGCCCGGCAGCAGTACTGAAACACTTACCTTATACAGCACAACAAGGAGCGCCATGAGCCAGTGGCGGCGCACGTGCGGCTCCAGCGCCAGCAGCGTGCAGCTGGCGGCCGCGCCCGGCAGCAGTACTGAAACACTTACCTTATACAGCACAACAAGGAGCGCCATGAGCCAGTGGCGGCGCACGTGCGGCTCCAGCGCCAGCAGCGTGCAGCTGGCGGCCGCGCCCGGCAGCAGTACTAAAACACTTACCTTATACAGCACAACAAGGAGCGCCATGAGCCAGTGGCGGCGCACGTGCGGCTCCAGCGCCAGCAGCGTGCAGCTGGCGGCCGCGCCCGGCAGCAGTACTGAAACACTTACCTTATACAGCACAACAAGGAGCGCCATGAGCCAGTGGCGGCGCACGTGCGGCTCCAGCGCCAGCAGCGTGCAGCTGGCGGCCGCGCCCGGCAGCAGTACTAAAACACTTACCTTATACAGCACAACAAGGAGCGCCATGAGCCAGTGGCGGCGCACGTGCGGCTCCAGCGCCAGCAGCGTGCAGCTGGCGGCCGCGCCCGGCAGCAGTACTGAAACACTTACCTTATACAGCACAACAAGGAGCGCCATGAGCCAGTGGCGGCGCACGTGCGGCTCCAGCGCCAGCAGCGTGCAGCTGGCGGCCGCGCCCGGCAGCAGTACTAAAACACTTACCTTATACAGCACAACAAGGAGCGCCATGAGCCAGTGGCGGCGCACGTGCGGCTCCAGCGCCAGCAGCGTGCAGCTGGCGGCCGCGCCCGGCAGCAGTACTGAAACACTTACCTTATACAGCACAACAAGGAGCGCCATGAGCCAGTGGCGGCGCACGTGCGGCTCCAGCGCCAGCAGCGTGCAGCTGGCGGCCGCGCCCGGCAGCAGTACTGAAACACTTACCTTATACAGCACAACAAGGAGCGCCATGAGCCAGTGGCGGCGCACGTGCGGCTCCAGCGCCAGCAGCGTGCAGCTGGCGGCCGCGCCCGGCAGCAGTACTAAAACACTTACCTTATACAGCACAACAAGGAGCGCCATGAGCCAGTGGCGGCGCACGTGCGGCTCCAGCGCCAGCAGCGTGCAGCTGGCGGCCGCGCCCGGCAGCAGTACTGAAACACTTACCTTATACAGCACAACAAGGAGCGCCATGAGCCAGTGGCGGCGCACGTGCGGCTCCAGCGCCAGCAGCGTGCAGCTGGCGGCCGCGCCCGGCAGCAGTACTAAAACACTTACCTTATACAGCACAACAAGGAGCGCCATGAGCCAGTGGCGGCGCACGTGCGGCTCCAGCGCCAGCAGCGTGCAGCTGGCGGCCGCGCCCGGCAGCAGTACTGAAACACTTACCTTATACAGCACAACAAGGAGCGCCATGAGCCAGTGGCGGCGCACGTGCGGCTCCAGCGCCAGCAGCGTGCAGCTGGCGGCCGCGCCCGGCAGCAGTACTAAAACACTTACCTTATACAGCACAACAAGGAGCGCCATGAGCCAGTGGCGGCGCACGTGCGGCTCCAGCGCCAGCAGCGTGCAGCTGGCGGCCGCGCCCGGCAGCAGTACTAAAACACTTACCTTATACAGCACAACAAGGAGCGCCATGAGCCAGTGGCGGCGCACGTGCGGCTCCAGCGCCAGCAGCGTGCAGCTGGCGGCCGCGCCCGGCAGCAGTACTAAAACACTTACCTTATACAGCACAACAAGGAGCGCCATGAGCCAGTGGCGGCGCACGTGCGGCTCCAGCGCCAGCAGCGTGCAGCTGGCGGCCGCGCCCGACGCCGCGCCGCCAGCTGCCGCTCCGCCCGCGGTGGCGCCCGCTCCCGTCGCGGGCCGGCAGCAGTACTGCAACACAGCCAATCAAACTTCACCAACCTACATTTATAGTTTACGAACACCCCCAATATTAGAATAAGCTACTGAAAAAATTTAGTTTTTAACAAAAAAAATAGAACCGACTTCAAACGGTAAAAAATAAAATTGTTCAGTACCTACTTCTTCTTGCTTATGGTAATGACTCTTAAAACTATTTTTGGAGTCGGGCCCTTACTAAAATGTCATACCATTCGTTCTAAATGGGCACCGACAGTACTTACAGTGGGACTGTACCTACCTCTTCTTGCTTATGGTAATGATTCTTAGAACTATACTGGAGTCAGTGCCCATTCAGAACGAAAAAAATATGAAAAAAATGAAAAATAGTTTATTTTTAACCAAAATAATTGTTACATAGTTTTACGGGTTGGGACTAGGGCTTCCAATACCGGGATCCCGGTATTAGTGAATTTATTTTAATTTTAGTATAAATCACAAAATAATAAACTATAAATACCGCACATAGACATTTTTATCCATTTATTTTATTTTGGAATCGGTATATTAATGATTGTAAGTCCAAAAACAAGATAGACTTCATCATTACGGACTACAAGCGGATATTAAAAGAAGTCTCTGTGATCAATAGGTTTAACACCGGTAGTGATCACAGACTAGTAAGAGGCTCTTTAAATATAGATCTTCAGCTTGAGAGACGCCGTATGTTGATGTCTACGCTCTGACCAAATCTCCTTCAAATCAAAACGGGATCTAATGAATTTCAGCTTGAACTGATAAATCGGTTTGATGCCTTGGAACCCGCCGTGGATTTTGACGAGGACTACGAAAATGTGGGTTAATGGACGAAGGTAACAGGTTTTGTCGTACGAAGCATAATGACCCCTGTACCAGCCTTTATGGACTATGAGAAAGCTTTTGACTCGATCGAGACCTGGGCTGCTTTGGATTTCCTGCAGCGATGCCAAGTTGACTATCGATACATCGATGTGTTGAGATGTTTATACAACTCAGCCATTATGTCCGTCCAAATCCAGATCGTCCAAACAAGACCTATCCAGCTGCACAGAGGCGTGAGACAAGAGAACATTCTGTCACCGAAACTGGTTACCTGTTCACAGGAAGATGTCTTCAAGTTATTGGACTGGAAAGGACGTTGCATACGCATAGATGACGAATACATCTCACATTTGCGTTTTACCGATGACGTAGTCCTTATGGCAGAATCGCTGCAGGAGTTGCAGGAAATGCTGTCAAGCCTAAATGAAACCTCCAACTAGTGGGACTAGGAATGAACTTGGACAAGACCAAGGTTATGTTCAATGCAGACGTTATTCCTACCCCAATTAGCGTCGAAGGTACGACACTCGCTCGAAGCTGTTAAAGAATATGTTTACCTTGGGCAGTCCATTCAGATTGACAGAAACAGCTTCGAGAAGGAAACCGATAGGACGATTCCATGGGCTGGGCAGCATTCGGGAAGCTCCGTCAAATATTCAAATTCAAATTCAATGCAATGGAGAGAGCTATGCTCGGTGTAAAAATATATTTTTACATGTAAATAATCGATGATTTTACATTCAAACTTTGTTTTTTAATATTACTTACCACAGAAAATACCTTCTAAATACGTACCCTAAAAATAATTACAATTCTGAAAAAAATATGCCTTCTTTTTTCTCAATACCGGTATCCCGGGATCCCGGTATTGAGAAAAAAACATTCGGTATTAATACCGGTATTGAAAAAATCCGGTATTCGAAAGCCCTAGTTGGGACACCCTTTTAAGTAATTTTATACCTGTGCCAGGATGCCCCGCTCTTCCATAGCATAAATGAGTAACAAAACATAATAAGTGTAATATTAATTTTAAAAATTTAGATATTAAAGAGTAAATAAACTAAGTATAAACTGATTCTATTGTGTGTGTGTGTGTGTGTGTGTGTGTGTGTGTGTGTGTGTGCGCGCGTGAGTGTGTGTGTGTGTGTTAGTTTGTAATTATGTGTTCTATTATGTAATATTAATATTTAGTAGCTCTTCAGTTTCACCATAGCTTATTTTAAATAACCACTCAGTTAACAGATCGCTTCCGTTGATGTGTATTAAGGTTATACATGTTAAGTATTTTATTAATAGTACTATATAAAATAATTGAGTGTCGTTTAAATTGATGTCGGGCAAAGTGCGTTTTAACTATATTCGTATGTATCTTTATCTTTCCTCTTCTACTTATATCAATACTAGCTGTGCCCCGCGGTTTCACCCGCGTTAGAGAGGATCATTAGCATAAAGTGAAGTCCCTTCTGAAGTACCGTGGACCGGCTTTTTTGTAGGACTATATAAGATAAACATTAACATCATACATTACATAGGTGTACCTCTAGCGGTTTTGGCGGCGCATGCCAGAATAGCTCGCAGATGGTAGATTTTTTCCTACTTACTTGACACTTATCGTCATATTTTGGACAATTCACACAATATCTTTATTATTATAAATTGTAGCCTATATGTTATTTTGATGTATAAGCTATATTGTGGTAAAGTTTCATTCAAATCCATTCAGTAGTTTTTACGTGAAAGAGTAACAAACATCCATACATCCATACATCCATACATCCATACTTACAAACTTTCGCCTTTATAATAGTAGTAGGATCTTGTTTAATATATTTGTGTTTCTCTATTAGTGTATGTAGTATATATAATTTCCTTACGCTTAGTAATCTACAGGTTTTGTAAAGTTCCTCAGTGGAAAATCTGTATGGTTTGTTGTACATTACCTTTATAAGTGATCTTTGAGCTCGTTCTAACTCCAAGAATTTAATTTTAGAAGCCCGAAAGGTACACTACATTTACTAAGACAGGACATTTTACTAAGGGCCCGACTCCAAAAATAGTTTTAAGAGTCATTACCATAAGCAAGAAGAAGTAGGTACTGAACAATTTTATTTTTTACCGTTTGAAGTCGGTTCTATTTTTTTGTTAAAAACTTTATTTATTTCACTCTTTTTAGTAATTTTAATGATTCTGCACATATGTATAAGCATAATTGGAATTTTTTTCACTCAACTTCTAAACGTTAAAGATATATCTTTTATAATCATGTTTATCTAATAGCCATCTTTTACCCTGAAAGAATACTACTGTCAGTCCACCTGAACGTATAAATAAATGAAAGAATTTGCTCTCAGCTCCTAACCGTTGAGGAGTTGTACCTTCAATCATCAGATTAGCAACATGAGGTTATAATTACCGGACATAAATATTTGTATTATGTTAAAAAATATGACTAAAAGAATGTGTGTGCCTTTTAAGTTTCAGTGTTTCCCTCGATTTCCCTAATATCACCAGATTTTGCCATGGTGACAGTTGGACCACCTCAGGAATTTAAGATTTCCAACAAAAAACCATTTTTTGAAAGAATTTTCTCTCAACTCCTAACCTTCGTAGTACCTTCCATCATCAGCTCAGCAACATGATATGATGATGATTATACACAAATGCCTGTTTTACTTTAGTCAAAATATGAAAATCATTTGTTGTGCTATAAAATTTGAATGTTCCCTTCGATTTCTCGGGGATCCCCTCATCAGACTTTGACTTGGTGACAGTTGGACCACCTCAGGAATGTAAGATTTCGAATAAAAAACTATTTCTTGAAAGAATTTGCTCTCAACTCCTCACTGTCACAGTACCTCCCATCATCAGCTAAACAACATGAGATGATGATTACTATGCACAAATATCTCTTATTATAAGAAAATCAATGTGTGTGCCTATAAAATTAGAGAGTTCCCCTCGATTTCCCTGGGATCCCATCATCATATCCTGATTTGGTGACAATGGGACCACCTCGGGAGTATAAACATACGAACAAAAAAAGAATTTTGAAAATCGGTCCACAAACGGCGGAGTAATCGGTGAACATATATAAAAAAAATACATACAGCCGAATACAGTACCTCCTCCTTTTGGAAGTCGGTAAAAAAAGATTGACGTACATTAAGAGAATAATTGTACTCCTTTGAGTAGAATTTTTGAACCTAACCTGCTGATATCTAGTGTCCTCAGAGGATTTAAACCATGAATGATTTAGAAACGGATTTTGCTTCACATTCCTTTTAATCCTCAGGCACAGTACACGAAACACAGCACACGAAAAAGGGTAAATTTAAAGTGTAAACAATCTTCATTATTTTATCTGTTAAACATTTTGAATTACCATTGTTACTATTTATAAGGCCATTATTCCATTAGCGTTTTGCGAGCCCTGACTGTTGGCTGTTATTGTTTCTACAACGTTGTTGCACATACGACGTTGACGTCGCGTCAAGGTCACATTGACGTAGTTTATAGAAAACTGGTACAATCACGCCATCCCACTCTATCCGTAAGGTCCATATGAGGGGGACGGTGCTACGGCCAGCGTCCAATCGCACCATGAGTTAGTTGACATTGCACATGCTTTAAACGATTCGTTAACGTCGCGTTTGTGCAGCGTTGTCACAACGCAGATATTGGAGAGTCGTGAACGCTCGTGAAACGCCAATGAGATAACGGCCTAAACAACCTTCTAAATCAGTTATCTAGAATTACATTAAAGAAAAGAACAAAAGTAAGGACGAAATAAGACACTAATAATAAGTAAAACTATATTTACCTGCAATACAGATAATGTTTGTTCAGCAATGCTAGCCCCCATCACGTGATTTTGGTCCAACACTTGTGGTAAATTGGCCATAAACGCGTTGAAGATCGACGATATTCTACAGAAATATAAACGTATTATTCTGATGTATTTCCAAAATACCTTTTCCTTTTACGATAAGACTAATGAAGAACAGCAATACATTTATTGATGGAAAATTATTTCTAAACTAAAGCAAGTTCGAGAACTGAACCTGATCCCAGACTGACACGATTTTGAAACTTACTTGATGAGTGGATATCGAAGGTAACGTCAACCATATATATTTATTTATTTATTTATTTATTCTTCATGTACCAAAATATAAATATTATGTACATAGGCGGACTTAATGCTAAGAGCATTCTCTATCAGTCTACCTGGGGTGGTAAGAGAAGCCATACCATCGTATTTACCCAAAATTTTAACGTATCCACGATGAAGAAAAACATACTGTTATCTGAGGTATATAAGGGCCGGTTGTATATCAAGTGGTAAACCGTTTACCACTTTACCTTTTACTGTAAACGTAAGGTTAAAAGCACAAATAATCGCCACAAGAAACAAAACTGGGTTGCATCAATAACATTCGTTAGGGTTTGACTAAAATTCAATCCTTGACTGTAATCGTCCGAATACGATTGGTCAACGGCAAGTTAACCTAAAAATTGTCATTGTTTGACACTTACAAACTTCTATAAAGAAATTGATTAGACAGGAAAAATATTGACAGCAGTGACCGAATTGACTGATAAAGAGCTTTCAGCGCACACAAATGTCGTACGACGTTATATCACAATTTTGCTAGTACAAAAAAGTTACCGTTGGTTACATACAGCGATAGTCAAAATGTACCAACAACCGACCCTAAGAGGTTTTGTAATTTTGCCTCATAACTTCGTAGCAATAGTAGTAATTGTAGGTGGTAGAACTATTATCGTTCGCCCGGGGAAGTACCACTGCTGCACCCACTTCTGCCGTGAACCAATTCTATTGTGTTTCGATGGAAAGGTGCAGTTGCCGGCCACACTTACATGAGGCGACCACCAGCCTCCAGAGTAGCAGCGCAACTGCACACGACCTTAGACAAGACTTACCTATGCTTGCTTGAGGTTGTATGTAGATGTCCATGAGCTGCAGCGACCACTTAACACCACGTGGCCTGCATGCTCGTCTGCTACTCCATTCAAATAAAATAAATAAATAAATACCTTAAAGCATGCGGCGACATGTGGAAGGTCTTGTCGGCGGTGTTGTATCCGAGCAGCGTGAACAGGTGTTTCAGCAGCGTTTCCTGCACCTTCTGCGTCGCCTTGTCCTCGGTAGGGTGTGCTTGGTCTGACCTGCGAACAACGTGCGATAGATGGAAATTTCGTAATAAACTTGCACCAAATTTGCAAACTACTTAAAATATACATAATTAAGTTTATCGGTCCAATCTATCTGTCTGTCAGTCTGTATGAACGCGCTAATCTTAAAAACACCACTCTACCAACAAAAGGTGTACAATTGATTATGCTTTTATGTAAATTAACTGAAATATAACGATTTTTCTTGCAAACCTTGTTAATAAAGGATATTAGCCTAATTTAGCTCACTAACTTTTACAACTTTTATGACGCTGTCCAAATTCTGACTTGAGATATCTTTGAGAAAAAAAAACTAAAAGCTGACCCCATTTTAATGCGTCTTTTGGCAACCACAAGTTTTAAATTTTGCGTTATGAATTGAATACATTTTTTGTTTTCGAATTTTTCGTCATGGGAATTCAAGGCAGTCCGGTATTTAAACCACTCCGCTATTGATATACAAACACTTTACACAAAATATTTTACCTTGATAAGAACTGCATGAGCAGGAATACGAGCAGATTAGAGGTTTCTTTATCTGTCTCCTCCAAATCCACTGCTTTGGGCAACACCGTGGTCAAAGTGTCATCGGTGGATCGTCCGGACAGAGAGTGGATGCCATCTGAAAAAGTAGTTTGAATAAACAACTAGTGAACCCGGCAGACGTTGTCCTGCCTTAAAGTATCAGAAATAAATTAATAATGCGACTATAAATTGAGATGTAAGCATCGATATAAAAAGTAGGTAGATTCACAGTCGCCGCATAAAAGTGGCACCGGCAAAAGAAGGCATAACGGCAGCGATATGCCTTCTTTCGCTTTCATTTGCTAAACCGCCACGGACGTGTCGCACGTCTGATGCGCTAGAGAACAAAGTCAGTAATGGAGTCGCCATTTGTCTTTTATTTAAAAAAGGCGTATTGTTATTTTAGTTTTCCGAAAAATGAAATTCAAAAAGAAAAGTGGAAGTGTCTTAAAACCCACGGCGGACATAATAAATTTCATTCATATACTCCGCAGATTTCATATGTCCTAATTGAAATGATTCGTAGAAGCGTATAAATAATAGCAGCCAAACGCGACTTCATTCGCGTGGACTTTAGTTTTAGATTTTCCAAAAATAAAAGTAGCCTAAGTTACACCTTATTACATCAGCTACCTGCCACAGAAAATCCCGTCAATATTGGTCCAGCCGTTTCAGAGATTAGTGGGAACAAACAGACAGATAGACGGGAATCAGACAGACAAAAATTGTAAAAAAAATATATTTTGGTATATGTAGTGTATAAACATTCATATGCATGTAGTAAAAGGCGGTTATTTTAATATTACAAGCAGACACTTCAATTTTATTTACATATGTATAGATGTAAAATGTGAATATTGTAAAAACTGTTTGCTAGCGAAACAAAAACTACGGTTCCATATATTGATAGATATTAAAGATTTAGGCGGATTATGTTATGCATCAGAAGATGTGTATTTAATATATGAAAAAAGAGAATATGTTGTTAGGAAATTTCTACACACTGGTGAATGTATAAAAAAATGTGCATTTCATTTTAAAAAATGTATTTGGAGATATAATTGAACACTGTCAAGGAACAAACTTTGGCCATAAGATCGAGCTGTTAAAGGCTGTTATTGAAAAATATATTGACATACATTACGTCCTTATTATGCCGGGAAACTAAAAACCGCTGAAATCAAACGCAGATTGAAAAGGCAATTATTTAATATATTTTTGTATCAAGGTACCTAAATCTTTGCTGGGAATAGAAACCGGGACCCTAACACACACATGCGTATTATGATCACTGTGTTCATTTCATAAAATATAATGTTTATAGATTCTAAAAATTTTATGTTGTCTGCTCGCATTAGAATTTTAAATAAATAAAAAAGAAACTCCACTCCACTGTCTATGTTCCAAGTGGTGTAAATATGGCGGTAAATTAATCTTGTAAACGAATTTGTGCTTTATTGTAATGCTTTTGGTTTCATTTCTCAATAAACTCCTATTTCGTAAGTCTAAAGTCGTAAAATTTTATTGCCGTATTATAAACATCGAACCAGAAGGTGATAAGTAACAATTTAACATGGACTTATAGTCTTACTTATGTTAGTAACATAAGGTTTAAAATAGATAAAAAGTAAGATACCTTAAAACATTTTTTTGTTTAGAATACTTGTAAACATCTATAATAAGTAAGTTTTTACGCGGGGCCACCTTTTGACTCAAGTTTGTATGGGAACCTTGCATCTACCTACTTATTATATCGATGGATGTAAGCTATCCTATTTTTCAAGTTGGATCAAACTGCACACGGTGTGCAAATTTTATTAAAATCGGTTAAGTAGTTTATGAGTCCATCGCGGACAAACACGTGACACGTAATTTATATATATTAAGGAGATTATGTTTCTATAAACTATATAAAAAAATATTGCTATTACTATAGCAGCAGTTGAAACAGAAAAAGTGTAAACAAGAATGAAGTAATTTTTCCAGGCAAAAACAAAATTTTATTCTGATTTTTTATGCCGAACCGGTCAAATTACATATATTCGAAATAATGTTTGTTTCGTAGTTAGGTTTGCAAAGAAAGTTACGTGCCTTTTTACCTGACTGCGTCAGAAGGAGGGTAATTTTTGGTGGAATTTTTAGTTTCAAAAGAAGGTCAGAAATAAGAAATATTTAAATTAGACTTAGAAATATTAAAATGTTCATACTAAAAACAAAAAAAAAAGCTACCGATAATTTTCTCCCTCTAAATACAAAATCACCAATTTAAACATAAGTTAAAACCTATTCGCAATCGATATCGACCTTTACATGTAACGTTGTCAGAATTACCACTTGAAACAGAAGATAAGTAATACTTACCATTATTGGATCGCTGCGAGGACAGCGGCTGCGGCGCCAGCAGCTGCCCCAGACCGAACTTCGACGTCTTTCGTTTCAGTAACGGTGCTGAGTACTGGCGCGAGTATACCTTCTCGCGTTCTGGAAAAGGACATAATAAAAAAATATAATTTAGAAGTAGACGAGCATGCAGACCAGGTAAATTTAAAGTGGTCACTGCAATCCATCCATCCACCCACTACTTCCAGTAAGCCAGAGGGCATAAGCAGTATAAGTAGAGTAGCAGCCCAACACTACTCCGCAAGCTGATGGTTGACAGTCGACTCATGTCACTCATGTAACACCCCGCCTTCACAGCATAAAAATTTAAATTTTATGTAAACACTAAAAAATCTCTGTGTTTATCTGTGATATGTTTATGATGCATTATGTTCTACAAGTTAAGCTCTTTCATTTAATGCCATTTTGTTACGACGGCCATTTTAGAATTACAATAGTGAGTATATATCATTGCATTATCATACAAACTAAACGTAAGTACACAAAATTTTAATTTAATCGGTTGGAGATATCCACTTCAAATTAATTTGCAAGATACAACTTGAACAAATGAAACAGTGCAAGTTTGTAAAAAACATGTTAAATGAAACAATAATGGACATAATTGTTTTGAAACAAACTACATTATGTAATCAAATTTAATCTAAAAGCAATAAAAGCATCTAAGTATAATTTGAGTTGTGTATAACAGGAATGGATTTATTTTTATTTTAAAATTTAGATAATCTTTGTATGTTTCAATATAATTTTTTTTTTTTTTCCAACCTCTTTTATGTCCCACTGCTGGGCACAGGTCTCCTCTCATTAGTGTGAGGGATTTAGGCCATAGTCCACCGCGCTGGCCAAGTGCGGATTGGTGGACGTCATGCTTTCGAGAAATTATGAATTCCTCTCAAGCATGCACGGCGATGGAGAACATCGTAATCAATTAAATATCACGATTTTTTCCATCACCGTGGAGCAGCGATAAATGCGCACATTACAAATTTCTTTGTCAGAGGTGCGCGCCGAGGATTTGAACCCGGGATAGATCGCGTCGAAGACCGTGGATTCATACCAATTCATACCAATATAATTATTGCACTTATAATAAGTAAGCGAATACATAACATACAGTGTAGCGAACATTTTAACCCAGCAAGCAAAGCAAGTTTATTAATGATTGTCATCAGAAATTGGTTTTAATTAGACCTGTGCTTACTAGGGGGACCCTACGTATATTTAGAATAACATTAAAAATTTAAGTACTCCAGTAAATAAAAGTCATTATATTTAAACGAGTTTCTTTAATTTTAACGTTTTAATAAATAATACAAGATGACCTGTAAAATAGTTAAATTATTATCGTGAGAATTGGTTTTTGTTAGTTAAATAATTTTTTTCTCTATTTAAAATGTTGTCAATAGGGTCTTGGAGATTGCATAAAAAAATTCAACGTGCATGCATACTTTTAAAAGATACATAACTATTTTTAGAAATCAGAATTAGTGCAATGTTAAATCATTTTTAATCATGACTTTTAACTGTTTTTAAATCAATGAAATTGACTACTCGTATAATGATTTGTGACGCCACAAATCATTTTCTTGAAAATGTATGAGGATGTTACGTTTTAATAGCTCATTAAAAGTATTTCAATAGATTTGGCAGTCTGAGGCCGGATTAGGGATTTTTTGAAAACAATTTAAAATTTTAACTTACTGCGGTTTCAGGCCAGCGTATTTTGACGCGCATATACGGTCGTTTCTGAAAATGTGTTTACTCGCGCACTGCTTTTTGTAACGCAAAATGTCAAATCTTGACTTTTTGCGGCTACACGCACTTCAATAACAAACAAATGACGCCCGAACGTGCCGGAAAATAGGCTGGAGTGAAAGCGCGCTTAGGGAGAAAAGTGCGGCAAGCTAGGGGTGGTAAGCTAAGGGCGGTATGTGGTGGTGGTGGAGATGGTGGTGGTGGTGACGTACCGAGGCGGTCGGGCGGCGGCACGGCGGCGGGCGCGGAGATGGTGCGCTTGTAGGGCCACTTGGCGCCGAACGACGCCGACAGCGTGTGGCGCGGCCCCGCCCTCTCCCTCTCCCGCTCCCTCTCCGCCCTCTCCGCTCGCTCCCTCTCCCTCTCCCTCTCCACCCGCTCCCGCTCCGGGCCCGCCTCTGTAGGCACACCACACACCCCTTTACGACCATTCACCTTTCAATTCTCCTTTGAGGAGTGTCGCTTGGTAACACTTCACTGCAGCGAATTGAAAATGGAATGATACACTTTGTATATAATGCACGTAATGATGTTAGAAAGTAAATGGTGTAGATGCGTTATAATGTAGCTTATTGCTATATATACGTATATATAGTTTTACACTTCTTACAAATTTAGACAGTTAGTAAGACAATATGCCTTACTTTAAACTTTGAATGAATTGCTTTAATACGCAAGCGTAAAAATCGTACCCTCTCCCGCTCTAGCCCCGCCTCTGTAGGCACATCGCACACCACCCGTAACTACAGTCTAAGTTTCAATTCTGCGCAGGAGAGCGCAGCGAATTGAAAGTCGAACTGTACATTTTGTATAATGAACGTAATGATGTTAGTAAGAAAATGGTGTATATTTTTTAATGCTGATATTATGCTGAAGATTGAGAAATCTATTGATAATATAAAAGGAATTAATTTCAAATGGCTCTCCCTCTCCCGCTCCGGGTTCGCCTCTTTAGGCACACCTCACACTTCAATTCTGTACAGAGGAACGCAGTGGATTGAAAGGCGAACTGTTCACTACGTATAATGACTTAATGATGATAGAAAGTTTATGATGTACATGCGCTATAGCTGCTTCAAAAATTGCCCCTTAATATGTAGCAACACCTGTAGGTATGTCTCTTTTTCGCTCCTTACAACGAGACCTACTGTCTTACTTTAAAGTTAGAACGAATTGTTTTATATGCAAACGTTTGAACCATTCGAGATACAATTATCGGACGCAAATTTCATACATATACCCTTTATTCGTATTTTTCAATTCTAGAGTGCTAAAGTATCTTAACTCTGTGTAATGTTGATAATTAAAGTCAGCTAAAAACTCAATCATCGAATTAATCGATCAACAAAATTTTATCGTCTTATTAAATAAACGAATCAAATCCAAAATTATGGTATATTATAAGTATATTAAAACTGGTAGGTACATAGGTGCTACCGTCCATTTTTATATAGACATCTTGTAACAACATATAAATCCAAGTTCCTGTTACACTCAAAATGTAAATAAAATGTTGCCAAAAAGAACTAAAAATAAAGTAAAACACTACACAAAACTTACCACATGACTGTACTAAAATGAATTCTTGAAAATCTATCCTGTAGAAATAAAACGAAAAATTATATTGACATAAAAATATACAAAATAATAGTAAATCTAACACGCCTAACGTTCAACAATCATGACACTAATACACAACATTTACTACGAATTAAAAATAACAAATGAAAAAATAGTATTTGTATAATGTAATAGTATTATTCAAAGGAAACTGTTGCTTTGTGTATTATAATTTCTTTTTGTAAGTACAGTTAACTTTAATACGAGTAAGTACTAAGGCTAACTGTACTTGAAAGTTGAGCCTCACATGACACAAGAAAGCAAAACTTATTTTTTGACTCTAAAATTAAATGACCCGAATTATTTAAAACACTTAGGGCCTTGTTCACCATCTCCGAGTAGTGTTGATTAGTTACGTCACAAGTAAAGTTAATTGGCAAGTAAAAGCTACGAGTGCGGGTCAGTTTATCACATGATTAGTGCCACTCGAACATCGTGAAATTGAAATTGAAGTTACGGATGACTTTAACCGACACATAGCGTACTTGTCACTTTACTTGAAGGTGGTGAAAGAGGCCCTTATTATTATTGTAAATCAATATGATAATATAAATCCCAATTATATAATAAACAATGTCACATACTAACATCATGCAAACCAAATAAGAAACATTTGAAATGTATCTGACATATAACAATAAAACCACTTACCTAGACAGTTGGAGAAGTAGATCCATCAGATCCTACTGTCTCAGTTAAAACATTCGCCTATTAGATTCCAGATCAAATTGAGAAGATAAGAATAAGAATAAGATAAGAAAAGATTTTCAGCAATGCTACTAGGAAGATACCTCCACTACCAGGTCAAAAAAAGTAAGACGATGGCTGCGCTACAATATCAAAAACTAGTTCTGGGGATATTACCTCTTCAACGTTGTATTCAACTTAATTAATAGCGCTTCTTTACTGTGCAGCGAAGAGTTCTGCCCTGTTTCTGTCCGGAAATACTTACATAATACCATAACACTACCATACAGGGCCTACCACCACCATCACCACCACCACCAGCAGCAGCAGCAGCAGAACACTCACCTCTGAGAGTGGAGCAGTCGAAGGTCCTGTTGCCGAAGAGCTGCACCTCGAAGAGTGCCTCGAAGCGGTTGCAGAAGAAGGCCCAGGTGAGGATGCGGCGGTCGCTCAGCGTGTTGTGCAGCTGGTACAGCGCCTGCAGGATCATCGGACGGTCCACCACCACCAGGTCGAATTGCGTCTCCAGGCAGAAGATCAGCAGCTGGGGGAACGGTTTTTGTGTGTCAGCTGATGTAAAATGGAACAGAAGACGAGAATGCAAGCCACATTATATCGATTTCATATACAGGGGGGGGGGACATGCTACCCTGGGCAAACCGAGCTCCGTAAGGGGAAAACAAGATTTATCTATTTAAATATGTAATTAGAATAATTATATAAGTATGTAAGTCAGCTTTCTGATTACCACAGCACAAGCTCTGCTTAGTTTGGAATCAGATGGTGTTGTGTGAATTGTCCAGAGATATTTATTTTATTCTTGACATGTAGTTGGTGCAACTATATGTCAAGTTAATTTTTTGGGAGCATGTAGAACAATTAATTGTAGATATTGTTTAATATGTTTCGAAAATTTAATATACGAACCGGTCGACGAGTTCTGATTTTTATCAGTTTTGTCGCACCATAAAATAAATACCTACGAGTAATTTCGTTCACTCACTAATGGTCGTAAGGTCGTCTTCGGCGAAGCTTAATAGCAACAGTCATGATTAGGTTAATAATTTGCTTTCAATAAAATCGACATTTATTCAGTCATTCATACACGTAAAGAGTCCTGTTTGCAACGAAAAATTTCATAAATTAGTAGTTTTCATCCTTAAAGCATCAAGGTATGACAGGTATGACACCCGTCAGAGGAGTGGCCTTTACGAGCGAACCCCTCGTCCCAACGTCCATGCACAATGTGCCTTCTAGTTATACAACTAGTGTGTCCGTGTGTGTCGGTGTCAGTGTTGACGGTGCATAGAAAATGGCGTTGTTGCGATGAAAGAATATTTGTGAATGTCTGACAAAATTAAAATGTGTGCGTTCTTTCCCCGCACCAGATTTGGCACAAAAATTATGTATCTAAGCGAGGCGCTATGCCGTCTCTCCTGAAGGGTGAGTCAGTAACTTAATACTCTAAGTTTTCATCTCAGTTTCATAAAGTATTCCTGAAAATATTCTTACCTCAATGGCATTATCATGAATAGTGCCAAGATACAGCGTGGCTCTCTGTGCCACGTATACGTCAATGTCGTCCATGCTGGAGATGAGGTAGCAGAAGGCAGTGGCCAGTGCGGTCTGCAGGGGCGGGCTCGTCTTTACTGGGGACCCGTCCATGAACCTGTCGGCAAATACCGAATTTCGTAAAATTTCCTCTTCATTAAAAGACGTTTGGTACACATATAGTGTGGAAATTAGGAAAGGACTTGTTATCGAGAAAAAAGGAATGAAATGAATATTTGTATGAAGTGTTGTCATCGCCGATGATAAAAACGTCAGAAACATTTTTTTCCTTTAAAAGAAAAGTTAAGGAACACTATTTGTCGATGACCTAGTGTTGGGTTAGTTGTACTTTATTATTATTTTTCATTTACACAAATTGTACGTATATATTTATATGTATGTATGTATGTATGTATGTATGCATGTATGTATGTATGTGTGTATGTATGCATGTATATATGTATTTATGTTTTTATGTATTATTATTGTTTTTTTTTTACTTTGGTACGGTTATATTTAATTATTATTCTTTTTGTACACACTAAATTTGTCTTTTTTTCACATCTTCTATCCATTCCTGGTGCTGCTGGAAGAAATTTCTTTTAGAAATAAGCAGTACCCTGTACATATATCTCTTCTATTGTCATTTCAAACAATTTGTTTGTGTACTAAATAAATAAATAAATAAACATGAAACATTGTATGAGGCACTGGATAAGAAGTAAATCAATATTTGTACAAGAGTTTTTGAGAGAGATCTTCCTGTCGACAATTATCGAATTTTGTTAAATTTACTTTAAAGGACGCTACGAGGTAAGTAAGAAGTAGCTTTCGATTTCACATGGATGTTTAGGGTACAGAAATTAACAATTTTTTTTAGCAAGGCAAGTGTAAAGGTTGTCAACCAAGGCAATACCAACGCGGCACTCATTTCTGCTGTTTTTCGATGGAACAGTGCGGTTGGCCGCTTGGTTTGCATGAGGCGACTAACAGCTTTAGAATAAAAGAGCAACTATATGCGACCTTAGACAAAAGTCTTAAGGGTGCGTGATGTAGTCTGATGTGGTCTTTCAGTACGACAGCGTGTTTTTTATAAGTTTTTTTACTGTTATTTATTTTTTAAATTTTTCACTTAGATTTTTTCAAATGAATTCGACAGCATCAAGTACTTCAAAATCATGTTCAAAGTTTTCTTTACATACTAACATACGACTGAAGCTGATAAAAGCGTGTTAAGGGTAGAAAAGCTAAATACCGGATGAGCAGCGTGACTCGCTCGACGGCCGTGAAGCGAACCTGGGCCTGCGCGTGGTGGAAGCTGTCGCGCACCAGCGCGCACAACACGTCGGCGCCGCCGGGCAGCGTGACGCAGTGCAGCAGGATGGCCGCCGCCGCCGCGCTGATGTGCGACTGCGACGCGTCGCACACGCTCCACAGGCTGCGGGGAACTGTGCATTAGAATTGCCGTTCATTCCAGGCGGACAATTTTCAGAAAGACAATAATATGCTTGGCCATTCTGCAAATCAAAAAGAAGGAGGAGGTACCATCGCTACACCCATTTCTGCCGGGAAGTAATTCCATTAAGTTTCGGTGGAAAATTGCAGTTACAGACCAAACTTATACACGAGGCAATCATCGGATAGCGCAAGCTGCAAAACTCCGCTAGTCCCTGTAGCTTCGGGATTCAGAATAGAGCTACGGTATCCCCAGCCTGATCGTAAGAGGCGACTAAAAGAGGGCATCCGTGGTTGAGTGCGGTGAGAGTGGGCGCTCGACCCGTCCAGCCAGCGGCCCCGGGGAGGACGGCGGCGTGTGCGTGGCTGCATGCCGCCGTGAGCATCGGAAGGTGCAGGAGAGCACATCTGCTCTCCCGAAGTTGGGCCCGTGCTGGGCGCCGCGCATGGAGGACACCGGTGCATTCCACTGGATATCCCGGAGTCCACCCCAAGCACAGAGGCAGGCCACCGATGGAGTTTTAGTGCGGTCAAATCCCACATAACTCGGTACCCTCTACCAAGGTGCCGGGTGATTGTACATTTAAAGGAACGCATAAAACCCAAACGTAAATATAAAATAAACTATCGAAAAATGTTATAAGAAGTGCCTTGATTTCACTTTCAATTACCTCACAAAGTTAAAGTTGAATTTTTTTAATCTTATTGTTATTATTATAGTTACTACATCACACTAAAGCACTTACTTATCAATAAGCAGATTCTCCTGACACCAGATAAGGAAACCCTTATGCTCAGCTAAGGCATCAGTGTTTAATACTAGAACTTGAAGACATTGGAGAAGGTGATACAGAACATCAGGACGAGATGTGTTCTTCAGTTCCTGTACAAAATAAACAAAAAGTTTGAGATTGATATTACTGTCTTCTCTTCTCTTTACTCCATTTCTTCATTACTGAAAGTCGTATCTTTGTAGGCCTTCATGAGTATATATTTTTATGTCTTGCTTTCATTTCGCCATTAATTGTTTGCTCTTTATGACAGTTACAGGCTGGCTGCAACCCTTTTTGCGTCCCACTGCTGGGCAGAGGTCTCTTCCCACTGTAGGGAGGCCTGGATTCGAGCTTACTCCACCACGCTGCTCCAATGCGGATTGGTGGAAATGCAGGTTAGTGGCCAACCTGCTGTCGGATATTTTCAAACCGCCCATAAGGCCTCCCACTAGGTTTGACAACTGTTATCTATCGACAACAATCGGGACTGACGAATTAACGTGCCTTCCGAAGTACGGAAACGCGCATGATTTTTTTGCCACTAGCGGTCACCCATCTCACACCCGACCGCGCCCGTTTGGCTTAGTTAAATAGATCGTTTGCGTTCTACGCTAACCGCCGGGCCATGCGAGCTTCAGTTCAGTAACCGGCTGGGTGATCTACCGAATGGTCAATATTCAACAAGATCATAAAAATGTGGTATTACCGTGAAAAAAAGCTAAGATAAGTAAGTGAATATTTATATGGCAAAAATTAGTAATATTTTGATTTTGAGCTTAACAGCTACTAAATGAAAGTTTTTATGAAACTTACCTCAAATCCTCTTACTAAAATTATGATTTTACGTTGCTTTAATAAAACATCTTCAAGAGAACTACTCTCACCTGCAGCAGCTGATGTATATACTGCAGCTCTTGCGGCAACTCGTCAATGCAGAAGTGGAATTTGCCAGCCGAAGTTGGCCAGAAGTTCGCCATGTCTTCGTCAACTGATTCGGCTATGCCATCATGCTCACCGAGGAGGTTTGGGGTTGAAACCTGAAATCAAATATTATTAGATCATGTTGGTTTTGTTCGTAGAAGCCTGGCTGCAACCCTTTTTGCGTCCCACTGCTGGGCACGGGTCTCTCCCTTTTATTGGGGAGGCTTGTAGCTTACTCCACCAAGCTGCTCCAATGTGGGTTGGTGTCGTAGAAGCCTATGTTCATCCAATAAATGAAAAAATTTAAGTTTCCTTGGCATTAAAGATTGTTTAGGTCCCTGTCTTCGATATAAAATTTAAAAGCTAGCCTTTAAAAAAATAAATGCTGAAACACGTATTTTTTATTTATACTTTAGAGCTCAATTTAGCAGCATTTGTAACACTCCTCTTTATCGAAATGAGCATATTGATATAGAATTTTTCATTTCACTTATGGTGGGCTATGTTTTAATTAGATCAGCAGTATATTTACTATGATTAACTGTCTACAGAATTTTCTGGTAGAAATATAATGATGCACATCCAACAGACATGTTCTGTTTCTGTTTCTCTGTTTACTAGAATATCATGTCTATTTCCGACTCTCCACTAATCTATACAAATAAATAAAATTGGATAAAATTGGAGTGTCTGTTTCTAATATTAAAATAATAGCTTTTTAATACATACATATGAATGTATTATACGGTACATACAATACCAAAATATTTTTTTTTGCATTTTTTATCTGTCTCTTTGTCTGTTTATTCCGGCTAATCTCTGAAACTGATGGACCGATTTGATAGGATTTTCACTGGCGGGTAGCTGATGTAACAAGGAGTAACTTAGTCTACTTTTAACTTAGAAAAATTGTAAAACTAAAGTCCACGCGGACGTAGTCGCAGACGGCCGCTAGTTTTGACTGTTATTATCTCGATATTTGGTTTGTTACCGACTTCCAAAAGAAGGAGGTACTGTATTCGGCTGTATGTATTTTTTTTTTTTTTATATATGTTCACCGATTACTTCGCCGTTTGTGAACCGATTTTAAAAATTCTTTTTTTGTTCGTATGCTTATACTCCCGAGGTGGTCCCATTGTCACCAAATCAGGATCTGATGATGGGATCTCAGGGAAATCGAGGGGAACTCTCAAATTTTATAGGCACACACATTGATTTTCTCATACTTTCTGAAGCATAAGAGATATTTGTGCATAGTAATCATCATCTCATGTTGCTGAGCTGATGATGGAAGGTACTGCAACAGTGAGGAGTTGAAAGCAAATTCTTTCAACAAATAGTTTTTTATTCCAAATCTTACATTCCCGAGGTGGTCCAACTGTCACCAAGTCAAAGTCTGATGAGGGGATCCCAGAGAAATCGAAGGGAACATTCAAATTTTACAGCACAACAAATGATTTTCATATTTTTACTGAAGCTAAACAAGCATTTTTGTATAATTATCATCATATCATGTTGCTGAGCTGATGATGGAAGGTAATACGAAGGTTAGGAGTTGAGAGCAAATTCTTTCAATAAATGGTTTTTTGTTGGATATCTTACATTCCTGAGGTGTTCCAACAGTCACCAAGTCAAAGTCTGATGATGGTATCCCAGAGAAATCGAAGGGAACATTCAAAGGATTTTCATATTTTTACTAAAGCAAAACAGGTATTTGTGTATAATTATCATCATATCATGTTGCTGAGCTGATGATGGAAGGTACTATGACGGTTAGGAGTTGAGAGCAAATTCTTTCAATAAATGGTTTTTTGTTGGAAATCTTACATTCCTGAGGTGGTCCAACTGTCACCATGGCAAAATCTGATGATGTGATACTAGTGAAATCGAGGGAAAAACTGAAACTCAATAGGCACACACATTCTTTTAGTCATATTTTTTAACATGATACAAATATTTATGTCCGGTAATTATCACCTCATGTTGCTAAGCTGATGATTGAAGGTACAACTCCTCAACGGATAGGAACTGAGAGCAAATTCTTTCATTAATTTATACGTTCATGTGGACTGATAGTAGTATTCTTTCAGGCTATAAGATGGCTATTAGATATACTTGATTATAAAAGGTATCTCTTTAACGTTTAGAAGTTAAGTGAAAAAAATTCCAATTATGCTTATACATATGTGCAGGATTATTAAAATTACTAAAAAGAGTGAAATAAATTAAGTTTTTAACAAAAAAATAGAACCGACTTCAAACGGTAAAAAATAAAATTGTTCAGTACCTACTTCTTCTTGCTTATGGTAATGACTCTTAAAATTATTTTTGGAGTCGGGCCCTTAGTCAAATGTCCTGTCTTAGTGAATATAGTGTTCCTTTCGTTCTGAATGGGCACCGACTCCAATATAGTTTTAAGAGTCATTACCATAAGCAAGAAGAAGTAGGTACTGTCCCACTGTCTGTACTGTCGGTGCCCATTTAGAACGAATGGTAGGTACGGTATTTTAGTAAGGGCCCGACTCCAAAAATAATTTTAAGAGTCATTACCATAAGCAAGAAGAAGTAGGTACTGAACAATTTTATTTTTTACCGTTTGAAGTCGGTTCTATTTTTTTGTTAAAAACTTAATTTATGGTTATTATATTCGCTCGGTTAAAAAAACAGACACTGGAAAAATGCATAGAACGTGCGATGCCATTACTGAAATAAAAAAAAACATTAGACAGCTCACGTCGGCGGTGGCGGTGGCGACGTCGGTGTCGGTGAGCGTGACGGTGTGCGCGGTGGCCAGCGGCGGCTGGTCGGGCGGCGGCAGCGACACCGCCATGTCCAGCTGCTCCGTGATCGTCTCCACCGTCGCCGTCATTATCTGCAACACACGCGCTTTCACATAGCCAGTAGTTATATACGTGCTCTATGTCACGAAGTCGTTCGGCTATGAATGATACGCTGTAAGGCGTGCAAATACACATTGTTTTGGAATGTTTTACCTCCAGAGCGCTCAGTGTCGAGTAACGTTAGCACGACAACTAAACGTAGCACAGTTGTTAATGACAAAGATGTTCAGATTTCTTTGCTAATGCTTCAAAAACTTACGCACATAAAACCGCTTGTCAGAACACATAACTACTACAACCAGTTCCGATGACACTTCGTGAAATAGAATATCTACGTCATTTGATCGAATTAATTACTCTATCTGTACCGCCATTTCTTATATTAAAATTTACTTCGTCAAAGAAACTATAAAAACAACTGTTAGTAGACACATGTAGATTAGGTCTACTATAAGGAGGAATGTGCAGATATTATCATCTCGTATCAAAGCTGAATTACAATAAATAAATATAATTAAATTACAATAAATTATACTTATAGCTAGTACATGTAATCAGTCCTTACACACAAGCTATTTCTATTTAATTAGGATCTAAATTGAGCATATTTAATTAAAAAGTATATTTATAATTTGTTTACTACAAACGGACCACGAAATATATGCATATGTTTATTCATTTACTTTCTTAAAAATTTAAAACACAATAAAAACATTTTATATTTCAATCAATTGTGAACATATAGGAGTAAATTAAGAATAGATTTCTTGAAAGGCTTAATAAAATTCCAAAATTACAATATTATATAAAATATTTTTTCATCAATGTTACTCTATGGTTTCGACAAGGAGTGTTAAGTACTTCAATACTTTCATGTTATTTAATACCATTAGAATAACACAGAATTAAAATACCCAAACCATTAGAATAACACAGATAAATCTACAACATTGAATAAAAAATAAACAGCGCACATACACACGCATAAGAAGCGAAGGATAAGTGGGCTGGTGTTATACTATCAACGCTTATAAAAGAAGTTTAATTAAATCTTCATATAAAAGCACAAGACGAGACAATGTTAAACAAATTCTCCAGATCGAAGAATAATCCCGGAATTTCTCCTAAGCCCTGAGACAGGCGACTGAAGGACTTTAGTACCGCTTAAAAATGCTTCCCACTCATCGCTCGACACTATAATTCGCTGTGTCATGAGTAGCATGGATTTAAACCCATCATTCAGCTTTCTGGCAGGTCCGGAATCGAACCCGGGAAAATAGATTAACAGTCGGGCACGGTGACCATTGCGCCATAGGGGTCCTTAAATATGGTCTTGGACACTGCACAAAAAAATCAAAAAACATTCTAATAAAAAATTGCACTAAACCACGCTTGGAAAGCAGGATAATTGCATTTTTTTCTCTAAAACTGATTTTTATTACCTTGTAAATCAATAAAAAGTTTGCTAATTGACTACGAACGATATGTGACGTCACAACTCATTTTCTCATACTAAATGTATGAGAACATTACGTTTTGGCAGCTCATTAAAAGTATCTCAATTGATTTGGTAGTCCAAGACCGGAGTGCTACCATTAATTGTGTCTTCTACCTCCGATTCATCTTTTATTTAAATTTTGTATAAAATTAAATAACGCGAACAGCATAACACCAGCCGCAGAAAGACGTAAGACATACTTGCGTGTCGGCTGACGACTTGGTCAGCGTGGCGTCCGAGCCCGCGTCGGTTATGAGGGACAGTTGCATGAAATGGACAAACTAAACATCTATTATATAAGGTCTAGGAAGGAACACTCTACAGTAAGTAAGTTCATCATTTGTTTATAGCCAGCGACATCGCATTGAAACATTTTAGTTTCCATTTGTTTGCTGAAAATTTAATATCTAACACATAGTGCGAGCCCGCATGTGTATAGCTGTGTATAGGTGGATTACGGCCTAAGTCCTTAGAGCATCAAGGTATTGACATGTATGACACCCATCAGAGGATTGGCCTTTACGGGCGAACCCCTCGTCCCAACGTCCATGCACAATGTGCCTTCTAGTTATACAACTAATGTGTATGTGTGTGTCGGTGTCAGTGTTGTCGGTACAAAGAAAAAGATATTGTCATTTGACATTGACATATTTAGACATTTCGAAATCTGTAGCGATGGAAAGGTATATAGATGAATAGGTGTGAATGTGTGACAAAATTAAAATGTGTGCGTTCTTTCCTCCCGCACCAGTTTTGGCACAAAATTATGTATCGAAGCGAGGCGTTATGCCGTCTCTACTGAAGGGTGAGTCAGTACCTTTGATGCACTAAGCCTAAGTCACACTCGATTGGAACTCAAGAGAAGACCTATGCCCAATAAGTGGGCATTGAAACGGGTTGAAATAAAATATTTTTATAATTAGAAGTAATTTGAAAATTCTCTTAAAAATCACATTAAATTACTCCACTCATCTCTAAAGACTTATAGGTACTTTTTATTAAGGAACTATATAACACATTCAGCTCTCTTTCTAAAATGTGGTACACATTTATTGTACAGCGCTTCTCTCGTTATAGTAAAATAGTATCAAGGTAAATATTTTCACATAAGATTAAATATTTCATTGCGATTAGTCTCGCTGGGTTAAATTTAATTAGTATGGAAATTACTTTTTATTTTAATGTTTTAAACCCACCAGTCATTTTTAAACTGAAGAATTTGGTGGACGACTTTGTTAATCAGTTGTACTGTTGAGATAAAAAGCATGCAGCCCTCAGGTGACCCATTACTTTTAATCATTTAGTATGTGCTATTTGACACCCCACAGAGGATTTTTATTTTAAATTGCAACCGTATTAAATAATCCTTACTAATATTATAAATTCGAAAGTAACTCTGTCTGCTACGCTTTCCTGCTTAAAGCACTGATCCAATTTTAACGAAATTTGGAACACAGATAGAGTGGACCTTGGAAAAGAACATAGGATGGTTTTTAACCTACGGGAACCTATAAAACGGGTCACCGCGGGCGAAGCCACTGGCGGAAGGCTAGTTAATTTATAAATCAGCTTGTTTACATAAAAAACAGGTAGTTATTGCAGCTCTATTTATCTACCAAATGCTGGTTTATCATTGTAGGTTTATGTGCACATTTCGACTAAAATCATTATTTTATAAATTTCCAAACAATCAGTTGTCTCCTAGCGACCAGTCAGGTTACTAAAGTAACCGGCTGGCGTAAATAGACAAAGACAAAGACAAAGACAAAGAACTTTATTTGCACAAATATGGGTGTTTACAAAAGTTGTTAATACATATTTAGTACGCCATATTTACCTTCATGAGGTATGCAAATATTACAAAGATAAAAGAAAAAAAAAAAACTTAATAATAACACAATTTATAAAAATGTACATTATTATCATATCAATTTTATTTTTATTTGATCCCATATTGCGCATTTTGAAAATTAAAATTTTTAAATTTTATTTCTTCAAGTATGTATTTATTTAGTTGTTTGTTTATTTAATTATTTATTCATATTTATTTGTACTTCGGATCGAATCCGATCGTCGGCTTTGGGTACCCATATTGCAGGGTTTTTGTACACTAAGAGGAAAAAAAGCCGGCGGAAAAAAAACCTCCCAGGTTTTTATGGAATTCCTTTATGCCGTTTTGTCGTTTAAGAAATCAGTGACTGAGTAATACGCCTTTTTCAGTAAATAAGTTTTAAGTTCTTTTTTAAACTCGTTGCCCGTTTTGATTTTGAGGAATTCCGGTAGACCGTTATATATTTTTGGTCCCATGCAAAAGACACTATTATGGTATTGTTTCGTTTTAGAAGCAATTGAACATAATTTATTAGGATGCCTTTTTGATTTAAGGGTTTCATATTTAGCTATTTCATTTTTGACCATTAAAGAGATTTCGTAAATATATAAAGAAGGAAAAGTCAATATTTTTAAATTTTGAAAGTGTGGCCTACAAGTATCAGTTTCCTTTAGCTGACATATGGCTCGAATGCACTTTTTTTGGGCCTTAAATATGGTTTGTATTCCCGTCGCGTTACCCCAAAATATTATTCCGTATCTTAATGTGGCACCAACGTACGCATGGTATGCGTCCAGAACCGCCGTTTTGCTTACAACTTTTGTTAATTTATATAAAGCAAAAGAAAACTTATTTAACTGTTTACAGACGTGCTCTTTATGTGACTGCCATGTTACCTGCCAGTAACCTGCCAGTAACTATAGTAACTAATGACTCATTGATAGCTTCTTAGTTAATGCACAGAAAATATACCTGCACAACCTTAGTAAGTCAGCAATCGTAGATAAAAGAACTATATACACTAATAATTTTATTAATTGACTTTTTATCTCAACAGCATAACAATAAAATTTAAAAAGAGTCTCGTACAGTATTTATCCAATCATAGATATTTCTCAAAATATTCATTAATTTTATGACGTTGATATTTTTGGATAAACATCTGCTTTTTCTAGTTAGGACAACATTCAAATTAGATGTTCAACATAAAATGGACATGGAGAAATAATACAGCCAAGGTTTTACCGATCCCACATTTGCTATTTTGCTATATTTTAGCTTTTGGCAAAATCTACGCCTATTTATGTTGTAACTAAAAAGGTCTTAGTATTTGTTATTTATTTTGTAAAATTTTCGAAGAACGAAGAATTGTTCTTTTTAGGCATTATTATTTTTTATTTGTTGATATTTAGCCAAATGGGGAAGCGGTACAAAAATCATGCAGCCAGAAGCTACAGACACATAAAGACATTATCCACTGACAAATCAAATTTCATTTTACAATCACCTTTATCAATTTAAATCTCAAAGATGATAGCAAAATTGATACTAGAAGTTACACAACGATACTATCATACCGAAAAGACAATTCAAAGAGATTTTAGAATAGTATTTTACAACAAAACATCTCAATGTATTGTCTCGGAATTAAATTCAAGTCTCCACTTTTAAAAACTCTATTTAAAAAAACCAATATTAGGAAAAAAGCTAAGATATTTATCGAAAAACATTAACGTCAATCACACTAAATTCTACAAGAGGAAAATTAAATTTGGAAATTTTTAGGATAACGAAAGACAGAGCGTTCAAATTACATAGCAATTTAATTTTTTTTTTGAAACAAGATAAATTAAGGTGTGATGTAAAATCAACATCAATATCTTCTTCAAACACTCTGTCACACCAAAAATATAGATAACCGATCACAAAGAAGACAAAAAAATCTGTTTATTGTCATAACCTTATTGTACTCACATGCGGCATATGCACGAGCACACCCCCTACGGACCCCTTGTCGGCCAGCGGGTGCGGCAGCGGCAGCAGGGCGTCAGCCGAGTTGGCCGGCGTGCCGCCCGACTTGCTGCGCTCGTCCTCCGACTGGTTCTTCTTTGTGGTTTCCGACCAGTCGTCCGATTGGGTCTGGATTGGAAACAGTTCAATTGCAGGCTATGTGATCAAAATCGGATTGTGTAGTCCATGAACATTTACACTGACATTTACCTACAAGGACATGGGCCCTATTTGAGTTGTAGTTACTCCTGAGGACATCTTATGTACATTAAAATTTCAGAGGAATTATTTTATTGTTTTTGTATAAGCCGTGTGTTATGACATGACCATCTTGTGGCAGCGATAATAAATACCTATTTGAAATCGGCCATTTCTTAAATTATAATCTCGATTAGACCCATACGAATACTTAAATCGAATAACATAGTATATCTACTACCAACAATGTTTTCATGTAAAATATTTACAAGAAGCGCACATTACCCGGTGGTTAGCGTAGAACGCAAACGATCTATGCAACTAAGCCAAAAGGGCGCGGTCGGGTAAGAGATGGGTGACCGCTAGTGGCAAAAAAAATATGCGCGTTTCCTTGCTTCGGAGGGCACGTTAAGCCGTCGGTCCGGTTGATATCGATACATAACAATTCGGAAGTCGGAAGCCTTATGGGCGGTTTGAAAACTTCCGACAGCGGGTTGGCCACTAACCCGCATCTCCACCAACCCGCATTGGAGCAGCGTGGTGGAGTAAGCTCCAGGCCTCCCAGGGACGCAAAAAGGGTTGCAGCCATGTACAAGATGCCATGAGGCCTTGTATTGCCAATAGGTCAATCTCATGTAGGTTTAAGTTTATTACTTTACTTTACATGTCCCAAGTTTAGTGACTAAGGTAAAGTACTACTACAAGTGGTAGTTCATAAATTAGTGAATGCTAAGGCTTAGCCTAAATTCATGGTTCGGTCCTTGATATTCAAATGTCCGATATTAAGAAACAATGTAATAACTTGTCTTATAATCTCAAAGATGGAAAAAAAGTGTTTATTTTATATTCGGTGTAAAAAATATTCGCTTAATTATTGTAATTTGTAAAATTAATAGAATCAGCCGTTATTTCTCCTCCATTGTTATAAAGTTAGGTAAAAACTACTTTGTAACAATCCGCAATCAGAAGGTATGATGGTGTATATTTTTTTCATGCAGTATCACCTCCCTCCCTCCCACATAGGACACATGCACATGCAACAATAAAAAATATACACCCACATACGTACCACCACCAACACGTGTTTCGCCCCAAAACAGAGCATCATGAGGGTTATTGACTCTACGACGGTTACTCGCAAAGTCCTTTATATTTTTATTGTTGCATGTGCATGTGTCCTATGTGGGAGGGAGGGAGGTGCTACTAGATGAAAAAAGTATACACCATCATATGTTCTGATTGCGGATTCTTGCAAAGTATTTTTTACCTAATTTTATGATTGTAATTTATTTCCGGTCATTAGTTGCTCATTTGAGCCACATGTTGAGCGTTGAGAAGTACATATACATTTGATATAACTGTATGTCTACGTGACAGCTGACCGTGTGATACACTAGGAAAATCCGTACATATGTATCTATGTATGTGAGCATGAGTACCTCGAGATGGCGCGGGTGCGGCGCGGCGGGCACGAGCGCGCGCACGAGGCGCACGGCCAGCTGGTGGCTCAGCGCCGCCGCCGAGCAGTACGCGCACGTGCCGCCCGCGCGGCAGCTGGCTGCAGGTGTCCACACAACGCGCGCATCAACAGATATGTCACCATGGTACCTCGAGATGGCGCGGGTGCGGCGCGGCGGGCACGAGCGCGCGCACGAGGCGCACGGCCAGCTGGTGGCTCAGCGCCGCCGCCGAGCAGTACGCGCACGTGCCGCCCGCGCGGCAGCTGGCTGCAGGTGTCCACACAACGCGCGCATCAACAGATATGTCACCATGGTACCTCGAGATGGCGCGGGTGCGGCGCGGCGGGCACGAGCGCGCGCACGAGGCGCACGGCCAGCTGGTGGCTCAGCGCCGCCGCCGAGCAGTACGCGCACGTGCCGCCCGCGCGGCAGCTGGCTGCAGGTGTCCACACAACGCGCGCATCAACAAACATGTCACCATTTGATTGTAAAAAGGCTTTGTGAATTAAATTGCGATTTAAATATTTCGCTTCTGGTTTTCACTCCTAAAATCAGTAATGAGATAGCCTACGACCATTTATTTTTACGAAAGCTTATAAAAAAAGCTTTGTTAATTAAATTGTAATTTATGTATTCCGCTTCTGGTTTTTATTCCTAAAAATACATTTACCATGGTGGGAAGTTGAAAAGGAAAGGTCGTACTCTTGTTTTATTCTCCGATTCTAGTATATTGTTGAGTTATATCAAATAACAAATGACATTTTGTTCAATACAGGTTAATAACATATAGGATAAAGACACTAGTGTTGTGAGGTGAAATAATTGTGAGAAAACATGTTTTTTCCGCTTGCTTCCAAAACTACACCACTCGTTCTGGAAAAGGAGCCAAAGGTTTACGGCGATCTAAGTAACTTGACTGACTCTGATGACATCGCTCGTTTTCAAAGATACGGGCAAACACTGCATACAAATATTCACTTAATATTGGCAAAATGGTCAAACGGCCAAGACGCCATTGATAAAAAAGGACCAGTGTAAACTTTTTGACGGGAACTCGAAAGAAGCATGTTTTGTCTCATTTTATTTTCGTTTTATTGCTGCGTTTGTCAGTTGTATTGAATAAATTTAACGACATTTTTTCTTCGATATACATTAATAATTATAGTACCAAATGTTGAGCAATAAAACAACAGTGCGAAAAGATAACGCCCAGGTTTCCAGTTCCAAAAGTCCAAACATTCATCAAACACTTTGTTGTAAAATTGTGACTGACTGACTAGACTAACAATTTTATTTATTAACTAGCGGCCGCGCGCGAACTAATCCGCGTGGACTTAAGTTGTATAATTTTTCTAAATAAAAATAGCCTAAAGGTCCCAGCCGTTTCAGAGATTAGCCGGAACAAACAGACAGACAGACAAACCGACAGACAGAAAGACAGACAAAAATTGTAAAAAATGTTATTTTGGTATATGTACCGTATATACATTCACATGGATGTTGTAAAATGCGGTTATTTTAATATTACAAACAGAGACTCCAATTTCATTTATTTGTGTAAATGTATAGACTAGCAGCAAAAACCTACAAAGAAACTTATGTTGGTGGTTTTATATACGAGTAAGTAACACTTACCATGCTCGATAGTGTTCATCTGGTTGGACTTGAGTATCAGCCGCAGCAGCTTGGTGGCCTCGCTACTCACGCTCTGAATGTTTATGTGGCTCTGTTGCAGTTCCATCTGCAATCGTATTGAAGCCTTTAAGTAC
Source organism: Pyrgus malvae (assembly GCA_911387765.1). Classification (NCBI taxonomy): domain Eukaryota; kingdom Metazoa; phylum Arthropoda; class Insecta; order Lepidoptera; family Hesperiidae; genus Pyrgus; species Pyrgus malvae. The sequence goes on along the minus strand of OU426966.1, from coordinate 20,581,536 downwards.
ATAAGGACATTAAGGGCCTCTTTCACCACCTTCAAGTAAGTGACAAGTACGCTAATTGTCGGTTAAAGTCACCCGTAACTTCAATTTCAATTTCACGATGTTCGAGCACTAATCATATGATAAACTGACCCGTACTCATAGCTTTTACTTTCCAATTAACTTTACTTGGGACGTAACTAATCAACACTTTAGTTGGAGATGGTGAAAGAGGCCCTTAGGTTTAGATTATCATAAAAGAGAATGAGAAAAATAATAACTCTGCACAAATTATAATTTATCAGGTATATTTTTTGTTTATTTAAGGAAATATAACTGGCAATATAATATTGTTCTCCTTCTGCTCCTTTCTTCAGCTCAGCATTGACTAAGCTCACCCAAAGTAGAAAAAAAATACTCACTAAGGGCCTCGTTCACCATCTCCAAGTAAAGTGTTGATTAGTTACGTCCAAAGTAAAGTTAATTGGCAAGTAAAAGCTATGAGTACGGGTCAGTTTATCGTATGATTAGTGCTACTCGAACATCGTGAAATTGAAATTGAAGTTATGACTTTAACCGACAATTAGCGTACTTGTCCCTTTACTTGAAGGTGGTGAAAGAGGCCCTAAGAGTTTAAAAAAACGTACAGTGATCTACTGCACTGTAGGGCTATGAATGTAAAACGTTATTTATTTAATGGAATTTAGATTTATATTTTTACTATACAGGGAACATTAAATTAATATTTTAGTAGTTAACACCATATACTCAGTATCAGTCAACTACCCAATTTACGGGGATATAAACAACAATTCCATCCTTTAAAATAATCAAACGAAAAGTATCGTATCCTTTCGGAGATAGTTCTATAATATAGGTCTATAATACCAAGTCCGAGCAGAGAAAGAGAGAAAAGTAAATGACAAAGCACTTTGCTTGTAATTAAAGTGGATACCTGTTTGAGCAGTATGTCCAGCATGACGATGCAACAGTTGAGGTTCAGCGGCTTGCTCTGGTCGTCGCTCTCCTCGTTCTTCTTATCCGATACGTTGGTGTCCGATTCTTTAGGAGTAGAACCCTCTGTCAATATTATTAAATAACTTAGGGAAATATATAAAGAATAATTTAAAAAAAAACTTGTAGGTAGGTTTACCGAAATTGAATAATTTAGGAATGGAAGTAAGGGCTATTTCATAGGCCATTTAGTGGCGTATCGGCGAGCACAGGTCACACGTGTACCTCCGAACATGCGCTCATATGTTCGTATACAATAAATCATCCACGACAAATGCCGTCGCCTCCGGTTCGAGTAAAATACCATATGCCATAGCAACGGTATACTTAGTAAAATTCTCTGGTGCGAAACCACCAATGCCCAAATATTTATTCTTAATATTTTTGTTCATAGAAAAAGTACTTGAATTTATACCGTAAAATAGATTCAAAAAAAGGTTACCCTGCGGCGCCTTGAATATTTTCTCCGGCAGATTGACGACAGAGTGGCTGAACAGGTCAAACAGCTGAGACAAAGGAATCTTCACCTCCAGTAACGAAATGGTCTGTAAAAATACTTTGAATATTATAAATGAACATGATTTAGTATTTTAATTTGAGAAAATAAAAAGGCTGAAGCAGAATCGATACACAATATATATAGTAGGTATGAAAAATGAGCTTACACTATTACGTGGCATCCGTATTTTTTTTTTTTTTTTTTTTTTTTTTTCAACCTTTTTTTTTGTCCCACTGCTGGGCACAGGTCTCCTTCTCACAAGTGAGAGGGATTTAGGCCATAGTCCACCACGCTGGCCAAGTGCGGATTGGTGAACGTCATGCTTTCGAGAAATTATGAATTTCTCTCAGGCATGCACGGCGATGGAGAACATTGTTTTAATGAAATATCACGATATTCTCCATCACCGTGGAGCAGCGATAAATTCGCACATTACAAATTTCTTTGTCAGAGGTGCGCGCCGAGGATTTGAACCCGGGATCGGTCGCACCTCTGACAAAGAAATTTGTAATGTGCGAATTTATCGCTGCTCCACGGTGATGGAAAATATCGTAATATTTCATTAATTACGATGTTCTCCATCGCCGTGCATGCCTGAGAGAAATTCATAATTTCTCGAAAGCATAACGTCCACCAACCCGCACTTGGCCAGCGTGGTGGACTATGGCCTAAATCCCTCTCAATTGTGGGAGGAGACCTGTGCCCAGCAGTGGGACATAAAAAAAGGTTGAAAAAAGTATTTTTAACACGCTTTTATTAACTTGACCTGTATGTATGTATGTATGTAACGGAATCTTTTAACTTCATTTTCACTTACTTCTAGGAGTCTGATTAACTTGAAAATTTGCACAGGGGTCAACGGCCGATGACAATACGTATCCCATAACCCATAACTTTATATTAAAGTCCTAACTAGGATCATCAGGATAAAAAAAATATACGAGGGGCGGCTGATAAGTTCGCGGCCTAAGGTACTTAATGGAACAAATATATTTTTTTATAACTAAAAAATTAAAAATAAATAATGTAGTTTAAAAAACTAAAAAACACGCTTTTGTGATTTTTTTTCAACCTTTTTTTATGTCCCACTGCTGGGCACAGGTCTCCTCACACAATTGAGAGGGATTTAGGCCATAGTCCACCACGCTGGCCAAGTGCGGGTTGGTGGACGTTATGCTTTCGAGAAATTATGAATTTCTCTCAGGCATGCACGGCGATGGAGAACATCGTAATTAATGAAATATTACGATATTTTCCATCACCGTGGAGCAGCGATAAATTCGCACATTACAAATTTCTTTGTCAGAGGTGCGAGCCGAGGATTTGAACCTGGGATCGGTCGCGTCGAAGACCGCGGTTTTTTACCACTCGGCCATCGCTGCTCTCTTTTTGTGAAAATACGAACTAAAAAATAAAAAAATAAGAAGAAAATGTATTTTACTGTTAAAAAAGCGTGGTTTTAAGATACTATTGACACCATGCACCCCACGCTTTTTTTAACAGTAAAATACATTTTCTTCTTATTTTTTAAATCGTATTTTCACAAAAGCGTGTTTTTTTAGTTTTTTAAACTACATTATTTATTTTTTAATGAGTTTAATGTGGAAAACCGGCAAATATGGGATTTGTAAGTTCTATACTACCCGGTCCACTAAAAAGTTGTACTGCCTCTGTATTTGGGGAGAACTCAGATATCTTTAGCGGAACGAACTAGTGGCCTACATACGCGGTACGTAAGAGGTACAACTTGTTCTAGCTCCTATTCTCATCAACCAAAACCCATAGTAAGCCAGACCTACAAAGTCTCCCTCACTGTTACCTGGAACCATTCGAGGACAGGCAGCACGTCCTGCGGCCCGGTGGCGGCGGCTACTCGTTGCGCCGCGAATGCGTATAATTGCCGTTCATCCAGCAGCGCTCCGTCCGCTTCTAGCACGCGTCCTACTGCGCCTTTTAGCTCCAATAGCTCCTGTATAGCGAAATCTTTAATAAAGATCAACGCAAAAAAGAAAATATTTGAATTTTTTTCATTAAAAAACAACAGCAAATAAATTGGAACACAGCCATATTGTCGCTCCACGCTATCTTCAGCTGTCATTTTGTATATTGTATTGCTACAAGAAAGTAGTTGTTTCTGGGGCAGCAAAGTTTTAGGTTCTTAGTGAGGCTTACTGCATTTTTTTTTTCAAGAGGAGTACCGCGCGTAAAGTCTTCAACGTTACACACAGACACGCACACAAAATATTAAATATACAAAGGAAACACCAGGCGCTAGCATATCTAGCTTATTCTCTATAGGGTTTCTTTTTCGTTTGGGATATCTTTTGGGATTCTTGAATCCCTGAATCTGGACCTTGGTCCCCTTCCTCGTTACGCCCATAATTATATACGATATTTTGACTTAAATTCTGTACTACCAGGTTTTATTGAAGTGGGTAAAAGTTCGTTACAAATGTTTTAACTTGACACTGACAATATGCGCAGTGGCGTTATGGTGGTGTTATTACTGAATAAAATAGGTGACCTTGTCGGGCACGTCGCCGCAGATGGCCTCCATCCAGCACGGCATGATAGTGTCCCAGATGGCCGGCGTGATGATGCCGTACGGGATCAGGCAGTACAGCCTACAACCAAAAGGTATTTTTACACGCTCATATTAGCTTCACCTGTATGTTTGTAACTCTCCTTCGGACTCGATTTTGACCTACTTTCAAGGGACAGTTTTAATTCAAACTTTTGACACTCATCAAGAATTGGTGGCAATACAATAATTTCATGAATTTATCTTATTCCTAGAACAATAAATCGAAAGAAAAAATTAAAAATAAATATAGCATAAAAAATCTAAAAAACACGCTTTTGAAGCACATGAAGCTAAATAAATGAAAAATAATCCTTAATAAATCACGAGAGATAGCAGCCCGTGCCGCAGTTCGTCTGAATCACAAAAATAAGCCCGCTTACGTGTACGTCGCTGTTCAAACAGAAACACGATTTCTAGAGTGCGTAGAATAAAGCATTATACAAGCAAGGTGCTCGCGCTTTGTTACACCTTTTTAAATTTATCAAAAAACTGATGGATGGATCACGCATGAAATAGTATCTATATATAAAAATTAATTGCTGTTCGTTAGTCTCTCTAAAACTCAAAAACGGCTAAACCAATGTAGCTAATTTTGGTCTTGAAATATCAGTAGAAGTCCGGAGAAGGTTTAAACGGTTAGAAAATATGGGCAAATTCCGAAATTCATAGTAAAACAACTTATTTTATTTTCCTCTAGAAACTATTAGTATCTGTCAAACGTTGTTTTTTCGAGCCATCGGCTAGAAGTTTGACATAGTCTGAATAACAATTTATCTGTCATTATTTGTTTTATATTTTTTATTTGACAGTAAAATAAAAACTCTGAGATGATAAAGAAAATAATCCTCTTTCAATACTCTTGGCAGGACAACGTTCCACTAGTTAAATATACCTATTTAGTCCATCTCTAAGATGCTGGGTCTTGGAGGCCAGGTTGTCCCAGTGTCCGGCTTGCCGCGTGTGGTGCGGCGGATGAGGCACGAGGCAAGATACCAAAACTCGACGTCGACTTTCCGAAACGTTCCGAATCCAACCACACACGTGTTCGGCTTTCAACTTCTCCACTGCGTTTGCTGTTTCACCTGTAACAACAACAAGGAGTGAGTGTTCTAAAATAGTGGTGAATTATAATGTGATGTGTATTAGTGATGTATGTGTTTAGAAATTTCAGTTTGAAAAATGTCCCACGAATGTTTTAATACAGTTTGCGTCACGTTAAGACAGCGAGAAAACAGACACATTTAATATTGTTTCACAGGTATGGCAGCAACCCATTTTAGCGTCCCACTGCTGGGCACGGGTCATCTCCCTGAAATTGGAGAGGCCTGGAGCTTACTCCACCACGCTGTTCTAATGCGGGTTAGTGGCCAACCTTCTATCGAATGTTTTCAAACCGTGCGCCCATTAGGCCTCGGTGTAATGACTGTTATCAATCGACAACAACCGGAACCGACGACGGCCTAACGTGCCCTCCGAAGCACCGAAACCACATGAAAATTTTGCCAGTAGCAGTGACCCATCTCACACCCGACCGCGCCCGTTTGGCTTGGTAGCATAAATCGCTTGCGTTCTATGCTAGCCGCGATCAAATATATTAAAAGTATTAAATTTTCATATTACATACTATACTTTAGTCTGGCAAACTATCAAAACTATTTGAAATGAAATGAAATGAAATATTTTATTTGCACAAATATGGGTGAAAAAAAAAAGGTTTTACAAAATATTTAGAACTCCATATTTACCCCTTAGGGTGTACAAATTTTAATTTAATTTGATAAACTAATTAAATTTAATGACTTAATTTAAACTTAAATTCTAAAATTACTATTAAAGATTACATAAGAAACATTAAAGTATGTAGTATTACATTTAATTTTGTATAGTTTTAATTAATTAGACGTAAACCCAATTTTGTGCTTTTTATAATGATTTATTTTATTTGAACCATACGAGGTTTGCCGTCATCAGCTTGGGGCACCCACCAGGATGGGTTTTTGTACACTGAGAGGAAAAAAAGCTGGCGGAAAAAAACCTCCCAGGTTTTTATGCCGCGGACAAAATTATTTATTATGTAATTTTATTTTTTGGTTTATATTATTTTATGTTTTTTATTATTATTTATCGTTTATAAACTCAGTGACCGAATAGTACGCTTTTTTAATTAAATATGTTTTGAGTTCTCTTTTGAATTCGTTATTAGTTTTTATTTTAAGAAAGTCCGGTAGATTATTGTATATTTTTGGTCCCATGCAAAAGACGCTATTGTGATATTGTTTAGTTTTAGAGGCTATTGCACATAGTTTATTTTTATGTCTTTTTGAGTTTAACGTGTTGTATTTAGAAATGTCGTTTTTAACCATTACACATATTTCATAGATATATAACGAAGGGAGCGTCAATATCTTTAGAGTTTGGTAGTGTGGCTTGCATGTGTCTGTTTGCCGCAGTCGACACATTGACCGAATACATTTTTTTTGCGCTTTGAAAACTGTTTCAATACTTGTCGGGAACATAGCCATTAACTTGTGTAGCCTTCGTGTTTAATACTGTTATATAGCGGCGCGGCAAAGAATATCGTGGCCACGCGTAATACCGAAAAACAGTGTATTCCGCCGCGTTACCATAGACACAATGCTTATACCAGTTCTGCTTATCTTACCAGTGTAGGAGAAGGAGGTGACGTGGAACCAGTGGAAGAGCACGGACAGCAAGCGTCCCAGCACTTCGTCGGGAGTGTCAGGGTTGGGCGTGCACAATCCTACCATCAGCCATACACCGTACCTGGAATAAAATGCCGTAAATGCAGTAAAATGTTTTTGTGTGTGTGTTTCGATCACTTTTCAATCTGTCACACCCAATCAACGGTCAGATCACTATAGTAACCTACTGGTAACTATAGTAATCAACAAAAATCAGCACTACTGAAGACAAAGACGTGGTGACGTGAAGTTATTCTACACAAAATCTGTTATGCGCGCATCCAATCACATTTGGTAATTCCATATATACCTTCCGAGCAGTTGGCGGTCTTCAACGGAGATGGGGTCGGGCAGTTGGACACTCAGCGGTGGTTTTAGCTGCTCTGAAGAGCTGTCCGGGTCCTCCATGTTGATCGGCTTAGCTTCCTTGATCAGGCTGAAAATTATAATGAATCTTGATATAGTTCTTTTATCTCACATCATGGTTGTGGGGATGTACATATGTATGCATGTGCTCATTGTCTATGTGTGCGTAACCTAAGAAACTGTTAATCAATATTTAACTGTCAGGTTACTAGAGTTACTAGCGGATTACTATAGTTATCTGCCGGTAACTATAGTAACTTCACTAGTCACTAGTCACTCTGACTAACTGATCGAAATTTTATAGTAAAGCAGATAGACAATGTGCATAATGCACATGTCATTGTATCCAACCTACACCATGGTAGTCCCGCATTAGTGAGATATAAGAGCTATATCTTTCTTTGACAAATTCGCGTACTACACACAGAATAAAAAAAAATAAAGTCACTTATGACGTGTGCGAAACAGACTGGTATTTCTACTGTTTCTTTTTATGAAGAAGCAGATGACCATACATGCCATGTAGAGTTAAGTAGTAACCGCACCCTATGAGCATCTACACACAACCTTAAGCAAACTTAAGTCTTGCCTCAGGTCGTTTGTAGTTGTTACTCCAGGGCACTTGGGCAGCTTTTCAACGAAATACCATAAAATTTCTTCAAGGTAGAAAAGGGTGCAGCGGTTGAACTTCTTCGGTCGAATCCTAGTTCGTAGTAGTTAGTACAAGTTCTACCACGTAATATCTGATATTACATTTTTTCCTTTAAAATAATGATAAAAATCGCCATCAAAAAAAACCACAATAGGCGTTGCCTAGATAGAAGCATACCTGACAATGGCCTCCACGAGGTTGGTCTGCATGTCGCTGTCCATGTGCCAGGCAGGTGGTAACCGCGTGTGCACCACGTGGTCGCCGCCGCGCCGGCTGTTGTGGCGGTTGCCGTGGCACTGCTGGCAGTACCTGCCGACAACTCGCTTGTTACAAATACCACTTTTAGAAACAAAGTTGAAGGGAGCTATGGCGGGGACTTGCGGTGAGTTTTGGGTCATATCGAATAAAGATGATGATGGCATTTTATTCAAAGTTAATTATAGTTCCAGACTGTGATAAAAATAACAGTGCAATAACAATAATATTTTCCTTGCGGGTTTCCTCCAAAAAGTACATTAGTACCATTCTTGTAATACTAGACAAAGCTTTACCAATATATCTGACTGATTTGAGTAATTGATAAACAACACACAAATTTTGACAATAGAGTACGTCGACTTCTTCAATACGACCAGTCGTCGTCCCACCATTACTAAACTTACAGCTGCTCGTGACGTCAGTTTTCCGCTTACATATTTTGCAAAATGTAATCAATTGAGTTACTCAATTGACCATTATGAGGGATAATAATATTCCATGACATAATGCGTGTTTGGGCATTAGGTCTCTGATCAGGACTTCGCTCATCTTGATATAAAGAATGTCCGAAATTTGACTCGATCCGAGTTCAGATACACTCCAAAGATTTAATAATCAGGGCACGATAATCACAAAATATGCAAGACTAATTACACTGCACTGAATTACACTTCACTTATCACACTTGGGACGTGATGAGGTCAGCACAATGAAGGCTAGGCGACCGATCTCGGCTGCGTCTCACGTTTCAAATTGACATTGCTAGTTGCTAGTGCTGCCACCTACTCTCGCGAACACACCCAAGCCAAAAGTCAGTTTTGCATTCCAAATTGCACTCTGCGACATATATATTAACGTGTTTAAAGAAAGTTTCACTTGCCTAATGGGATGATTTCCGTTGTAGCTCGCACATTCGTTAGAGAAACATATGGAGTACGCCGCTTTGTCCGACGAACGACAGTTCTGAAACAATTTATTACAAAATCAGCATTCAGCTTAAAAATTGTAGGTATTATATTATGGAAACGTATTCAATAAACGTTAAAGAGCGATTTCAAACTAGGTTTTGTTTTTCAGCGCATTTGCGTAATTTTTGCACCTGTAAATGTTAAATCTTGATGTTTCGCAGATACATGCGCTTCAAAAACAAATTTGCGCGCCGAAAAATATGCTAGTTTTGTAACCGCCCTAAAGTTAAAACTATATTGTATAATATAATAAATGTAGTTTTAAAAAACAAAAAAATCACGCTTTTGAAGCACATGAAACTAAAAAAGTGAAACATAATCCTTCTCGGTTTATTATTAAAACTATAAAATTTAATGGGATAAAGCCTTTTCTGTAACTAGATGTAGCCACTGCGATAACAGTATAGGGGCTTGTGAGAAATCATTTTGAGTATAGACCGACAGATGACGTTACGAGTATATCTTTTTCTGAATCACGCCCAAAAAATGTGTGAAAGAATGAATGAACGAATTAATTAACGAACGAATTAATGAATGAGTGATTCATGATTTACACGTACCTTATTCTCACAGACCATAGACACTTGCTGTTGTGGATGCAAGATGTCAAAGAACCGTTGATTTGGATGTTCTCTGCAAAAATGCGAGTATTTTTATTATTTTCACTGTCATACTATGTTCATGTACGAAATATAGAGACGATTATATCAATAAACTAAGTAATAATAAGTTACTAAGTAATAATAAGTTACTAAGTAAAATAACTAAGTCTAAGAAAACACTCTTTTAAACGCTAGTCACAGAACTCCTCCATAACTGAGGGAGGTTTTTGTTATATTTTTCATATCAATATTTTTTTTAATCTTAATGCTTAATTACATGTCTTGCCTGAATTCGACATTAACTAAGTTTCTTTTATAACGAAAACACTAGCTCAGAAAGGAATGTAATGTACCTAATATACATACATACGTTACGATACTACGTTCTTAATAGCGATTGAAATTTTGTTTGAAAAGCTACCATTTTTAATTACTGCAGCAATTTCAAAGTTGGATTATAGCACGGATTTACGGAACTTTAGTAATATTTTTTCGGAATAAAAGACGGGCATGCATTATAAACACATAACTACCTGTGTATCTCGTTGGCGCACTCGATGCACAGATAAAGCGGCGGAGGGGTGTCGGAGGCGAAGGTGACGCTGATGCAGTGGTCGTAGCACACCTTGGCCGCTTCAGCTGACCCAGCGTTGGGACACATGTCCCGTTGGCACAGGAATGGCACCAGGTCATCTGTGGACAAAAAATGGCTGGTCATAGGAATCAAACAAGTATAAAAAATATGTATTTGTTTTTTGCTTTCCTTTTCGTTGGCTCGGCCATGTTGAAAAAATGAGTAAGGATCGTTGTGACAAGCGAGAGACACTTGTGCCTATTCAGAGCAGATGATTGGCAGGAGAATGCGCAGAATAGTCTGAAGTGGAGGCTCTAATTGTCGTAGGTTTAGGTCCTAAGGTGTTAGGACCTAAAATGAGTCCACCAGATGGTGATCTGACTATCTAGCTCGTTCCAGCAGTTAGCAATAGTGTTCTGGGAGGATTTAAACTGTACTCACTGGCAAACTTGCAGAGCAGTCCCTTGCGGTCGAAGAGGTTGGCGTCGAAGGGCGGCCAGTAGTAGAACAGCAGCTTGGCGGCGGACAGTCTTGCGGGTGGGGTGCCGTAAGCCACCACGCACAGAACGTCCTTGACCGCGCAAGCTTTTAGCGACATGGCTCGCTCTAGCAGTTGGCAGTGATGAGCTGGAAATAAACAATTTAAAAAAATAACGTTTCACCCTCATAGAAGCTCCACAGCAGGGTAGATATACCGTATCGCGGGTACCATGGACACAAACAAGGACATGAACTCAAACTTAGACCGAGGACAGAAATCAAAGTCAGGACACCCAATCGGCAGTCCAGCGTGGTACACGCTTGTCAAATAACGTAATCGAATAGCGAAATAACGTTAGTATAATCAAAGATGCACTAGAATAACTCGGAAACGAACTCATAAAAGTAAATTCGCGGTGTAGAATTTGTCCTTTGTTATTTATAAAATGGAGTAGCTGAACCATACTTTCATCTGAAACCCAAAATATTTGAACAACCGTAAATGTAAGCGCAATCGTAAGCATATCGGATCATAGATATTGGATTATAGGATTCTATTCCCGACGAAGCAGAGATCTGAATGATCAGTTTGAATTTTTATTCTCGATCAGGGTGTTCCTATCTTTATGTGTGTCCATACTGCCCATGTCTTTGGCCGTACAACTAGGCAACATTCACCGCCGTAATTGTTTTTTGTTTTTTAGTGGAGATTCATGGTAATAAAGTAGCTACACTTAAGATTAATTATGATAAATGCTACTAACCAGGATTGTTGGAATGTTGAAACACCATCATTATAATAGCAGCCACTGACTGGGAAGCCTGACTCTCTTCTTCCATACCAGAGTAACGACGGGCTGAAATATTAGTTGATTATTAGGTCGGGTGTGAGATGGGTGACAGTTTCAATTGGGAAATTTCATGCACGTTTCGGGCTACTTACTGATAGTAAAAGGCAGGATGTAATAGCAGAGCAAGTCCAGGATTTCCTGGTGCAGCGTGGCCGGGAAGACCGCGACGCAGTAGGCCACCAGGTAGGGCAGGTTGTCGATCATGTCGTACTCCAGGAACGGCAGTAGGCAGCCCAGGCATTGCAGGACCGCTTGACCGAACGCTGGGAACAGAATCTTTAGTTACACTGACCACTTGAAAAATAAGTTATCGTACCTACCTGATGTCATTGAAATTGACATTTGATCACTGAGTTTGATCAATTTAAAGTCTCACATCATTCGAGCTTACTAAGCCCCACATATAATATAGGGATACTATTTATTAATTATTCTTATGCTATGTATCTAAAATCTTTTGGAAAGATTACAAACAGATACTTCGCAAATAAAACATGAATTTATGGCTGTCCAAATCGTTGTTGATGGAGAATAAATGTTGTACAAAATAACTTCATTCCAACTTACCCTGAATCCCATACTGTAGATGCGGGGCAGCGTCCACGAGCTGGGAGATGGCGTTGAAGAGCCCCTTGTAGTCCAGGTTGGGGTACAGCGCCATTCTCTCCCCGTCGTTGTCGGCGTCTCGAATCATCTCCAGGGGCGATCGGGGCACATCTTTTAGGACGCCTGGATTGAACATTGTGTTAATCAAAATTTATTAATAAGATGAATACATTTGAATAAAAATAAACGATTTAAGGATCTTTTTAAAGTTAACAGCTTTAACTCACGTTTAACTCTCTCCCTAAATGTCTCTATGTCTCTATAGGCTGTAGTGACCATATACCACAGAAAAAAATAAGTAGATTAGGTTAGATTAGGTGGGTTATTGGTCATAAACTTTGAAGTTTCATAACTATTGGAAATATATTTGCTTTGCCTATCATCTGCATCATTATTTCTTTTTTTAATCTGAAAAATATGTCATGTAAATACATCTAGTGTCCTTATAGTAGAACTATTTGTCCATTTGAACCAGTTCACTTATGCAGAGCAGTCTTTACTGGACCTATCAGATTAAAATCTACTCGAAATTTTACACACGTATGCTTGACCTATCATACAGCATTGGCCGATTAAAAAACAAGATCCAGCTTGCCACTATATTACTTGTTTTGTTAAATTAAAATAAATAAATCAACTCACTCAGTAAGGTCTGTGAGAAGTACTTGACGTTGTTGGCAATGTCGACACCAGATGGCAGGGGCTGGACGTTGTGCATCAGCCGCATCTGGCTCTCATACAGACTCCTGATCTTCGCCGTAACTGCATTCAACACACACTTAGACCACGCCAGTGAAAACATGGTTAATGTTAGGCCTGAATTACTTCTATACTGACTTCATTGGTTGCATATGTCATTCATGTTTAGGGTTCCGTAGACAAATGGCAGAAAACGGAACCCTTATGGATTCGACATGTCTGTCTGTCTGTCTGTTCGTATGCCACTTTTTTCCGAAACTATAAGAACTATACTGTTGAAACTTGGTATGTAGATGTATTCTGTGAACCGCGTTAAGATTATCACACAAAAATTGAAAATAAAAAAAAACAATTTTTTTGGGTTCCACATACTTAGAACAGAAAATCAAAATGTATTTTTATCAAACGTGTGGGGTATTTATGGATAGGTCTTCAAAAATTATATTGAGGTTTCTAATATATATATTTTTTCTAAACTGAATAGTTTGCGCGGGAGACACTTCCAAAGTGGTAAAATGTGTGTAATTTTTAAAATACGAGAATGATAAAACTAAAAAAAATATATGATGTACGTTAACATGCAAACTTCCACCAAAAATTGGTTTGAACAAAATCTAGTAAGTAGTTTTTTTAATACGTCATAAATCGTAAACCGTAACTTACCGTTCATTCAATCAACTCAAATATTTAAAAAAAATATTTATTACTAGTGGCCGCCCGCGACTACGTCCGCGTGGACTTCGGTATTAGTCATAGCATGAGGTTATATAGCCTAAAGCCCTCGGGTGGCTCCCCTAGGGTTGCCCATGTCTATAGGCGACGGTGATCGCTTAACACCACGCGACCCGTCTCCCTTTTTGTTCGGTTTATTTATAAAAAAAAGCCTTCCCTGATAAATGGACTATCCAACACATAAAAATTTTTTCAATTCGAACCAGTAGTTCCTGAGATTAGTGCGTTTAAACAAACTTACAAACGAACGAACGAACAAACTCTTCAGCTTTATGTATAGATTAAAATTAAAATATTGATTAAAAAAGACAAGCTGTATAATAGTGACCATGCTGGCGTGGACTGCTCATTGAGTGTTCCAGGTTGCGTTCTCAGTGAAGCAGAAATTAAAATGATGAGATTGTTCATGTTGTTATCGTCACGTGAGACCAGGATTCTGGGAATTCTATTGTGGGGCTATGAGTGTAAATGAACATTACTTTTTTTCTTAAAGTATTTCTTTGAGTGATACATTGTGTTAGTAAGACAAAAAATCATAATGGGGGATGCGCATTAATTTTTAGGGTTCCGTAGTTAAATGGCAAAAAACGGAACCCTTATGGATTCGTGATATCTGTCTGTCTGTCCGTCCGTATGTCACAGCCACTTTTTTCCGAAACTATAAGAACTATACTGTTGAAACTCGGTACGTAGATGTATTCTGTAAAATAGAAAAAAAAATTGAGGGTTCTCCATACTTAGAACTGAAACCCAAAAAAATTTTTTTTTCATCAAACCCATATGTGTGGGGTATCTATGGATATGTCTTTAAAAATGATATTGAGGTTTCTAATAATATAATATCATTTTTTTCTAAACTAAAAACTCTAGTTTTGCGCGAGAGATACTTCCAAAGTGGTAAAATGTGTGTAACTTCTAAAATAAGAGAATGATAAAACAAAAAAAAATTATGTACATTACGATGCAAACTTCCACCAAAAATTGGTTTGAACGAGATCTAGTAAGTAGTTTTTTTTAATACGTCATAAATCGTAAAGCACAATTTACCTTTCATTCAATCTTATTGCAATGAACCATACAATAAACGTGATTTTTTATAGATAATGGTATGGAACCCTTCGTGCGTGAGTCCGACTCGCACTTGGGCGGTTTTTCTTAGTTCTAAGAGGAGACCTATGCAACCAAGTTATTAGAATAAAAGTAATTAAGGCCTTAGATTCATGCAGTCCATACCATTGTTTAATATGGAAAAGGTGATGGTTATAGGTAGCAGAAATATAAGGGATCTATTATTATTATATTAAATATGTAGGACACAGTCTCAGCTTTCTAGATTACCATGTATACAAGTGATCTTAGACTGATCTATTAAGTTCTTTCTCTGATAGAAATTGCTATTTTACTCAAATATAAAAAAAAATACAAAGTAATTTAGATGAGTACTGAGATCATTCCAAAAGGATCTAAATAACTAATTTTAAACAATATACTTGGTACTCAATTTAGAAAACAGCTTTCCATCCCTTTCTGTTCTACGAATCATCTAATTCTATATGCAGGCTCATGCATAAGTACTATTTTAAGTATTATCTTCTATTATCCTACTCTTGAATAATTTGTAAAGTTGTATAAATGATTTTATACAATTTTATAAAACATTTATACAATATATTACAATTGTTACTTAGGCAGCTCTAAGGAAACTAGATAAACATGCACTAAAAATCTAATCAATAGCCAAATTACTATTTACTTCATGCAATACTTAAGGTCTCTGCCCACTACACCGTATGACAGTGCTAGGAGCGTATCAGGCACGAAAAGCAACACGATACGCTATACTAAGCCCACTGAACGGATCGACGGCGTTCTGTGCCCGTATACATCTCGTATGATGCCAGTATGCAACCCGTATGCAACATCCACCAAAACCAATAGGAATCCGTTTCATTGTCGCATGCCTAACAGTGTTGCGTGCACGTCTTGGAATGCTACCAAATTTTAAATTGTAAAATAGATATGAATATCAGTAAATTAACTGTTAGACAACTAGCAATGATTGCTTTAATATTGGATGAGGAAGAAGAAGATACATGCGTCTCGTTAAAATGACTAATGACTAATATAATGTACTAAGTTACAGCAACGCGCTTACAACGCCTATATAACGGTCATCATACGCGTTTCCAACCCATATACTTGCCGGCTCGCCGCCTGCGCGCAGCGGTTTGGCAACGTCGCGTGTCATGCACAGAGCGTGTCAGCACCAGCAAAATATTCTCGCCGACATTTGTTGTCGCTCCGTGCATGGCACGCGACGGTGTTGGTCGGTGACGGAACGGTCTAGTGGGAACAGTGTCATACTTTTCAATACAAATAATATTTATTTGCCTGACACGTTCCTAGCACGGTCATGGTATGATGTGGTGTAGTGGGCAGAAACCTTTACTTGAAACATGAAACACTGCATCTCTAAAGTACATTCTTTCATCTAAAACTTCATTTTATTTGTCATCTGGCATGAAAATTAATTGAGGTTCTAACTCAATCTGTCTATACCTCCTAATAAATTATGCAATGTGTTTCGTCTTCTTATATATTTTCAAAGCATTCTGAGTAGTGTGTAAAATTAAATAATTGTGGAAAATAACAAAGTTATAAGCAAGTGAAGAGAGGCAGCCGTAGTGGAAAAATCATTGATAATAAAGAGCAAATTAGAGGGAAATCAGGATAGTCCAAAAGCCTGTCTCCTGAAAGAAAGGTGAGCCACAGAATGCAAGAAAACATTACAAATTGATACTGTAATAATTATATTCTGTAGTTTTATAGTTTTAGAGAAATTGTTGGAGAAACATAGAAACTTTTGTATAGGACTAATAAAGTTTTCTATCCTCACAAATTTAAATAAAAACCTAATTTATGTTCTAAATTCTTGTTTCTGGTTATAAAAACAATAAAAATAAGGTATGTATGTCCCATGTGCAAAAACTTTAACCAGTGTAATTATAGTCATAGTTATAACAAATTATGCCTTAAGTACATATTCTTCATACTTAAGGCAGATTTTTATAAGTTATATTGAAATTCCTGATTTAACAGCAACCCTTTTTGCGTCCCACTACTGGGCACGAGTCTCTCCCCATTACTGGGAGGCTTGGAACTTACTCCACCACGCTGCTCCAATGCGGGTTGGTGGAGATGCGGGTTAGTGGCCAACCCCCTGTTGGATGTTTTCAAACCGCCCATAAGGCCTCCGACAAGGTTTTACTACTGTTATCTATCAATAACAACCGGGACCGACTGCTTAACGTGCCCTCCGAAGCACGGAAATGTGCATGAATTTTTTTGCCACTAGCGGTCACCCTTACATAATTTTAAGTGAAAAATCCGTCATACCTCCCCCAACGGGCTAAAGTCAAGATACGTTATACTTGAGGTTTGTCAAGGATTAACCCTGAATGATTTTGGGGCGGGTTTGAGCCCCCTAACTCCCCCTCCCCCTGGATCCGCTAGTGGTGGTAGAACTTTAATATTTCAACCAGAGAAGTACCACTGCTGCACCCATTTTTTTGCAAAGCAATTGTATTCTATTTCAGTGGAAAGGTGCAGATGCTGGACAGACTTACATGTGAGGAACATTAGCCTTTGGAGTAGCAGCGCACTGCATATCACCACATACAAGACTTAGGCTTGAGGTTGTGTGTACATGTCCATTGGCTACAGCAACCACTTAACAACATGTGACCTACTTGCTTGACTGCAACTCCAAATAAATAAAGAACGTGACTACCACTACCAGACGTTGAAACTAAAGAAGATTCAATTTTGAAGATACCAGAATTTAGCTTGCTAGTGCTGTGATAGTAAACTTGGTGTAGAAAATAAAGATTTAGATAACTCTAATTTGCCAGTTACTTTTAGAGTTATCTGCATGTTTAGCAACTTACAGTAGCTATGAATACCAAGTCAGTATAGTAAGGGTCAGTGAGCATAATAATAAATGTAAGTTGTACCCCACGAATAATACTGACCATTAGACATACATGCAGTAGACAAAGCTGCAGAGACTGGAACACTAATAGACAAAGGAATAGATAGAATCATAGAAATATAAATGTGATAATATTTTAAAAGCATTTTTATTTAATTACAGGGTAATTGAAAGGGGACTTTATGATATTTTATTGTTTTTTCATCCTTGCCTGGTAAACTGTACCAATTAATCAAACGAATTAAAAATATTCATCATTCAAAAGGTACTAAAAGTTTTATTGACAAATAAATTTACCTAACAAGATTCTGTAAGGATTATGTAAGTTAGTGTAAAGTATTTCCGTTCTAGTAAGAACATTGACACATCTAATCTAAACAGTTATGAACACCACCAACACATTAAGGGGACACAGAAAGCCGACAGCACCAACGCGAGCGCTAGGCAACCAAGGACACTGGGGGACACCGGGGGACACCAGGGCGACAGGAAACACCAAGCGGTGGAAACATGTAGACTGCGGGCTCACCTTTCGCGTTCAGCGGCTCGCTAAACTGCATGTTATCGTACGCCGTCGACTGCATTACACACAAAAAGCGCACTACGTAGCCGCCTCTTCAAACTACCTCTGAAAAAGAAACGCGTTATTCTCATGCAAGCACCGGCATCCTTGCCTCTAAAGCTTTCGATAACTTCAATTATCACAAAATCTTACAGGCCGCCGCCCGCGTCCCCATGTTAATCAGTTGGATCTTGAAGCTGCCCTGCATTTGAATCACCGACACTCGCGCTGTGGCGACCGACGCGTTAATCGATAACCCAAATACAGGCACAGATCGGGTTTAGCCTCCGACTGGGTGAAAGAGATGAGACCTAAACCTAGATTTTCCCTTCTCCTCAATCTATCGATCGCTTTATCGGGCACCGCCTTATTTATTTTGTATTTTGCTAGTTGGCGCGCGCAGAATCGCGATTTTTTTAACATTGTTTTGACATTTATTTGTTTTGACGTGGGACGTGACGGCTTCCTCCTTTTTTTTCTTCAATTATGACATCGCAAACTCTGCATATTGCCAGCGTCAAGTATAATTTTTGCACCACGTTTTGCCACTTTTGCCAGTTTCTGTGAAACTGGACGAGTAATAATATGTAAAGTCAGTAAGTCGTCAGTAATCAGTCAGTCAAGTCAGTCAGACATTCAAGTAAAGCGATGGCTTCTTTACCAGAACGTGACCAATGGAATTTTGGAGGCAAGCCGAAAAAACATATTATCGCACTGTTATTTTAATTCGCAACACTCGTGTGCTATAATTAACCTATATCGAACAAAATGCCATCAAATTTATCCGATATAACTCAAAAATACACCAAGAAAGTAAAAGTAAAACAAGAGCACAAAATGTTTTTTTCATATCACATGTAATGAAACAACGAGTTTTGATATTTTCTGTTTTGCGAGTCGAAATAAGACAATTTCAAACCAATGCGAATGTGTCAAGTCAGTCGGCACATTCATTTGTCTTTATTTCAAGTCTGTCAGAATCGCATTTTATTTGTAATAAACAAAAGGAGAGTTTCAATGCATGTGATACATCGTAACATTATTCTTAGTCTAAGATGTGATATGAAAAATCATAATCGTCTAACAGCTGTCGTGAAATCGTTGTCAAAGATTTTAATAAATTACAAAGATATTACTGCGCTATTTGTCTGAAATAGTCTTACTTCAACTGGCTACAGAAATCAAAACTCGTTGTTTCATTACATGTGATATGAAAAATACAGTGTGTGGCACCTGATGAAACAAAGACGATTTCAGACCAGGGCGATGACAGCCCTCGTCAAAAATCGTCTTGTTTCACCCCTTGCCACACATTAAACTATTTCGACTTCCCGCCGAAATTCCGACGGCTTCCTTTGACGTTTTTTGTTTTTTTTTTTTTTTTTTTCAATAAAGGGATCGCAAACTCTGTGCACATTGCCAGCGTCAAGTAAACATTTTGTATCAATTTTTTGCCAGTTTGGTTGAAATGAAACAGGACGAGTAATAATAGGTAAAGTCAGTAAGTTGTCACTGTTGTCAGTTATCAGAATGCTATCACGGGGCTACTCGTGACGCACATTATTCTTAGTCTAAGCTCGTGACGTACGTAAGTACATTATTCTCTTAGTCTAAGCTCGTGACCATCTCGTGACATGATAAGTCATGATAGCACATGCTGAGAAAAGTCATGCCATTATTTAAAAAAACACTTTTATTCAATTATGGCATCGCAAATTTTGTGCATATTGTGCCAGCGTCAAGTATTATATTTTGCATCACTTTTTTGGTAGTTTCGCCCCCTATACATATTCTATATGCATTGCCTAAGCGCACCCAGAGCAGACAAAACAAAAAAAAATAACGTTCACTAAGAGTTTGTAAAGGAACCGTACAGTGAATAAAGAGTATTTCATTTCATATTTCATTTCATTTCATTTCTACTCTTTGGCTGAAACTGTCGTCTAGTTATATACGTACAGTAGTTATAATAGATAAAATCCTTAAATCGTCAGTAATCACGCGTAGGTAGTCAGTCAGATGTCCAAGTAAGCGATGGCTACTTTACTAGAACCGTAGATAGTGAAACTATCTACCATTTGAACGTGTCTAATGTAGTTTTAGGCAACTGGGACAAAAACATGTTTCCGCATGTTTTCCGCACCTCAGAGCATCAAAGGTATTGGACTCAATGCTCTAAGTTCCGTACTGATATTTTATTGCACAAAAAGAAAATAAACGTTAAAACCATGTTTTTCGGTGGGAAATGGCATTTCCATTTAACACCCGAATAAGAGGATGAAATGTGAATGTGCAATAGTCAGTCCGTTAAAGTCTCGGTCGACATTAATTTTTATCCAGTAGGATTACCAGACTTAGTATATTTCGCTCCAAACAAGCATTTGTATTGCAAAGAGCTCCTTTCCATCCTTTCAGATTCAAGAGTAGAACAAAGATCATTATGTCCTCTCCATCATAGAGCAACGACAACAAGACAGTGGCGTAATGGCTTTATAAACGCTTAATGGAGTTTTGGCAAGAACCAGGAACAAGAAGCATTGCGTTGTCTTGGTTTGTTTTGATTTTCTTGGTGTTTATTAATTATATCAAACTAAGTTGATTTTTTCAACAGAAGTTAATTACGGTGCCTGAAAGTTGCGAAATAATATAACATAACGATAACATGGCTTTCCGAGTTCCCTCCAAAACTTCATTAAACACGTCATGATGTAATATCACTCTCTTTACACAGATATCTGACTTAAGTATAACTGACGATGCATAATTTCACCTTGTCCAATAAATATTAACTGAAATTAACATCTATCTAACTTTTTATATTGTGAAGCGTGCTAGGATCGAACCATCTACGAGTATCATCGCCAATAATAGCTTGTAGCGAAGCCTTAATCACTAGGCTAACGGTTTACTGGTTGTATTACTGGTTGAACTAGTGGGAATGACCATATATTTTACACATTTTTTCTTATACAGCTCTTATTAATAAATTAAATTTAAGCATTAGGCGTCTTCACTGTTCAATCAAACTCGTCTATTTGTTGTAATTACGTTACACTTCAAAATGTATATGTAATAATGTTTAAGGTTTCAAAATATAAGACGCAAATATTTACTTGAACTGTATCTTGAATCGTTTTATTAGAGGAGATGCACTATTATGACTCACTCAGTCTCCTTTTAAATTGACCCCTGTGTTGTGTGGTCAAAGTAAAATTACTTGTTTTGCTGACAATAAATATATAGGAAAAAATTAAAAAATAAGTAAAAGACAACAGACATACTGAAAAATTTATTGTCATGATTCATATCACAATATAAATACAGATCATAATTCATCTACGATCACAGTATCCCGTACGTTCAACGAACGTATGTCTTCGTCTCACCGTTCCTATATACAATACTTACAAACGTAAAGCAAAAATATCACTCACAAATTTAAGTTCGCAACCGGCCACAATAGGACCTAAACGAGAGTAAATATACGACAATGCGCGCTCGCCATAGTTTATTGACTTGTACCGTTGGCATTGAAAAATAAATGGGCTATTATATCATCAACGGCTGTCCATCGCGCCGGCCAGCGCCTGCTGAATGACGAGCTGCTGTGCGCTGATCAGCTTCTTGAGTTCCCTGACTTCCTGCGTCAGCTGGCGGACGTTCTCCGACGTCTCGTCCAGCCGCGCCTGCACGCTCCCCAGCCCCGACGAATACCCGTACTCCCGGTACCCCGAATCGTTATTGTTCTCGTACTTCTTGAAACAAGAGTACGCCCCTGTCGTAGAGCCATTAGACGATATCGTGTGTCCGTATTGCTTCCTCATTTTTGCAATGTCGTACGCGGCCATCATTATATCTCGGGGCAATCTTTTCTCACTCGGGTTTAACGGCTTAACGCTTAATACCACGCGATAAGCCTGGGGTGATACGAGAGCGGAGGAATGTAGAATTTTAAGCAGACACTTGGGAAGGTATCCATTGAACAATGCGAGCTCCATGTAAGATATTAGCTTGGTTTGACGAACGAGCTTCGACAATCCGGCGGTCTTCCTCAGGCCTTGTATGTCGTGAACGGCGATACCGACAAGTAAATTCATGAGAACCACGGTAACGAACATTAAGAACAAAACATAAGTAATCTGGGCTGAGAATTCTAGCAGTACCGGGGGATCGTTTCCGTCAGGCTCGTTCAACAGCAAATCTAAATTTAGTTCTCCAATCATCATTGTCAAAACCGTAATGAAACCCATGAACGGATTGGCAAAGGAAGAAGAGTCAGGAAATATAACGCAAAAACTGATTGTAAAACCGATTAAAATACACGAATATGCCATAAGGAGCTTAGCGAATTCCTTTTGAACCTTTTGGTACATCGCTACGTAAGTACCAAAAACTGGTAGCTGACCAATCATCATCATTAAATTTGTCCATCCCGCCAATACAGCAAAGGCACCGACGTGGTTCTGCCATGTGTAGGTGATATTCGTATAGATATATGAGATTAAGAAAACGCTTACAATCACAAACCACTCAATTATGTTTTCTGATTGCATCAAATACTGTTTCACTGTCGAGTAGCCAGCTATGCCGTATACTTTTCTAAATATTTCGAAAATTGTTATCCCGGCTAGCACCCACCATTGCATTTCTATAACGAAAGGGTTCTTCCTTAGTAAATCTCCTAGTATAGATTGTTTCTGACATAACTCCTGTTCCTGGATCGTCTCTTCCATATCTTTACTCCCATTATAACAATTGTGAGCCAGTGCCGTTAAAACGTATAGCGTGAGGCAGAGAACAAAAATGAAACTGAGAAATAACCTAGCAACGTAATATTTACGAATCTTTTCCCACTTAATGTATAGAAATGCGGAACACAAAGGGTGAAGAAGCACTTCCTTCTGTCCTTCATCGACAAACGTGTTCAAATAGCTGATCTCGCGCGGATAGCAGTGCTGAAGAATGCTGCGAAAGTCAAGTTCAAGTTCTACTTCCCGGTTGCTCGTTTGTGAGTGGTGTAATGTAATAGCGCAGTCTAGTTTTCTTGTTATCATCGCCAGAGAGGCGGGAGTCTTCCGAGCGATAACATTAAGCGCCGAGTTTCCCTTTTTAGATCTCGTCGTTACGTCAGCACCGTGATAGATTAATGTCTCGACGCACGCGGAGAGTCCGTCCAGTGCGGCAAGGTGTAGCGGTGTAAAGCCATATTCGTCCTTTTGATTTACATTCGCTCCCCAACTTATCAATGTTTCTATGATGTCGCACGCACAGTCTGATTTGCCAATCGCCGCATGTAGTGGTGTCCTCATGTCGAAATCTAGTGCATTAGGATCAGCGTTACCTTTTCTCAGCAATGACTCTACACATTCCAAGCTGGCGGCTCGGGCGGCGAGATGTAACGCCGTGAAGCCGCGATGGTTCTTTAGACTGGCGTTCGCACCCTTAGATAAGAGGAGATCAACGCAATCCACGAATCCTCCGTCGGCAGCCAAATGAAGTGCAGTCGATTCCCTATCTCCAACTCTCGTTCTCACATTAGGATCGGCTCCGGGCGTTTCTAGAAGTATAAGTAAGCATTGAATCATTCCCAAGTCGGCAGCAAGATGAATGGCATTCGTGCCGCCTGGTTCTATCAAGTTGACATCAACGCCATGTGATATGAATAATCGTAGGCACTCCACGGAATTAGCTCTAACGGCGCAGTGTAGAAGACCCCCTTCGCAGTTGACATACTTGACCGCTGCATGGACAGACGCACCGCGGGCGATTAGCAAATTAGCAACCTGCACTGAATTTCCGAACGCAGCACAATGAAGCGGCACGAAGCATCTTGGCATGTAATTAGGATCCACTCCGCACGACAACAGATAATTTGCGCATTCGGTCGATCCGCTAAACGCCGCCGCGTGCAAGGGGGACAGGCCGAGCGCGTCGAAGTGTAACGGATCGGCGCCGGTCTCTAGCAGCGGCGGGAGTAGATGCTCGAGTTTGAGGAACGCGGTCCAGAAGAGGCACACATTCCTTTCGGCCTCCGATGCCGCCTTGAAGGTGGTCACCGCGGAGTCCGATGTGATGACTCCAGATTCAATATCGTCCAGGAGCCGCAGCCGTCCGCCGACGGCTCGCATCTGCTCGTGGGCGCTCTGACGCAGCGAGTCTCGGCATATGTGCGCAGTTAAGTCCAGCGGGGGCTCCTCAAAGCTGTCGTACATGTTGGGGGCGCTCTCGGCGGGAGGAGAGGACCCGGCGAGGACGTAGGCGAGGTGTCCCATGGAGGGGCTCCCCCGTTCGAGGGATTCCTCGTCGAGGGGCGGCGGCTGGGGCGAGCTAAGCACCCGGGAGGCACGCGGGTGGCGGTCCATGTCGCCCGGAGACTTGGCGGCGTCATCGGGTAGTGCGGGGCGCTGGGAGCGGCGCGAGTGGAACAGCCGCTGCAGGGTCAGCTTGCGCGTTGTGGGCATGCGGGCGGACGGCGCGGGACTGACTGCCGCACGGCTATTGTCCATCAATTGCGGAGACGAGGATGAAACGCGCACCTTTGATATAAGGATGCCTTCACACTGCCGTTCAATATTAATATTTCTTGTTTTAAAGAATAAACGAATACGAAATAAACTAAATTTAAAATTAATTAAAACACTAATACACGGTTAACCATACTGTTACATACAAGTAAAGTCAAAAATATTGCTGACTCTGTTAGTCTCATTTAAAGATGCACACATCAATGACTATCGATAAATAAAGATCATAGTTTATTATATTGACAATTCAGCAATAAAACATATTATAGCTGAAATGCCAATTAATAAAACCTCTCAGAATTGACCATTACTTCGCTTGTCTTATAATAGCTCCGGATAGCTACCCAGCTACGGTTCCTGAGCCTCTTTGGTTGGTACTTGCCGACTGGCAGAGACTAGGTCGTTGTCGTGGTCTAACGTGGACCCTCAAATTTTAAACGCGAGAGTGGTAGAAGCATGATAAGTGTCTGTACCTACTTGTGATTATTAAGAACATCAAAGGTCGTGCTTCCTGAAAAACTGGTTTTTTAAGCCTCCTGGAGCCAACACATAACAGTAAGTTAACTTAAATTGAGGCTAGCTTTATTACTAAAGATAAATATGTTATTTTATTTATTTAGTGGAGCATGCCGGGCACGTGATAACATCACCTTGCTTACTTGTCAACTTCTCTCTCGAAATTATAAAATACTGTTACGGATGTACAATAAATCAGAATAGAGAAAGATAGAGATGGAGACTAACAGTCTATTACTCTCAATCTCTATCTTTAAAATGCAACTTTAAAATAAAACTTTTAAAGAGAATTTTAAAATAAAATAAAACATGACTGTCTTACATTTCAATCTATTCAAATAACTCTAAACTAAATAGATTGGTAATGTTCCAATGTTTTACAAAGATCTGAAATTAGGAGCGATTCCACAATTCCACATATCCACTGACATATTTTATTTTATTTAAATTGAGTAGGAGACAAGCATGCAAACCATGCGATACGCTGCCAAAGGCGGATCTAGGATTTCAGTTTTTGGGGCGGAGGGGGGGTTTGATTTTAGTTTGGGGCAGATGCGAGCTTTAAGAGGTGGTTAAAGATGATGGCTGATGGATGACGTGTACTCGGACCATGAGTGGCTTCAGGGGCTTTATTTTAGTTTGGAGGAATTAGAGGTTCTGAGGTCTGAAGTTCAGACGGACGATCGCCTTATTTTGTCAGTCTGGCCGGCAACTGCACATTTCACCGAAACACTTATAGAATAATTGTTTAGTGGTAGAAACGAGTGCAGGGGTAGGTAGTTGGTACTTTCCTGGTCGAACCTCGCAAGCTCTACCATGTCTTATATTTCAAGCCTTATTCTTATTTTATTCCTGTCCAGTGTGCCAGTGTCTTAAAGTGTTCAAATCAAATTAACAATGCCCGCTCGACTGCCCGCTGCGATGTTTTTGCTTGTATTTACCAACATTTTGCCCTCTCATGACATCATTAGTCAAGACAAGTTTGAAAAAATATCTGCATAAAAAAAAGTTGCTTATTTTGGTATGAAATGATGATGCTCTATCAATAATTATTATCTAAAACTGGTCGTTTGACCAGACCAGTTTGTGCTAATGCAAATCACATAGTTTGGCAAATTATGCAATCCCTACTAATATTATAAATTCGAGAGTAAATCTGTCTGCTACGCTTTCCCGCTTAAACTACTGAACCAATTTTAATAAAATTTGGAACACAGATAGAGTGGACCTTGGGAAAGAACATAGGATGGTTTCTATCCTACGGGAACCTATAAAACGGGTATACGCGGGCGAAGTCGCTGGCAGAAGGCTAGCGATTTAATATTTGCATATTCAGACTATACATTTAAAATTTGGAAGCAATCAATACCTAAGATAATCTTCATACTTATGAATCAAATGTCAAGCGCCTGTCATATTTTGGAAGGCATTTTTTTGTGTTCGATGGCATATCAGATAATAAGCAAAATTTAAACTGTTGTCTGTTTAAAGACTCTTTGTAAGTGCTGGCTGCAACCCTTTTGCGACCCACTGCTGGGCACGGGTCTCTCCCCATTATTAGGGAGGCCTGGAGCTTACTCCACCACGCTGCTCCAATGCGGTTTGTAAGTGCAATATAAGTAAATTACATACCTACCCCTTTCGCACCTGAGTAACACGATCGTGAGTTACGAAGTTAGAAAATTCTAAAACCGCGCGAAATCTGTTTTATCGAACGAAACCGAGATCGCTTGATCGTGAGTTTATTAAACTAACCAATCAGGAATCGTTTTTGGCTCTACACAGCTTAGTTACCACGTGCAGGCTGAAAAGATGGCGGCGTACGCGGATCCTCAGACAAGACTTACTAAATATTACTATTTTATTTTTATTTTTCTAGGTATTTCAATTATATTTTCGTTTTGTTTTATAGTTTAAACGTTATATTAATATACAAAAGAAAAAAAATAACCATTAAACAACTAAACTCGGAGTTATGGCTTTGAAAATTAGTAGTAGTACGATCGTGAGCTCTGGGTTGCAATTGTACTTACGCACGATAGTGATTATATTTTATTTTTACTTAAAGGGGGTGTAAAGGGGGTCTTAAAGATGACAGAACTTAAAGGTTCAGCCGGGGTGGTGCCACAGCTGTACCCCCCCTTTTTGCCGTGAAGCAATTCTATTGTTTTTCGGTGGAAAGGTGCAGTTGCCGGCCAGACTTATGTATTTCAGGCGCCCATCAGCCTCTGGAGTAACAGCGTAACCGCTTACGATTTCAGGCAAAACTCAGCCTTGCTAGAACTTGTGTGCAGCTGTCCGTGGCCTGCAGTGACCATTTAACAATACATGGCCTGCATGTCTACTTCATTAAGATAAAAAAAAAATAAGAAAAATTGTTTCCTAATTAGGTAGTTTAATTTTAAAGTTACCATTATTAGACGAACTCTTGTTAAGCCTGCTGGAGGAGGGAAATTGTTCTGACTTAGAACTAGACGGCCTTAATGAGGAATTCAAGGTTTTGAAAATTCTCAATTTTCATCAACAAACTACGCCCTGTGGGCCTTGAAAAATTGCTGTCACCTCTAGCGAAGGGCTTACTTACTTTTTTATACAAATAAACTGAACAAAAAGGCAGACGGTGGTGATGTTAAGAGATCACCGTCATCTATGGACACGGGCAACCCCAGGCAAGCCACCCGAGCATTGAAGGCTTTGGAGGAGAACCTTTTTTACAGCTTTCTTGAGGAACCCCATGTTATAGTCCACTGGGACTGCCTCAACAGGAAGGTTGTCCCATAACCTACATCTACGTGGAGGACCGCCACGAGTCCAGGTGCTGGTGGAACTTTAATCTTCGTCTGGTGTTATAATCATGGAATGGTGGTGTAGGCATTTATTTGACAAGTTCCTCGGAGCACTCACCATTTTATCCTAATAATTCTGCTTTTTCAAATCATCTTGGGTTAGGACCTGCCGTAGTTCTTCGCCTTATCCAGAGTGTTCCTGTGTTCCTTAAGCTATGTTTTTTAACAGATATTTTACCTCTATTCCTTTATTGGACAAATTTAAGAGACGTAAATATCATGGAACAGATCCGATCATGGTAAATCGCATTCCAGAGAGGCAACAGTTAAGTTTGAAAGATGACAAAAAATGCGAGGAGGAGACATTACCACAGACATTAACCACAGAGTATCCAACGACATAGTTTTAGTCAAATGGAAAGAAAGTGGAACGGGAACAGATAAAGTCCAACGTTAGGAGAAAAAGGAAAAATGCTACATTCATAGAAATCGGAAAGGGAGGAGAAGTGCCATAGCGACGTATTAATGTCCGCGCCTTATGCCCATGCTGCTCAAGATACAGACGAACGGCCGTACACGCGAATCAGTACTTTTTCGACTGCTGTCAAGAAAACTTGCTGAAATGCCGTCGTGTTCTGTTGTTTCGTGCAAAAACCGAAGTGAAACCAAAAACTATATTAACAGTAAAATCACATACCATATGTAAGTACAAGAATTTTACTGTATTTTTCTATAAAATCATGGAAAACAATAATCGTAAAATATTGCACGTTTTTATTATGATGTTTTATTTTTGTTTATAAACACGACTAGGCTACTTATGTACCAAATACATTTCTCGTCAACCTATAAACAACCTCAACGACTTTATCTGTCTGAGCGAGCAATGTACGTCTTACGACACTTAGAATTACATCTAACACGCGTCGAATCCTGCCAGTCCTGACATGTTAATCTAAGTGATGTGCACAAACATAATTGAAAATCGGTAACTCGATATAATTGTCGATTAATATAAGGAAATATTTTTAGAATTTTATCTCGACATTTAAAGTCTGTGTATCGTTTTTATTTTTAACACGCTTTTATTAGCTTGACCTGTATTTATGTATGTAATGGAATCTTTTAACTTCATTTTCACTTACTTCTAGGAGTCTGATTAACTTGAAAATTTGCACAGGGGTCAAAGGCCGATGACAATACAATAATCTCATAATTTTATATTAAAGTTCTAACTAGGATCATCAAGATAAAAAAAAATGTGGGGCGGCTGGTAATTTCGCGGCCTAAGGTACTTAATGAAACAAATATGATGGTTTTTATTTTTAACACGTCTAAGCGTCTGATTAACTTGAAAATTTGCACAGGGGTCAAGGGCCGATGACAATGCAATAATATGAGAATAAAAATCGAACTAAAAAAAAAAAAAAAATAATGTAGTTTATGTAAAAACTAAAAAAAACATGCTATTGTGAAAATACGAACTAAAAAGTAAAAAATAAGATCAAAATGTATTTTACTGTAAATAAAGCGTGGGGTGGTTTTTAAGATACTATTGATACCATGCACCCCACGCTTTTTTTTACAGTAAAATACATTTTCTTCTAATTATATACTTTTTTGTTCGTATTTTCACAAAAGCGTGTTTTTTAGTTTTTTAAACTACATTATTTATTTATTGAGGCCAATAAGGGTCAAAAATGTCGAAGTCTGTAAATATTTTCAGATTTCCGAAAGATACAAACGTAAAATAAAAATAGATCGACGCCACAGGGAGACCACCTGACTGGTTCCCTAAAAAAAACCAGCACGATATGCTCAGAGCATTTTATGCCAAAAATGTTTCAGCCTCAAAAAAAAAACGTAGGCTTTTTGAATGGGCTGTACCAAAATTAAGACTTCGCCTGATATTTGAATCAGTGAGTTCAGTCTTATTTAGATTTTTAAAAGTTAGTCATGTATTATAGAGTTAAACATTGAAATTTTTCCTATTACCATGTTAATTTTGTTTGCTTAGCCACCACATGACTCGAACGTATCTTCCCACCATGTAGAGCCTATCAAAGAATTTGGTAACGGATCTCCCAAACGCTTATGCCTGGGCATTCAAGGAATGCCATGGAGGAAGCAACTCAAAAACTTCAGAAACACGTTTTGGTAGGCAGTTCATAGAATTTGAATTTCACTTTAGGACTTAATTGTATAGATAATATATGTTCTATGTCAAGAAATTCGTTAAGCTATGAATGTTGTGATGTGTACACATGCATATTGTTTTAGTGTGCGTAACTTCGAGAATGCTCAATGTCCAGCAACGTCAGAATGACAACTAAACCTAGAAGAATTGTATGAGTTACGCACAATTTTTAAATGTGATTTTGTTACGGACAGGGATATTCACATTTTTTTCCTAATGCTTTAAAAGCTTATAAACACAAGCGCGCTTGTGTTTATAAGCCCTTGTACACCTGAGTCTATCGGACTTCGTGAAATAGAATAACTACAGTAGACATTTATTTACTTTTATATTTTTTAAACGAGTTTAGAAAAAGAATAACTATTATTTTTCTTTGTAAGGCGCAAAATTATTTCAATTTATGACACCTTTATTTTATTGAATGAATAGTGTCCTTTTGAGTTGGTTTTTTTTCTAACAAAATAAATTTATGGAAGAAACAACAGAACTACCCATAATTTCCCCTAAAACTCGAATTTTAATTTATCATGAATTTTGGGTAACTTTGAATAATTATTTTTTAGAAAGTAAAAACCTTAACATTTTAAGGTTTAGGTAAAATAAAAAGAAGGTATTATTAAATTTAAAAACCTAATCTATAAAAATGACATCTACACTGACGTACAAAAGTAACAAATAGCTTGGTTTTGCCATTTGAATCAAAGTGGACTAGTTTACGATTCCAAATCAGAGCTCAAAAACTTACAGCAACTTCACCACGCAAAAGGCGGGAATTTTCAGAATTGTGACATTAACAGTTTATTTTTTTAATTTTTATTTGGTACAATAACATTTTAGCAATCCATTATATACAGTTATTATAATGAAACATCAAAAAGTTTTGATGTAATAAATTGTTAAGTCTTTTTCCAACTTTGTTCAAAGTTAAACGTCAATTCAAAGTTACCCGGAATGACTGTATGTACGTAGTTTACAAGTGCCTAAAAACGACATCTGTTTTGAAACAAGAGAACTAAAAAATGTTATAATAGCATTTAATACTAAACTATTCCGGGTCAATTAATATTAATAATTTATATTATTAAAGGTCATACCTACTGACATTTTGTTACATTTGTTTGTTTGTTTTGTGCATTACATTATTTGTACACTTTATACAATATAAAAACGTGTTTTATTCCGTATACCTACCAATTAATTTTATTTTTCAAGGCACTTAATATCGATGTTGTATATCGATTTTGTGAATAAGTGAACTTTAGTATCGATTACAAAAAACCGGTAATTTTATTTTCAGTCAATCTCTAGCGTAAAAATGACTTTTGCTAACACCACGATATTTTATTTTTGTGTGTGAAATATTCAGGTATGGGTAAATGTTCGCTGTTGTATAAGAAATACGGTTTATTTTGGATTGTAGATTTCGATCTGATTTAAGAAATGAAAATGTGTGTGAGACTTTGTATCTATTCACTACATGTGTAACTGTCGTAAGCAGTGGGGGAAAAATTGGAGACAGTGGGTTCCTATACATTGGCAATAACATGGCATATCTCTTGTCTTTTCCAATATCTTTGGCTACATTGATGTTGATACTCCTAAAATTATTACATCCTACAATGCATTAATGGGTGGAGTCGATGTCTTGGACCAATAAATGGAGTATTATAGGACATACATGAAAGTAAGTGTACATTGAAAGTAATACTCCACTTTATGGACCTTTTTTTGTTGGAGAGGGAAACCTTCAAAAGGTACCTTGCACCTTGGGAGAGGGTACCGGGTTATGTGGGATTTGACCGCACTAAAACCCCTTCGGTGTCCTGCCTCTGCGCTTGGGGAGGACTCTGGGATCTCCAGTGGAAGGCACCGGTGTCTTCCACGCGTGGCGCCCAGAATGGGCCCATCTTCGGAAGAGCAGATGTGCTCTCCTGCACCTTCCGATGCTTATGGCGACATGCGGCCTTGCACACACCACCGCCCTTCCCGGGGCTGCTGGCTGGACGGATCGAGCTCCCACTCCCACCCATAACCCTTCAATAGGGAAAAGATATGTCGGGTGTGACCACTTGTCGACGAATAATATCTTAATTATGAATATTTAGCTTAAATAACTATGAAGTCACTATCATGCGTTGGTATAGTAGTGACCCGAAACACACGTCCGTGATATGTGCTTTAAAGTAATTCGGTAATTACAAGATTTTTTAAATTATTTTTTTCATGAAATAGGCCACTTACTTTCAAATAAATGATAAGTATTTATTTGATCGAATAGAAAAAAAATCTCAGGTCTGAAAGGGCTACTCAGGTTTGCACTTCCTTTAAAAAAATAAACTTTTAAGCTAACATCTTCCGAACACACGGCCTGTTTCAAATGTTTCCACAAGGCAAACAAAACTTTTTATTTTATAACCTGTTTTTAACTTCTTTAAAAAAAATCTTGAGTATCGCTAAGACCGTATCATGTATCATTGTAATAATACTTCTAATTTAAATTCAAACCTCAGCTAATTTCAAAGCAAATATTTATCTATTTAAACGTGCTGTAATAATTACATAAGGTAAGATAAACGTCCGTACTATCGTCAGATATTGTCAGTGTCCCAGTACTCGTCATTCATATAAAAAAAAATTATTATTTTTTATTTTACATTTTTTATATTAATGACGAGTACTGGGACACTGATAAAATCTGACGATAGTACGGACGTTTATCTTACCTATGTAATTATTACAGCACGTTTAAATAGATAAATATTTGCTTTGAAATTAGCTGAGGTTGGAATTTAAATTAGAAGTATTATTTATTACAACGGCCTCAGCGATACTCGAGATTTTTTTTAAATAAGTTTATAGGCGTATTAAACAGGTTATAAATTATAAAGTAAAAAGTTATGTTTGCTTTGTGAAACATTTGAAACATGGCCGTATATATATGTTCTGATGATGTTAACTTAGAAGTTTATTTTTTTGCAAGTGCAAACCTGAGCAGGTATATAATTTATTTATATTGCACTTACAAACCGCATTGGAGCAGCGTGGTGTAGTAAGCTCCAGGCCTCCCCAATAATGGGGAGAGACCCGTGCCCAGCAATGGGACGCAAAAAGGGTTGCAGCCAGCACTTATAAAGAGTCTTTAAACAGACAACAGTTTACATTTTGCTTATCTGATATGCCACCGAACACAAAAAAAAACCGGTGTTCGGTGGCGAACACAAAAAAACCCGGCCAAGTGCGAGTCGGACTCACGCACGAAGACAGACAGACTGACGGATAGCGGAGGCTTAGTAATAGGGTACCGTTGGCACCCTTCGGCTACGGAACCCTAAGAAGCACATAAGCAAACTATCTTTTATCCTTTTTGTATCTTGTAAACTTATGTCAACTACATAACAATACTCTGATGGACGGCTAATTCTGCTATGGGATGTTTTATGTTCATGCGTCAGTCCAACCAACCGAAGAAGTAGAATTTTGTGAGAAAAATGGTTATTAGGGTCAACTCAAACACGTGTTAAAATAATTCAGATAGGTAATTACTTTATGTCACGTGTAGGACACAATATTTATGTGAGAAAATCTGTGATTTAACTTTTAATTAGGTAACGCTGACCGCTGGTGGCGAATATCTAATTTCACGAGCATTTCAGCTCGTCAGAAGGCGTCACACGTCGGTTTCCATTGTTATCAATATCAGCCGTTAATCTAGAACAAAGAATGGTTTGAAGGAATCCGAAAGCAGCCTGGCTGCTTTATTACAATATGAATTCTAAGACCGAGTGGTGATATAAGCTCCTATCATAATAAATAAGTACTTAAGGCTTCGTGATCATAGGCGCCTTTAGGATTCTCTGGGTAGTATAAAACCATGTTCCTGTATTAGTGTGTGACCATATGCACTTACCACGGATTTCAGATCAATACTTAGTCTGAGCCACGGACACAACACTTATAATTACGGATCAAGAACAGTTAAATTTATCATTCAATTTTCTGTTTTTCTGTGAATGGAACCCGGGAACTCTATCGGCAGTCTGGCATGGTAACCACTGCAGCACACAGTGACCAGCAGTGGAACGCGGCCAACACAATATCTTTACGAGAATCCTTACGTCAATGACTGCGTAGTTAGATTTAATGGTCATGGATAATGAGGCAGTTTGCAAAACTGGTATAATGCGGCGTTTCCCTGGCTTTGTGTTATCGTGCATTGCATCTCTGAGGCGAAGGTTCTACAACGAGTTATGAGTCGTTGAGATGCTTCTACAACAACAGGAACTACAGGAACAACTGACTTGAATTAGGTGACGCATCTTTAGCTCTGTCATAGTTATTATTAGGAAACTTGAATTTTATATACGACATTTAAAAAACCTCTTTTTTCATTTCATTTCATTATTTAATTAATTTCCTGGTAAAATCTGCGAGATTCGTCTAGGTAAGGTAAATTTGCAACCGTAGAAACATTGTTTTGTGACAAGTAAATTAAATAATGTGGTATGCATAGCTACTAAAGAAAATAAAGTTAATTAAACTAGAGAGCAAAATCGATGAAGAAACTGATAGTATGTATGTTTATATCGTATGGTAGAAACACTAGAAACTAGTCAAAACATAACTGGTTGATAGTTTTCAAAACCTTACCCTACTAAAGAAAAATGATGTATGTAAAAAATTGTTGTATGTAAGTTTTGTAATTGATGTAAAGAGTCAAGGTACCAAGACTGGAACACCCTCTACGGATTTTCCTTTAAGTCCAACAGTAAATAATAATTTTTATTCTTCTTCAATCAAAAGATCTTTAACAATTTTATCCGATGAAGTCATGTGATTAGATGACAAATTCAACGAAATTGCATAGGGAGCGTTACCAGGAACATGTTACATGACAATATCCGCGCGAATCAATCATGAATTGCGAATTGGACAAAGGAGACAATAGATTATAGAGCTTGATTTCCGCATCACATCAAATGGCACAATGTGGTTCATCTGAAGGACATGGGAAGCCGTGACCACAATGGCGGACAAAGTTCATGGTTTTTATCGAATTGAAGATGTGTAACGCTCTAAATTAGTCATGGAGTTTTCATTTGTAAATTTTAAACCTTTTTTATGTCCCACAGGTTTCCTCTCACAAGTGAGAGGAAATTAGGCCGTAGTCCACCACGCTGGCCAAATGCGGATTGATGGACATAATTTTTTTTTCAACCTTTTTTATGTTCCACTGCTGGGCACAGGTCTCCTTCTCACAAGTGAGAGGGATTTAGGCCATAGTCCACCATGCTGGCCAAGTGCGGATTGGTGGACGTCATGCTTTCGAGAAAGTATGAATTTCTCTCAGGCATGCACGGCGATGGAGAACATCGTAATCAATTAAATATCACGATATTTTCCATCACCGTGGATCAACGATAAATGCGCACATTACAAATTTCTTTGTCAGAGGTGCGCGCCGAGGATTTGAACCCGGGATCGGTCGCGTCAAAGACCGCGTTTTTACCGCTCGGCCATCGCTGCACATTTAATTTTGTAATCAGATTGTAATTATGATAAAATTGTAGATACAGCAATTTTAATTAACAGTAATCACAACAATGTCTTTATAAGTATTCAGTACCATGAGATTTGATGATCAGATTATGTTAGGTACCCACCTAGGTACTTAAAGTTTGTACAATAGAATTCCTTGTGTCGTGTGAATCCACAAGGTATCCATCAGCATTCAGCCATTGGAACATATATAGGTACTTAAGTTGGAAGCAATGTCTGATCCAAAGAGAAAACAGGGGGGTGTAACATTATTTGGAACTCTGTGATGATCCATGGGGAACATAGGTCCCCCCCCACAGCAGGGTGGTAGGTGGTCTTGCAAGTGTCATGGAGTACCACACAAAGTCAAGGATAGAAACACCAAGACCAGAAAAAGATCACAAAAATAATCACTTAGATATCTCCCCGGCTGAGAATTGAACCCAGGACCCCCGCGCCATACGGATCGTTAAACTCCACAAGCCTGAATGGTTTTAGATATAGAAATCATCAAAGTATAATCAAGTGGCATCGATATGAAATTTGTGAATTCTCATACCATCACTACATAATAAAGAAATAAATAAAGATAATGATTTAGAGTAATAATATTTCATAAAAGTCGTTTGTAACCTTTTAGAGGAC
Source organism: Pyrgus malvae (assembly GCA_911387765.1). Lineage (NCBI taxonomy): Eukaryota > Metazoa > Arthropoda > Insecta > Lepidoptera > Hesperiidae > Pyrgus > Pyrgus malvae. The sequence goes on along the minus strand of OU426966.1, from coordinate 20,545,217 downwards.
TGTAGACAAACACATAGCAACGGTTACCATGCTGGACCGCCAATCGGGGGTCCCGCGTTCGACTCCTGGCGTAGCAGAGATTGAAATGAGTATCAGTTTCTGTCCTCGATCTGGTTGCCTGTGTTCGTGTCTTTGTGTCTGTCCATGGTACCCACGAAACAGGATATATTGTGGGCTATGAGTGTGAAAGGTTATTTATATACATAGGTACATACTCGTATTTACTATTTACTGTTATTAAGAAATATGTAAGGTTACCTACTCCAGCCATGTTTATTACACGTTGCTAATAAACAGGCGCTTAAAAAAAACTTCATAACTAGGAAAACAACTTCAAAGGAAGTGGACAATTGATGTAATCTGTGTAAGGATATCTATGTACCTACGGGATATGCGATTAGCATCTTGGGAACACGTGGCGTAATGCGAGATAAATACCATCTATTCTTAATCCTTGTTAGTATCCCCCTGTATTATTATGGCAACTTGCCCTGTAAATCATAATTGGTTATTAAAATTACAACCGCTAGCACGTATAGGTTTATTCAGTGTTGCCTACTAATGGAGCTAACACATTATTATCGTATAAGTACTTGTTGTACTATAACTAATTAGTTGGTATATACATACAAAACAAATAATATACACAAAAGTATTTGTTGCACTTTTAAAATTTGGATCTTCAATTCCTATTTCAGGTGTACTGAAGCTGTTAATTAATTACCTACTCTTTGATAACATCGTCATCTCGGTATAATAAACAGCCTGTCCCCACTAACCCGCATTGGAGCAACGTGACAGAGTAAGCTCCAAGCCACAATAATGGGGAGAGGCGTACCCAGCAGTGGGACGCGAAGTCTTGTAGCCAGCATAGTTTATTTATAGTCAAGTAGGAAGCTAGCATATAAAGCGGTACAATATCAGATTGCTGTCTACATTTTCATATAAAAAGAAGTCAAGAAACTTCTCGACCCGCGTGGCGCAATGGTTACCATGCCCGACTGCCAATCGAGGGATCCCGGGTTCGATTCCCGGCGAAACAGAAATTTAAATGATGAGTTTAAATTTCTGTTCTCGGTCTAGGTGTTTGTGTTCCTGTCTTTGTATGTGTCCATGGTATCCACGACACAGGGTATTAATTACCTTACTGTGGAGCTATGAGTGTGTAACGTTTATTTTATGTAATTTTTATTTTTCTAAATTGTAGAGTCCTACATTCACCATTCTACTTCATTTAGAATGATTGAACCCAGGACCTCTTGCACGGCACATCGGCATGCTGATCACAGCATCATCGGAGTCATAAACTTTACCTATTTAAAGTATTTAACTTATGGTCAGTTGAATGGGCGAAAAGCAATTTTTGGCCATTGCAAAAGGCGGTTGTGTGATAGAATTCAAATGAATCTATGGGCACTTTACGCCTGATCAGGAAGTAACCACTTATTTAGAATCAGAGAAAGCTCACAGACCTAATTTAGTTGCCAAATAAGTAACGTCCTTTGACGTCATCTCATGTTATTTTTATAGGAATCCTGTACATATCTTTAGAGCTGGTTGAACGGGAGAAGTACCATCGTCGCATCTGCCAGCATTCTCTAAAGGCTGATTTGAGATTAGGTCGCTCAAATTAGTTTCAATTACGTTGCTACTACAGACAGAAACGAATGTTGAATGTTGAAGTCTTGCCGGCAACCGCATAGAAATTCGCAAAGGAAGAAATGGTGCAACCATTGCATTGTTGGCACTTTCCGCAACATCTATCACCTCTTATTTCTCCACCAATTTGACCTAATTTAATATTGCACAGATTACACTAATACTTGCAGCACTAATACATGCAGTTTATCGTTTGAACGATTGTACGTTAGCCAGTTGTAGACCTAAGGCTAAGAGTGGTTTTACACTGCGTATTTTACGCTCGCGAAATCTTGTTTTAGAAAGCGAGTTAGGAGCGAATCAGCGAACATTTGCCACATGTAATTCGTACAACGCTAAAGCGTTAAACTTTACAAATAACACGTGTTAAAACACACGTTAGGAGGTAAGGATATACTATTGTAGCGAACTTCCGCTACTCATCAAGAGATGGTGCCACGGGTATCCCTGAATCACGCTTTCGAAGTTTTCTGAATATCCGAGCGTATATACAAGCTCCGAATTCAGTCAGTCAGTAGGAGCGCGGCCGCTCCCCGGGCATGACCACCTCGCTCGGCGGGAGATCTCCCTTTGCCAAACTATATCCTAAGTATCCTAAGGATATACTATATCCTAAGTATCCTAATGGTTTAGTTAGAGTACTATGAGTGTTAGAATTTATGGTATTGTGTATTAGGATCAATAAAAATACAGGTGTAACTTTAAAATATTTATTGATATACAGGGCTTACGCACATAGATAATGTACAGTTTGATCAAATAATTAACATAATTACAATATAAAGAAAAGTGCAGTTCCGCGAAAAATCACAAAAGGAATACATCTTGTAATGAAAAACGAAATGTGTGTTTGTATCCGTTACAATTATTATGATGTTATAGTGATGTAAAAATACAAAAAGTCGATAAAAATAATATTTATACATTAAACAGTACGTTTTTGGATTAAATGTTCTCTCCTCTAGACTACGGTACTAACTATTAAAGCTAACCATCAACACACTAACATAAATTAATGATTATTTACAAAATTATACAATTCACCTGCTACGGTAAAATACACTGTCCGTTATTTATTTACCATTACAAAAATATTATTGTAATCAACGTATCGATAATCAGAACTGAATAAGGTTCATTTATCCATTTATTTATTTATAATTATAAGAACGATGGCATGGCACACGTAGAAGGTAGAAGGTGATCGCCGGTTAATGATGAGATAACATACGGGTTACTTGATGAGTTAACTACAACTATAGAAAATATCACAGAGCAAGGAATCGCCACTCCTGCTAGAGACGACACGTTCTACTACTTTTTAGTAACCAAGCCTGCGAAGTCGTCAAGGACGGGTCTTCATTTTTTTCGTAGCCACCCTTATCACGACTGTAGTCTGTAGCAAGAATGCGAACCGTGCTCTATGGTGAATATATTATAAACATTGGTCGTGTCGCATCGAATCGAGTACATACCCTAAAATTAGAGGGCCACAAGTCAATCTTAGCCATTAAAACTAAATAATAGATTTTACTGTGTATATTTGAACTACACAATAAAACATATAATACACTAAACGAGTGAGAGGTGCGTGAATTGCAAGTTTTTCGGGAAAAAATTGCAATCGTGCAGGGACGTGAGGGTAGCGTGCAAAACGGACTCAGACCCGCTGAGTCGCATAGACGTTAGGGGGCGGGTATCGCGGTCATTTACAACACTGGTGACAGACGTATCATTGGTATAACTTTCTATAGAAATAAAGCAGCAAATTGTAGGACGAAGTACAAATTAAAGGTTTTATCTTAAAGCCGATAAACTTGAAATGTTAAATAGTTTTACTGTATAAATGGAAGTTGTACTTATATTAGAATCTAATAAAGCACAACTTCAATAATAATTAGAATAAAAATCTGCCAGATATTGTTTCTAGGGTTATTTTTGTCAAAATGAGACTGCAGTAGGTAAAAGCACTTTTCTACCTATCTTTGTTTACACATCTATTTAGTTTACGTAGCGTCTGCAAGATGTCGCTCTGTACTTTTTCATCAATTGAGTCAATAAAAGACCGGTAATATCCACCAGTTAAGTATATCAAAGGAAGACATTTTAAAATCTTAGCCAGGGGATGATTGTGTGATGGGAAATCAACAATCAACATAACATTATAATCCGGGGAGTGCAAAAGGGTGTTTAATAATTACTACATTTCACATAACGTTGAATCATTTTCTCTAAACCAAAAATATTAGTAATTTAAATTAAATATTAGGCAAATGAATAATTTATTTATTTATTTATTTATTATTTGTAGCTCCTTAAAGTATAAGGGTTACAGGGTAAGACTTAATGCCTAATGGCATTCTCTGCCAGTCAACCCTGGCATAAATAATGTGCATGTAGGTTTACATAGTGTATTAAAATACTGCATTTGAGCTGCTATATTAAATGCAAGGTATATTGTTTCAACATACAAGTATTAAAAAGAATTTACTAACATTATAATCATGAAGTTTGGTCGTTGGTTACTTAGTCTTAAATCATTTATAAAAGGTATAAAATGTTTAGCTTTTCTACGAAAATACAAAACATTTAAAAACTTTTATGAATTCCCATTACAAGATTTTGTACCTTAGTACTAATACATACATTTACAAAACAATTAGATCAAAAGTTGTTATGTATCTATCGAGTTCATAAGATAAGATAATTGGCGCTATAAATTATGTCATCTATACTTCTGTTCTTGGATTTAACAAGAGTAATGTTATCGACATGAGTGGAAATACTTTATTATATAATAAACAGTTAGCATTGAAGTTTGTTAATTGTAAGTAGATAACTGTTTGGTAATCGTTTTAAAGAGTTTATATTCATAGTGTCAAATAATGATAATGTTTCGTCAGTTTATGATTTTATAGATTCTTTATATCCTCTTTTTTTATATACAGCTTTTCCTACATAGTACGATTTACCGTAGTGGTATATCTGTGCAGGCGTGCTTGCGCAGGTTTTTGAAATTGATCGAAAATTATTTCTTTCGAATGACATAGTAGGATATACTAAGAATAATTACAATTATAACAATTACTTTTGTATTTGCAAAGTTGTTACAATTATCAAAACCGTCTTTTCATAGTAGAAATGATGTAAGTGTTACTGCTTAAATATAGGAGACGGTTCTCTAAGATCCAGATCAAAAGATGCGCTAGTTCGTACGCATGTCATATAACACAATTTTGAACCACATTATTTATCATTAGTATATTTGCAGACATTGTTTCCGGAGAGCTGCTTCTTGCTGTAAACTTGCTGTCAAACAGTGGAATATTTCAAATAATCGTATCTTAAGTAACCAAGTAGGAAGTACAAGCTTTCAGCATAGACCAGTGTCGCCGTCAAACAGCAGAGTTCTTGCAGCGGTCTTCCCGGGAGTAACAGAGATGGTAATGCAAACTGTTGGTCTGTAGACGTATTACTCCATAGTAATATACAGGTGTCACTATCACAAATAGCGGAATTAGCAGCCATCGTTACGACGGTCTCACACGGCGGAGTACTTGCAGCCGTCGTCCCCGGAGTAGCAGTGGTGGCAGTGCAGGCGCGCGCCGCGCACGCGCACGTCGGCGCCCGCGCGCCCGTCGCCCAGCGCGGCGCCGCACACGGCGCACGTGAAGCACCACACGTGGTAGCACAGCGACAGCGACTCGATGATCATGGCGGCGCCGCGACCTGCCACACCCAATTCCAGGGACCAACGTCAATAAAAATTATCGTTTTACAGAAACATTATTGTGTACCCCATATTTTAAAACAAGACTGAACTTTTTCTCCGTCTGCTCTATTCTTCAGCTCAGCATTGCCTAAACGCACCCAGAGCAGACAGAACAAAAAAATAATAACGCTCACTAAGACTTTGTAACAGTAAATTTATACAGTGGATAAATAATATTTCATTTCATTCCATTTACAACACCATAATTATGGTCGTAATGATTATAAAGAGAACACGTTGTATCTTTTAATTCCTTGTATCGTACAGTGAATAAAGAATATTTCATTTCATTTACATCGCCATAATTATGGTCGTAATGATTATAAAGAGAACACGTTGTATCTTTATCTTCCTTGTATCGTACAGGGAATAAAGAATATTTCATTTCATTTACATCGCCATAATTATGGTCGTAATGATTATAAAGAGAACACGTATCTTTTTATTCCTTGTATCGTACAGTGAATAAAGAATATTTCATTTCATTTCATTTACATCGCCATAATTATGGTGGTAATGATCATAAAAAGAACACGTTGTATTTTTTTATTCCTTGTATGCATTACCCGGAATAAAAAGATATGTTCAAGTAAACCCAGAATCAATTTGCTTTGATGATGAAAAAAGTAATTTAAATTATAGATACAAATATTAATGAATAAATAATATTTAAAGTGACCAACGAATTTGTAAGGAATGTAAGTTCGTATACGGATTTACTATGTTCTATTCTATCGATAATTCTATCGAGCATGCAATCCACGTGATGATAAGTGGTCACTGCAATCCGTACACATCTACATATAACTAATTAAGAAGTGCAAATTATCTGGTATCTCGCTCTGCTAGAACAAATTACGGTCGAAAAAATATTGAATTCGAAGGCGTTAAATTTTACAACAAATTGCCGGCAGATATTAAAAATGCTAAAACTTTGGCTACTTTTAAAAGACTATTAAAAATTCATATAATAAACACATAATTAATTTAGCAATCTTACGAATTTGAACTTCTGTAACATTATTATAACCTTTATATATTTATTACTTCATTTAAATTTCTCAAATAACTACTACTTTCTAATATACTGTTTTTATTCTAATAACGCATTCACGTTCAAATTACCCATACTAAGTCATGCTCGCAACTATTACTAAAATGCCACATCCAGAGATGTCGATCACTTTGCACATCCATGTATTTGTTATTACGTATATAGTCACAAAGAATAGTGTAAAAACACGCGTTATGAGGGTAAATGCAATACTTTTATTTTTATGCATTATTATTTTCTGTACGCCTGCTGTTATTTAAGTTTGTAATTAACATAGATTTCTCAGTAAGTGAATTATTGTTAATTATTTATGGGAAATAATAAAGCTCTTAAACCATAACTTCAAGCCAGCTCTAATCTTCCTTGAGGTAGTAAACCTCATGCAAGTCTGGCCAGCAATTGCACCTTTCCACCGAAACACAATAGAATTGCTTCATGGGTGCGGAATGGCTGCACCGGTGGTACTTCCCACGTCCAAGAAAGCTTGGTCTTACAAATCGTATAGAGCAGACAACTCACCGAGCTCCTCCCCGCAGTGGGAACACTTCCTCCTCCCGCTGACGCTCAGCAGCTTCTCTTCCCGCGGCGGCTCTGGGCGCGGGACCTCTGGTCTTAAGACTTCAGGCCTTGGTTGTCCGTTTTGACTTATTAATTGCGGACTGAAACAGAATGATATATACTTGTGAGTTTGATTTCTTTTAATCGCGTTCTTTTTCAAAACATTTTAAATTATCACTTTTCTCTCTATTCTTTAATATCTGCAATGTCTCTCGATGCATACGCTGTACGAATTAGGTGGAGAATTGACTAAAATTACACATATTGGGTATACTACTGCTATATTCTCTAGATGTGAGTACACCCGACGCGGACGATAATAATATTAGTTATGTACTGAAATAAATTGGTCTGCTGACCGCGCGCGGTAATCAAAATGCTGACAATGAAAATATGTACGAAGAAAAAAGAAAATTGAACATTAAGGTATATTTTTTTATGTGTCTGCAGGTTGTCAGACTTTCATGATTATGACAAACAATCAAGCATCCTACCACTGGCAATAGCCGAGTGAAGATGGTGGTCCCCAGTTCACACCCCTGCGCGCATCTCTGTGTTCTGAGCAGTGATGTGCCGGATCATAACAATGTATACGGATACGGATCTTCGTTTTTCCATACAAAATAACTTCTGCTGACCGGTCGTTGGAATAGCCGCCGGCCGCAACCTTTTTTTTGCGTCCCACTGCTGGGCACGGGTCTCTCCCCATTATTGGGGAGGCCTGCGGAGCTTACTCCACCACGCTGCTCCAATGCGGGTTGGTGGAGATGCGGGTTAGTGGCCAACCCGCTGTCGGATGTTTTCAAACCGCCCATAAGGCCTCCGACAAGGTTTAACGACTGTTATCTATCGACAACAACCGGGACCGACGGCTTAACGTGCCCTCCGAAGCACGGAAACGCGCATAATGTTTTTTTGCCACTAGCGGTCACCCATCTTACACCCGACCGCGCCCGTTTGGCTTAGTTGCATAGATCGTTTGCGTTCTACGCTAACCTAACTACTTGGAATAGCGGACTGAATTATTTTTTCATTTCGACGTTTGCTTACCAGAACAACAGTAAAATATCCGTTAAAAAAGTCACAGACGGACACGGATCTTTCTTTTCCCTCGGGTATCCGCGGATATGGGTACTAATTAAGATATCCGGCACATCACTTATTCTGAGCAAAAAATTGTTAAGTTCGTCTTTGTCTAAAACCACTATAATTTCACTACAGTATTTTCAATTAGCGTGCAAGCCTGAAAAGTGTTTAATGAAATGAAATGAAATGAAATGAAAATATTTTTTTAATACAGTTGCTCAAAAAGTGGCGTATTGCAGGGACGTTTAGCGTGCGGGAAGTGGGCTATTACACACTCGTGCTTTTTCTTTACCTTTTCCGCACTCGTGCGTTCTCTTTCCCAACTGTCAAAATAATGTATATTAAAAAGAAAAAAACCAACCACGAAGTGTTAGAAGTTTTTTTTTTCAATATGGCATCGCAAACTCTGTGCATACTGCCAGCGTCAAGTATTATTTTTGCATCAATTTTTTGCCAGTTTCAATGAAACTGGACGAAGAAATAACAAAGTCAGTATGTAAGTAAGTCGTCAGTAATCAGTCAGTCTAGTCAGTCCAACATTCAAGTAAAGCGATGGCTACTTTACTAGAACATGTCCGATGGAATTTTGGAGGCAAGCAGAAAAAACACTTTTAGCATTGTTATTGTATTTCACAAACTCTCGTGCACTGTAATTAACCTATATCAAACAAAATGCCATCAACTTTATTCAATATAACTCAAAAGTACACCAAGAAAATGAAAATAAAACTAGAGCACAATATGTCTTTTTCGACTTGCCGCCAAAACTCCGTTAGAATTTTTTATGATTCATGCAAATATTTCTAAAAAGAAGCTACTTATTTGTTTCAATATCAGATTTAATGATTTGATTCAATGACTTAGGTTAGGTTTTATTTCATTTCATCTCATTAATATTTTCATTTCATATCAATAAAAAAAATCTACTGAAGACTTGGCTGTATGGGTATAGTTCCCTTTGCCTACCCAGAATGGGTGAAGAAAACAAAATAATCTCTGCATATAGGTATTCTTTTACGGTTGGCGCCATTTTTCAAAAACGTTCTTTGCGAGTTTTTATTATTTTATTAAATTGCTTCATTTTTTCGCAACTCTGTATTAAAAATAGTCGTTCAGTACACGTGCGGAACCGTCATTGGAAGGAGTTCCAACTGTCAACCCTCACCTTCGGCTGCGCCTCGGCTCGGGTAGACATTTGTCGGAACTCCTTGCAATGACAGCCTTTCCGCACTTGTAATGAAATATACTATATTTGCACAAATATGGGTAGCAAAAAAGGTTTTACAAAAATATTTAGATCGCCATATTTACCCTTTAGGGTTTACAAATTTTATTGTAATAGTTATATAATTACAAGTTAAATTATAAACTAATTATGTACAGTAAACACTAAAATACACAGTATACTTAAATAATTTTACATTATTATCACTCCAGCTACCCAAACTCAATTTAACCCAAGTCTGTGCTTTTTTTATACAAATTTATTTTATTTTATTTGAACCATACGTGGTTGACCGTCATCAGCTTTGGGCACCCACCATGATGGGTTTTTATACGCTGAGAGGAAAAAAAGCTGGTGGAAAAAAAAACTCCCAGGTTTTTATCCCGCGAAATATCTTATTTATGTTATTGATTTTAGTTTATTATTAATTAATTAATAACATCGTAAGTACACCAATCCATATTTGGCCAGCACGGTACAGCCTAAATCCCTCTCATTTCTAAGAAGGAACCTGTTCCAGCAGTGAAACATTGCAAAGGTTGTAAATAAAAGTCACATGGCTTTACCCGTTCATCGGATGCGTATGTACGGCGTGTGCAGGCGTGTCGTGGTAGGAGTGGCGCTGGGCGGCGCGGAGCTTGCTCCTTTGCTCCTCTATCCTCCGCTGTTCTGCTTCCTGGAACCAAGTGTTTAAAATTATTAGTTTTAATGGAATATCTCTGAATGTAATTATGCGATTAAATAAAAACGCCAAAAATGTAACGAAAATATAACAAAATTAGAACCGCGCCCTCTGCCCCATGCTTAATCTCTTTTCCTCAAACTCTATAAATTCCTTACTTGAAAAAAACATTTTAAGAACGGAGGATAAAATATTCTCTCATTATTATAATATTAACACATCAAAATTTCTAATGTAAAGTTTAAATTAATTTGTTGATCGACTTGGATACTGGATTATGTGGGATTCATATCACACTTAAACCTCTTGGTGGCCTGCCAGAGGTTAGAGATAATTTCGGGATCGGCAGCGAAATATACCGCTGTCCTCCGTGTGCGGAGCCCCGGGACATTGGGACAGCGATGTAGCTCGCCTACAGTTTGTCAAGTCAAAAGTCAATAATATATTATATACTGTATATTTCATATCACATGTAATGAATAAACGAGTTTTGATTTCTGTAGCCAGTCGAAATAAGACTATTTCAGACAAATAGCGCAGTAATATCTTTTGACAACGATTTGACGGCAGTTGTCAATGCAATTTTGACAGATTTGAAATAAAGACGTAAATAATCACGGAGTTGCAAATATAATAAATAAATGAAGGTGCCGGGTAGAAACAACGTTTTTTCTGACTGACACATTCACATTGGTTTGAAATTGTCTTATTTCGACTGGCAAAACAGATATCAAAACTCGCTGTTTCAATGCATGTGATATGAAAAAACATTTAGTACAAAATATTCGCTTAATTAGTGTAATCTTTTCCTAATGATCGCCTTTAGGTGCCTGTTTGGGCTAGATGTTTAGCTGAGAGAAAAAGGCGGCGAAAAAAACTCCCAGCAGCACTTTAAATAAAAGTACAAATATATTTGAGATAACAGTATGGCTATGGGTCGATAATGGGCACACGTGACAGCTGATCGTATGAGACACTATAAACACAAACCTAACTTCCACTTGCTCACAGATGCGAGTAATTACTAAAACTATTACATTTAGTTTAAAAAATAGCCTCGTGTGAGCGAGATTCATTCCCACACTCCTTTTTCGTTAAGATAGTCCTTAGCCCGCATTTCTTAATGTTATAGAAAGCCTTGCGGCAGAGGACTTCTTTCACTATCTTCTTAAAAGGTTTTAAACCAGGGATTGAATCTTTGTTGGGATTTAATTATATATTCTGATGGACATTACAATAAAAGAATAACCGAAGGTGGCAGAACTATTATCGTTCGCCCGGGGAAGTACCATCGCTGCACCCACTTCTGCTGTGAACCAATTCTATTGTTTTTCGGTGGAAAGGTGCAGTTGCCGGCCACACTTACATAAGGCGGCCACCAGCCTCCGGAGTAGCAGCGCAACTGCATACGACCTCAGGCAAGACTTACCTATGCTTGCTTGAGGTTGTATGTAGATGTCCATAGGCTGCAGCGACCACTTAACACTACGTGGCCTGCAGCATGCTACTCCATTAAAAAAAAATTAAAAAAATGTTGGACCGGCATTTCGGATTCACTTTCTCAACCCCGAGCTAAGCAGAGTACCAAGTGGTTGGATACAAGCGTTTTTAGTTTGTTCACTAAATAAAATGTTTCAGCAAGATTTACGTGCCTGTATGAGCCAATGTTGGTTGTAGTTGTAGTTGGCCGGCTTGGATCTCGGCTGACTGCGTGCCTGCATCCACTCAGAGTTGGAGATCAGTTTTGGTGTCGGTGCTGCGCTTAGCGCCTGTAACAATAATTATGTATTGCTATAACTACGAGTAATAGATGAATATGACATCTTAAAATTCACAGAACATTATTAAGAGAGGTAGAACGGCAATAATGCGCCGTTTGTATGAAAACTGGTGTCGCTGATCAAGCCCCGCCTTTCACCTCCATTACATCTGTACTTAAATAAATACGAAGCTTACGCACTTATTTGCAATTTCAAATCTAGCCAATCTTAGCGCCGCACTCACGCTATTTCAAATAAACGAATCACACCCAAGCACGCATACAAGCACGCATACAAGCACGCATATCGTAGCACGATCGCGTGTTTCTGTAGAGATACGAGCATTTGCTCAAAATCCTTGGCGCGTCTGCCCCGTCCACATTTCCATTCTAACCTCTTTTAATATGTTCTGTGTAAAAATCAGTCCTACACAAATCACAAACACTCTTTGTTGACGACCCGCGTGGCGCAATGGTTACCATGCCGGACTGCCAATCGAAGGGTCCCGGGTTCGATTCCCGGCGAAGCAGAAATTTGAATAGAGTTTAAATTTCTATTCTTGGTCTGGGTGTTTGTGTTTCTATCTCTGTGTGTGTCCATGGTACCCACGACACAGGGTATATCTACCCTACTGTGGGGCTATGAGTGTGAAGTGTTATTTATTTATTTATTTATTTGTAAACAATATTTGTTTTAACAGTTTCAGACTTCGAGAAATGTACATACGAACTGAAAATAAACTACAATGTATTGACACGTGGCATTATTTTTTGCAACATTTTTCATTGATGATTCTATTGATCGTAGCTTGGACGATCCATCAAACACACAAAAAAAAAACTATTCAAGCCCGCATTTCTTTACATTAGCTCGTTCAAACAAACATAATCATTAATAGCTAAAAAAGTCAATAAAATTTGGTTGAATAAATATTTCCATAAATTAGGTTACAAGGAATTCTTAAAGAAATATTAAATAAACATATTGAACATACCTGCAGCGTATGCCTCGTCATAGGATGGTACTGTCCGTTGGGGGCTTTCTGCCGTAACTGCACCCTGGTCTGGTCGACGTTCACGTACTCCACCGCTGACGGCACACGACTGCTCCTGTAACATAATATAAAGTTTTTAATACTAAATTAACACATTTATTTATTAACCTCATGAAGATTTATTAACCAAGTTTGCATGCAAGAAGTAAATAGTGTAACTTAATAAAGAGGACATCGTTAAACTTTCAAACTTGAAGTGATGGAATGAAATAATCAGTAATATATATAGTTTTTGGTCTCGGTTGGACACTGTTGGTGTTGGTGGCTCCGTGACTTCTCCAGAAATGTCAGAAGAGTCCTTCACAAACGATAAAAAAAATGTAATTGGTATCGCGACCTTCCGATACTCATCAAGAGATGGCGTCACGGGTATTCCTGAATCACGCTATTGAAGTTTTCTGTATATCCGACCATATACAAGCTCCGAATTGAGTCAGTTGGAGCGCGGCCGCTCCCCGGGCATGACTACCTCGCCCGGCGGAAGATCTCCCTTTGCCAAATTGGCACTAAGAACAACGGGCATCAATGTCGGTTCTGAAGAATAAATAATATTTACAATGTTAAATTTTACTTCCATTTTACAATGTTTGTTCTTGTCTTTATTTTCAACCAGGCATACTTTGCGATACTATAACACATCCTACAATTTCATAGAATAGAACATAATTTATTTGTCATTAAGTACCGGTTAATAAGGTTTTACACAAAATTGTAAACAGATCCACTATATTTACTTAGTCAAATATGATATTTATATAAGAATATTGAAAAGAAGGTGATCTCTTACCTCATCGTGATCTCCCTCTCGATTGATTCCCGACTCCTCGGTTTGGGCGGCAGGACAGGCTGCGGCGGCCTCATCACGGGCGGCACCGGCCGACGTTCCGCAAACTTGGCTTTATCATCATACAGCACCTTCCTGCTCTCTTCCACTCCGAAGTGGCTCTGAATGTGCTCCTCCGATACAAACGGCTTTCGTTTCATATTCTCATCAATAACAGGCTTCGGACGCTCCACCGGCATCGGCTTATAATGCTCGCTCACTAGCAAGTTCGGCATCGAATGCCTGTAGTTATTATTTACAGTCTTCATCTGCCGGTGCTGCGGTTTCTCAGGAGAACTCGCCGATGATATGTCTTGCACTGATTTCTGCATTATTCGGTTTTGATCTCTTATTAGGTTCTCCCTCTGTCTTCTTAACTCCTCTTGCTCTAATTGTAGTAGTTCTCTTTCAAAACGCAGTACTTCCTGTTTTGAGTTAGTCAGATTGATTAGAATGTTGTGAAGTTTGAAGATAGTCATTGTTTAGTGGCGATTTTAGTGTCCACTCAAAGCTAGCGTGCATTAAATGAAATTACGGAATTGTGGCTGAAACCGACTTGGAACATTTAATAAAGACAATGTTCGGCTTAGACTATGTTATTTTATTTTGAAGACGTAAAGCTAAAATATTAAATTACGTAACACCTTAAAAGACTTAATTATGATTGTCTGAAGAATCTTCAGTTATTTGAAGAGTATTATACAAAAGATTTGATTAAACCAAACATTGTTAATAACACAGATTAAAAATTTGATCCACTGCATACCTTTTATATATCATGTAACTTTTTCTTAATCACAAAATTATTATTTGATGCATTGCGTTTAAGTTTTAAGTAATAATCACTACTCAGGAAATTGCTAGTTTTTTCATTTTTTTTACACGTGCGATAAGTATTTAAATTTAACTTGTATACTCATGTGTAGGTATAGTAATGACTAATATGTAATCAAATGTTACTACTCCTTGTTCTATACAACCAAATATCCTTAAATGCAAAAAGAATAATTAAAGATTTCAACTGCCATCATAATCGTCCCAATCCTTTCGTATCCAACTATTTGACTGTACATACATAATGTATTATTTTAAAATTGTTGATAAAGTTCCGATTACTTGTAAAAGGTGTGCAATCGACCGACAAACAAATTAGCAGTGTAAAACATTCACCTTGGTATGAGCATCGTCAAAGAGCCCGTCTGGCCAGTCGCCGTTAGTGCGCCGCTGCGGCCCCGCGCCGCCCATCTTGTTATTTACACACAAAATGGCGGATGAGATGTGGAACCATTATATTTGTGTTTATCAATCTATTTTGTTATAAAGTGTACATGAGATTCTTTGTCACGTTTTATATTAGGTATGTGTTGCATTTTTCGTATTGTGGCTATTTAAATTACAATTAATTCAATACTGTGTATTGATAATGCAACATTATTATAAAAATTATTTACTGCCTCAACGAAAAAAGTCGTTTATATCTTTATTCAAATTTCATCAAAAATATTTAAATAAAAATCTAATCTAATTCAAAAGACACATGTATAATTGTATACCTAATATATATAAATTAATAATAGGTCATTGCAATCAAGCCAATCACAAAATATAATGTTTCCCTTGTTAAGGGTAATGATATTATTTGAGTAATGTTTCAGAAACTCAATGAATAAAACACACAGAGATTAACTTCAAAAAATTAAAACAGTGAATAACTTATTTGTATAGAGGTACATATATGAATGCAGTGTCAACTACATGCAAAGCGTATTGCAGCAAAAAGTGTACTACAAGGTGCGGATGCAAATAAAAGGCTTAAGTGTGGTATAAATAATTTTTATTAACCATAAATCAAAATACATACTAAGATACCAATCAACTCCACTACCGATAGCGAATAAAATTACTATAAGGAAAGATTTGAAGAGGAAAATTAATAAAAGCATTAGAAAAGCTCTTGCGTTACTTGCAGCTTTTCGAAAAGAAAGTTTCCAATTTTGATAATACCAAAACCTGTGTTGGGGACCTAAATACAAACTCAGTAATTTAATACAATAGATATCAACCCTAATATCACCGCTAAAAAATAACTATCCTATAACGATAAATAATCCTGCACTAAATGGATAAAAATGTGTAGAATGATCAACAAAAATAAATATCTCCATAAATGTTAACAAAACACATACTTTATGAAATTATAACAACTCCATTACATTAAATGAAGAGACAAGACAAGATGATGGATTAGTCCTCCACCAATCCATGATACAGAAGGCGTTAACAGCTGTGTTCCGAAACCGTTATTAATTTTCTAAGCTATTAACTACAATTACATCCTTATACATAAAAAATTAAGTAAAGTTGGCATTTTCATAAACATTCTTTTTAACTATAGCCTCAGAAGCATTCACAAAGCATCATTTCATTCTAGCTTTTAAACTTAAAAGTATTTCTAACCATGCTATAACTATTTTGTGTTCAAAATTATTTTTAAACACTTGTGAAATAACACAAGTGAAAGATAAATTACAGAAATAATTCGAGATACAATCTCTTTTAAGCCAATAATCTATACTACGAGATCTACCATACAACAAATAGATTACAACGATATATACAGTATAAAAATATTTCCAACTAGCCATAAATTAGCTCCAAAATGTTGATAGTGGACCGATATTTAGCAACTAATACCTTTATCTAAGTGATTACGTAAAGTAGTGCTACTTGCTTCAATATCATTGCTATTGTGTCTAGGTGTGAGCACAAAGTTTGAGTTTGAAACTGTATTATTTTGCAAACACATTGATGGAATGTCAAACTGAAATTAAATAGCCCATCAACAATATATCACTATTTTGTATGTTCACAATACATATTTTAATTAATTTAAATTTTCTATAGAATCTTTGACTTAGGAATGTCTTAGTATGTTTCTACAATATAAAATGTCTCAAACCCATCCCAAAATTGGAAAGTTATTGGATTAATCGTAATTTAAATTATTTATTTATTAATTAACTTAGGTATCTTTTAAGAACAGATTTTATAGTTCTATAATTATTGATATTTTATAAAAAATTAGGGTATTACATTTTTTCAAAAAGACATTTTGAAGCCTAATTCCTCAAATTTCGTGACTATAGCAGCAGCTAACAGTGGTCTTCTATCCACCATCATTCCCCGCTTACCTGTTGCTGTTGCAGCTTCTTGTCCAGGTGGTCAATTTTGCTGTCGTCCGTTTCCGAAGCCTCCGTTAGGCCGGAAAGCTTCGAGTTGAGTTGATTGTTGAAGTTCTGCTCAGACTTTTTCCTCGTATTTTCTTCCTCATCCGATGTTACTGTCATTTGAGTGTATGGCTGAAATTGTTAATAGAAAAATGAGATAGATATACAATAATGTCTGTTTATGTAACATAGCACTATATTTAAATACCCTTTGACTGTAATAGATCAAGAAAATGATAACTGTTTGATCGTCTGCTGATATCTATAAACGTATCAAGTTGTGAATCAAGATAAAGATCATTGGTGACTTCGATTTATAACTACAATAATATTATCGTCACATGATATAATGTAATTGCCCGTTAAAGATCTTACCTCACTGTTTTGTCTGCTGTGAGGGTTTGACGTCTCCGGGGAAGACTGACCTTTGTACCAAGCTTCTGCTGATGGTCCCCTATCCACATCTACTCCAGAATCTCTGCTGTCTCTTAACTTTGCGTCCATGTCGTGTGATAGTGTCTTCTTGTAGAGGAGTTTTTCTATCTTTGTTTCCTCTTGAAGGAAAGACGTGATATCGGGCCTTGGAGCTAAAGTCAAATCGACGTCTAAGTAGCTGTCATCAACTTGCCCTTCGATACCAAGGAAGCTGGTGCGTTTGTTCCGAATCTCTTTCTTGATACGCCGTGCGGAACTGGTATGTTTAAAGTTACCCTACAATATAAGATTATAATTATGTAGATCGTAGATGTAGATGAAAACCGTCACTAAATATTTTGAAATATTGAGTATTACTTACATTGCCCAACAGTTCATCCTCAGCATTATCTTCAGTAGGCGGCGGGGGAGGTTTCTCCTTTGGTGGTTCAAGCACATTCGATGGTAAATCTAGCGGAAAAGCTGTCCCATCAACGACCGAATTTTGGTAGAATATATCAATATTTTCATACAAAGGAGTTACAGAGACTTTGTTATCCATATCAAAGTCTAACAAGGCATCTAACTTTTCTACAGTCTTCATGTCATCTATTTTATCGTGCTTGATCTCATCTTTGGGTTGAGAGTCCTCCATCGTCGTATCAATAATGATATTATCCTCTGAATCTAATTCTTTGAATGCTAATTCTAGGGCGTCTATAACCTGAAGAATTAAAAAAGATTATTAGTATGTATTCTGAAAAAATGTAGAAATATAAACAACATCAACGCTCCAAATCATTAAAACAAAGCACAAATAACA
The DNA here is from genome assembly GCA_911387765.1 of Pyrgus malvae. Classification (NCBI taxonomy): domain Eukaryota; kingdom Metazoa; phylum Arthropoda; class Insecta; order Lepidoptera; family Hesperiidae; genus Pyrgus; species Pyrgus malvae. Next base: position 20,527,080 of record OU426966.1, on the reverse strand, counting down.
CAAAAATCACTGTAAAAGAAATCAAAGAAAATTAAGTAAAAAAAGGTTAGGCGGGAGTCATGCGAGAACATAACACAAGCGTCATGAAGTTAGCACAGAATGCGGCGGAATGCGTGTTAAAATGAAGCGGCAACCTCGTAGAACTTGTCTTACCTTGTTAACCCATCACCCAAAGCTGATGCAAGGTTCCTATCGATAAAGATATTTTAAAAATAACATCAGAATAATTTTAAAGGCATCAGTAACCAGTCTATCCTTCGGACGACGTTTACCCTACTAAGTCATAATCAGAAGATATGGGCCTGTTTGCTAAAGATATGCGTCTCCGTGATAAGGGAATTGTTTTTATCACACCTAGTAAAGTGGTAGGATCTGATTTTGCACGCACTTAGCTTAATTTACATATACGTTTTCATTAAGAATAATGATCATCCTAAGAGGGTTTACAATCTACAATGGGATATATGATAATTACATAAATAAAAGGCATATGTAACGATATAACATATATTTTCGATACAATGAATTTACAGATATCACTTTTAAGAACAAATTCTCTAAATGAAGGTGATTTTTAGGCGTGTATAGTCTACTGACTGTTCTATAAACATGTGTTATGTAATGGGGTCCTTATTTACCCTGTTCACTTTTTACTACAAAAAATTATTTGATTTAATATAATGTCTGTCTACTTCGACTACAACTTATGATTATCTGTTTTAACAAATGGTTTTATTAGACACAATGTGAAAGCTACTTGTGAATAAAAATATCGTTAATTTATGATGTGATACAATTAGAAAATTAGTATACCAATATTTAATAATGAAAGGCTTTTCAAATGTAAGTACAATAGGGTGGGTTTTTTATCGGAACACTGGAAATCGTATGGAATATACGAGATCATAAAAATTCTAGAAAAATTTAATGACCATTACATCATTTCTCATCTAACTTGCTAGGCAATACTGAGAAATCGTATGGAAATATATTTAAAAATAATGAAACCCTAGGCACCGTTAGGCTTTTTCTTGGCCACTTGTGTTACTCGAATTCGAAGAGGATTTAACGGTTACTTTGTTATTGATGAACAAAATAGTTTTTCGTCTGTTGGGTTCTATACAACGTTTAGTTCTTTTCTCCCAAAAAGGATTAGAATCCTGGTTACTTACCGCTATTTCATTGTTACCTGGATTATTGACAATTACGTCCGTGTGATTAGACTCTTGAGCATTGTGAGATGTAGAATGATTGATGTGAGATATATCAATACCTATAACTTGGTTATCTGACGAGCATTTAGATGACGCTACATTAACAATGTTATTAGTAAGTGAGTTATGATTATCGGTACATGTTCTAAGCGTTTTAATGGAATTCTTTGGTGAAATGTTAGTAGTAGTTGTAATATTAGAGACAGTTACCATTGGCATGCTTTTGCTGTTAGAAGTGTCGTTAGTACTAATATCGTTAGTGTTATAATTGTTTCCAGCACCAGTGTTTAGATTGTTGCATATTTCATTCAAGTTCAAGTGTATAGTCATCTTCCCCTGAAACACCACCGTGTCGGTATCCGACGAAGTAGATGCTGGCTCATTGAGACTTACACTGGAGTCCTGGTTCTCTAAACTTTTTAGAGTGTCTTCATCTTCTTTGTCCATTTGTATTTCAGTCACATCTTCAGTAACACTTAATTCTTCAGGTTGGGACACAGCCTGAAGATAGTTGCTTCCACTGTCAGTATTTTCAGTTTTAGTGTCTTGTTCTTCAATTTCCTCCGCTATAATACCACCGACTACAGTTTGAGCTGAAGTCGGTTCGATAGGCTCTTCAATTTTCGATGGCTCTAACGTCATAATACTATCTTCATTAGAAGACTCATATTCGGTAACTTCTATCATAGGTTCTCCGATTGGAGAAGCTACCTGAGTCAAATCCGCTATATCATCTGCCGGTACACATGAGTCTCTTGCCGTGTGTATTCCACTGTCTTCTGTTTCTATATCACTTGGAACTGTATTATTTTGTAAGTCAGCGCAATCAAAGTCTTCTAAACTTTGAACTCTTTCAAATGAATTTGGTGAAGATTGCCCGTTAATGTCCAAGCTATCAAGAGACCGACAAAAGCTCTGCATTTGATTCTCGATACCTGACAAATTAGATTTCAGAGAACTATCAGACATTTTGTCCTTTGATTCATCGCTAATATGTATGTCCGTTAACTTACTATTAGCGACGATTTCCTCTTCAACAGCTATCTTAGGTATCTCTTTGTTTTTAGCTGCATCTAAGCACGACAGGCGTTCTTTAAGACTCATCGAAACATCCTTAACTTCTACTTTAGTGATTTTTACTTCTTCTTCCGATTTTTGAGTCTTCAAACTAGAGAGACGTTCTTTTAAGGATTTTGTATTACTCAGGTCTCCATTCGATAGGCGTTTTGTTTTGTCGACTTCAGTAGCAGCAGATTTGACTTTTTCAAGAGAAGATAGACGTTCTTTCAGAGGCCGTACTTCTGTAGGTAACTTCGTAAGATCACTAGTAGATTTTTGAACATGAATCTCTTCAGTGAATTTCTCTAAACTAGACAGTCTTTCTTTAATAGACTTTTTGTTTGAAATATCAGGTAATTTTGGTCTATTGGTCTGTGGTTCCTGTGAATTTTCTCTCTCAAACTGTTCTCTTCTTTTGTGAATATCGACTTTTGGCAAGTCTTTTTTCTGATTATTATTTTTGGTGTCATTTACCCTTTCTTGTTGGAAGGAAGAAATTTTTTCTTCGATTTTATTGTTAAGAGTCGTTCTGATTCTGTTGAGGTCTCCGTTACTTTTGTCTGGTGATTTTTCCTTAAGGTTGTTATTGTTGACCACTGTTTTTACGATACTACTGTTAGTTTGTGATATAATCCTAGATTTGTAGCCCTCTATGGCGCCCTCGTAGGTATACTCTTCGGGTTCGGGAGAGCTGATGGTCGTGGTCGTGCAGGTGTCGTATTCGTTGGCGCTCGAGCCGAGTTTGCGGGTGTTATCGCAATTTGACATGTTATCCATGTCTGAATGGTTTTTGTCAAGGTCCATTCCATCGCTCTGAAAAAGTGATAACATTTTGTTTTAAATAAAGTATGGATTTCCTTCTTTAAATTGCAATTTGATAATGCAAACGATGACTTACAGCCAAACTGTGTGTGTCGCAGTCTTCACTGAGGCTGCTCTTGGTGCTGGAGGTGCCGATGCCTAGGTCGCTGAGATCATGGCCATCGTCTTCTGTGTACAAGGCTAGCGGATTCCGCCTTCTGCGCCCCGCTCTGTAATAAAAAGAAAAACCGTAAAGTCCTCAGTTTTCTCGATACATTTATTTAAGTAGCTAAGTATAGGTTTTATAGAATCACTTCGAAATAAAACTCTTCATACAAAATTATCTAAAGATATATCGGCATCCAGTCCTTAAAACGTTAATGAGTCTGAAAATATCGTGGAAAAAAGGCCTGAATGAAATAAATAAACCTTGGTACGATCACCAATAAACTCTTTGCATTATAAGCGTTGTCGAAGTGAAAACGACGAGAATTCGCGATATTTTTACACAGCATGCGAGATTGTTATTAGATTTGATTCCTAGAGGCTGTCGGCATTCGCGCAAAGAATAGCTTGATGGAACCTATCGCAAAGTACAACCTGGAATAAATTGTTCCCGGTAAGGCCTTGCCCTTACACCATTATCCCATATACTGCGCCCATGCATTATTGATGGTTTCCTATAAGGTTTATTTCAACAAGTGGAAAGTAAATTTCCAGAAATTTTACTAGGCGTATTATTAACAATCGGTGTTTCATGTAATGAAAGAATTTCAATTTGGGTCATTTTCTTAATATTAAGAACTGATACAACAAATCCTGATTTAATTCTGCCCTTTTAAATAAGTAAAATTAATATGATTATAATCTGAAATGTACCAATCAATTGCAATTCTTATTTATTTAAAAAGCGCCGGATAAAAATAAAAATTGATACACAAACTAAACAAACAAAAATGTTGGTTTGATTAACTGAAGATTTTGTTTGATTAACGGAAGACCTACCGTCTTTTTCCAAAGCAACTAAACATCACTTATTTAAACAAGATCTATGATCAAACTGTGCACTTCCACTTGTATATCTGGAGATAATGCCGTAATTATTAGTAATGAGCAGTCTTCTCTGATTCATGTTAGTTACCCTTTGCGGCTTAGTCAACTCCACGTCACCTTAGTTTATCATTAGTCCACGGAAGATCAACAGATAACTGTGTTTATTCTATCAAGCCTGACCTATTGACTCGGTGCTATGTAAATAACTTAGTAATTTTCCAATTACTGACAGGAAATCATGATAAGGAGTGAAAAGACAAAGTTGTAGAATTAATGGGTTTGTGTTTGAATAAATTCGTTTGCACGTTTTCTAGAAATCTTATATATAAAATTCTCGTGTCACAATGTTAGTTACCATACTCCTCCGAAACAGCTTGACCGATTTTTATGAAATTTTATATGCATATTCAGTAGGTCTGAGAATCGGCTACTATCTATTTTTCATACCCCTAAGTGATAAGGGTGGCCTACCCCAAACATTTAAACGCGGTACGGAGTTCGAGGGGGCAGCTAGTAATTAATAAAGCAACTTGGATTACTGTAAATTGAAATCTTAAAGTCTCTTGAAGCAGGTAGTAGATACTGGATACATTTGAGCGACAAGTTGGTTAAAATTCAAAATAATAAACTTGCAATGAAAAATAAGAACATAATATGGTATTACTGTTATATAAACTAGCTTATATTAACAATGGAGCGGATCTCTGTAATATTTATAAGAAACTAGTCTTCCGCCAGCGGCTTCGCCCGCGTGTACCCCTTTTAAAGGTTCCCGTAGGATAAAAACCACCCTATGTCCTTTCCCAAGGTCCACTCTGTGTTTCGTTCATAAAAAGTAGGCGGGAAAGCGTAGCAGACAGACAGACAGACAGACAGACAGAGCTACTTTCGAATTCATAATATTAGTATAGATAACGAACGATAACTACCACTATCGAAAGTTTGCGGCGTCTAACCAAGAAAGCCCTATCATTACTTACGATTGCATGAACAAGTATCATCAACCAGAATCACTCTTCCGATACCTTATCAATCAATCAAAAATCTAGGTGATTTACAAGCAACTTTCATCTGTTTGTATATAATTAAGCCTTTGGCTCGTACGAAGTTTCTTAACTTTTGCACTTGTATACGTAACGTGAAATGCCCAATATCGCCGATAGAAACTGGACAAACCGGTATATTCAAGGCGAATGTCAATCATAATGTTAGCACCTTTCCGCTAATAAATAGTGAAATGGCTGAGATAGACGACACGGTAACGAATGTATAATTGCGAATGTTTTTTTTCGCATTGGGTAAAATTAGTTTACTAAGTCTTTGTAGACATATGCAATTGTGTTCAAAAATGCAATTATTATTGAACACAAAAAATTTTCTAGATAATTACTATATCGATTACGACTATACACGACGTTACTTCTGCCACTACCTACGATTATATCGCCACTCTGCGTGTGTTTCTGGGTTATCTAATCGTTACAAGACTATGGAATTAAATAGAGGATTTAGATTTTTTTTCAGTTTATTTAACATCAGGATTCTGGAAGATGAATGTGAAATTTACGATTTTACTTGACTTTTAAATATAGTTTTTTTTCAACCTTTTTTTATGTCCCACTGCTGGGCACAGGTCTCCACCTCACAAGTGAGAGGGATTTAGGCCATAGTCCACCACGCTGGCAAGTGCGGATTTATGAACGTCATACTTTCGAGAAATTATGAATTTCTCTCAGGCATGTACTGCGATGGAGAACATTGTAATCAATTAAATATCACGATATTTTCCATCAACGTGGAGCAGCGATAAATACGCATATTAAAAATTTATTTGTCAGAGGTGCGCGCAGAGGATTTGAACCCGGGACCTGTCGCGTCGAAGACCGCGGATTTTTACCACTCGGCCATCGCTGCTCTGTAATAAATTAAATATAGTATTCTTAGTTAAATATAGTATTCTTACTCAATTTACATCATCAATGAAGCTGCACCAAAGGAAAGCGAAAACGAGTCAAAACAAACGGCAGAGCAGCACTTTCGCCGTAACACTTTGGACATTTGAATAGAAAGCCGCCCAATCGCATAGGCTCACTGATTTATGATAAACAATACATAACAGGTGCATAATAATAAGTGATGGCCTATGGTCAAGTCCTCGGACCTCACGCCAGGGTCTAGGTTGACATCCCGACGCCTTCTGACTAAGAAATATGCTAGGCATTTGTCATCTGTTCTACGATGAAGAAAAACTTTGTGTTGAAACCTATATCCATAAGAGTAACAAGAATTTTCTCAAGTGCGTTTGAGGGTTAATAACCAGCACTTGGCAAAGTGACTAACATTTCTAACTTTAAGAAGTGTTCCCAGCAGCAAGACATTAAAAGAGTTAATGAAAGTTGTTGTCGATTAAATCAGTAGAAGGGCAAGATCAGAAGCATACATAAATAATTTGACAAAGAAAATGCTAATTTGATTACCGGTTAACTATCTAAATAATCTCAGACCCAGATTAACGTTAAACAAATATGATGACACCTTAATTTCCATATTTCTGAAGGTAAGATGCTAAGTAAAAACGTGTATATGATTTATAGATATATATATATATATATATATATATATATATATATATATATATATATATATATATATATATATATATATGATTTATTATAAGAAGCAGTATTCAATATCTTTTACATTTTAATGAAAATGTTTACAATGTTTTCAAGACATTGTGAAGGGTTCTCTTCAAGTTGAAGAAATGGAATAGGCATGACGCTTGTAGATAGCATTTTTCTTATTTAGAATTTCTATTATTGTTGATTTGAATACATAAGACAGCAATAAGTGATACAATCACAAACAACGAAATACATTCACGTCCCTCGGGGACGCGGACAAAATTTACTTCCGAAAACGACCTTGGGAGAAGCATATTGGTAATAATGAAAAACAATGTAAGACAAATCAAATTTTGACCTATGAATACTAAATATAATGTGAGTGATGTTAGATTTCGAGAGTATTGGCTGTCAGAATGAATGCAAAGCAGAAGAATTAAAAGGGTTAACATAGTCGAATCAATGTAGATGTTCCTAGAAACTTAAAAAACAATTATGCATATAATTTATTTCCTCATAGATTTATACAACTTTCTTTACCTTATAGAAATAACAAACGAAACAAACTATTGTAGCAAAATACACAAACTACCAAGAAGATTACTATTAGCATATTTGATAGTTCGCATAATACGCATCAAAACATGAATATTTATTTATTCCAATATTAATAGCCATAAGCCGATACAACGATTACAGAGTCTGCAAACCTTTCGCTATTACACAATGCCATACAAATACAATAATGTGACGGTATAAATTGTTTTCAATGACGCTAAGTGAGGTTAAGATGCGGTTAAATCTACTTATTTTTGTTTATGTTTCTGCGACGTTGTTAATATGAAAAAGCATATTACTTAAAAAAAACTTTTCGAATTAAATGACATAAAAACTATTGTATCTCGGTTCGGATCGGTTTCATACTAGCATATTTTTCGGCACATTCGCGTGTCGTTTCTTTATTTCTTGTAGCTTGTGTACGCGCGAAAGTGACATTTTCCGGTACAAAAGTGCGCGTGTAAGCGCGTTTTTCGACACGACCGTTTACGCGCCAAAAAATACGCTAGCTTATTTGTACCTAATTTTACAGTACAAATAAAAACTGTATTTTCATAAATATTGTTTATATTAAATAAGTGATTGGGTAAGGAAAATATAAGGTCGAATCTAATAGTATATCTATGTTATATCACGGTTTTTCTTAATTTATTCCCTTTGTGCTTTAGTTATTTTAAAAGCAAAACTCCATAATATTTTATTGCTATAATTATATGAGCGTTTTAAAGAAGTGTATCGCTAACTTTATTCGGACACCTACGAAAGTTACGGGTCCGAAAACTATTCCGATATTAAACTCGGAACAATTCTATTGAAGATACCTCATATCAAACACAAAGTTCACACGCAACGATATATCGTGCGACCCAGCCTGTGATTAGAGTACGTAATAATAGATCACTTTCCATTACATAAGGCGACAGTGCGCGCATTTCTTCTCAACTTGCGCAAGATCATGAAATTTGTTACATTCAAACTTAGTCGTCAATCGGTTGCTAAAAATTTGACACAAGAAAGTAAGATCGATTACATTAGAGACTTGGAATTTTTTCGTTGAATTGTTGCGTTTGAAATTGTTTTAATTTTTAAGATAGTTTTCATGTCTAGATGCTATCTTAGTGAATGACGTTCACGTAATCAATTGATCATTAATGTTTCTTACGAGTATTTTACGCAGAGAATTAGTTTATGCTCGTAATTTGTTTACATATACGGATTTTCTATAAGGAAGAAAGAAGAATCAAACAAGCAAGCAGGCAGGCAACGTTGTTTTGTCATCGTAGGCCTTGCATATGGTTTTCTCATTTGACCTAATATATAAACAATATCGACACATGTTTCCACCAAAAATTGGTTGGGTTACGTAATTGGGCACTGAGTACTTGTAACGTTGTAAGCTCCTTGGATGAACCACATAAGAAATAGCTAGTATAACACGAAGTAGCAGACAAAGATGCAGGCCATGTGGTGTGAAATGATCACAAATCGCACGCAGCAAGGTATCTGATGAATGCAGTTAAGCTGCTATTCCCGAGGCTGAGGTTACTTTATATAAGTCCTATGAGTTAAAATGCTTTTAGTTTGCAGCGATGGTAATTTTAAATCGAACATAAAAATAAATAAACTATTGATTCGTTGGATCCATGAAAGAAAGATTCGTAGTATTAAGATCAAATCTTCTATACTTTACGATACTCAATTATTAGAAGGCTGAAGAGTTTGTTTAAAAGCGCTAATCTTAGATACTACTATTTGAGATTAAATAATAATAATAATAAATAAATAACGTTTCACACTCATAGCCCCACAGTAGGGTAGATATACCCTGTGTCGTGGGTGCCATGGACACACACAGAGACAGAAACACAAACACCCAGACCGAGAACAGAAATATAAACTCATCATTCAAATTTCTGTTTCGCCGGGAATCGAACCCGGGACCCTCCGATTGGCAGTCCGGCATGGTAATCATTACGCCACGCGGGTCGTCATTTGATTGATTTATTTATTGATTTATAATTAGATTGGAATTGAAATATTACTTTTATGTTGGATTGTCCAAGGGATCTATCGAGGAAGGTTTTAGCCCTTTTAGACTTACATCACGCTATAACGAGGGTAAAACATGTAATGTTAAATGTAAAACCCATACATGTATACAACATTACATACCACACTACCACAAGGGATCCCATGGGTTCAATTGCGATCATCGACAGGGGTCCAGCATCGATGTAATCGATTCGTGATACACGGCACGAGAGCGCGTGAGTGCCGGTTCGATTCCCGGGAAATTGCCCACACGCTTTCTGCATTCCCATGGATAACAAAGCGTGGTGGTGGTGGCTTTTAAGTACAATTTAGAAAAAATGGCTTGTGTTTTTTCTAAGACTAACATTAACAATTATTAATAAGTCAGACGCGTACTAAAGGTAACTTATGTATTAACCTGAATTATTACCATAAATTTGAATGATGAGTACAAATTTCTTTTCTTGGTCTGGGTGTTTGTGCTTCTGTCTTTGTGTGTGTCCATGATACCTTTTTTTCCGCACTCCCACTCTCACCGCCCGCAACCCCGGAAGCCCCCTTTTAGTCGCCTCTAACGATCAGGCAGAGGATACCGTATCTCTGTTCTTAATCCCGAAGCTACAGGGACTGTGTCCATGGTACCTACGACACAGGGAATCCTAGTGTGTGGGGCTATGACTGTGTATTGTTATTTATTAATTTATTACTCGAGCCATGCTTGAAGTTGTTCGTAGATGAGCTGAAGCGACCATTCAAAATCCCGTGGGATGCATGCTCGTCTTACTCTCCATAAAAACAAAAAAAACTTTTTACAGGTTTAATGTTGATTACCAATTAGGCGTAAATCCTCGGGCCGAGTGTATAAGAAGCATACGAGTAATTAAAAGCCTAAGCTCATAAACGTCCCGAGCTTACGAACACAAAATCGCTGCAAATTGGGCCCAATCACCCTTTAATGTTCGCAATATAAATTCCATTAGTATAAGAAAGGCAATGACAAACTTTCGGGCGATGGGTTTGGCTTTATTGTGGCCCATCTGTGGCGACTATTGAATCTATTCAATAGATTTTTTAAACGCCGCTAATATTGCAACTGACTAAATCGCAAAATATTTCGTTTGGGTCCATGGTGACCACTTCCCCATATGACTATTATTTTGAATATTATTTGAAGAGTTTTAATTTTGATTAAAATTAAATTATGATTTACGTTTTACATTGCGCTTCTCACTTATTGAACCATGCCAGAAAATACTACTCATACTAAGATTCCTGGTATTTACGATGCCGTGGATATACACAAAGATTACGATATACAAACTAACTCATCTCATTTCAATCTGTGCCCCATTGGAAATAGAACCCTTTGCAGACCACACCAGCGCGATGTGTACTGCGCTATTCGAAATTATGAATTTGTAGGTCTTTTCCAGGTCTAGGTGTCTGTGTCCCTATTCTACCCATGCTATAAATGTGAAGAATTATTATACTTATTTGATTTTAAATGTGGCTAAGATAACAACCCTACTTGGCCTGCATTAAGGCGAAAAGAAAAGAAAGAACTGCGGCCCAAAGTATGTTTCCATATTTTTTTAATTATAAAAGATTTACGACGGACGACATTCAGGAGTGTAATGTTTGCATCAAGGATTCACCGCGAGATAATCGGCCAGAGTCATAAAAAAACTAATTTTATTTAATCCTTAAACGAAATTCGGCGTCCGATACGAAATGGTAGCATTAATACACGCCTAATGGGTAACTTAGTGTAGATTGCGTTTGCGAAAAATGTAATTTGGTTTTTTAAATATACTCGGAGGTACATACATTTGTTTGTTTGATTAAAGACGCTAATCTCAGAAACTACTGGTACGAATTGAAAAATTCTTACTTATTGAGGAAGGCTATACTGGAGGAAAGATATACTATATTATGTATATATACTTATAATATAAAAATGAATCGCAAAATGTGTTGGTAAGCGCATAACTCAACAACGCCTAGACCAATTTGGCCAATTGTTTTCTGAAAATGTTCGTTGAAGTTCAAGGATGGTTTTTACGGCGAGAAAAATTCGAATAATTGCCGGGAAAAACCATAAAAACAGCCCTTTTCTTTTTCCCATACAAATGTTTTCTAACTAAAACGTAGTCAATTTGAGCTTTATTGCTATTGTATAAAGTTCATATTAAATTACAAGCACTCACTGTTGTCTAAGCAATGTAGGTATGTTCCTAACGTCAAAGATCATATTATTATCTATCAAAACAGTGTGCGTGTGTGCTTTGGAGCACAGAATACATCGTTGGAGGAGTTTAACTGGACTATTCAACACATAGTTCCTGTCTGTCTGTCTGTTACGCTTTCTCGCTTAAACTAATTAACCAATTTTAATGAAATTTGGAACATAGATAGAGTGGACCTTGAGAAAGGACATAGGATGGTTTTTATCCTACGGGAACCTATAAAACGGGTCCACGCGGGCGAAGCCGCTGGCGGAAGGCTAGTATATTATAAAAACTAAACTTCAGGCGGACGAAGTCGCTGGCAGCCGCTAGTAATTAGATATAAGAAAGGGCCGACCTGTTTTTTTATAAGGATTTACACAGACAGACAAAGATGCAGGCCATGTGGTGTGAAATGATCACGAATCGCACGCAGCAAGGTATCTGATGTATGCAGTTGAGTTGCTACTCCCTAGGCTGAGGTTACTTTATGTAAGTCCTATAAGTTAAAATGCTTTTATTTTGCAGCAGTGGTAATCATAAATCGAACATAACAATAAATAACCTATCGAATATACTTTTCGGAACTAAACAACAGGAAAACATGTGGTTTTTGCAAATTGTAATTAATTTGTAGTGAATTATATTTAACAAGTTAGAGACGATAGGAAGAGAAAATAGGTAGGAAATTTAATTTTTGGGCGCTGTTATACATATGTAAAAATGAAACATAGAAGGTTAATTTAATATTTTAAAATATATTACAATCTTATCTTAATATAATTATGAAATGAAATTTTGGGATGATAATGCAGATCTAGTTTGAATGGAAATGCATAATTAGCTTAATGACGTCATTCTAAATTCAAAACGTCACACCCATACCACAATAAAAAGAGCGCCTGTGCCCATGCGGCATGGCACACCCACTATTATAGATCCTCATCATATACTCGAATTTGAAAAAAAAGTAGATACAATGTTCACATGAAACATTGCATTAAACCTTGTTTAAAAGACCTATAATTTTTATTTAGCTCTTTTTAGTGTCTGTCGGTGATGCCGTTTGAAATGTTTCAAACGTATGGTAACGTATTATAAACGTACATAGCAAACAGGTATGTCTGGTATATATGTAATAGGTATATAAAGGTGGACAATGGTTTTCCCCAGATCATAAAACATTGTTCTCACAGTGATTGCGCCACTCGCTGACAATGCGCGTGTGGACTGTTTTTACTATAGCTTTAGTTGGCATGAGTTAGAAAATATAGCGATTTAATACTATGAACAGGTTCCCTAATGAGCTATTTGTTTGATAACCAATTTCGTCAAGGAGGCTAATGGTAGCCTCATGTCTTGCTAAAACAGTACCTATAAAGTTAGGTAAAAACTACTTTGCAACAATCCGCAATCAAAACGTATGATACTTTTTCATGCAATAGTACCTCCCTCCCATGCTATTTGTAATAGTTTTTGATTGCGGATTGTTGAAAAGTAGTTTTTACCTAACATTATAACAATGGAGTTCAGCAAATAGGGTTGCCAGATCGTCAAACCTAATAGCCGGACAGACCAGCTAGTTTTGCCGGACATCATACATCATTGAGCGACAAAAAACTGCGGCAAGTGCGGCCTGCGGGAGCGACCGGCAGTCGACTCGCCTGCGCTCGGCCACGCTCGGCGCTCGCTCGTTTGCGAAATATCTATAAAAAGTCTAACAAAAGCCAGACACCGTTTATTAAGATCGGACACGCAATCAAAAAGCCTACCTAAGTCCGGCTTTATCCGGACCGGACGCCTGGCAACGCTATCCGCAAAGCGACGCCTGATTCTATTAATTATATTAAACCGTACCTTTCCACCGAAACACACCTTATCTTCATAGCAGAAATAGGTGCAATGGTGGTGTAGCGACCTTCCGCTACTCATCAAGAGATGGCGCCACGGGTATTCCTGAATCACGCTATTGAAGTTTTCTGAATATCCGAGCATATATACAAGCTCCGAATTGAGTCAGTTGGAGCGCGGCCGCTCCCCGGGCATGACCACCTCGCCCGGCGGGAGATCTCCCTTTGCCAAAGGTGGTATTACCACGATCGAACCACGTAAGCACTGCTGGCTGCAACCCTTTTTGCGTCCCACTTCTGGGCACGCGTCTCTACCCCTTTTTAGAGAGGTCACCACGCTGCTCCAGTGCGGGTTGGTGAAGATGCGGGTTAGTGGCCAACCCGCTGTCGGAGTTGATATAAATTCCAGCTTGATACCTCCTGACAGACAGACTGACGGATGGACAACAAAGTGATACTATAACGGTTCCGTTTTTTCCTTTGGAGGTACGGAACCCTAAAAATTACTCGCTCTCGCTTGTAATGTAAACCTTGAATTGCGATACTTGAAAAGAACGCGCAATTGTGAATTTCGTGCAAAAATTCACGAAATAGCGCTTACATGGTCGTGAGGCGACGCGTGTGCACTAACTCTTTTGTGGCCAGTGGTCATTACTGACCACACGTGTACCTGGATATAACTTGGGTCATATAGTGTGAGTATCGGTTATGTTCACGTTTTGTTTAATTTTGGGTGAAGTAACTGACCATGCCATTGAAGCGAGTACGGCTCAGTAAAGCACGCAGTTAAGCTAAACGGACGAGGTCAGGTGTGAGATGGGTGACCGCTGGTGGCAAAAATTTCATGCGCGTTTCCGTGTTTCGGAGGGCACGTTAAGCCGTCGGTCACGGTTGTTCTCGATAGATAACAGTCGTTAAACCTTGTCGGAGGCCTTGTGGGCGGTTTGAAAACATCCGACAGCGGGTTGGCTACTAACCTGCATCTCCGCCCGCCGCACCAATCCGCATTGGAGCAACGTGGTGGAGTAAGCTCCAGGCCTCCCCAATAATAAAAGTTAGAGACAGCATTGGGACGCAAAAAAGGGTTGCAGCCAATAGACCATGCACACCACGTATTATTGATAAATAACGTTTCACACTCCCCACTATAGGGTAGGTATAACCTGTATCATGGGTACCATAAACACACAAAGACAGAAACACAAACACCCAAACCGAGAACAGAATCTGAAACTCACCATTTAAATCCCTGCTTGGTCGGGAATCGAACCCGGACCGCATTGGCAGTCGGCATGGCAACCGTTACGCCACACGGAACGTAAAATACGTGTCGTGTTTATGATACTTTACATCGAATGGAAAACGCTCTGTGGCGGTTATGATGAAACCGCACCGCACTGAGGAAACCGTGTAAGAAAGAGAAGAGAAAGACATCGAAATTGAAATTTAAATTCATTATTTAAATCTCTGATCCTCTCGATACATATATGGTAGGATATTCCGAAAACTTCGATAGCGTGATTCGGGAATACCCGTAGTGCCATCTTTTGATGAGTAGCGGAAGGTCGGTACAGCACTTTAGAATCCACCTTAGAATGGTATTTCTTGCAAACTATTGCGATACACGGTATGTTAACCAATATGACAAATTATGTTATTGTATACTCAAAACACCCCAAAACCTTCATTTAACGGCAACATGATGACAAAATCGCTAAACAGAAAGAAACATTTCTAAAATTTAATAATTTTAATTACTGTAATTTTAATTACTTCTAACAGCTTTACCCAACAAATATGGTGTTAATTTTATTTGATCTAAGGGTGTTAAACAAACTCGTTTAATAAAGAACTTGAACATTAGCACGTTGGCGGAAACTCCCGTCATATCTCACGGCAATAAAAGAAATCTCTTGTCCACGCGCACTTTCGAGCCCATGCTACGCTACTGATTAGGAAACTGGGCGCAGCGGAAGCCAGCCTTTCATTATCGACTTCATCTTTAGAAATGGAGATTCATTTCTTTGGTGCTTTCATTGACACATTAGTGGATCGTCTGGAAAGAGGCCAAGGTTTTGGTAATTTTGATTATTTATACAAATAGACTGTAAGAAGTTCATCCTGCGAGTGGCGGTACTTTTAAGCTGTTTCTTGGAGTGCAATATTGGATTTGCCATTTTTAAATTTATATTTGGCTGTGAGTCACAAAGCCCTTGGCTGTATGGCGCGAGGACCTATTCACAGCGAGGTCGTGAGCGGTGTGATCTACATACCTCTGATAGCAATCTATCTATCTAAAAGAATAAGTTACGTACATATTCTTCCTCGTTACGTGCTAGCATAGAAATAATGGGCATGATGACAGATTTTTAAATACCTTTCCTTATTGTAGGTACACGTCTCCTAGTTTCGAAAAAAAGTTTATTTCAGCAATAAACTTAAGTTTTAACGTAAATTAATGTATTTTCTGCTATGTAATTTGAATTAAGCGCGTAAACGCTCGTAGGTGTCATGGCGTCGGCTTGCTCGTCAAACTTCAAGCAACACGATGACTTTTACTGAGACGTGACGTCATTCCTTTTGATTGGCGTTTCAGATAACATGGCCGATTGCCTTATTTAATACTTTTATTTTATTGAAAATCTTATTAATCTTAATGTTTATATTAAGACGGGATCATATTTAAGAACTTTTTTAGCATATATTTTTCTGTAAAACCGTTTATTCTCTGATTCTTTAATAGTGTCATCATGCCTATTATACTATATATGGGATAAATAGAGGGACTTTAATAATAGGTGACCAACCCTGGTTAAAATGGTTTATTGCTCGTGGTTCAACCGTTGAACTTTTAACTCGTAGAGAGTTAGTCCCTTTTAACTTATACCAACTTAACCTCCCCTTACCAATTACTTATGTTCTTTTTAAAGTTAATATAGCACTGTCGTATACCAAACACCTAGCAGCCCTACGTGGTAACTTAAAACAGGAGTTTTGCAAGATTATTTCTAACGCATTATAAAGAAATTACGCATTACCCAACCACACGTGCAATACGATTCAAGTGATTCTCGCACATGGCAGCGAATGGCCGCTTTCCCTAGCTAATGTGGCATCGGAAGCGTAGACACCTGGTTTTTTGCTCTGACCCTACATGGACGCCATTTGCATTGACAGCGATTATGTCGGTCGAGAAAACTCGAGATGTCGCGACGGCCAGCGTTATTTTGCATAATTAAAGTGGTAACATATCTTTTGGTAGTAGTTTGTTTTGGTTGAAGATTTCGTTAGAATTGTTCCTTTATTGCAATGCTAAGGCAGGCTGCCTTACTGAGATCTCGGTATACCGGGATTGGAAGCCCTAAAGCAGCTTAGTATTTAAAGGTCCAACCTATATTTTAGTGACGTGGAGACAGTATAGACTGCACGAGAAAGATAGAGAGAAAGAAAAGGAGTAACAGGTAGTATTTTGATTCGATGAATGTACCAGAGAAATACTACCGTTCTATTAATTCCATTTCTGCTTTAAAGCAACAATGTCGTCAGGGCTCTTTACTTAAAAAAATGAGCATGTAATTCGACGATATTAAGTAGTCACTTCAAGCTGTATTTATAAATGTACAAGGTTCTTTATACCTTACTTATGTAAGGTACAAGGTCGTATGCAGTTCCGCAACTACTCTGTTAGCCCCCGGATAATAACGTAGTCAGTCACCTCATACATTCACAGCAGAAAAGTGCCATACATGCATGGACGGATGCGTAGAATTATAGAAGTTTAATCCCTTACAAATGAATAATTTATATGTGGTTTTTACGCTTTTGCTTTGACCGGGGTCATTTCAGCAGTACCACTGCTGCAATCGTTTTTGCAGTGAAACTATTTTTTTGTGTTGCGCGGTTGTAGCTGAGACTTACAAAAGGTGATCATCAGCCTCCGAAGTAGCAGCGACGTAGCCTTAACTTCATCAGCCCGTTACCACTCAAATCTAGCTCATTCAGTGCAAAGAATGATCATATTTTCTAGAATTACCGCTATTACATAAACTGGTGTCGGATGAAATCAGGTCGCCGTCTGTCGCCTTACAACAGGTTGTCACTCGATACGTCGGTTTAGACGCCTAGCAGATTGCAGTCTGTGCTGGGCGAGTCAAGATTTGTATATTTTGGCAAAGTAGTATTGCGAGTGTCCATACATTTAAACAATGTACGATGTAATGTAATGTATGATGCTCCGTAATCGTAATAGAAAACTATATAAAAGTTCCTTTTTCAATTCCTTAAAGTCCTTATATCCATTATACTCGTAGGTTGAGTGCATATCCGCACTCAAGCTGCCCTGACCACACCACAATTTTATATCCGTAATCGTAACCAAAACTAATATGTTTTAATAAATCCGAAACCACATATAAAATCAGAAATTTCATATCTGTTACTACCGTAATTGGAAGACGACTACTATGAAGAAACGTTTCGCAAACGTTTAGATTTTGGAGGACATTTCGAATCCCGAATCCACAATAGAGCTCAAATTTCTGCCTAATCGATAGTCAAATCTGGAATCAATTGCCAATCAGATATGGAAACCATTGCGTCATACAGGTCGTCAAATTCACAATCATTTGCCCATTTATTTGTTTCCAATAAAATCTAGTTACAGCTTGTGTAATATAGATAAGGAATGATAGGTTGTAGGACGTAAAATCGCACATTTTGTTTCGCAATAACCAATGAAGGTTGAAACGATGGTCTTCAGATTATCTTGTTTCGATCACTATCATTGAAAAGTTTGACATTTAGAGACAATTTCGTATTCAATACGTGTCTCTAAAGACGTTAAGTTTGCAATCTGCGTAGGCTCTTAATATTGAATACGGGGTAATAGATTTTATGCCTGTACGTAAATTTATAGTTTCAAGTCATTGACTTCGATTGATGGATTGCATTTTGAATCTTCTCCTTTCCGAATCATTAATCCATTAAAATGTCTAATCCATAAGTGGGAAGGATTTGGCCTAATGCTTCACGACCATATGTGGGTTGTTTAACTTTATATGCTATGGAATATAAAATTACGATCATTTTGTTAGTAGTAAAACTTAGTATAGTAGGTACATATATGATCGATGGCCGCTGCACTACTTTCTGCCGTTATAATATGCGCGTGATGCGAGTGGGATACTACCTTTTGGAACTGAGGCGCAGGCAAGCCCTAGTAAACTCGCAATTTTTATTGTTGATGTTTGTGTTTATTATGTGATACAAAAACAGTCTCTAAACATCTTTTGCTAAAATATATGCGCAATTAATGAATCATACACCCAAACGGCTCGATTATTCACACATTTTTCCCGATTATTATTTATATGTAGGTAGTACTTGACAAGAGAGTTTGAATAGTCGCAAACGTAATAATTCTAGGGTCACTACATTACGGTAAAGGACCTGACTACGTCACTGTAAAGGTAGTATGGGAAAGGTAGGAACGAATTTTAACTTAACCATACAAAAAATAGTAGACATGTCAGCAGTAAGTATAACATTTTACTTTGAAAATAGTCCCTCGCATGTCTTGGTGCTGCATACGACAAAACTTCAAGATGGCAAGGGATCTGTCATGTTTAATATGAAGACAAATGTGTCACATAAGACTAAATGTACCAATATTTAATTATTAATATCATTACCAATTCTTATGTCATATCTTTGAGTAGGTACTAAGTACATAACCAATCACATTTAAATAACGGTAGCTCATTTGTAAGTATCCATAATTTGTATTCCAGTTGAAAGGTTGAATTCTTAAAGACTTAAATGAGGCGACCCTCAGCCTCCGGAGTAGCAGCGCAACTGCATACGACTTCAGACAAGACTTACCTATGCTTGCTTGAGGTTACGTGAAAGTCCATGCGCTGCAGCGACCACTTTACACCACGTGGCCTACATGCTCGTCTACTACTCCATTCAAATTTAAAAAAAACATGGTTGGTAAAGGCAAATTACTGTCATCATTTTAACTAAACACATTGATAGTAAAATCCCAAAAAATCAACGTCACGTAAGAAAACCACGTACACATTCATGACCTTCTGACCCCACGCATATGACGATAATAAGGATTGTGTTTTACTGCTAGAGAGCAACGAATAATGCACATGAAAGAAGTGCCATTCAAAAGAGGCGTGAATAAAACCGTTACTGAATTATTTTATTTTTGTGTAAATTAGGCTTTACATTTATTAAATTTATTTATTGAATATGGCGACAGCAGACAACCAACCAAACGACGGCTAACAATAAATACACATAGCGCATAATTACACTCGTACTACAAAACTGTGCTAATTTTTAGTTTGGAGGCTGATCTCTTGTAAAATATTAGATTTATTGGAGGCTTCCCAACACATGTGAGGTTGCTCTAGGATCATAATAGAAAACAGACAGTCAAATAACATCGCGAATTGTATTTCCATTTTCGTCGTAGTGTCTCGAACTCCGTCAGCTCTGTAATTCTTACCTATTTAATATTTAAATCACAATCGAGACGTATTTCTAGAGAACACAAAATGTAATTGTGTACAGTTGTCACATCTTTGTTCCTCGGAAGTTAAATGCAAGGAACGACTGCAAAAAATGTTTTAATTGGTTTAGAACAAAACTTGGATTTCTGCGCAGGTACTCGCACGAAGTTTCGATCAAAATGTAAAGATATCATTAATCGCTTATCGCATCTCTTTCGCAGTATATCCCCATCACGCGAAGTATGAGCAACGTTACTCAATGTTTTACATCATTTAAGACAAACTTGCGTGTGGAAACACCGCCCACGTGACGCGTTACAATAAAAGTTATGTCCTAAAACCCACGCCGTGATGCAGTTCCACCGTTATAATTTTACGACAATGACACTGTTTTGATGTGTTGCAGTAAATAAGGCTGCCTCTTATATTGTTTGACTTATTGCAATATACTTTTCTTATATGTCATTATGTCACGTAGGTGCGGATATTTTATTGGAACTTTTATTACCACAAGTTTAAAAGGAACGAGCTATAAGCCAGTTCTACTGTTCGCACCAAGAAGATTTTTAACTAAATCTAATCCTCAGTTTTTAGTACTTTTCAGGCATTGACTTGACACTAAAATGCAATGAATATTCTAAGCTCGACAGCGAGCTAATAAATGAAATTACCTTTTAACCAGTCTACTAAACTATCACGGAGTTAGGCTGTCTTTAGCTTCCCGGGAGGCGCCAAAGCCGTGATTACACCGTTACCCGCTATCGCACCCGCACTTTAGCATGATGTCTTCGAACAGAAGTAAACGCTCCACTTGTCGCCAAATTACTTAGTTTTTTTATAATATAAGGAGTACTTTATCAGTTAACCGGATTACAAACCTAAATATTAGGATGTATGTGTCTGCAAAGTAGGCACCGAAGCCGTGGTTATTACCATTCGCAATTCGCACCCGCACTTAAGCATAACATATCTGAACAAAGGTTAACGCTGCACTTGTCCTGTTACTGGGATAGTGATATACTCACTTTATATACGCCAATCGCTGCCTAAGAGTAAAATTATGTAAACCATGAAAACCACAAAATCTGGGATTTTCATGGTTTACACAATAAGACAGTTAAGAACTATTTGTTTTGCTTTTTAACCGACTGCGCGACGCAAAGGAGGGTTATTAATGTGTTTATCAGTGTGTTTGTAATGTATAGATATCTTTGCTTTTAGTAATCTGTCGCTAAAGTTTCATACAATGCTTCTGAAAATTGCTAAATGAGATTATCAGTAAACTGGATTATAAACCTGTTAGGAT
The DNA here is from genome assembly GCA_911387765.1 of Pyrgus malvae. Lineage (NCBI taxonomy): Eukaryota > Metazoa > Arthropoda > Insecta > Lepidoptera > Hesperiidae > Pyrgus > Pyrgus malvae. Next base: position 20,505,835 of record OU426966.1, on the reverse strand, counting down.
ATCTACGTCTGCCCGGGAAGCGCCAAAGCCGTGATTACACCATTACCCGTCGTCGCACCCACACTTTAGCATGAATTTAAGTCTTCGAACAGAGGTAAACGCCCAACTTGCCGCCAAATAACTTAGTTTTTATAAGAGTACATTATCAGTTAACCGGATTATAAACCTAACTACTTATATTAGGATGTCTAGCGTGTACCCGGGAGGCGCCAAAGCCGTGATTACAGCATTACCGGCACGTCGTCGCACCCGCACTTTAGCATAACATCTTTGAACAGAGGTAAACGCTCCACTCGTCAAACCAGTGCTGTTACTGCGATAGTACGAAGTAACTATTTAGTAATCTGTGGCGATAGTGAGTGTTTATCATAATTGTGCGGAAACGTCGATTTTACGCCAATCGCGTTGTATGAGTAAGATTATCTAAGTCATGAAAATTCCATCGTATATTTATTTCATAAATGTGAATAATTCTCCATAAAGTTATACACTTACAAGTATCCAAAAAATATTTTTTTTTTATTTATATTTAAATGGAATAGCAGACGAGCATGCAGGCCACGAGGTGTTAAGTGGTCGCTGCAGCCCATGGACATCTACATACAACCTCAAGCAAGCATAAGTAAGTCTTGTCTGGTCGTATGCAGTTGCGCTGCTACTCCGGAGGCTGGTGGTCGCCTCATGTAAGTGTGGCCGGCAACTGCACCTTTCCACCGAAACACAATAAAATTGGTTCACGGCAGAAGTGGGTGCAGCAGTGGTACTTCCCCGGGCGAACCATAATAGTTCTACCACCTACAACTTTAGCTAACTTATAACATTTCACACACATAGGATTTCCTCTGTCGTAAGGCCCGTAAGTACCATACAAAGACAGGAAGACAAAAACCCAGACGAACACGAGAGCAGCAATTTAAAATCGTTCAAACCCTCAACGAGAATCTCAACTCGGGACCTGGAATGGGAAGTAACCATTATGCCAGCGATAACTTGTGAGGATCCTATTTTTTAAACAAAATAAATACCTGTGCTCTCATACAAGTAAATTCCTCATACGAACAAAAAGAGATAAAAATGGTTATTCCCCCACGTACGAGTATGTCCATTAGCTGGGTATTTCTGATCAGTAATAAAGGACCTAGAAAATCAATTAGTTTTCATAATGTACGATACATCTTCATGCGAAGTGAAAACGTACCTAAACATTTAATTTCCTTAATGACAATAATTCAAAAGTCGTTGGGTGGCATTTCAACTCAAGTTGACCATTCCCAAACCCCGTAGGTAGACGGTCAGATGCAGTAATGGCGGATAATAAACATATATATACGTAACAGAAAATATCTATAATTATGGTCAGTAGCCACATTCCTAGAAAATAAGTTTGCGTGAGTGAAGAAATTAAGTGCGATCGGTAATCGCGGCGGCGAGTGATGTGGTATCGATATCTATATCGATACGTGGCGGAATCGATTCTACATGTCGGATTCAGATTGAATGCAATTATTGGTATCCGTTTTCCGTAGTAGTAGATGTAGATAAATTAAATATATTTTGTACAAGGTTTGTGTAAAATGTAAGTTTAGGTAAAATAGTAAAATATAAAAAGATTTTTAGTTATTTTGTATTTTATTTAAAAAAAATAGGCATGCATCTAAGAGATTTGTTTTCTAGAGTTTTTTATTACTTAGCATAATTATCACGGTTATTTTCTTTATAAATATTAGGACTAGCTTGAAATATTTTTTTAAAATTATCTATAGTATAAGTTAACTTACTGCGGTTTCAAACTGGCGTTTCGGAAAACGCGCTTACACGCGCGCTACTCTTTGTACTAGAAAATGTCAAATATCACTTTTTCGTGCGTACAAGCGCTACAAAAGACAAACAAAAGACACGCGAACGCGTCGAAAAATACGCTAATTTGAAACCGCTCTTATTTATAAAATTGCGTACTGTGGTCAGTTATGTAACTTTATACGATTGCTGAATTCAAACATACTCGGAATATACGACGGCGCCAGAGAGCTTACAACATTACTACATTTTTTTACTCCTACTAGCCATAGAAGTAACTTTATATGGGCATAAGCTTGTTTCTACTACAATAAAATTGCAAATCTTATTTTTTCTACGTTTACTGAATAATACAATTCCTTGGCGCAATGAGTGTCCGGCCTCCTTTAAAATCATGCAGTTGTAATAATTATGAGATAAATCTGTACCGCCACTGTAATAGAGTTTAATAGACCATACTCAGCATTTCTATCGTATTTCAAGCCTGTTACATGGAATTTATCAAGGCGTTTAATTCAAGGGCGGAAGCGAACTTTCAATTATTGTAAAATTTAAAACAAGAAGTGGGGCGTACACGTTGTAGACATTTACATTTTACATACAGAATTTTATATGTAAGTTGTTTTTCTCTTTTTTTGTCTGTGTGAAAATGGGTATTTATGACAAAGATTTTCTTATTATTTTTACATTGCCCGTAATTTATTTGTAAACTGTACAATCAGGCTATAATTGTAAATAAGTAAGTAGCCCCTTTTGATCGATTTTCGCCTGCACGCTTCACGCATTCTTATCCACGTTTCTTAGCGTGTGTGATGTGTTCATGACCTGCAAGTTGACGCGATAATTTTTTGAAAGTGCTACACCTCTTCTGCACCTTACGGTATCTACGTTATTTAATTTTGCTTTCCACGGGCCATAGTTAGAGCCTGCAAGGTGGTTAAGGATGATAAAGGCTCGTATCGCTCGATGTGTGTGCGATTTATAACGGATGGAAATGACGGACCGACACGCGGGCTTAAAAAATATTAACAATATACAAGTTTTATTCGATCGATTTCATTTTTTCCTCCAACCCGCAACTCGCTTGCATTACGCGCCGTACCCCATGTACAAATAAGGTCTAAATATTATACGGATAGTGCCCTTTTATGGCGACCTATCATAATGGCATGATAGACTCGGATGTTGCAATACTTGCAATGCTTAATCGCATAAGAAACTCTACGTGCCACCACTAGCGTAGCTGTAGGCCCTGTTTGTTTTGTTCACCTTGTAAAATTGACATTTTATATTGTAGAGTGTGGACACTTCCTGCTTTTCGCTTTTTATACGACTAAGTCATTGGTATCGATTATGGACGCTTGGGTTTTATTTAATTCACATTGAATTTTCATGAGTTTTTGTTCGATTTGGTAATGTTTGAGAATGCGACATACGAGTACTTCACTTTTCAATGCGTCGCATAAAGTTTTTTTTTAATTTATTGCAATAAAGGTGTGTATAATGCTTAGGTTTATACAAGACAACACTCAAGTAACGACTATTACCACACTAAATATATATAAAGTTATATGTTTAGATGGTTATAAAAAAGTTAAAAAGATACATGTATGTGTTATTTTTTTAAATTTTCATGAAAGGAACAAACAATAATTCGTTACTTAGTTACATACTTATCTTTCTAGAGATAGAAAATACACTAAATTAACACCATAGTTTCAAAATAAGGACGTTTTTAAGGTTGCTTCTTAATATACCTATCTATGTAGTTTGGTGATAATGATAACATCACTTGAATAAAATCATTACCTTAGCCCCTTAGGAAATCGCCAGCCACTTAATGATTACACTGACATCTCACTCAGTCCTCAATCGCGATAATAACACACATGTATCACATAGTCCCTCCAGAGCCAGCGGCTGAGATGGAAATCGCCACAAAAACCGTGATCACTTTCCAGCCACGCTATCATTAGCACTTTCTACCTACGAGGGTTCACTTCCTTCGTGCGATTGACGGATACATTTGGCTCGGGTTTTCATTTAGTATTGTAATTAAAGAGCGAAATTGTATCGAGTTAATTTTCAATGCGCATAACAAAGTATCAACAAAATTGAACAAGGATTAAATAAACCCGTTATTACGTATTGAACAGCAGAGTTTTTTTTTAATTTTCTATACCTCAACCCTCAATGAACAAAAACTTCTGGAACGATGTGTACAAGACAAAAAACTCACTCACTCTCCCTGCCTGTTTGCGTACTGAAATTATGTATTTCTGCTTACTTAAAATTTAATTTGGTTAAAGATATCTTTTTATTAAATGAATACATAGATCCTATAGGTAGATAGATAATGTATGGATGAATAAAATTTAATCTTAAATATAAAAAATAAAATGTATAGGTATAAGGAAATGATAATAAGAAACCTTAAATCGTTTTTTATGGATTGTAAAGAGGCTTTATGAATTAAATTGCGATTTAAATATTCTACTTCTGTTTTTTGTTCCTTTCATTATTTGTCTTTTAAACTATATCAATGCCAAAAATCTGATCATAAGGCCCTGCGACTAGCGTACGAACGCAAGCGTTCTATTTACAACAGCTAAGCGAAACACACAGTTTCGCTTATCTGTGAAAAAACTGGTGTTAGATAGGTAACCGCTAGAGGCAAATTTCGTCCAAAAGAAACGCCCAAAAAAAGGACGTTTCTGTGCTTTGAGATCTTGTCAAAGGCCTTATGGGGCAGTTTCGAAACAATCAACAGCACTAGGCCTTTATAACTTGCATTTCCACACGAGGAGAAATCCGTGCCCAGTAAGACACAAAAAGGCAGCCAAGCCAATATGCTTAACTTGAACGTGATTAAATAAGGTATAGAATACTTACATTAAAATGAAGAAAGCGCTTTGGATAAGCCACGGCTCATCTTATACAAGAAAATTGTAGCAATTGCTAGTGAATTTTTAATCAAACGAGAGCAGGTTTGTTAGCTGTCAAACGGACGGACAGACGGATGGACGGACGACGTTCGGGGTAATTGTGAGCGATCGAGGCGTCACTTTCTAGACTATCCTCCGATTGTTGGCGAGAAAGCTTTGGAGGTTAAATGTCACGCGGTACAACTGTCCGGTAAGTTGTGGGTAATTTGCTTAGTTTTCTTCAATGGAAAAATAACTTTTAGATTTGTGTGCAAGAGTCCATGCGGACCTAGGTATTTTGAGGCGTTAAGGTAGATCACAGCGCTGGCTAAGTGCGGGTAGGTGGACACCATCAGTCTTGGAGGATTAAAGATTTCTTTTCGATACATTAAAAAACATTCAGTTTTATGAGCGTATGAGCAAATAAGTATTTTTACATTATTGTTAAAACATGTTATTGTTAAAATATTACGTAATAGACTAGTAACTTTAGATAAATTAACGAGCGATTGTTGCTATTGAGCAAATTTGCAAATACAACAATCTCAATTGTGCAACATCATTACAAATACGAATAAGCATAATTCTTCCATTAACATGCTATCGATGCAAGTACATACATATATACTTTTTTCTGCTCGTAACATTCTTATATGCACTTGCAATGAACGTGTTTTGCTCTAGCAATGCAAAATAATGGGTACACACGAAAATATACATCAGCTGACATCACATACGTATCACACACTGAATAACCAATTCTTCGACTACCCATATACATTTGGTTACCATGCCAGACCGTTGGTCGGAAGGTCCTGGATTCGATTCCCAATGGGACAGAAATTTGAAAGATGTGTCTCTGCCTAAATGTTTATCGTACCCACGACACGGGTAAAGCAAGTCTTAGTGTGGATGCAATGAGTGTCCAGAGATATTATATTAGTGTCACATGTGTTCATTGTCGATCCACAGCCATACTGTCCATTAATATATAAGTAACAACTGGCATAAAAAACAATGCTGCTGAGAGTTTTTCTCCTCCGGCTATTTCTCTCAGCTCAACTCATCGCCCATTCGAGCACCTAGAGCTGATGACCGCGAAAAGATGGACGTACATTAAGAGAATCTGTATTCCAAAAATGAATAAAATATTTTGAATTTCAAATAATTTTACTTGCTTTAAGTGACTAATATTGAATACATATTTGTTTGTAGGTAACTTATCAATATAAAAAATGCAAAACAATCCACATAATTTAACAACAAATGTGGCCCTAAGTAGAACAGACCTAACGTACGTATTTGTCTCTGTATTTTCAATCTATACTAATGTTATAAATCTGAAGATTTTGTTAGTTTGAACGCGCAAATCACTGGTTGACACAGTCGGATCACTGGTTGGAATTGAAAAAATATTTTTGAGTAGGATAGTCCATTTATCAAGGAAGATTATATATCATGCTATAACGAGGGTAAAATCGCGAGGCACATCTCTTGTTATTTTATAAATGTAGTATCATAAAATCCCGAAGAAAGAATGACTTGATTATAGCCCCAAATATATCTACAATAGGCACAAGTTTATATGTTTTCTTTAGATTGTAATACGAAGCGCGCATGGCCCGGCAGTTAGCATAGGCGTTCTATGCAGCTAAGCCAAACGGGCGCGGTCGGGTGTAAGATGGGTGACCGACCACTAGTGGCAAAAAATTTCATGAGCGTTTCCGTGCTTTGGAGGGCATGTTAGCCTTCAGTCCCTGTTGTTGTCGATAGATAACAGTCGTTAAACCTTATCGGAGGCCTTATTGGCGGTTTGAAAACATCCGACAGCGGGTTGGCCACTAACCCGCATCTCCACCAATCCACATTGGAGCAGAGTGGTGGAGTAAGTTAATATCGGGGAGAGACCCGTGCCCAGCAGTGGGACGCAAAAAGGGTTGTAGCCAGCAGCCAGGAATGCTAAATCCAAAACAACAACTGTTGCTATCCTTTTTACTTTTTTTAAACTGAAGACATTAAATAATTTTTTTAAACGCAAACTCGTATCTGGTGTTATCAAAATATTGTCACGACAAGTACATGTAATTTTAATGTGTTGTTTGCACAAAAGAAACGCTAATCACATATCAGCAAATATCATCGCTCATGGGAATGCGACTTACGATGGGGCCCAATTACCCATTGTGTGGGGTTCACAGAAGCGTTCGCGCGAATGCCTCTCGAGTGTCGTAAGATCGCAATGTCGAACAAATATGTGACAGATTTGTAGTGTTAAATACTCAGATATTATTACCTTTGTGTAACTAAAAAACATAGTTAATCATTTTTAAACTTAATCCGGTCTTGGACTAAAAAATCAATAGATACTTTTAATGAGCTGCGAAACATCCTGCGTGACCACTCATTACACCCTCTACCATCACTCATACATTTTGTATGAGAAAATGATTTGTTACGTCAGATATCATTTATAGTCAATTGACTTACTTTTTCATAGATTTAAAATATAATAAAAATCATGTAAATAAATGAATTAACAATTATCCTGCTATCCAAGCGTGGTTTATTGCAACCTTATTAGGGTTTCGTAGAGTGATAGTATAAAAGGGAAACCATATAGATTCATGTCTATCTGTCTGTCTATCGGTCCATTAGTAGGTATGTATAGCTACTACGTTTTGAAACTATTAGGATAACTCAGTTGAAATTATAAATCGTAAATTAATTAATGGTAAAAGGTAAATGTATTCTGCGAGCCGCAATAACATTTTTAATATTTTTATACAAAAAATATTTTTGTATGAAAACGCAACAGTCTTCCATTGACTGGAGAATCCATATTAATCAAGTGAGTGCTCCGAGGAACTTTTCAAAATGATGCCTACGTCACCTTTTCATGATTATACCACTAGACGAAGGTTAAAGTTCCACCGACACCATCTGGACTCGTGACGGTCCTCCACAGTCCGCTTTGCACGCTCATTTTTTACCACGGACGAGTAAGTTATGGGACAACCTTTCAGTGGACTATGACATGGGGTTCTTCAAGAAAGCTGTAAAAAAAGTCCTCCAAAGCCGGCAATGCTCGGGTGGCTCCCCTGGGGTTGCCCGTGTCCATAGGCGACAGTGATCGCTTAACAACACGCAGTCCGTCTTCTTTTTTGTACGGTTTATTTATCAAAAAAAAAAAAAACAAGAAACCAGCAACAATTTACATCAGTTTAATTTCCCAACTGTCGCAATCTCATGTAGTGGCCAGTTTACCAAATAAACGCTAAACGAATCCATCTAGGCACGTACAGTTTCCTCAGCTTTAGATGTTGCCTGCTTAGAGACGGTTGGCTCACCGTTTGGACGTTGAACTGTTATTACTCGTACATTACCTCACACGAGATCAACGCAATCACGCATGAGTTTTGTACCAACACACATACGAGTAGCTAAGTGGCAACAAGAGCCCCACACTAGGATACTCTGTGTCGTGGATAATAAAGACACGGTGTCGTGTGTCGTGACAAACGTGAGTGTCTTAAGATAAGATAAACACCCAGACCGAGACCCGAAATTTGACCTCATCATTCAAATTTCTAAGGAATCGAACCCGAAACTCTCGATCAGCAGTCCGGAATGGTAGCATCCATCTATACGCCACAGATGTGCGAACATCTAAAATATTTTTTTTTAACTGTCTTCTAATAACGGTCACTTCATCGTCAATGATCGCAAAATCTTATCACATGTTACCTAACATGAGATCAATGTAACCGTAATCACGAACGAATTTCGCATTATATCACCGTTGACGTACGACAGAGATATTGCAATTTTCATAGAGAATACTTTATCTATTTTTTGCCTTTGAAAACCATGTATAAGTGAATACCAACTTTGATGGTTGCGATGATTGATTTAATAAACGAAATTTATTTATTCATTTTCCTCAATAAGTATGAGTTATTTTAACAAACTGTGGGGTCAATAAACTTTGACACTAAGAAACTCATCCCCATTTTCACCATGAAAAATATATAACTTCAAAGATCTTATGTTTTGCACAGTGATTATTTCCGTTTCAAAAGATATCCTAAAATTTATACTTCCATAAAAATTTACCTTTAACTATTTGAAAGAAAAGAAGACAGAAAAAATATATGAAAATAAATAAAATAAAATATTGATGTGATATAGGAATATAAAATATTCAATGTAATTTTTCCCGGTCATCGCCTTTAGGTGGCCGTTTGGGCTAGATGTTGAGCTGAGAGAAAAAAGGCGGCGTAAAAAAACTTCCAGCAGTACTCTTTTTAAAACTGTACGTTTATATATTTGAGATAACAGAATGGTTGAGTTTTTGGCGGGAAGTCGAAAAAGACATAATGTGCTCTTGTTTTATTTTAATTTTCTTGGTGTATTTTTGAGTTATATCAGATAAAGTTGATGACATTTTGTTTGATATAGGTTAATTACAGTGCACGAGTGTTTGTGAAATAGAATAACAGTGCTAAAAGTGTTTTTTCTGCTTGCCTCCAAAATTCCATTGGACACGTTCTAGTAAAGTAGCCATCGCTTTACTTGAATGTTGGACTGACTAGACTGACTGATTACTGACGACTTACTTACTGACTTTGTTATTACTTCGTCCAGTTTCATTGAAACTGGCAAAAAATTGATGCAAAAATTATACTTGACGCTGGCAGTATGCACAGAGTTTGAGATGCCATAATTGAAAAAAAATAACAGAATGGTTATCAGTCGATAATCGGCACACGTGACAGCTGATCGTGTGATTATTAGTGAGAGCTGCACGTCGGAGTTTGAACCGCATCGGAGACCGGTGTCTTTAAACATTTGGCTCTGCTCATTGTTTAAATAACTTGCTGATAATGCCTATTTTTAATAGCTATATAAGTCTAATGATTCTTTCTTTATGAACTTTTTAAGTGCACACAAGACTGGTTTACAAAGTCCCAATCTAGTATTTACTGCGTCCCTGCCAGTGGTTCGGCCTAGTTGCGGTTGCGGCGTGCGGTTTGGGGAAAGAGGCGTCAGGTTCGACTTAGCGACGTATCTGATGACTTAGTCGTCAGTATTTGCAAGAAACTATTATAGGTATGTATATTAAGTTGACTCCAAGCTCAGATAAATATGTGCAATCCTTGAGATGAAATAAATATTTTTGTATTTTTTTTGTATTAGTAGATACAGGTATGTTATAGCCGCTCAAAATATCCGCCGCGCAAAAAATATTGGAATCTCCTTTGGCGCATTACACATTTGCCCTCATACTTGTAAGTTTAATTGATACAAATATAAAATAAAATACAATAAATAAACTATAATTTATAATATGAACGATACTACAAATGTTATTTTGTCCTTCATTCACGTCGCAAAATTGCTACGGATTTTGTACAGTTGGGGAGCTGGAGAAAGACATAGACTACTTTTTACTAGGAGAAAATATCTCATACCTATAGGAAAAACATGTAGTCCACGCGGGCAGAAAGTTTAAAAAAAAATAAGTTACACTTTGTAATAGGGAAGTATACCTACATAAAAGGAGTTATACATCTTTTAATGACGTAAACATTAAACTACATTTAATAACACTGTATATTTACAATGGATCACGGCTAAATAGGCCTAAGACCTAGCCTACGTGAGAAAGGCAACGTTAGGAAAGGAACGTGATTTACTAAGATCATGTAACAATAATAATTGTATATACAAAAAGACATATTTCGAGAAAACAGCATACCTGTTTAATAGTTTAACGGCATTTCTCTATATTCTATCGCAATAAGTTAGATGTAACGAAATCTATGTCAAAATATCATCAAATATTTTTTTTACACCTTGCGCGCTTGGGGGCCTATTATAATTATTCGCTATATTTTAATTGAGCACTAAATATTGCCTAAATTTTGAAATTCATTACTTTTTATATCCGAATAAACTTCTAACATCTGTAATTAAAGTGACTAAGTATCTTGAAACGCTGGCTTGTACATTAGTTAAAATTATTCATTAGGACTGTAGCTGCCTAAATAAACAGCGTTATTCATAAAAAACTCATTGAACAGCTTCCTGAGCATTATTCGACCAATTGATTAATTAACCCCTTAATTTTTAAACAGTGTTTGCAAGTAAGTAAGTTAAAATTGACAGCTAGGTGTTTAAGACACAGATTAAAAATATTATAATGAAAATTAAGTTTTTAACAAAAAAATAGAACCGACTTCAAACGGTAAAAAATAAAATTGTTCAGTACCTACTTCTTCTTGCTTATGGTAATGACTCTTAAAACTATTTTTGGAGTCGGGCCCTTAGTAAAATGTCGTAGGTACCATTCGTTCTAAATGGGCATCGACAGTACAGACAGTGGGACGGCACCTACTTCTTCTTGCTTATGTTAATAACTATTAAAACTATATTGGAGTCGGTGCCCATTCCGACCGAAAGGTACACTGTATTTACTAAGACAGGACATTTTACTAAGGGCCCGATTCCAAAAATAGTTTTAAGAGTCATTACCATGCATGAAGAAGTAGGTACTGAACAATTTTATTTTTTACCGTTTGAAGTCGGTTCTATTTTTTTGTTAAAAACTTAATTTATTTCACTCTTTTTAGTAACTTTAATAATTCTGTACATATGTATAATATTGTGCTTATTAAGTTTCAGTGTTTCCCTCGATTTGCCCAGTATCACATCATCAGATTATGACATAGTGACAGTTGGACCACCTTAGGAGTTTAAGTTTTAGAACAAAAAAATATATATTGAAAGAATTTGCTCTCAACTCCTAACCGTCGTAGTACCTTCCATCATCAGCTCAGCAACTTGATATGATGATAATTATACACAAATGCCTGTTTTGCTTTAATAAGAATATGAAAATCAATTGTTGTGTTATAAAATTTGAATGTTCCCCTCCATTTCTTTGGGATCCCATCATCAGACTTTGACTTGGTGACAGTTGGACTACCTCAGGAATGTAAGATTTCGAACAAAAAACCATTTATTGAAAGAATTTACTCTCAACTCCTAACCGTCGTAGTACCTTCCATCATCAGCTCAGCAACATGATATGATGATAATTATACACAAATGCCTGTTTTGCTTTAGTAAAAATATAAGAATCATTTGTTGTACTATAAAATTTGAATGTTCCCTTCGATTTCTCTGGGATCCCATCATCAGACTTTGACTTGGTGACAGTTGGACTACCTCAGGAATGTAAGATTTCGAACAAAAAACCATTTATTGAAAGAATTTGCTCTCAACTCCTAACCGTCGTAGTACCTTCCATCATCAGCTCAGCAACATGATATGATGATAATTATACACAAATACCTGTTTTGCTTTAGTAAAAATATAAGAATCATTTGTTGTACTATAAAATTTGAATGTTCCCTTCGATTTCTCTGGGATCCCATCATCAGACTTTGACTTGGTGACAGTTGGACCATCTCAGGAATGTAAGATTTCGAACAAAAGACCATTTATTGAAAGAATTTGCTCTCAACTCCTCACCGTCGCAGTACCTTCCATCATCAGCTCAGCAACATGAGATGATGATTACAATGCACAAATATCGGTTATGCTTCAGAAACTATAAGAAAATCAATGTGTGTGCCTATAAAATTTGAGAGTTCCCCTCGATTTCCCTGGGATCCCATCATCAGATCCTGATTTGGTGACAATGGGACCACCTCGGGAGTATAAGCATACGAACAAAAAAAGAATTTTGAAAATCGGTCCACAAACGGCGGAGTAATCGGTGAACATATTATATAAAAAAAAAAAAAAAATACATACAGCCGAATACAGTACCTCCTTCTTTTGGAAGTCGGTAAAAATGAAAATTTAAATGTTTTACAAACAACGTAAAGAGTGCTAATTTTTTTAATACTCATTTAAATATTATTAAAAAATTTAATTACGTTTAACGTTAAATATAAAATAATGTAGTTTAAAAAACTAAAAACACGCTTTTGTGAAAATACGAACTAAAAAGTAAAAAAATAAGAAGAAAATGTATTTTACTGTAAAAAAAAGCGTGGGGTGCATGGTGTCAACAGTAACAGTGGTAAAAACCACCCCCCGCTTTTTTTTACAGTAAAATACATTTTCTTCTTATTTTTTTACTTTTTAGTTCGTATTTTCACAAAAGCGTGTTTTTAGTTTTTTAAACTACATTATTTATTTTTAATTTTTTAGTTGGATTTTTATTCTCAAATTATTGCATTATCATCGGCCCTTGACCCCTATGCAAATTTTCAAGTTAACCAGACGCTTAGACGTGTTAAAGTACCTTAGGCCACGAACTTATCAGCCGCCCCTCGTATATTTTATTTTATCCTGATGATCCTAGTTACGACTTTATTAAAGTTATGAGATTATTGTATTGTCATCGGTCCTCAATAAATCTACAAAGTTTGAACGAAATCTGGCCGTTTAAAGTGGGTCAAAATCGCGCCCGCGTCGGTTACAACCATACAGGTGAAGCTAATATAAAGCGTGTAAAAAGTGTAGCCGAACCGATCACCTTTCGAATCACAAGAATTGTTGTAATAAAATATGGATAATGGTACTTCCCGGTCGAACCACACAACTTACAACACTTACTTCATTAATTCAATAAATATAATATTCATGCATTACTGTAACGTTTGTTTGTCGCAAATAGTTTACGCAATTCAATAGTAATCATTGCAAAATTGCGGTAAACCTACATTGCAATGCGGTATCAAAGTAGGACTAATGTCTACAAAACATTATCTGTCCTTAATTTCTGTATGTAACATTGGACTAATTTACTTGTAATGATGATTAACACGTTATCCTTTGAAAGGTATTATTATTATATTATATTATTTAGGATATTAGATTATTATAGTGGTTTAATGACAACATGAGGTGTAATGTAGGCAAACTTATGGACATTGATATACGAGTATCGATGCCACTCACTTTTTAGCTTGATTTGTACGGTAAATAAACGCAGCATCTGGCTTATTGAAGGCTAAATAATAATATATATAACATTTTAAATTTTAATAATGTAGTAACACATCATAGTGTACGACACATAAATAAATAAATAAATAATGCTTCACACTCATAGCCCCACAGTAGGGTGACCTATTAGAGTATGTATAGTAATGTATACCCTGTGCCTAGGCGCGGTCCCGGGGGGTCACAGGGGCCATGACCCCCCTCCCCCCCAAATCCATCAGTCATGCGTAGAAGGCGAAACAAGTTAATTTGGAACACCTCTTCCCCCAAATTTCTTAGTGACCCCCCCACAAATTTCTTGGCGACCCCCCCTCAAAATTGAAGGCTGCGACCGCGCCTGGCCGTGTGTACCATGGACACATACAATGACAGGAACACTTTGTGACTTGAAAACATTGTGTCTTCAAGTCACAAACTCAGGTGCTTAAGGTATTACGTTCAAAATGTAATTATTCCACGAGTAAAAGTAGCTTAGAATAAAATTATGTAAACTTATACAGAGTCTGTTCAAAGAGTCTGTTATATTTATGATGGATAAAATATTGATCCTCGGTGGTCAAAATAAACGATTTATTGTTATTATTATAAAGAGAGAATAAGTGTAATCATCATCCATACTATAAAACTAACTGTCTGTCTGTCTGTCTGCTACGCTTTCCCGCTTAAACTACCGTACCGATTTAAATGAAATTTGTAACATAGATAGAGTGGACCTTGAGAAAGGACATAGGATGGTTTTTATCCTACGGGAACCTTGAAAACGAGTCCACGCGGGCGAAGCCGCTGGCAGAAGACTAGAATCAAATAAAATGAAGACAAGTGGCGAACAGCGCCTCCAGTACGTACCTACCTATTATCTTTTTGAAAAGGCTACAATTATTTACCAAAGCGAAACAACGTTGTAATGATTTCAAAGTACATACTAGTTCTTAAAACTGCATTCTTCCTAAGATTAACTGCCTCATCAGAGTTTGTATAATTTCAGCAATTGACAAAGGATGTGCATGGGCGTCCCTCCAATCTGTTTCGAGCTATTCTTAGCTCTAATCTTTTTTTGCTATGCGAGTATAGTTTAGAAATTATGAACCGCACTCGTGGATTTGTGGTTACAACATACTATTACAGGTACATACATCTATACAAATAAATAAAATTGGAGTATCTGTTTGTAATATTAAAATAACCGCTTTTTACTACATGCATTATGAATGTATGTATATACCGTAAATATACCAATATAACATTTTTTACAATTTTTGTCTGTCTGTCTATTTGTTCCGGGTAATCTCTGAAACGGCTAGACCGATTTTGACGGGACTTTCATTGGCAGGTAGCTGATGTAATGAGAAGTAACTTAGGCATTGAACTCTATATTACTAGAATAAACTTAGGTTACTTTTATTTTAGAAAAATCCTAAAACTGAAGTCCACGCGGACGAAGTCGCGGGCGGGTATTGATATAGTAGACGCAATTGTGCACCAAAGCAGACGAATATAAAAACAAATATTTAGTTAATGAGAATTAAAACCCAATTGAAATCGACCTTCCTAGGGATGGCCATGACCCCCATTAAACCTCCCCCTTTAACTGCAATTTGCATTCAAGGGAAATGTCTTAACACTTTTATTATACCTCAAAGTAAGACTAACAGTTACTTTCAGTTCAAACAGTTTCTCGTCGACTATAATTGTCTATTCATCTTACAAGTAATCGTGCGGGCAAAATTACTCGTTCTAACCTTTCACGTACATCGTACGGGTTGTCATCAAGCGATAATCTATTTCAATCGTACATCACCGTTGGCCAACCTGCTCCTACCCACTTACCCACATTCGTATCAGATCAAAGAAATAGATGCACTGCTGTGACATAATGCTTGTTCGCACGTCGGTTTTATTTTACAAATATGGCGGTGTTGCGACACCGTGTGGCACGTACGTACTCGTGGTTTTGTTTTGGTTTTCTACGCGTTTTTGTTACATTTGTGGTTGTGACATGATTGACATGAATTTTAGTAAATTGCTTGGTAGGTACATATTTATAATGGTTGTTTAATTGAAAAATGAACCTTTTTTTTTGTTATCGGGGGGGAAACCTTCAAAAGGTACCCGGCACCTTGGGAGAGAGTACCGGGTTATGTGGGATTTGACCGTACTAAAACCCCCTCGGTGGCTGCCACTGCGCTTGGGGAGGACTCCGGGATCTCCGGCGGAACGCACCGGTGTCCGCCACGCGCGACGCCACGGAACGGGCCCATCTTCGGGAGAGCAGCTGTGCTCTCCTGCACCTTCGGATGCTTACGGTGACATGCGGCCACGCACACATCGCCGCCCTTCCCGGGACTGCTGGTTGGATGGATCGAGCTCCTCTCACTCACTCCGACTCACACCCACTCACACCGTCCACAACCCCGGAAGCCCCCTTTTAGTCGCCTCTTACGATCAGGCAGGGGATACCGTAGCTCTATTCTTAATCCCAAAGCTACAGGGACTTGAATAATGAACCTGCTCCTGAATAAGTCGCCTAAAAAGGGTTGCACTGGACCATAGCACTGAGTCCTCCTCAGGGTAGGATAGAAGTTTTGAGTAAATAGATACCAGTGAATGTGGAAATCTCAAATAAACTGATTATCCTACTAATACACATTTTATTTTAAAGGTACTATTTCAGGTTATCCTATTCCACATTTAGAAACTGTAACTCACCAAGAATCATTATTGTAACTTGTGTAATCCTACTAATATTATAAACGCGAAAGTTTGTAGGTATGGATATTTGTTACACTTTCACGTAAAAACTACTGAATGGATTTTAATGAAACTTTACAAAAATATAGCTTATACATCAGAATAACACAAAGGCTACAATTTATAAAGATATTGTGCGAATTGTCCAAAATATAACGATAAGTGTCAAATAAGTAGAAAAAAATCAACCCTCTGCGAGCTATACTGGCGTGCGCTGCCAAAACCCCTAGAGTTACACATTATGTACATAATAATATGTAATGTATGATGAAAATGTTTATGTTATATAGTCCTACAAAAAAGCCGGTCAAGCGGCACTTCAGAAGGGACTTTATGCTAATGATCCTCTCTAACGAGGGTGAAACCGCGGGGCACAGCTAGTATATGTATTATTATGTATATTACATTAGCTGCATAAACAATATTGATTTACTTTAACTAAACCGATTGATCAATTTATGTATGAATAGGAGCAAATAGTATTCGTCAGATCAATTGATACAATCTCATCAATAAATCAATGATAAAGAACTCCTTTGACAATAAGATTTACATGTTCAATTGATAAGCACAACTCAAAGTAAACTAAAATTAGACTTCATATTAATAAAACTAACAAATTTAAAATCAAACTGTAAAATTTAGTATCGCGTGTTAATATTGCGTGTTGATCATTAGCTGATATTTGTATCGAAGTTAAAATTAGTAATCGCATTATGTCGGTGAAACCGGTCGTCATTTTTTAAGTTTATGAATGAACGCGGAAAATTCAATCGATTTCGGTTATTCATTCAATGAAAATAACTTAAAACGTTTTACTGAATGAAAAATGTCATAATTTATTTCCCGAGGAAAACAAACTTTTTTAACATGAAGTGCTGAGTGCTGCAACTATACGTTTAAGCAGTTTTTAGTTCTGAGCGCTGCTTACAATAATAACAATAACACGTTAAGTAATTGAAATAAAAAACCGGCCAAGTGCGAGTCGGACTCACGCACGAAGGGTTTCGTACCATTATCTATAAAAAATCACGTTTATTGTATGGGAGCCTCCTTAAATATTTATTTTATTCTATTTTTAGTGTTTGTATAACAATAGCGGCAACAGAAATACATCATTGCCTTTAATTATCTATAGAAATCATTGCATTAAGATTGAATGAAAGGTAAATTGTGGTTTACGATTTATGACGTATTAAAAAAAACTACTTACTAGATCTCGTTGAAACCAATTTTCGGTGGAAGTTTGCATCGTAATGTACATCATATTTTTTTTTAGTTTTATCATTCTCTTATTTTAGAAGTTACAAGGGGGGGGGGGGGGCACATTTTACCACTTTGGAAGTGTCTCTCGCGCAAACTATTCAGTTTAGAAAAAAAATATATTAGAAACCTCAATATCATTTTTGAAGACCTATCCATAGATCCATAGATACGCCACACTATGGGTTTAATGAAAAAATTTTTTGAGTTTCAGTTCTAAGTATGGGGAACCTTCATTTATTGCGTTTTTCTATTTTTGTGTGAAAATCTTAATGTGGTTCACAGAGTACATCTACGTACCGAGTTTCAACAGTATAGTTCTTATAGTTTCGGAAAAAGTGGCTGTGACATACGGACGGACAGACAGACAGACGCGTAGACGTCACGAATCCATAAAAGTGTTCCGTTTTTGCCATTTGGCTACGGAACCCTAAAAGTAACATTTTATGTTTACGGTAAAACAATGTTTAGACAACAAGGACAATGTATCATACATAAAAATGCATATTTTATATAGACTACTTTTGTATGTCAGTGCGAATCAGAAAGCAATTAATTACATTTGGGGCACGCATCTAAAAATTGAAACAGTTTTTAGAACTACCTTCGCAGCTGTTCAGAAAATAGCCAAGTGAAACCAACATTTTTATGTAACAAATGGACAAACATTTCAGTAACTTGATCAGTCGTCGCGTGACCACCGAGCGCGACGGACGAAACCCACACCCGAGGAAAGTAGATTTCCTTACGGGACATTCCAGCATGGGATCACTTAGGGTCAATGTTTGTTAGGCTTGAGGGATTACGTTATATGAAACTACCTTAACGTCTTCATCAGATTTAACACAAGTTTAGTTGGTATTAAATAGTAAATTATTATTTTTTGTTTTTTTGAGATACTTTGTAAGCATATAGAGATAATATGTATTTATAAATATTACATAATTATTACTTTAATAGATGTAATTAATAAGTAATCAATATAAATTCCATTGCATAAAAAATATGCAGCTATCGCATATTCGAAGCTTTGCACTTTATCCAATCTCAATCAAGACCAAGACTTGGCTGGTGATTGTAACTGCTGAAATGGTCACTGGTGGTTCATTATTGGCTGCAACCCTTTTTGCGTCCCACTGCTGGGCACGGGTCTCTCCACCTTATTGGGGAGGCCTGGAGTCTTACTCCACCACGCTGCTCCAATGCGGGTTGGTGAAGACGCGAGTTGGTGGCCAACGCTGTCGGATGTTTTCAAACCGCCCATAAGGCCTCCGACAAGGTCTGTTATTTATCGACAACAACCAGGACCGACGGCGTAACATGTCCTCCGAAGCACGGAAACGCGCATGAAATTTTTTGCCACTAGCGGTCAGCCATCTCACACCCGACCGCGCCCGTTTGGCTTAGCTGCATAGACTGCGTTCTACGCTAGCCGCCGAGTCATGCGCGGTTCATTATTGGAACAACTATACTATTACCACCTACTATAATAAACTACTATTTCTCTCATTAAAAAAACTAGACTTAAAAATAATTTGAGTAAAAGCAAACACTAAATCAGTCTAAGGTCATATCAGTTAAGCAGTCAGACCTTTGAGAAGGCGCCGCTTCTAACACAATTCTAAGAATTCGACCTCTTTTACTTAATGGGATAATCACCCTCCGAGAAGTCGATTACGAAGCACGCTTAATCGGTAATTCTCTAACGCAACGTAATAATAGGGCGACCGGCTTGCATAAATGATTGATTTACTATCCGATATTACAGCGTCCGTTGCGATACTTCATTATGGGACGTCATTGGGTTATGGATCTTTATAAACCTATAAATCTCCCTAACGCGACCAAATCACAACTCTGGAAGCCATGTTTCACTAAACAAACTAGTTAATCTTCTAATCTTGTTTGCAGTACAAATGAGAACAGTGAGTCAACTACAAAGACTAGACATTGAGTAAGTTGAAATGTTAGACAGGAACTTTCAAAGTGCTAAGCTTTTAATTAAAACAGTGACAAATTCATAGTAAATTTAATAATCATGGAAGAGGAAAGACATAAGTTTCATTGCACTGCATTTCAATCCAATCTATTAATTAAGCAATTATAAAAACATTAACATAGCTATGGAATAAGTAACTCCCAGCTAACTAGCGGTTTTACGGTTCCTGGTGCAACATTTACTATCCACGTAATAATTCTAACTTACAAGAAGTACCTGTCATAATAATATGGGTCGGTTAAATTCTATGGTCGTAATAATTATTACGAGTATCACATGATGTCAGAAACGCACTAAACGAAACGAACTAAATTTTTCGAAGCGATTTTATATACGCTTATTTTAATTCTTCTTCTTTTAAAAGTAACTTATACATTTTCTGTAAGTTGCTCCAAACTAGTCCAAACCCATAGCATGATGTCAATGCACTTGAATTCTCGTTTAATTTGGTTTGGATCTTTAATTTCTTTTATTTACCTTTAATTTTCTGTTATCTAATGCTGTTAGCCTTTAACTTGCAAGAAGCAGGTCGCAGTCTTGTATTATTTATATTTTCATAAAGATACACCTTTAAGTGATAGTGATAGTAAAGTATGATGACTGACTGATCACTAATGTAATGTCTCACTAATTTAGAGTATTATTATTCCGCTTTCAGCTAAACCGAAATAATTGATTGTGCGGAATCATGACAAAATTGCCGTTACTGAATTACAGGTCATATGTCATCTACATCGTAATGTTGATCATCACTCACCTCTCCTCCAGCATTTCGTTGAAGGTCTTGGACTTGGCGCGCGGCTGGTACGGCTCCGTCTCCATGCGACGCACCTCCACGCACCGCTCTATTATGTGCTCAACCCGCTTTCGTCGGGACGACTTCCAGTTGTCCAGGTTCTGGAATGGAAACCGAAACTGATTAAGTGCGGTCGCTGGCATGTTTTAAATTGTTTGTAGTTAAGATTGGAAACTGAAGCAGGATTTCCAAGTTCTTGATTATAAACTAATTCTGTTTAGATGGAGGTTAAGTTACTGGCTAAGTCTCTGTAGCTTTTAGATTAAGAATAGGCTACGGTATCTCATGTCAGCCCGCAAGAGGCGACAAAAGAGGGCATCGGGGTTGCAAGCGACAGGAGTTGGAATACTAACAGTCCAATTAGCGGCCCCGAAAAGGGTGGCGGTGTGCGTGGTAAGCTCTCCGGATATGATGGGCCTGTTCAGGGTCCAGCACGTAGAAGACACCGGTGCATTAGTCTAAATTACTTATGTTTAGTAAAAACGTTGCTGGCTAATATTTCGTTTAGTATTTGTTGTATGTACTTTAAGAGGAGTGGCGAGGTAGATAAAAATATCCATAATTATAAACCAATCCTGGTAATGTGCGATTACTGGCAATGGTGGTTGTTGCAAGTTGTTAAGCATCTGCAGATAAAAAATAGATCGATTTCTTAAGTTACATAAATTATTATGAAACGAAGCATGATCTAATATTGCACAGTTGAAAAAATAATAATTACTCATCTTACGAACACTAATCGAAGACCTATTAAAAACCATTTAGCTAAGGAGGCTATTACGAAGGCGTTCGAAATGATCGAACTCCCATCTGCCGTGGGTGTTCATTCGAAATTGCGAATGATTACTCGAACAAGGCTTAGCGTGAAGAGATAAGATATGATATCTGCATTAATTAAGTTGGTAGTGTTGCACTGTCTTCCGGTAATTGCTTCATTATCAACGCAATGCAAAAGGAAGCTTCTGACACGCAGATTGCGTTTAAATGGAATCCAATATCTGAATTGACAGTTCCAGTTTATCATTCAGGAGAAATTGTTCTAATTATAATTAAAATAGGAAAAGGAACAAGAAGCTTTTGTGCAGTCGATTTGCCTGCATATTTGTACCAAGTACTTGTGTGATAGACAAACAATATACGAGTACCAAGAATATTAGATACATAGAACATATATAACTAATTAGCAACAGTAAAATTTGAGACACTGAGAGTCCTAATTTGGTTTCAAACACAACGGCAAAATCGTCTGTTTCTAGATATTCTTTTTTAAATTAATTCATCTAGAAAATAAATTTATATACGGTACATATACCAAAATAACAATTTTTACGATTTTTGTCTATCTGTCTGTCGGTCTGTGTATCTGTTTGTTCCGTGTAATCTCTCAAACGGCTTGACTGATTTTGACGGGACTTTCATTGACAGGTAGTTAATGTAATTAAATACGGAGTAACCTAGGCTACTTTTCCTTTAGAAAAATTCTACAACTAAAGTTTACGCGAACGAAGTCGCGGGCGATCGCTAGTCATAACATAATACAGAAGAAATCCAACCAAAATAGAAAAGAAATGAAAAAGGAAGCCCTGCTAAAACTTGTATTATACAACAATAACTAGAATGTTCTAATAATGGAATCTTCGCGGATAATAATGAAACCACGAGCGTGTCAAGTCTCGCGTGCTTCGTATTTTTTACTCATAATTTCGCTTGTAAAAGATAATACGAGTAAAATGAGCCATAGTTTGCAGATAATAATGTAAAACGAGGAGATGATGTTGCACTTGGTGTTGTCGGTGCAAACCATGCATCCGTGCACACAATAAATAAATAAACGTTACACACCCATAGCCCCCACAGTAAGGTAATTAATACCCTGTGTCGTGGGTACCATGGGCACATACAAAGACAGGAACACAAACAGAAATTTTAATTCATCACTCAAATGTCTGTTTCGCCGGGAATCGAACCAGAGACCCCTCGATTGGCAGTCCGGTATGGTAACCATTGCGCCACGCAGGTCGTCATGCGTCAACAAGACACAATTTCAAGCAAGCCCGATTCTTGCCTACGGTGTTATGTCATGGTGCTGCAACTTGCTGCTGGATACGAAGTACTTATCTAGCTGATGGTTGGAAGGCGGTATCCCGCATCTTTGCATCGAAATACGATAGAATTTCTTCATGGCAAATGGGAACTGTCGAAAAATGCATGTTCTACTACTTCAAAAATATTTCTACAAATATATTTTTATATGACTAGTAATAAATATGAAGTGATTTTAATTAATATGTAACGAAATTTCGGTAAAACGTCACAGGATAATACGCCTTTTATTACAAAACCAAGAACGCGCGCTCAGGTCTGCTGGAAGAAATTTCTGTTAGGAATAAGCAGTCTAGCCTACTTTAAACACAAATTATTGTTTCTGTGTACATAAATGGTTAAATAAAATAAATAAGCTCAGGCGTGATAGGCGGATAGCACAATTGTTTTAATTAAACCACACATCCGCACTTAGCCACCGTGGTGAACTATGGCCTGCCCCCTGATTTTGTAATTCTGAAAGAAATAATTTAATAATAAAATAACAAAATCATCCCACTATTGTCTGGTTTTTAATTCTGACAGAAATTATTTCAATCAAAGTAAATGAAATAATTTCTGTCAGAATTACAAAATCAGCCCTCTGAATCCCCCTCACTTTTGAGAGGTACCCTGTGCCCCAGCAGAGGGACATTATGAAAAAGATTAAAGAAGATAATAAAAATAAATTAATAATAATTAAGAGCGTTAAGAAGTAAAATACCATAATGCTAAACACGAATTAGATTTGTTATAATTGAAGATGTCACAATTATAACGTTTACATAACAATGTTACAGAGAAGTATTCAAACATTATGTAGCAAATTCTAGTATTGCAAAATCGACAAATTGCTTTACTTCTGGCATTTTAACGACAGCACTTGCGATAATGACCGTTGATAATAGCTATGTTAGAATAAGTATAAAAACTTGCCTAGAATTTTACAGCTTCTAACGTATGCATCGTATTTAATTGATATTTGTGTTTAATTTACCCCTTGATAGTAATAATAGTTATAGTAAATAATAGAAGTATTTGTTACTTTAAAAATGATGGAACAGGGGAACCAAATGAGGGAATTTTATTTGTTCCACCGCGGTTTCGGTGGATAAAAACAAACATATTTAAAAAAAAACGTTTCAGTGATAGTGTGAAGTTTCTCTATGATATGATATTTAAAGAATAAATATTTTTGTAAACGGCAAAATCGTAAGGAAAAGATAAAATATAATGCGCTGAGAAAAGACAAAATCAGTCACAGCTTACATAAATTTCAGCTGGAGTAATCGTAACATAAAACTGTGCTTCACACAGTTGATGTAATTTTCCGCATCGAAACTTTGATCGTCAAAGCATACAAGAAAATGCATAATTATAAAGATTTAATGCACGCCCTTAATTACAAGGTTTTCACAGAAACTTGGCAAGCGGGTTAATTAGCATCGCTTTCCTGCGTTTTCTTTAAACATGATCATCAAGATATGAAATCTTGTAAACGTCTGCATTTCACACTTTATTTTGCTTTTCTACTCATATAAAATTTGTCACATTCTGCGTATCATCATTAAAAATGGATGCAAATTATAAGCATCATCTAGAAATTTGTCAACTTCAATGAATAAGGTGCAGAGTTTTAAAGCAACTGGATTTATTGCAGGCGAAATCATATTGCACAGGTCAGCCAGTGTGACCAAGCGTTATAGATCCCGTTTCTTGCCCCAAATTCATGTTGCTTGGAGCGGTCTTTCCACGAAATTCAATATTACTTGGGAAAATATAGGGTACCATAGTTTGTGTTCCGGCAAAATTGGCCATGTTATTGTTTAAGCGAGAAATACGAAATTACTCACGTTCCGTCAGGGACAGTGACGCAGTCTCGAGTTTCGCGAACAAATTTCGCCATTGCACAAACAATCAAAATTTCCCAAAATGCACTTTGTAATGATCGACTCCGTATTGGATTTATGGATGCAGACCATGATTGTTTATAGTCATGCGTGGGCAGAATTTATGGGTAATAAATTACAGTTCGTGGCGTTTGTTCTCCGCAAAAATAACCACCCAACGATGTCGGGATTCGATGTGGTTCGACATTAATTTCCGGTACCGATACCTATTTTCTCCCGGATCTGCAACTAAAAGCTAATTGGAGATTTTAGTCCAAGGATTCTTCAAAGCTCATCAAAAAGTGTTGGTACTCATTACACCCGGAAATTCCACCTTAACGAACTTTAAAGAATCTGCTTAATCCTTTAACGAGACCGGATTCCCCATACGATACATTGTTAACACCGACATTAACAGCCCGTGAACGAAATCAAAAAACGAATCCCGCTTGGCATTCCCTAGGCTCGTGGCAGCGGAAACGCGGCGCTTCTGTTCCTGACGGTATGCGACGAACTTCCGGTGGCTGCCTCACTGTTTGTAAATACTCCGAGCAGCAAAAATATCTGGCGTCAGGTAATAGCCAATTGAGGTAATCTCGAGTCGCTGATGTGATGAGTCGTTACAGTTTTTCTGATGAAACGGTTTGTCAAGAACATCGTATACTGGCAGTTTGCCGTGATTTATCGGCGCCGCAATACCTATGAAACGATGTAGTATAAATTATACATAGTCTACATTGCTGTTTATTTTTAACTCAGCCTCTGTAACGGACATTAAAAAATGCCAATACGATTTCCTGATGCTTTGAGGTAATTTTCTCATTCAGACCTGCATTTAATGTTATATTCTGCAAGAGTTCGAATAACGCTAATTCCGAGTTAAACTTTTTTTTAATTGTAGTACTTTTACGACTAACTTCGACTAGATATGGGTAGGCTATTCGTTTTGATAGCTATTAGAATACAAATTTATTTGTTAACTTATGTTAGGACTTCCATATTTACACACATAGAGCATACAGAATGTAACATTGGGGGACCGGTATTGGCAAAATTAAATGAACGTTTCTGTCGCTCCATGTTATCTTGGGCTGTTGAAACATCCGATAGCGGTTTGGCCACAAACCCGCATCTCCGCCAACCCGCATGAGAGCAGCGTCAAGGAGTAAGATCTAGAACTCCCCAATTATGGGGATATTCGTGCCCAGTTATTAGGCCCACGTGGAGCTGAATAATATGACTTACCGATTGCCAGTCTTCCTGGCGCTCGATCCTGGCGGGCTCGGTCCGCTTTGCGAGCTCGGCCCTGCGCAGCTGCTCCCTGGCCCTGCTGCCCAGGTCCGCGGGCCCGACGCGCACGAACTGCAGGGGGTTCGCCGCCGGCTTGCCGGGCAACACTGCCGCCGTGTGCGGCCTGGTCGCCAGGAAGTCTGCGCTGTCTGTTGTCTGGAAAAAGATGGGAATGGTTAGACTTGGAGTTCTGTAGGTTTTTATTGGGTTTAGTTGTCAAGATTTACCTAAAAGTAATAAATAAAAAACATCAGTATTAATGGTGTTCTACAACAAAATTTCAAGAAGCCACTGAAAGTAGAATACAGATCTTAAGATTTACTTATTTTAAAAATTTAAGTTATCATTAGAAGAATTGGTAACACATAGTTGTTCTCTATCTTTTCTGTAAAGATGTAACTTTATTTAGCCAGTGCATCTCTACCAAAATACTGTTAAAGCCCCACAGATACAGATAAAGGATCATCGTCTAAAGACAAACCTATGGTGGATAGAAAAATGAGTGATTTAGATGACTGAATCGCTTTTATCCTAACCATTTTTTGACAGCCTCCGTGGCGTAGTGGGTGATGAGCCGACTCCGAAGCGTGAGGTCGTGGGTTCGATTCCCGCCCAGGACAAATATTTTGTGTGATGAACATGACTATTTGTTCTGTGTCTGGGTGTTAATTTATCTATTTAAGTATGTATTTAGAATTATATAAGTATGTTTATCAGCTTTCTGATTACCATAGTACAAGCTCTGCTTAGTTTGGAATCAGATGGTGTTGTGTGAATTGTCCAAAGGTATTTATTTATTTTGGAACAATAAACAACAAAACAAAATTGGCATGTGAGTTAATAACTTATACAGCCTTGTTTCATGTAATTTTCATCACGACGTCAGACAGACCATGACACAGATAGTCACTGACTCAATTTGTAAAAATGACATGATGACAGGTATTAAAACTTTTTATCTATTTTCAGTATCTTCAGCTAAAGTTAAATTGCGAGAAACAGTTACACAGATTAACAGAAAATTAAGACATCTTTTAGTTAAGACGGACCGTCAAATGATTTCTCTAATTGATCAGTCACAGAGTTCAGATGACCTATCGATTTTGAAACCTGCATTAAGTGTCACGGCTATTTAGAAACCTAGGTATTGCAAGAGTACTGTGCCACCGTGATTAAAAATTTTGAACCGTTATATAAAAGGATTGCTTTAATACTTTTACTTCGCATTTGTAATGTTTGTTCAAAGATTAAAACGGTGGCTAATGGATTTATCTTAAGTAATCAAGTTGCAATCTTTTCAATTTTACTGTATGACGAGTTTTATTAAATAGTTACTGTATTTATCATTCCTAGATCCGGGTTTAATTGTAGGTCAAGCAGTTTAGATGAATTATGACTATAGTCTGTCAAAGGCTAATAAACACTTATTAACTTCTAATCTAAGTGGATGTAATTAATTATTAATGTACTTAATGATGAAACTGAAATACATAAAACAAGTGTAAAGTTAGGATATATACTTAATTAAACGACAAATTCTACAGCATCATTTTACATTTGACGACCCGCGTGGCGTAATGGTTACCATGCCGAACTGCCGTTGGGAAGGTGCCGGGTTCGATTTCCGGCGAAGCAGAAATTTGAATGATAAGTTTAAATTTCTGTTCTCGGTGTGGTTGTTTGTTTCTGTTTTTGTGTGTTTCCATGGCATAGGGGGGAAACCTTCAAAAGCTTGGGAGAGGATGCTGGGTTATATGGGATTTGACCGCATTAAGCCCCCTTGGTGGCCTGCCTTATCTTATTGTGGGGCTATGAGCGTGAAAAGTTATTTATTTATGCTAAAACCAATTGATTTGACTGACGGAGACATACCATTATTGGCATTATTTGTCCATAGATGTCGAGTTACAGAGTGTTACATTGAAGTAAACTCGTTAAGTTAAAACAACATTAAACAGCTCTATTGGTACCCATTGCCTAACAAAATAAATCGGTCCACAACCTACTTACCATAAATGGATTCACTACAGCTTCCTCGAAGCAAGTCATGCTTATATTAAGGAAACAGGTTACAGTTACGATCGATACATCAACGCGACAAACAGACACGACATTACTACGATTTTACGATATGTATGCAGTTATGAATGACTTCGTGGTTTCGTTCAATCTAACGTTTCTCTACTATATGTCATAATCGAAATCGGATAAGTTTTCAAATATATTGCGTCTGAAATGAGTCATTGTACATATTATAATGCAAGATAACCATACATATAACAATGTATTAAATTAATGTTTGAAATTGATTAAACCAGATTAAACAGTAGGTATATTTAAAATTTTATTCGTTTCCAGAAAAAGATAAACAAATAACCGTTTCAATGTCTGATGTAAAGTAGCTGAAACTTATTGTGTACCGAGTACAGATGTACACACGAAATATTGAAGATTCATGCTTTCATAAAGGAGTTACTTAACCTATGACGTCATAATTGCAGTAGAAAATGGTCGCACTATTAACTGCGTTTAGCCATTTGCACCACATTAGCTGGTCACTCATGCGTGGACCCCAGAGGTCGTAAATCACGTTATGACAGTTATGTAAGTGGGGGTAATGATACAAGAGAACATTCTTGTCTTTGTTATGTAGCAAAATATTGCGTTTTATGGATGTGACTGTTGCATTTTATCAACACATTCAAGGTCGGCTAATGTGTAGTTAATTCTGTGCTTCTAATCTCAAAGAAAAAAACGGTACTTATTCACTTTGTTACAAATAAATGAAGATAGAAACACACTACACAGTACTGAACACTTTTTCCTACGCCTATTCGAAGTAAAAAGTGAAGATTGTCGATTCTACAATTACAAAATTTAACTATTAAAAATTATGAAATTACAACAAATAGAATTCAACCCAAGAAATACAAAAAAAATCCGATGACTGCTGATATATTAGTCTCGTCCGATGAATTAATGCTAACAAAATTTAGCACAGAAGAACATGTAAAGAAGACGGTAACGGCAGTAACATTGTGCCACAATCAATGATATTATAACCTCTTGTTTTATATAATATCGTTGGCCACAATGAAATAATTATTTATTTATTTATGTGCACATAACAAAATAAAAAACTACAAATTTAATGTTAAAGATAAAATGTAAATGAAAGAACAAGTGTACAACTCCCGAGGAAATATTCAACAAGAAAAGGGGAATAATTCAAAATTACACTGCGAATTCCACATTAAATTTTATATTGGGGCTCAAATTAGCAATTATTATTAGCAAAGTAATTAATCTTAAACATAATAATCTTAAAAATGAACTACGCAAGGTAAGAAATTGGTAAATATTGTTTAACACGAGTAGATTAATACTAGGTAAAACGTGACAGCAAATGAATAACGTCATACTTTACGCATCAATTATGACCTTAAGAACTGTATTAAAGTATCGAAGCTCACACAATAGGGTCCACTGAACACTCACATCATTCGTACGGAATTAGCCCGCGAAAGCGCGAAACCGCGGCACTGTGGCACGAGGCTCGAACAATGCAATATTTACGAGCTCACACTTTCACTGGTGCACGCCCCCAAATAATTAGCGTAACCTTTATTCAGTACTAAACATTTCACGGTTACGAGGAAAGTCATGAAATAAGCGAGATGTATAATATCTTAAAAATTGATACAGTAACATCATTCTGGAATTATAGAAATCTGCAACTGTTGCCAAGTGGTTATTATATATAACCGACATATACCTACCTAACATATACCGATAAGACGGAAAGACTTTATAGCAATACTTGAACTTCAAGCCATGAAAATGTTACAACAAACAAGGATAAAATTATAAGGGTCAAATTGCATAATTCACCTATTATCGCCGTATATTATTGCCGTAAGAACAACTGACACTAAGTTCGGACAACGTCAGATTGGAATTAGGAGAAATTCTAAAAATGTAATAGACAAACAGACTGAAGTGTGGTGGCAATACCGGCACTCTAAGTACTAAAAATGTAAGAGCAAACAAGGCTGAAATTTAAAAACCAATAGTGCATATTTCAACTATCGTCTAATGAAACTATTAAGCCACTATGTTACCAGAAGAACACCTGGTACTAAACAATGCAATATTTACGAACTTTCGCTGCTGCACGCCCCTAAATAATTAGTGAAGCCTTTGCATTATTCATCAACATACATTCAACAGTTACGAGTAATGGTACGGAATTGAAAATACTTACTTGTATTTCCTCAGCAATAAACATACGAGTACTTCAGTAGAATATGTATTAATTAAGTTTCCAAGAAAAACATAAAAATTAGTTTAGATACTCAACTGAAATGCTAAATAGACTAGGATCGCTTATACCTGGAAAATTTCGGTCATCTATATGCGCATGAATATTTGCTGCTCGAGTTAAAACATTAGAACAATTCCCTGACATAACATCTTCAGATCACTATAAATATCACTCTTAGTACTCATTAGCATCTTTAACAATAGAAAATGAATAAGTTCACTAAATTATTCATTCTCAATACCACACGTTTAATCACACATTAAAAGCCAATTAAAAGCGGAGAATGAATCACCGTTCAGTCTGATCCAAATCAGCTAAATTTATAGATTGACGACATTTAAGATTTAAAGGCCATTATGCAAATGATATCTGCATTCTTTTTCGTTTGGTAATGTTATTTTGAGGCATTCAGTCACTAATGCCGTAATTTAAAATACCTGTTGACCTAAACTAATTCAAGGCAAACATTGTCATTAGGTATAGATTAATGAATACCGCAGTGTTTTAAATCATAAAATTAATTTATCAAAGTTGGAAGAATGATGGTTGATTTGACGAAATCTGGAATTATATGGGAAAGCCGGATTTCGTAATGTTTTGGTATTCCTTTATCGAAAATAATTTTCATTTCATTTAGAGTAAAGCCAACGTAAGAAACCTTGGTTTTTCGAATCTTCATTGATATTGTATTATAGGCAATTCAGTGGGGTATATAATAGTCTTGTAATCCTGTTCTTATTTCAGAGATGAGAACGAAACAATATCAATTACGCTACTATTACAATAAAATTGTTGTCCTTAGTTTATATCATTATAAGTAAATGTATACGAAGTGAACATGATGAGCCGAGAATTTTTCACGGAGATTCTCTGCGATGTAAAAAAGGAATGGAAAATAGCCAGCATTCCAATCCAACTAATGATGTTATCAGAAGAGCATTTAAGTGAAGCTCGACTGTCTGCACGTTAACAAGTGCATTCAGATGAAAACCACGCTAGTATCAGACAAGAACGGTATTGTACTTAAAGCACCAGTCTCCCACAAAAAGTTGACAATTGCCGTGATCATATCACTCTCGTTAGAGAAAATGGAAAACCGTGAAGACAAAAACGTCATCGCTAATGGATTAGTCTTACGGATTCCTGGTACGATGGTGCGATACATTAGTCTCGTTTAATGACATTTCCCTCTTTCAGCTATTCATATATAAACGTTCAAGAAGAGTAATGTTCCCTGGATTGATTCATGTATTATGTGAGTTGCTTAAGTCTACAAAGTTACAATCGCTGAATCGTTGATATCGTTACATTTCATGTCTGAGGAATGGACACCACTTTAATATTTAGAGGCATGTGAAATGTAAACATGTCAAATAAAATCACATTTCATTTACAGGGTAGTGAGGTCTACTCCATACATATTATTATATACTCCAAAACAAACAAGCCTTACTACGGTTACCTTACTACGCGCTACGGCGACTAGCACCAAAAAAAGCGAACCTGGCCCTACGAAAAGTTCAAACTGGCAGCTGCAGTAGTTTTAAATAGAACGTGCAATCCGTTGGGCGTTCTAAATCTTACGGTATGCTGTTTATATTTAGAGTCACTAGACTTAGTTCACTGTTCACTTTGGTCCGTCACTGGCCGCGCCTGTTTTAGAACTCGATACAATCGAGTTCCCGTAGTAACGCGTCGTAATCTGACCGTTGATGTGTTGACGCCCGCCATTTTGGATGGAAAAGGTAATTTATGGACTGTTCGAAATTTGATTTGAGTTTGAGGAAATATTGGATTCAATTTTTTTTAAAGCAGACTTCCTGATACTACCGAAGTATTGATTAATCTTATTCTAATCAATTAAAGTCTGTTTAAAAACAGAATAGGCGTGACTGCTTTGTGAAGTAATGAAAATGCCACTAAAACAAAATTAAGATTCAAAAGTCAAAAAGCGCTTTTAATTTCATGCCCATTCTTCTTCATGATCTAAATCAACTCAAGTATTCTCGAAAAAAAAAATGTATTGTAAAACAAAACGGTCTCAAAACACATTCAATAAGCCTCAAATCCCAATCAAAACAAACGAACATCAAAACCGGTTCCCATCCAAATTGCGGTTTACGGCGTTACCACGGTACCCGAATCAGAACTCGATATTACGTACGAGTAATTAAAAAGCTTTTGTAACTGAATCCCCGCGGCAGACGTTCAGTCCACGTGAACAACGACAAGTCACTGGAGCCACTGCCTTTCGCGCTTTTCCTCGGGGAAAGTAAAACCTCGTATAATTATCTTTGCGCTCGCCGATACGTGGAGCCGATGTGTCGCCACGCTTGATGGGCCAGGGTTCCATTTCATGAAAGGCGATATTTTAATTAAACTGGATGTTGGTTGGATTGTGGTAAAAGGTCATCAGCATTTGGTTCCCTTTGATGAAAGTACGTGGAAAATGGAAACCTGGACGACGTGTGTCCTGGTGTCACATGTGTAGTGTCTTAAGAAGATATCATAAGAAGAGACATCTTTAGGCGGCAATCCGGTCAAATCAATCAAAGACCTAAAAAAACCATAATAACATATTACATTTCTCGTAATTATTTTTAAAGCCGCCAAAACCCTTCAGAATCTCTGCTGTGTTTCATGTAAGTTGCTATCGTTCGAACTACAGTATTTGTGATAACTCATGTATAGTCTTCTCGCTTTGATATTATAAAAACTATTGTCAAAAACTATACCTACTAGTTTCCTAAGAGAGAATGATAAATAATTCTCTTTTCACTCATTTAAGGTCACGTCTACAGTTAAATCCTGAGAATAGCTATGAATAAAATCGTATAACGTTTACTAATAATAACAGAACCCATTATACCAAAACATAATGCACTTAACTTTATTCTCAGAATTTTCTCTTGCGTGTCGAGGTACCATTATTTGTCTGTTCACCACGTTTATTCATCTCCTACGATTGTCGTGGACTGCTACAATTTTCCGCTTCTTTACCACGGAGTAACCAAAATAACCTAAACTCACTCTTATATACTACGTCTTAACGATCATCTTAAAGAAAGGCGTATCAATGAATTAGTTCAGATCTTTTTATATTACGATATAATTACAAGTAATCTTATTAGAACGATAAAAAACTTAATTCGCATTAGTTAACGTTATCTCAATATATTCATCACTGTCTTTATTTGTTTGTAATTTACACGAACAAGTTACATATCTACAGTTTTATAACGATTCATTTATAACAAGTTTACATTATATTAATTTTGTAATTATTAAATTACATTGTTGTTCTTTGTTATTTTTACATTTTCAATTTAACTGACACAATTAACTTTAATATGGCTTGTTGATGAATTGTACATCAATTGAAAGATGAAAATGCCATTAGGCATTAGGTCTAAATTGTAACCCCTAGATTTAGGTGGTTCTAAATAAAAATAAAAAATCAAATAAAAAAGAAGTAGTGAAAGTGAAATAGGTGCTTGTATAAAGAACCACAAAAATGTTTCAGTAGTGAAGAAATATTAATGGAAAGAAAATAGAGTCCCTTAAACGACTTCTGAAAAACAAGGCTTCAACGGAAAACTTAAAAGCTTCGCCAGTTTTTCTTTTAAGGACGAACCCACACTAGTTACCCATGCCCCTACTACAGACAAAACAAAATCAAGGCACGACAATCACCAATAAACTTTCTTTGACATATTACATTCAAGGCAGAAGCTCGAATGCCTCACGAATAACAAGCATCAATACTACCGTAACACGGCCGGTATTGTTTACATAACTAACGATGCCGATGGTCTGTTTGATCGCACTGAATATTTACGTGTCGTAGTAATGGATTTATTGCGTGATAATCGGAAATTTTCATCGTCTACCGAAATCACAGATAAAATACCGTATGACTGTACAGATTTCATAAGCAATCACTTAAGATATACCGTGTGAAAATGAAACATGAGATTCCTTATTTCCTGTTCAGCAATATCACATATTTAAACATCGATTATGATAACACCCACTATGCTGAGTTTACGTTCATACATACTCATGTCTATAATTTTTTGAGTTGAGAGAGAATTGCATAACTATGACTTTGTATACAGACAGAGTCATACAATAACTATCTACTGATTATACCGTATGTAGCATAAAAACTAAAACGTTGCCTACTTTTGATATAAATATAGATCCTCCTGCGGGCCTGATCGTCAAATATTTTAATAAATTAAATCCTATGTGACTAAACTACATATTTGCCGCTGCAGTTATATTTTGGAAAATATTTCAACTTTGCAACCACTACAGTCCTTCTGTGGAGTCCACGCCAGTCCTTTTGTGGAGATATGATACATCTTGTTAGAGAATTCTCCGATTAAAACTAATTCAACATAAATTAGATAAGTACTAATGACTGAAGCCTTTTCAGAGGCTGTTTTCGGAAATATCACGAGAGAGAGACTGGTCTCAATAAAGCACGACCCGAATCAATGTTGAATTGTGTCTACACTTCAGGTCTATTGCAATCTTATTGCTCTTTCAATAAATATTAATGATCACTAATTGCAAAAATACATCAAACTAAGTCGCATCATGTAATCAAGACAAATTGTGACATTTAGCAGTAATAATGGGTGGCCATGCGTACATTATTAGCATTTAAAAATCGTGAGAGTAGGATGGTTCATAATGATGATGATTATGGCGAGCAATTAGAAAGGAAATCGTCGATTGTACTTTCGTCAAAAAACAAAACACTGCCTATATAAGATTAGCACATTCTACTGTGATCTCTCATAATGGTAACACTTACGATAGGTCAACCGTCAAAGAGAATCAAAGATCCTAAACACGAATATTTGTCTCGATGATGCCAAATACCAATTTAAGCTTAAGGAGCAGGATAGTATCAAAAGAGAAGTTCAAAAATTAGAACAATATGATAATAATGACCTAACCTAATGCGATATACGACTAAAATAAAAATAAAAAGTCACGTTATCCTATTAAATAAACCACGTAGGCACTACATTTTGTGAAAAGCGCAAATAGAAAAAATTGTAATAGACGAAGAAAAAAACGATCTTAAATTTCTTTTTAAAGCTAATTCCAAATAATTAAAAGTTTCATACCTAAGCCACAATGATAAATATATTTCCAATGTAATAATCACACTTTTCACGAATGCAATAGGACCAGCTGTAACGGACCCTGCACACTGACTGCACTGCACACCCGCTAGCTAAGTCCGTTAATTCTGTGCTTTCACTCAGTGCTATGTAAATTAATTTTTTTATTATTATATTTTTTTTCTTTATTTTATGCTCTACATCTTCGCATGTCAATTAAAGTAGTGTAAGTTGTACACACGATTTACGATAAGCAGTTAGTAAACACACCACAGCTAAGTTGCCATCATCATGCCAACGGAAATGAGATTATTTTGTAATCTGTATCATGTAGTTATATACGATTTGGAAGAAAATAAAGTAAAATAAATAAATGCATCGGTCCCTTGTGTAAGATATATATCTGAACAAAAGACTGTGATATAGATTGTGGGGAATATTCCAAGTATATTATAAAAACATTAATGCTTCATTTAAGCTAAATTTTTAAGAAAATTACGTAGCAAGTTTTAAACGATCACGTTGGCGAAACTTAGGGAGGAACATAAGTAACATAGCGAGGAAATAAAGAAAGGAACGCAAAGCTACGTAAAGATGAAGATTTGGTCAAAAACATGAAGATTTTTGTCTTATATTATAATAAGAGGTAGACACTTCCAGAAATTAGTAATCTATATATATTATATATATATATAAGAGATTTCCACCCATATATTGACTCATCACGATATCTCTGGAACTATAAGACCTACCGACTTCAAATTTGGTAGGAATATTCCTTTCGCCGAGTAGAGGTCAGCTAAGAACGGATTTTACGAAATTCCACCCGGAAGGGGGGGTATTTCCACCCATATATTGACTCATCACGATATCTCTGGAACTATAAGACCTACCGACTTCAAATTTGGTAGGAATATTCCTTTCGCCGAGTAGAGGTCAGCTAAGAACGGATTTTACGAAATTCCACCCGGAAGGGGGGGTTGCGGGGGTGTTAAGTAATGTTTGTATATATGACATCGCAAAACTCAGAAACTATTCGACCGATTATTATGAAAATTGGTATGTACATGTATTTTTTCACGGAGAAGGTTTATATGCTATCCATTATTATTATTATTTAATATTTAAACGCGATACGGAGTTCGCGGGGTCAGCTAGTTATATATACATACATACATAGAAACTTCTGTTTTTATGGTGCGTGCGAAGAGTGCGACTCTTCCGAAACACCATGACGATATGGCTTGGTGAATAAGCCGTCAAGTACACGAATTTCATTCTATGATAGGCTAGCTAGGTGATTAAAATGACCCATTTATCCAGAAAACTTTTTCTATTTCCACTGCATGGGAAATAAGTGTCAGAATAGAAGGGAATAACGCAGGTGACACAGTAAAAAAATCAGGAACTTAATACCACAATCATATTTGCGAAAATACAATTCAAAGTATAATTTTATACATACCCAAAACGCCTATGTTAGAACCAAGTTTTCCTATTTTTCCACAACTATTTAGCGAATTTTGTGCTTGCGAAGGACCAATATTCCCGGGAGGAGCGCACCGACTGCGTTGCGGTTACATCGCGTGCTTTCACCGTTGCGTCTGCTTTGAATGCAACCGAATTCCCATGTGTGCCGCGATGAATGACTAAATAGTTCTTATTTAATGTTTACGCTATTACATCGCGTATTATGTTGGTATGTTGTACAATGCTTTATAGAGAATTATTAATTATTAATAGACGACTTCAGGACAGGACAGGACAGGAGGACAAAAAGGTGATATCAATTCTAAGGTTAAACATGTTGTAGTAGCTCCCTGGTAATTTTTTGTGAAATTGCGTAGTCCTTAAATCAGTAAAATTTAAACTTCGAACTTTCTTCTCTATTTGCGATACTCGCATGAATGATTTTTTAATACATAGACCATTTGGTTCACACCGAGAAAGTATCAGTTCTGCACTCTTTTATCTATCGACTACAGTGAATGCATATCATCAGATGGTTGGCAAACTCTTTTTCAACTAACAAAAAAAATGTGTAATCTTATTGACAACTAGATATAGATATAAAACGATATCAATTTGCAATAACTATACTATTGCAATAACTGTACCTATCAATGCTGAAACCTGATCTAACCAAAACGATCTAAGTAAAGCTAGATCAATATCGGAATATTACAATCACATTCCTTATCGTCCCTTAGCTAACAACACCGCATAAGTCATATTTTCCAACTTTACAGGAGACGAAAAAAACTGCCTATTTTAAAAAATCGGCGGAAATTTTCTGTTTTTACTTAATAAACACCCTAGTTGGTGGTT
This sequence comes from Pyrgus malvae, assembly GCA_911387765.1. Classification (NCBI taxonomy): domain Eukaryota; kingdom Metazoa; phylum Arthropoda; class Insecta; order Lepidoptera; family Hesperiidae; genus Pyrgus; species Pyrgus malvae. The sequence goes on along the minus strand of OU426966.1, from coordinate 20,468,233 downwards.
AATAAATAAATATCTATACTTATTTCAACGTTTTACTTTATTTTAACTGTTATTTTATGACTAAAGCGGTGTTCACAGATATTTTATTAGATTAAGGCGGTGTTGTTTGCGGAAATGTTAGGGAATAAGGTATTAATAGATGATTTATAAAAAAAGGTTTTATTAAGAAATATTTCAATAATTTAACAATCGTTATAACATAGGTATCTATGTAACCTAAATCTTAAAAATCACATTGTTGAGATCAATTGCGTAAAGTTATTTAGTGACATACGAACCTTAAAGTATTATTATTTTAATAGGCAAATATTTAAAACAAAGTCTTTAATAAACTCCGAAACTAACGAAACATATATTATAATACTAATAAAATTATAAAATAAAAATAATAATCGAAATCTCTAGTCTAATAGTTAGTTGCAATCTTTAGCGATTGCTGTGCGGAAGGTCATCATAAAAAGAGTGGCAACTAGAAGGTAATACACTTTTTAGGTCTTGCAAATCATCATACTTCCGCTTTGTAATTGGTATTCTAGCCACATACAATTTCTGGAGGTTACTTATTTGTTTAATGCTGTTAATTGGCGTGGGGCGATGTGGTAACGGCTGAAGCTCGTCATCAAAACCAAGTTTGTACCAGATTGTGCCATTGGGTCTGTATTCTAGCATACGTACATCTGTGACGACTGGGTCACCTGCTTTTTTACCAGGCCGTATAGATTTATAAATTAATTCTTTCGAAAAGTCCGTAAAAAAGGTATAATCCAAATAACAAGCTTCGTAAGGCATAGGATCACTCCTAGCAGTTTTAGTTATAGCCATGTATTGTTGTGGAAGGAAAATTTCTTTACCTTTTAATTTGCACTCTATTGCGCTGTGTACGGAATCACATTCCATGTGAGTATGGCCTTTTTCCAGGTACTTTTGAATAATCACAACATTTTTTTCAATCGCTAAACGTAATAAAGCATTGCTTAAGGTAACATTGCGATTTTGAGCACAACAGCCATCGGAATATAAAATTACAGGCAATAATTTCTGACTCAAAACCTTCTCTAGATGGTCTACTAAGCATGAAGCAAAAACAGAGGCTTCAAGCGTGCTGTTTGATTCATCGAACCAATAACACATTACTTCCTTTGTTGCTAAATTATATAATGTAAAATTATGGACACATAATTTAGTTTTATAATAAATTGCACTAGCTTGAAGATACGGTGCCAATTTTACCGATTCAACATCCTGTGTGAATACGTGACAAGCTCCGGACTTCGCAATACCTTTGTCGGTATCTTTCTCTTTCCTGGCTCGATCCTTCTTCAAAACATGTTGTGCGTATTCTTCATCCGTAATGTTTCCAGTTTTATGACTGCAACAAACGTCACATTGATCTTTCTTCGGGTGGAATAGGCTCAAATTGAGTTTCAAAAATAATTTGTCAAATAATTTACGGCCAAGGTATTCTCTACCCTCTAACTCACAATTCTCTTTATATGTGCGATAGAGCTGTGTCATGTTCGAGAAAATAGGCTCTAAATATTCTCGTGATGTTTTAGCACGACAGTAATGCGACGGCATCTTTGGAAGACCTGATAAAAACCTTTCAACATATTTATGCTCTTCAATTTTCTCTGGATTCCTGCGATTACTGGTTGAAGTAGAGAAATCGGGAGGCATGGCACAGTCTGTTTTTGTCAGCCAATATCTGACAAACCAGTCTTTAATGCCAAGAGTGGCCAAGAACATTTTTTTACAGACTTGGTGACGTACATTATCAATAGTCAAAACGTAAGTTCGACTATCAGTTCTTTTGGACGATTCTGGATTTTTTGTAATTTTCTTTGGTACTTTACTAACGTGAGAAGTTATAAATGATCTTCGCTGCTCCCAGTTCATATTCTTCCAGAAATTTTCAAACAAATATTGACGCTGTTGTTCGTTTATTTTGTCACATGATCTGAGTTTCGATTTCTTGCAAAACGCAGATATGCAAGCTGGTTTCATGGATCTTGCAGGTTTAAATACGTCTTGTTTCACTTTAAATGTTTCATTAGTCTTTGCTTTTCGGTCTCTTCTATATCCTAAATAATTTTCACCTTTCATCCGTAATTCTTTATTAACATTGCGTTTGTATTTATTTGGATCTTTTTTCGCCTTGTTCTGACGTTTTTTATGACTTAACAAATCGCCGTGATATGGAACATTACTAAGTATGACCACTTTTGAAGAACACGATGGAGTAGCAGTGGCACTGGACTGCTGCATATTGTTCTGAGTTAAATTGTTTTTATGATTATTGTTTTCGCTATCAAAAATTGTATCAGAAGTAGGGTCTGGATTCGTAGATATGAGAATATCTTGTTTTAAAGTAGGGAAAGATTCTTTATGATTTAAATTATGGACAATATATCCTAGTTCTTGCACAACATTCTCACTGTCTACAGTGATATTGGCAACATTCAATACAGAAGGCTGAACGAATTCGGGTGGTTCCTGTTGCAGATCGAAGAAGACATTACCAACTTTTTCGATAACTTGTAGATTGTTAATGTCAATGTTTTCAATAATATCCAAGTCTATGTTTTGATCAAATATGGTTTTTACATTGTCCTGGCTACTTATAATACTTTTTGTGGACTCTCCGAAGTTTTGTTCGTGTATTTGTGTTGCAATAATTTCGTATTTATTAGGAGAATTGCATGCTTTGCTATCAGAAGAACTAGCAATAACTTTTTGATTCAAATCTAAAAAAAAAAAATTATTACGTTAAAAAGTAACAATAAAACTAATGCGGACCTCAAAATAAACCGATGCTACTAACCAAGTTTAATTCTTTTTTTATCTTCTTTGCAAATTTGTTTACGCTGTATATGTTTTGACATCAGTCCCGCTTGTTGTAATTGGGCACATAAAAATTCATCACCTGAACTCCAATCACTCCAGGAATCAATTTCTTCTCCATCCATAGTGTATTTCAATTATTGAGCTTCCTAAGAAAATAAATTAAATTTTGAAACACCGCCTAAGTAAAAAATATATAGTTAGTAAACACCGCTTAAGTAAATGAGAATATTCTATTGTCATTTCTTTCTATATTAATACACGTAAATCAATAAACATTGCAATATTATATAGCTTACCTGTTAATCTTCTATTATAACTTCTTGCATATATGTTTCAACGATAAAACTCACATAAAAATACAATAATCACGGAGCGCAAAGTATTTTTACGAAAAAAGTATGACAGACTAACGACTTGGGCGGTGTTGAGAGGCCAACCGACTTGCGCGCTGTCACTACTTTTCAAATTACAGCTTCTAATTGGCAGAAAACGATAACATGTGACCAATGGTTAGATGCGCAAAGAGCCGCTTCATCCAATGGCATTAAAATTTGAAAACCGCCAATTTTCGACTTGAGCGGTGTTGTAAGCTAAGGGACGTTATGTAATAATTTCAGTAACCTAAAAGACGAACACAGTAACCGGTAGCAAATAATTTTACAATTTGTAATACGGTAGTTAACACTTTTACAAATAAACCAATGCGTTAACTCAGATGAAATAAAAGATGTAACTCTGCGAACAAAAGGCCGGTATTTAACAGATGTGTGCGTGGGCCCTTGTTGCGATCATAATTTAAATAACCCAATATTACTATCATTATTTATTAATATTAATTATTCAATACACCTTTTCACATTACCATTAAACCTTTTTTTTTGCGAATTTTACTGGCAAAGCGAGGTACAGTTTCTTTGTACGTGTGTGAGTGTCATATACATACACGCATACATACACGCGCGAGGTGTAGTTTAAACAGGCCTCACTTCTTTGTTCGCATCATTCTATCTTTACTTTTTTATTTGATCTGATTGCGTTATATTGCGAGCCACGTAACAAGCGACAAACCTGTCACATACCAATGTGGGATCAATATGCGACAGTCGGTACACGTACCATTATGTATGAACTACATGCGCTGGGCATGTAGTATCTAACCAAAAAAGTATTACGTTTGAACCTAAAAGGGCGTAGCGAAATGTTACGAAAGAATCTGAATTATTTGTATCGATGTGATTGTGCGTAGAATTGAATCCTACAGGTCATAAATATTTTATACGACATACTTTATTACTGGAATGTGGTACAATCGATCAAGTCAGAAGTAATATTTTAAATTCATATATTTATGAATAGGTATTCCATTCCTATTTTAACTTTACTTGTATGACGCAAGTTACCACTCGATTCCCGGCGATACAGAAATTTGAATGGTGATAAATTTCTGTTCTTGGTCTCGGAAAGGGTTAGTGTAAGTAAGTTATGAATAAAGGCAAACCCCTACAGGGCACAGCCATAAAGCGCTTTATAGGGGGGTTCTTTTTTTATAAAAATATAGGAAATATTCGCGTTATAGGAATTCATTTTATGGGAGAACGCGTTATAGGGGGTTAACTGTAATTACAACATCTAAAAACATTTCTTATGTATTTTGAAGAAAGATGAAGATGGTAGAACCTGCATAGTTAGATCCTGAATTCTGCGAAACTGTTCGGATGACAACCATTTTTAGATTATCAGCCTCCTCAATAGCATCACACGATAAATATCTACAAGGTTCATTTCCTCAATTCAACATTATGAGCAAGCATTTATCATCTTTGTGTATCATCATCGTGTCGGTACAACTCAGTAACACCTCTTTCAAGGAATCATTTATCACTCTTATCAGAATCTAGTGCAAACAGAGTCTAAGTCAGTAAGCGGAATAAGCCCGTCGTTGTAAACTCTAAGATCAGTCATTAGTGTTGTTTTAGAATGGATTATGTACTTGATAAGGAGTGCAGTAAATGATTGTGTGGCTTAGATTTATGTAGAAAATGTGTACTCTTCTTGGCGACGAATGGAGTAACAAAAGAGCATACAGGCCACGTGCTGTTAAGGTTCATTGCAGCCCGTTTATTTATTTATTTATTTATTAACTGCAACTAACAACAATGTACAATATTATAATGATCGTAAACAGTGACTATAGTATAAACTGTGTCGCCACTGTCACATTGACAACTACTTCCAATTTCAAGCATGCCTGAGGTCGTATACAGTTGTGCTGCTACTCCGAAGGCTGCTGATCGCCATGTACATCGAGCCGGCATCCGCACTTTTCCACCGAAGCATAATTTAATTCCTTCAAGGCAAAAATGGGTGTAGCGGTAGTACTTACCCAGTGGAACCATGACAGGACTTGATATTAAAATCAACAACAATAATATATGTATATAAACATATTATTTTTGTATACAAATATTGATTTGTCATTATGATTAACTCGAGTTACCACTCGCGTGGGTCATACAATATTTCAACGCTTTTGGGGAACATGGCAGTCAATATTATCAAGATGTAAACAAACTGTCAGTCAACTGACCGATAGTTGAGGTCAATGACCGGCCCTTACAAATATTCAAACAATATGCGACCCGGCCCACCGTGCTTATTGAGTGTAATATCGTGATAATTTATAGGTTCGGGTTCATACCCGGCGTGTACAATTCTTACTCAGAAAATTTAACTTGTGCGTTAATGTCACTTGGCTGCAACATTTTTTTGCGTCCCACCGCTGGGCACGTGTCTCACCACATTATTTGAGAATCCTGGCGTTTACTCCACCACTCTACTCCAATTCGGGTTTGTGGATTGTCACTTGTGTATTACATGGTAAAGAAATACATTGTGATGTAGTATTAAAATGTACTCGTTATGTCATCATGCATAATTATCTAACATTTACCACAACATGCTTATCAGGAAAGTTTTTTCCTGTCGTAGATCGGCCACTAAACTTAATCAAACCCGCAACTCTTTTTGCATGACTATGTCAGCGTGATAGATTAAATCTGAAATCCTTTTCAAAATGCCGGTTGATAAAGTACCATAAATATTTTAATGAATCTTATCCCATATTCCTTGGCTCAAATCATACAAGTTCTTCCACCTATCAAACAATAAGCCTAAGCCATTCTGACCCCAACCGGCCTGCCTAACATCTGACCTCACACGGTAGGAACACGGCCCGGCTAGGTCAATAAATCACTCAACGCAACCGCCGGGCCACAGGGCGTTCACCCCGCGTATCGGTCACCGCTCACCGTTTGTTTACATTATGATAACAGGAGAGTCGGGTGTGAAGAGCCGGGATGTATGTAGCACACTGAAACCACAATATAGATATAGAAAGGCAGGCGCTCCTTGTATTGTGCTAAAACTGGTACGTTTGGTTAGAAATATAAAGTAACACAAGGGATATTGACTAAAGTATAAAAATAAAGCATTTTCAGATTTCTTATCCGCTATGGAAAATGTTACGCGTTCCAAATTAATAAGAAATAAACAGCTGTGAAATTGTATTTGGTTATATGATTACGGAATACAAAATAAAAATTATGTGGCATTAATACCATTGCTACTTAATTTATTATTTAAATGGATTTACCCAGCCTCTACCTAAAACTAGATTGGATCATCCCGGTTAATCCTGGACCAGGATTCAAAAACGCCTGCCTCACTTCTAGAATGAGGAGTTTCTCTCATTTACAGAAGTTTATCCATATATTGTCAAGATATGGATTATTTTAAACTAGTGGATCCCGCAGACGTTGTCCTGCCTTAAAAGTTTTGTAAGAGGATTAGTTTCTTTATCATCTCAAGGGGTTTTTATGTTACTGTCAAATAAAAAATTAAAAACGAACAGTGACAGATGAACTGTTATTCAGACTATGTCAAACTTTTGGACGATGGCGCGAAGAACCAATGGACTTCTACTAATATTTGATTTGACGACCCGTGTGACCCAATGGTTATCATGCCGGACTGCTAATTGAAGGGTCCCGGGTTCGATTCCCGGCGAAACAGAAATTTGAATGATGAGTTTAAATTTCTGTTCTCGGTCTGGGTGTTTGTGTATCTGTCTTTGTATGTGTCCATGGTACCGACGACACAGAGTATATACACCCTACTGTGGGGCTATGAGTGTGAAACGTTTAAACGTTTATTTCAAGACCAAAATTAGCCATATCGGTTCAGACGTTCTTGAGTTTTAGCGAGACTAACGAACAGCAATTCATTTATAGGTATAATATATATATAAAGATTCGAAGAACATTATATTCATTTATTATTTAAAAATAATAATTTATAATAATTATACTATAAAAAACATGACTAAGCCAAAGACAATACTATAACTTTATTAATCTATGAAATGAAATAAGAAACATAAAAATTTTCTTTTCATTTAATACTGAATGGCTAAAAGGATTTTTATACAATGCCTTAAAATGAATTAAAAAAATAAGTAACAAAAAATTCAGACGTGACAATTTTGATAGCTGCGTGAAAATATAAATAAACAAACACCGAAATTAAATAATTTTGTAAAGAAATACTATAGGAAAAGTAAAGTATAAGAATAAAACAATAGAATATAAGTTATAAAATATGATAATGGACGTCAATGAAGTAAGTAATAACAAGTATTTATAACAGTACACGGCGCATTTCATTCATTCCATTTATTCCCGTGGGAATGAGATATTTTCACGCGGCAAAAAGTAGCCTATGTTCTTTCTCAACGTCCTTTCTATGTAGGTATATGCCAAATTTCATCAAAATCGGTTCAGTGGTTTAAGCGTGAAAGAGTAGCAGACAGACAGACAGACTTTCGAATTTATAATATTAAGTATGGATTGTATTTCACTAGTCCAAAAACACGCAAAATAAATCTTTATTTAGAAACGTTTTTAATCCGACGACGTTAAGTCCTATCCTAATCCACCATAACAGTCGGCTAATGTGCTCGAGCCGCACTTGTGCCACCTTTCCACTTGTATTCATAGACCTCTTTCATACTGACTTTCTTTAATGTCCGTGATACGCGCTAGGCAAATTACAGACGACGCGGCTACCAGGTCAAAACCTCGTCATAAAAAAAAAACACAAAAAGCGGACCAATGTTTACAGTATTTACATTAAAACTGTAAAATTTTAATTTATTTATGTCTAATTCTCCACCAATTCTGGAGTAGCATGGTGGAGTAAGCTCCCGGTCTCCCCAGTAATGGGGACTTAGGATTTAAAACTACCAAGTTCATTAGAACTTAATTCTTTAATTTTTGATTTTGTACATACATATGTTTATTTTAGTAAACAATGTCTGTCATAGTTCTTAAACTGTAACTTTTTAGGTTTCCAACAAAAAAATTGTTAAATGTCCAAAGATCACATAAGTGGTTGCAAAATATCGCAAATGATACATTAATTTTTTTTAATAAACATTACAAGAGGCGATTTTCAACTTGATCTTAGCATGGAATCATTTGTGTACGAAACGGACAGTTTATTTTATTTTATTTCATCAATATCAATTTATTACTAAATAACTGATAGTATTTGAGACGTCGAGTTTTATTTCATTATGCGTACACAGCCTTATTTTAATATACAGAGCCTAGTATTACGTATGCCACACAGTAGAGCCTTTGATATATTAATTCAATATGAGATTTAAAGTGATATTGAGACTTTCACCTTTTTATCAAGCGCTTGAAAGTTGTATGACAAATTATAAGTTACATCATGGAAAGCATAATTTGGTTTTTGTGTTTAAAGATATGACTTCATCGGAATTATAAGTATTACAGCAAAAACTAAGAATATTTTATAACTTGATTTGAATGGCATTGCAAGGTGAATCGGACTACAAAAAACTAATTTCAATAGGAAGGAATGCAGTAATCTTTAATTGTAAAGGTCATGGTTTACTCGTAGGTATACCTAGCATCAATATTTCTAAATCCAGTTTTTATACGCTTTTTAAGACTACTAATCGATTAGAGTTTTTTATGCTCGCGATTTTTTTGGTTAGGTTAGGGCCAAACGACGAAGACTCGCGCGCGCGGACGAAATCTCGGGCGCCCGCTAGTAACGTAATAAAGTAAAAAGGCTACCTCTCCCTGGCAGACAGATAATGGTAAAGAAAATTTTGTTCTCATACTCGATGTATTATTATTTTCAATTTTAACGCTTGATAGGAGAACATTGAGATAAAATATCAGAGAATTGTCAAATCTTGCTCAGCGTATGTTAAGTCTGTATTTGACTATATTTCTGGGATCCGTTACGCAGTAGGAAAATATGATGGACTAACGTTAACGATGTAACGATCATCATAATCCATAAAAAACTATCCATCTAGAGCCATCTATCAAACCTAGAGCAGCTTAATGAAGTCCCTGTATCTTCGGGATTAAGAATAGAGCTACGGTATCCCCTGCCTGATCGTAAGAGGCGACTAAAAGGGGACATCCAGGGTTGTGGGCGGTGAGAATGGAAGCTCGTTCCGTCTAGCCAGCAGCCCCGGGAAGGGCGGCGGCGTGTGCGTGGCCGCATGCCGCCCTAAGCATCGGAAGGTGCAGGAGAACACATCTGCTCTCCCAAAGACGGCCCCGTTCCAAGGCGCCGCGCGTGGAGGACACCAGTTCTTTCCACTGGAGATCTCGGAGTCCTCCCCAAGCGCAGAGGCAGACCACCGAGGGGGTTTTAGTGCGGTCAAATCCCGCATAACCCGGTATCCTCTCCCAAGGTGGCGGGTACCTTCAGAATGTTTCCCCCCGATACAAAAAAAGAGCAGCTTAACGAAATACGTGATACGCGAGTACAATATCGTATCGTATAACAGTGATTACCGCATTTGTATGGATTGCGTCGAGTATTGGCTTTCCGATCGATAGTCGGTCAAGGCGGTTCGCGGACAGATGTAACTGTCTCTAATTATACTAATTAGTTATTTTAAATTTATTCTACGCACTCGTAGCTCCACTAGTATTCTCTGTGTCGTAAACAACATTGTATGGTTTATTTATAGGTGATACAATTTTTATGGATTAACCAGAAAACTGCTGCAAAATTTTTTGCCATGAAACACGCACATCGCCTATGTTGCTGACAGACTTACGAGTAGGTACTCAGGCATGGTCGCCCTCGGAATAGCAGCGCAACTGCATACGACATCAGGAAAGATGCAGACATGCTTGAGGTTCTTTGTAGATGTCAATTTCCGCCTCGTTGGATATCGAAACCTAAACGGCAGTCCAGTTAACAATTGAGCTATTCAGGTTGTCAGCAATTTTATCAATCTACGCAAGTAGTTTTCTCTATTGCTTTAACTTTTTACGACTTATTGCTTGCTGGTATTACAACTGAGACTATAACGTCTCTTAACACTACCACGTTGCTTTATACGAATTAAACGAAATACAAGGTGCAGGAGAGCACATCTGTTCTCCCGAAGATGGGCTCATTCTGGGTCGCCGCGCGAGGAGGACACCGGTGCGTTCCTGCATGCGCTCCCCATGCGCAGAGGCAGGCCACCGAGGCGGTTTTAGTGCGGTACAAATCCTACATAACCCGGTATCCTCCCCCAAGGTTCCGGGTACCTTTTGAAGGTTTCCCCCGATACAAAGAAAAAAAGGTTAATTTTAATACTGGCCAACCCGAAGTCAGATTTTTATCGAACTCGGACTGTTGTCGAAGATACAGCAAACAAGCAAACGATCTGAGTGGAACTTAACATTTTTTGTTTATGGGAAGGGTAAAAAAAATCTTGAGCAATTTAAAACACCTATTCTAGCTACTATTCGCGAAGAAGTGTCAAAATGTCCATGTCCTAAGTCGTCAGTAATCGTAGGCGATGGTAGGCCATCAACCGGCCTTTCTGTCTGTGTGATCGCCTTTTAATGTATAATACAAACACATTTCTAAAACACAGTAAGACATAGGCTATTTACTTTACGTTTACTGAATCTTAATGTGTGGTACAGATGACTCAGCATACAAAATCCAAGTATCATTAGCTAATCAATACAATGTTATCGTCATACATAAAACGAATCCCAAACATAAATCTACTATCAAAACCGTACAACACATTAAAAAAATGTTAATGATATGTAACACTTAAACCCACTGATCACTAAACACCGATGGCAGCGTTTCCCATGCTGACAATGGACAATGGAGCCACGACCTTGGGGAGAAAGTCGGTACATAGTAGATGGCATCTGCCCTCGATTTCTTGCCAAGCCATCGACTTATCTAATACCGTTGTGGATATTTCACGCGTATGTAGATCGTGTCAGTATCAATGCCACGCTTAATCGAATTATGGTACTTGACTTGATACTGCGAAGAATGTTTGTACTCAATCCGGTTAATACGCGATAGATTGCGATTGATATACTTACTGCAGTTGTGATACCGTATTTCGTGGACATTTTAGAAGTTGAATAAATGATTAAATAGTTGTTTTAACGTACTTTGAGTTACTTTTAAAGTGAAGGTATTATTATTAACTTGCTTGTTTTGTTACCCAAACATTATGAAAGTATGTTTAATTCCGCCATTACTATGATATTATTTCTATTTGGTAATTGAATTACGGTACTATTTTATTTCTATTTGGTAATTGAATTACGGTACTATTTAAGTCGATACTGTTAAGAATGTATTTGAACTCAATCCAGGTAATACTCGATGGATTGCGATTAACATATTTGAGCCTATTGCAGTTTGAGTATATTTAGAGCTCATTAAAGAACTATAAAAGAAAAGAAAATACTTTATTGTTGACTGTTTACATACATAAAGTGAGATGTTTAAAATTATTATAAGAGTTTAAACAGTCTACCATGCTCTGGCATGCAATATTATATTACTAATTAAAATATTAATATGTTATTGATCATTTTAAAACTTATTAGTTTTATTACTATATTATATTAACATATTAATAGTAAGGGATTTGCTTCTTTTCCGTTTATGTTAGGTTCATCGTATGTTAATCTTTAGGGAAACATTTTTATGCATCTTTAACTGTACTAAAATTTATTATGAATAAATCTGTCTAAAATGTCCTATTCCAACACAACCATTCTATAATATCGTTGTACCTATAGTATGTGTAGGTATATAATATGCTACTGAAGTTAACTGGTGTGTTCTTTATTTCACGTTCTTTTGTTTTTTGAGTTCCGTACAAAATACGTAAAACGGGATCCTATTACAAATACCGTATGTTACCACAAACAACCACAATTTGGTAATACGCATTTCGACCAAAACTGAAAGCGACAAACACGTTCACGCACAAGAATCTGTAATTATTCCTTTAAAGACAATTCAAAACAGCTGTTCATTAATGTAAAAAAAGCTGTACAAACAGAAGCTGGACCTCCTTGACCCGGTAAACCAATTTAAGAGCTATAATCGCATCTGAAATAAGTACTTACAAAACAAACCATGTAGACAGCTGGTTATTGCTTATATCAATATACCCAGTAATCGAACAGATATTAGTACTAAACATTTGTTCTAATATTATGTGCAAAATTATACACACCAATTATAGGTTTTTATTTAATTAATTAATTTAGGAAAAAAAACAAAGAGGAGTTTTTACGGTGCGATAGTAAAAGAAGTTTATGCTAATGACAGTAACTAAGTGCTTATTGCATGTCGTTGGCCATTACTTCTTTTAGAGATGCAGGATTTTTACTGTGACTGCTACTCTGGAGCTACTACGCTGTTGTACGTTAACTGCTATGGTCGCCTCATGTAAGTCGGGTCGACAAACACAACCTTCCACCGAAACAAAACAGATCAATTTTTTGGCACTTTGTGCAGTAACCATTTATAAATACTAGTCTTCCGCCAGTGGCTTCGCCCGCATGGACCGTTATAAAGGTTCCCGTAGGACCATCCTATTTCCTTTCCCAAGGTCCACTCCATCTGTGTTTCAAATTTCATTAAAATCGGTTCAGTAGTTAAGCGGGAAAACATAGCAGACAGACAGTTAGTTTCGAATTTATATAGTACAACACTAGTATACCTACTTTACATACATACCTACAGATATACATGCGTGTGTTGCACATTGGAAATGAAATATTTCCCAACCAGATTCCACATCAAGCGCATACGAAACCATATCTACTGTCTGTCAAAGGAATTGGAGTCTGGCACGACTTTTAATTTGTCGGGCAGGCCTTTTTTTCCGCGGTATTATGTTAATTAAAATAAATTACGACCAGACGCGAGCTCAGCTGATACTGGTACGAAATTTACCAATTGACAATCTAAAGATGGAGCAAGTCCCTTGTTTTTTTTTTGGTATCGTGTTGGGAAACTTTCTAAAGGTACCCGGCACCTTGGGAGTGGATACCGAGTTATGTGGGATTCGACCGCATCAAAACACCTTGGGGAGGACTCCGGGATCTCCAGTTTCCTTTCAGTCGCCTCTTGCGATCAGGCAGGGAATACCGTAGCTCTATTCTTAATCCCGAAGCTACACCAATTCACTTTTACAGATAGATTCACGAAAGGTGACCTTTGGAAGTGTGGGGTGAATGTTATTATTTTCATAATTAGCATTTACAATATTGCATATTGTTTCTTAGCATTAAAATATTATTTTGTCCTAAGTATTTATTTAGAATCTGGATAAACGTTAAAACTTTAGCTTGCTAATTTTGTGAGCCTTTTGTAAATGTATATAATATATTACTAGTACAGCTCTTTCCACTGCTGGCTGAGCAATTTTGAGCGTGTAGAGAAGGCTTTACGAGAAGAAAAGCTTAAAAAGAACAATAGAAGAGTAGGCGAGCCTTGCGCAATCCGAGATATGATTTTAAAACAATTAGGAGCTATCTCCTAACTCCAACTGTACCGAACCAATCAATTCTGATGAAACATGGCCCCTCTTATTGTATTTATTGTACGGGAATTACTCCAATTGATAACCTACATAATTGAATACGATTGTCATTATTGACCTAACGTGCTGTTTCTGACATGGCCTAAATGTAGTAGTAACCTAAAAATAATTTTTAAGCAGCTGTCTAAATAAGGATTAACCGTGACATGATTTTGGCTTTTAGGTAATGCAGCAATTTCAAAATGATGCCTACATCACCATTTCATGATTATACCACCAGACGAAGGTTAAAGTTCCACCGGCACCATCTGGAGTCGTGGCAGTCCTCCACAGTCCGCTTTGCACGCTCCTTTTTACCACGGACCTGTAGGTTTTGGGACAACCTTCCAGCTGAGGCATTCCCAGTGGACTAAAACATGGGGTACTTCAAGAAAGCTGTAAAAAAAGCTGACGGTGATTGCTTAACACCACGCGGCCCGTCTGCTTTTTGTTCGGTTTATTTATATAATTAAAAAAATCAGATTTTGATAAAATTGTTTTTTATTAAATTACGTTATTAGTAGCCTTGACAAGTCACGTTAAAATTGAATCGAATTAAGATAAATCATCGGACAAATTAAAACTATCTGATAATAGTACTAGAGGTGTAATCAAATTGTCTAAATGTTACTAAAACGGACATCATCAAAAGCAAAACGTATGCCATTTACATACAGATACATATTAATCACCGGATCGTTGAAACAAATCGTCTATCTGCATAATTTTATAAGCAAAGACCATATTATATAGCATAGTATCTATATATTTTATATATTATACGTTGAATATGGTGTATTATAATTAAGAATCATTTCCGCGTTCAAAGCCCGTGCCACTCCCAGCCGGTGTAAATGTTATACATGCGGAAATTGTGTACTCTTATTTATTTTTACAAAGTTCAAGATTCTCTGTAATTGTTCGTAAGTAAGTTTATCGTGTCTGCCATCAAGTTATTAATAGCGGATCACCTACTGGTATTAAAATGAATATTAAGTGCATTAAGAATAAGAACACCTTTGAATCGGTGCTCAACTACGAGCTTTTATTTTTTTAAACGGAGTACCGTGCCAGCAAGTAGGCTTTAAGTTTTTACATACTGCCATTTACGCCCTAGAGCGGAAAAACTCGGGTATATTTCGGCGCGTTCGCGCGTCATGTCTTCGTGTTTTGTAGTGCACGTGGCACGTAAGTACGCGTGAAACAGTGAGTTGACATTTTCCGGTACAAAAAGTAGTGCGCATGTAAGCGCGTTTTTCGAAATGTGCGTATACGCGCCGAAAAAAAAACTAGTTTGAAATCTCTCTTAGTATGCATTGTTATGTAAGTGTGATCGTCAACCACAAGTTTCCTCCGAAACCTAATCGAATTGCTTAACTTGAGAAATAGGTGAAAAGGCCACGAAAGTTATACAGTGCAAGTACAGTCTTACAGATTTTTTGAAACTTTCAATGAGTGAATTTTCAATACTTATACGTACTCGATGCTTAATTAGTATTTACTCGTATAACTATTTTTTTTACAATAACTAACTTCCCTTCAAGTTTAATGTTTCTAGGCACATTGAGGTATCACTTGAGTAAAAGTATTACTTTAAAGATTTAAGACTCATTCGAAATAGGGGGAACGACACAATAATAATATGTATTTTAAGTGTTATATTAGCACCATATTAGCACCTTATGATCGAATTGAAACCTTTCACACAAGTGGATGCAATATTCTACGCGTTGTTTGTTAGTCAGCGTTTGCATTTTATTAACCTAAAGTAGGTACTTATGAGTATAAATAAAGTGTAGGTACCTAATAACAGTAAGATTTTACCCAAATCTCGTCTGAGCATGAGTCATGGAAGCTCCGAGCGGGTTCCGCGGACGCGACAAAGGTCAAGACCGCGTGTGGGTGATGCGATAAAACTGATAGGCAAAGTATTTAACTTAGCATTTTGTTTTTATTATACCTACATTTAGTTTACTTACTTGAAGGTGTGTTGTATTAACTTTAGATGGAAATAAAAACATTAAAGTAAGTATTTTATTAAATGGCGTAGCAAGTGAATTGTATATGCAGGCCACGTAAAATTGTCACAGCCTAAGGGCGTCCTTGTAGATCGTTCTAGTAGTACCACGGAGTTCCAAATAACCCATACCCCCGTGAGCAGTATATTAAGAATACATTTGTATTAATAAAGCTCGAATTTTATCAAAATCTTGTTTGTCTTGTGGAGGTATCTTGGGAGAAGCACGGGGTTATGCGAGTTTTGCCTCACTAAATCGCAACGCGCTTACTCAGCGCTAACGGAAGACCCTAAAACTCCAAAAGCGCCTTCTTTGCGCAACGCCCAGAATTGTCCAACCGACCACTACCAGCTATCATATTTTATCATTTATCAATGCAGCAAAATCATTTGAGCACAGCAATTCCAGTAATCTCATTAGCAAAATTAAATGCTCACATTTATCAATATTTATCAAGAGCGACATTCCAAAAGCCATTTGTAAGACAAAATTTAACCGGAAAGGAATGGTAAAAACGGAAGCGGTCCCCAACCAAACGCGATATTTCGCCAGAATTTCTCAAAGGAAGCGGACACTGAATTTCACACGTAGCACTAACAACATCAAGCAATATTATCTCTGAGATCTTTCCGATACATTACACCGCTTCTTTCTTTCTGTTCATTTCTGCTTTCTTATCCAGTGAATATGAGGGGCAATGGAATGCCCTTATTACATTGGTTTCAAGTGATATTCGCATACTAGATAAATATATTACATTGAAATTAAGTAGTCAGAAAATAGCTAAAATAGTTTAACGTTCAGTATATTTGTCCAGTTTTGAAGAAAATGTAATTTTTTAACTCGCTCGTAGTTTTAGTGTCAGTCATAAAATTTACAGAACAGGTTAATTTAGCTAAGGACTAAGACTAGACTAGTATAGTAGAATTGCTTTCATATAAATAAGATTTCTGTAAATAAATGAATTGGCTACAAAGGTCAACGCCATGGCTGCAACCGAGATTGGACACCGGAAATCCTCTTTCGATCGGTATTAAATAAATAACAACAGAATACGCTATTCTTTATTCACACTCTCAATTATAAGGAAAGGAAAAGTAAATTATTCTGTTACATGACTCATTAAAATAAACATTCACGCCAAAAGTCAAGGTCGCCAGATCTTTTTGATTAACACAAATTAAACACATCTCTTGGCATAATAATGGCGTCATAGCTCGATTATTTCTCGGCAAAAAAACTGCTGAAATCGTCATTCAGTGGTTAAACATATTTTTAGTATACTTAGGGTGATGTTTTCATCTTTCAGAGAAGACAAGAAGCCGTCTGGCCCAGTTGTTAATAATAAATAATTTCATGTTCAACTTTGTCGGAGTCCATATGGGCAGTTTGTTCAATAACCTATATCTCTTTCTTGGTCACATAATGAAAGCCGGAGGCGTCATGTCATACATATTGGAATAGACCCCAAGTGATTAGTAAAAGGAGTTGCTAGTTGTTCTAGTCACTAATGATAGGTGAGTGAAGATGATGATGACCCATCTGTCCCTCCACTGACGGCTACCTTTGTATAGTGTACAACCCGAGTATATGGTATGGATCGTAACCAAAAGGGCTGGGTATTTTTGGCACTGGTTGCAACCCTTGTAACCACATATCTCTCCCTATTATTGAGGAGTCCTAGAGCTTACTCCACCATCTTACTCGGATGTTTTCAAACCGTCCAAAAGTCCTAAAAGACAGGTTTAATGACTGCCATCTATCCATAACAATTATGACCTTGACTTACAAGTAACAAGCCCTCCGAAGCACGGAACCCCCCATGAAATTTGCCATTAGGCCAAAGCGCACTTCTGATCGCACCTCTTAATTTGCTTGTGGAAAGTTATTATCCTGTTCTTCAATACTACCATAACAAATGAAGAAACTAGGTCAATCCTATCCAATCGCCGGCCCACATTGATGCACTGCGAAGGTTCAATCTTATTAGCGTCGGAAAACGCGTTAAATTTGTATTTAATGGAAATCTATTCAGACGTGAGAGGTTACCGTTTGGTCGAAATCATGTCTTACGATTACATTGTCAGACCCAACAAATAAAATTGGTATGAAGGGCTGGATTTATTGTTTATTTTAGGTGAGGCTTAGTAAAGATGATATCTGCCAAAGTTCTGATTAATAAGGTGAAAATATTTTCATGGTAAACTTTTTTATTTCGACTCCACTGATAAAATCGTAATGAAATTGTTGAAATGAGTCTGTCCAGATCTTAAGACCGTTTATACATCAAGGTATTTAATATATTAACTAGAACTTTAGCACGGTAGTTGATGGACTACGATGACCCTTTTACTGCCCAGTTCATTTTACAAAACCGGCTAAGTGCGAGTCGGATTCGCGCACCGAGGGTTCCGTAAAATATTTTTAATATTCATATATGCAATTAAAAATTTACGGTTTTCGCAATTTTTCCTTTATCCGTACTTGCTTGCTTTAGAGGTTGCTTCGTACCAAATTTCAAGATTCTGAGTTCACGGGAAGTACCCTGTAGGCCTCTTGCGAGTGTCGAAAATTTGCGACATGAACGGCTGCTTATACATAACTTTTGATTGCGCTGGCTTAGAAGTTCGATTTTTTCACAGCTGCAAGTGACAGTAGACTTGAGTATTTGATATAAATACCAGCTTGATATCTCCACGCGTTCCTGAGAAAAAGACTGTCTTGACAGACACAGTCAGACAACAAAGTAATCCTATAAGGGTTCCATATTTTATAAAGTAAAATCGCGCTCTATAGAGATATTTAAAATGTGTAGTCAAATAGGTATGCTATTTATCTACCTAGTTTTCGTATATATTTATATAATAACTTTAATGACGATCTTTAACAGTTTTTATCGCCATTACTGCTAATCATGCAAATGCCTCATCGTTAAAAATAGGAAAATAATAAGAAGAGAATAAAAACAATAATTTTAAAAGAATTATTAAAATCACTTTATAAATTCTTGTGTCATCTTTTATGCACAAACAAATTAATTAATTAATTAATGTTTCTCATGGCATTTAATAGCCTTAGAAAAACGACATAACAATAACACAAAAGGACAGCAAAACAACGAGTGATTAATGTGTAGAGTAATAAGGTACATTGCTTAATTTATTGTGGCTCCATTAATAAGTTTAATAATTTATTGTAGCCCTATTAATAAGTTTAATAAATACGATCTCTTACGACTGTCTTACATAAATATTTGGTTTGCAACTTACTGAAAAGTTTAACGTCTCAGAAGTGTTTTTGGTACATTTTTTACTTAAGCAAGGCAATAATAAATTAAATATAGCCAATCAAACCTTCTTGACTTGTGTGTTTGTATTGTGTAAAAAAAACTGCGAAGAAACGTAGGACTTGGGATAGACTTAACTATAGATTTTGGCATTTAAAAATATTTCCAAAAATAATAACTTTACGTTTCTACTGCCTTCGTCACTCGTCAAACGGAAGCGTCCAATCCCGCCAATGACACGGGTCGAAGGCCGCAGACTTTCTGTCCGTGTTTTCATCTCATCAGCTGTTCCGCGCTACTTTGATGTATGTCATGTACTTAAGTTACTAAACTTTTTTCTGCATACAATCCATTAAGTGGTCGTTGCAGCCAAAGGACATCTACACATAATCTCACGCAAGGCTGCAGAGAGATCATATGTAATATCACAGGTGACCTCAGACAAGCAGTCTTGTAAGTCAAATGCTGAGAAAAAAATGTTTTTAAGACAGGATCTGTAAGTTCAAGTAATTCCTGAGGAAGCACTTATAAATCTGGTATACACAGAGTAACCTTCAGTTCCGTAATGTTCAGTAAAAAGCCCCACAAACATTTTACTTCCCCGGGCGAACCAAAATAGTTCTAACACCTACAATCTTGATCGAGGAAGAGGAAGTATGTACTACAATTTCATCCATTTCTGCCGTTAGCAATTCTATCAAGAATACACTGATCTTCCGGAGGCTAAACATCAGAATAGAGTAAATAACAAATATAATTGCCGTGAAGGCAGAATGGTTGCAGCGGTTGTATCTCGGTAGAAACATAAAAATTCTATCTTCTTCAACAAATAGTAAGTTCATACTTGTATTTTTAATCTGTGCTCTCAATATAATATATGATAAGAATCGTTGACGCACTGTATGGGTCACATTTTCAATTAAAAAGGTTACATTGATGAAGATACATAAATAGAATAAATACTTTTAACGATAAGCATGTTATTGACCACACACATAACCGCCTTGAAGTTAAATAAAAACAATGTTCAGCTATTCGTTGATTTTACAGCTTCTGCGATGATGGATGTTACAGGGAGAACCGTAGTAAAATGTATGACACATTTACAGAACAGAACAAAGACTTCTATGTTGTCGAAGATAGCCTGGATTTAAACCTAGGATTCCGTCCGATGTTTGGGTCCTATATGTCTTTTGACGCATTGTTACAGAGCCATACCGTACCGCTAGGTTTTAGTGGGTATTATGGAATTACGTCATCGAGTTCCACACGCCTCTTGATTCTCTTGGGTACATCGAGAGGTGTGCGTAAAAGCATATCCCAGAGTCAAGAAAAGGCGTGGTTGCAGCAACCTATGTGGATTATTGTGGATTTACAACATCAACAAGCACAAGTTTTTCCGTAGGCAGTGACGCTGCTACTCGGGACTCGGAAGGCTCAAGGTGACCTCATGTAAGCCTGGCCAGCAGGCGCACCTTTTCACAGAAAGACATTAGTGTTGCTTCACTGCAGTAACGGGTGCAGCGGTGGTATTTTGCCGGTTGAACCATGACGGTCTTCCACCTATAAAATATTGCTGCAATAGAATCAATACATAGACTTTGAATAATTATTATCAAAATGCTATAAAGTGTCTTGCACAACTGTTATAAATCAACTGTATGTATTGTCTGAAGACAATTTCCTTACGAATGTTGCCAGCACAATGGGCCCAAGAACGACCTTCGGCTTGCAACCGCCTAACAACGGATGCTGATTGAAAGATTAAACAATTATAAATTCCGTTCCCTATCTCACATCTATACGGAACGCAGAGTAGCTACACGTAGAGGTAAACATTATAATTTTACAATGGCAGAGCTAGATCGAATAGAGCACTTAAGGCACCGGCTGTCACGTAAAAGTACCGGGTTCAGTACAGAAAGTCGCAAACTACTTTTTTAAGTAGGTACGTATGTGGCGTTTGCTATACGATATAAGAAAAACATCGTAACTACGCCTAAGAGTAACTCCAAATTACTGAAAGGCCTATGATATGAAGTTCAACCGAATTTGTCCAACTCGGTGAACCATGAAGTTAATCCTGTCCAAACGTGAGAGAACACCCTGTGCTCAACAATAATATCATAAATAATGATGATCATGGCGATGATAGCCAGCTAGACATCTAAACGGACTGACAGATTCATACAATTTTTAAGTAGTGGTGCATTATTGAATCTTATTTTAGAAATGGTCCTAATTGTCACCCATCTTGTTGACATGCTTATCGATTCTCATTGAATAATATCGGACACAATTACTCAATAAAAGGCACATCAAAACATAATTTTTTCGTGTAAATATAATAATAAGGTGTTACAATAATGGTTTGGCAAAGGGAGATCTCCCGCCGGGCGAGGTAGTCATGCCCGGGGAGCGGCCGCACTCCAACTGACTCAATTCGGAGCTTGTATATATGGTAGGATATTCCGAAAACTTCGATAGCGTGATTCAGGAAGCGGATAGCGGAAGGTCGCTACATCACCCCCTGCTCAGACCGGAGGTCGATGACTTCAGTAATCCAAGTGTAGTCTTCGCTTACAAGCGCCTGGAATGCCCTCTATCTGCGGTGAGTCGAGATGTGAGGGTGCAGACCTTGTGTAGCCCTCCGTCCTCGGTGAGTCGGGATGTGAGGGTGAAGCGAAGAGTGGAATGCCCTCTATCCACGGTGAGTCGGGATGTGAGGGTAGGATGTGGAGGCGAGTAATGGCTACTCAAGCCGTCCATGAAGTCCTTGGAGGCAGCTGTGTCAGGAACAGGAAGCGTGTACATGGTGCGCTGCGATGAACCTGACGAGCTGGTGAAGTGATGCTGCAGTCCATCCAGGGAGTGAAGGTGCGACTGATGAAGGTCAGAAGGGACGTATTCTTGTCCGGGGTCACCAGTTTGGCAAAGGGAGATCTCCCGCCGGGCGAGGTGGTCATGCCCGGGGAGCGGCCGCGCTCCAACTGACTCAATTCGGAGCTTGTATATATGGTAGGATATTCCGAAAACTTCGATAGCGTGATTCAGGAAGCGGATAGCGGAAGGTCGCTACAATGGAAATACATTACTGTCCAACTGTGAAGTAGCTCACAGTGGTGGTGATTTTTTGCTAGTTATCGTAAATCACAATGGGTGCTATTTGAAGCCTTGCTCGTGGTTGAAAGTTATGTGACGTGACTTCTCCCTAAGTAGGTGCACGTTTGACCACAGCCTCATCTGATGGAATGTACTCGTAACTAACTAGAGCAAGGTTAATAAAAAGAGCTTCAATTTAGAAAATAGGCGTAAATAATATGGCTTCAAGACGATTCGCGTGGCGCAATGGTTTCCATGCCGGACTGCCAATCGAAGAGTCCGGGGTTCCCGGGTCCCGGGCGAAGCAGTTTGAATGATGAGTTTAAATTTTGTTCTCGGTCTGGGTGTTTGTGTTTTTGTCTCTGTATGTGTCTATGGTACGGAACACAGGGTATATCTACCCTACTGTGGGACTATGAGTGTGTGAACGTTATTGTATTTTTATTTTAGTTCAACTAAGACAGGTGTTAAAAATAAGTGATTTTTCTTTTACAATAAGAATACTGTATAAGATTATATTTGACGTTGTTTCAAATTTTCTAATCAATTTATACTATTTTGACACAAAACAGAATAGGGTCTTGGACACTAAAAAAAACTTGGAAAGCAGGATAATTTTACATTATTTTTATCCTATCAAGCCTATTAAATCAATAAAAAATTGTCAATTGACTATAAATAATTTTCGTCACTAGTCATGTTCCCATACAAAACGTATGAGATTGTCATGTTTTGACAGCTCATTAAAAGTATCTCAACTGAATTAATAGGCCAACACCGGACTAAATATGTATTATACCCAGAAGAAAAAAAACTGTTCCCTTTATCTGGCTCTGTTTAAGAACTACACTGTTCGCTATACGGGTGGACCTCAGGCTACAATAGCAACATTAGTTTGATCGTTTATCATCTATACAGGAAGTATTGATCTCTGATTGTTGGTACATTTGAGTGGGAAGCTTACCTTCTCACACCTTCGAGACAAAAAGGAAATGCGTCATTGCAGCTGTTATCTGTTAAGTACTGTTACTGAGGATGGGTTTCGTGGGATATTAATGTTTTTCTTTTGCTTTCTTTTTATTCTCCACAACTGTGCTATATAATATAGAATTTTAGTTCAATGTCGGGATGGTGGATCTGCCAGCTCTGGAATGTTACTCTTCACACTCATTCATTATAACTAATGCTACAGTCAGTATTCTCTGGATGTGTTATAGATAGGTATTATAGACGTGTACAAAGGCAGCGTATAGAGTCCTCTAAGGAAGCGTATCTGGTGTTTTAGGTTTTAATATTTTCGTTTTTGGAGCTTTTATTAGTTCAATAAATCAGGTTTGAATTTGTTCAGTGACCTGTTCATAAATTTCTTATTGAGACTTCTTTCCTCTTGGTAATAAAATCCAGTAGAGTCTTTGCAATGCCGGCTTAGTGACCACTAATGACAACGCGTTGTTGTAAGGATTGTTGACGATCACTTCCACAACATACTTTTTAACAATGTATCTAGCTTCAATACTAGTTCGTCAAAACCCGAACAATATAGCAAACAATACCATTTATTTGTATTTACCAAACTCATCGCCGCCAGCCGCAATCTACGAGCCTTGACATGAACAACACATGTTTACCTACATTGGGCAACCGATCCGCCCACAACATGTAGCGAAGATTAGCTATCTAGCAATCTGATCTTTGATAGGAATACGAAATAAGCCGATTAACGATAGAATGGTTTCAGGCACTAGATAAATGTCAAACTCGTGGAGGTTTTATATAAGATGCGTGTATATTCTAAACGAATTTCTAAAATCCGGTCTTGGACCACCAAATCAACTGAGATACTTTTAATGAGCTGTCAAAACGTTACGTCCTCATACATTTAGTATGATAAAATGATTTGTGACGACACATATCATTTTCAATTGTCAAATTTCATTGTCAATTGACAAATTTATTGATTTCAAAAGTGATAAGAATAGTTTTTAAAAATAAATTTATAATGATCTTACTTTCCAAGCGTGGTTAAGTCACTAAGCCTTTTTAAGCAATGCATTTTAATTTTTTTTGTGTGTGTTTGAAGTGTCTATTAAAATGGACTGGGAGACGAGCATGCAGATTGGTGTTAAGTGATCACTGCCGCTCATTACAAACAACTTCAAGCCAGCTGCCAGCCTGTCTCTTGCCTGGGTCTGATACTTTTAAGTCTGATGGTTGTTTTATGTAATTCTCACTAGCCTGTACCTTTTCACTGAAACATAACAATATTACTTCATATAGAAATGGGAGAACGGGGGTAATAGGGTCTTGGACACTATGCACAAAAAAAAATCAAAATGCATACCTCAAAAAGGTGGCACTAAACCACGCTTGGAAAGCAGGATAATTGTTAATTTATTTTTATACATGATTTTTATTACCTTTGAAATCTATAAAAAAAATATTGGCTATAAATGAGTTGTAGCCAATTGATTAAAGACGTCACAAATCATTTTCTCATATAAAATGTATGAGGATGTCACATTTTGACAGCTCAATAAAAGTATCGCAATGGATTTCATAATTCAAGACCGGATTCCATTTAACAATCGAACTGTCACTGTTTTTTTTGTAGTATAAGTAAAGAAGAGGTCATAGACTTCTCTCATAGACCTTAATCTACACCAAGGAGCTAGACTACTACCGTTCGAAATAATAAGAGCGTAAGGAGACAGGAGACTGGATCTGAGGACGAATGGTAAACACAAGGAAGGTAACGGTCAATTCTACTGCAGAGTCTGAACTTGTCATTAGACTGAAAAACGCAGTTAAGGCTGCAACCCTTTTTGCGTCTCTCTACTGTGCTGGTCTCTTCCCATAATAGAAGAGGCCTGGGGCTTACTCTGCGACGCTATTTAAACGGCAGTTAGAAGAGAGAAAATTTTAGAATTTAAAAATCTTTAGTTTATAGTCTTTTTTAGTATCTCTTGATGGCCCTACCAGAAACGAGCTGTGTTTAAATAAAAAAGGCTTTACCGAAATAATCTTAAATGATATGTCGATCTTTATCTCATCTCAGCTCGTATCCAAGCAAGTGCCAGTTATATAAAATCTCTCGTCAACGATTGCCACAGACGAGGCGTTGCTCTAATTTGTCAGGCAGACGCTTCTTTGTGTTTTAATTAGCTCAATTTGTCACGCTTACTTGTACCGGAATACATTATACCTACTTGTTTCTAAACTTGCGCAAGTATTTGACGCATGCGCATCCCTACGTAGAAAGCCCATAGATGGCGCAGTTAAATCAAACCTTAGAAATACATTAAAAATACGTAGACAATTTATGAGTATAAAATTTCTATTCGACAATTAAATATACCAAAGGTACATAAAAGCTTGATTGGTTGATGGTTGTTTATTGATGCCTATGCCCAGTATAGTGACACAACTTAAAAAAAATGGATAGCATGTAATTTGTAACGAGCAAAGGTCTAGGAAAGGAGCTCTTTGTATTGTGGCAAATTGTATGGTAGTGGTGTATATTATTTGGGTTTCGATGTGGTACGCTGTACGCGATACGTCAAAATATTGGGAGTAGTGACGCGTTAATCTGGACAAATTTTCCATGATTCAGATTTCAAGGATATATTTTTGAAGAGTTTTACCGTATCTACACTTTATCATTGATTTAAACTGCAAACAGACTACAGAGCTATCATTCCGATGTTATTTCTGTGCAGTTAATTGCTTAACAACGGTTGTTAGATGATGTTTGTTAAAGCAATTTTGGGATAATTAGCCTCATTCGCACTGCATAATACATAATCACATTTTGAGGCTAAGAAAGCTCGGTTAGACGAAGCAAAAAATATTACACTATAGCCTAACTATTATATAATTATTTAAACACTTTTGATGTCATCTGTCGCACTTTTCTTTTTCAAACTCGATAATAAAGACAGAAGATGAAAAAATCAACAACTTAAATTTTAAACTGCAATATTTTGATTTACTTTTCAAACTAGTTTCGAGTTTAAAATAAAAACCTTGTAAGTGCTTCTTGTAAGTGCTTTTGCCACTGACTAAGTAGCAAAACGGCAACAAAGGCATTGAAACAACATTAAAATTCTTAATGTCAATTTCCTATATGAACAGGCGTTATAGTTACATAAGATTAGAAGATAATAACCCAAGAGTTTCGCTATTGTTTGAGGGCCCTCGGGTATTGAAATCGCTGCAATAATAATTAACATTCCGCTAGGCTCCAGTAATGAATATCCTGAAACTACCTTCCGCATACCTGTCACATTATGCCGAGCGACATTTATAAGTGCACTAAATGTCGTAGAACGGGAGTCCGTAAGGGGATTTTTGCATTTACTCGAGCGTGTCAGATTTATATATGTACATATGTATGGGTAATGGAAAAATCCTCTATATAGGAACGCTAAAGTTTTTTAAATTATTTCCACTTCCAGCTGCCAAAAATGTCAGATTAGAATATCACATTTTCGTGACACAAAAACATACATATAAAATAAATAATAAACATTGGACCTTACCCGAGACAGTCGAAATGTATTTTTCTAATTTTCAGGTTCAGATTGTGTCCAACCCAGGGTGGTTATTCATACTAAAATCGTCAGTACTGAAATTTTACTTTCTATGCATTTAATTTATTCGACCTTAATTTGCCACGGATGATATTTTTACCCTTTTTTTATAAAAAATTTGAAAACGCTCACTTTAATGGCAGGCAAACTTAATAAAAAATTTTCGTTTTAGGGCTCTCAATAGGTCCCCATGATGCTTTAGTAACTGCAAATTTAGCATCCCGGGCTCCCCTACTATCGTATATTTTATCTGAACATAAAATATTATGATACTGCCAATACAGTTTGTACTTAACTAGCCAAGGATAAGGTGTTAATGGGCGTGGGTTGTAAAATATGAAGGCAAACGCGTACTGATAATGATAAAGTCGATAGTTATAAAATTAGTGAGAGAGGCATTTGCACCTTCAGAACTCGAGAGCATTGCTTCAGAAAATTAAAGGGTTCACTTTTATTATCAAATTCTACGACTAAAATTTATCAGTATTGGCAAATCTATGTCATTTACGGTAGCGTGTTCAAAATATGGTTAGTCATTCATTCATTCATCTCCAAAAACACTGACACAACAAAGTACCTAAGAATTTTAAATGTTATTAAATGTTATATCAAGATGACGCATTAATATCACTATCATCACATATATATCACTCACTATGTCTTGTTAAACCTGCTATCTATTAGAAATTTCCCGAAGGAGATAAAATAACGACATCGTATTGACACTGAGTATTGAAAACATCTTGTATTATACATATGTAAGTCGTTAAACAAAGTACCTATATAAAGTACAAACAGAGCATCAGCTGCTGTCAAAGCATTCTATGACCTAATGCTTACATTTACTAGTGTTAGTTATTGCTAAAATTTTGATTTCTAGCAACAAATAACCTTATTAATTCGTGAAGAGTATCTAATTTTTGTTTAGTTTGATTGTAAGAAATTACAACTAAAAATATAGAAAGTACTGATTACCACGATTGTTTATTTTATATCCATACTCAAATTTCTCCAGTCAAGTTTTAGTGGTTAGTTGATAGCTTTTTAGCTGAGTTTTAGATGTTGACGATAACGAAAATGATGGTGTAACATATCTACCAACAATATTCAAATTTGGTCACACAAAAAACTGTCAAGAACGTTTAAATTGTGCCGATTCTAACGCTGCAAATGTTAAAAACTGACTCAAACCTAAAGTGAATTCAGATAACAATACCAACCCGCACTTATTACTACAAAATGATCACGATTAAAGTAATAATTTCGATGCGAATCACATTCTCTAAAAACAAACAATACTATTTAATGAGTCTCCTACCAAATATGTATCAAAGTTCGTGACCGAGGTTTGATATGAATTTAATGGGTGTGTGATTACCGGACTGTTCAATTGTAATTGATTAGTGTTTTGTTGAGATAACTTTTTGTTTAGCAACTCAGTGAAACTCAAGGAGACAATTAATTAAATAAAGCTGACTTCATTTCAATTTTATTTTTGTCCGAAAATATTCCTGTTGCACTTCATTTACAGTAAATCAAGAATACTGGACTTCAAATTTATGATCTTTAAGTCTGAAAGTACCGAAAAAATTTAAGGATTTAGTTATAGGAATAAAGTAAATTATTTCAACCAAATTAAGCTAGCTAATATAATAATAGCTAAGTTAATGGGTAGAATCAGGACATTGCCTATACACCAAGACCGGAAATCTATAAATTAATAGTAAAGTATCAATGGATCAAAAATCTATTTAATCCCAAGAAAATTAAAGTAAAATGTGAAATATCCATAGTATTATTTGGACTAATAACGTAACCCACATTCTCAGCGAGGAAAAGTTAAGGGAAAGTAGACTCTATAAACACCAACACATAATCCGATGGAAGCCATACGCGGTACATTTACTATTTGGAGCGCAGAGTTAAATGCGCTACATACATTGGTAGTGGTATGCTAACTCAATAAGAATATGCCAAGGTAATGGTGCTAAAGTTGTAAAGGAATCTAGAATGAAACGTTGGAATTGAAATAAATTAATCTATTAACATCCTGGACAATATATGTATACATGATGTTAGTTATTGTACTGTTGTCGGCTGACCGTACCTAAAGGGTACACTCAGGCTTTGGGCTAAAGAAAAAAGCGGCGGCAAAAAACTTCAGCCTGTTTTGAACAGATTTCAGGTACAATACAATGGTATTATAAATGCAGTATGGAAAAAGGTACATTTTTTAATAATTTCGAAAAAACAAGCATTGACTAGTAAATATAAGACAATAAATACTAGAAGACAGATTATTTCGTGCTTGCATGGGAAAGTAAAGTAGGGAAAGTAAAATAAATTGATCGTTGCAAGAGTTAGTTTTTAAAATTATCTAAAGGATTGTTCAGAAGTCACTTTCATAAATATGTATCAGAGAGATCAGAAATAAACTAACTCTATAACTGTGGATTGCTGTACAATTGCATTACACTAATATTCGTGAATAAAATTTAGTTGTATGTATTTCTTTGGATGCATCAAACTGAATGCTCTCAGATATTAATTTTGAAATCACTTAGATATTAAGTAACGGTATCCAACTAAAAACCAAAATAGCATTCAAAAACTGGTATAAACGTCAGCATCATAATGAAAATCCAATCTTTGAGTCTCAGAAAAAGTGTATGTGCAAAAACGGGCCGTTCGATGCTCTACTTACATTGTTTAGCACGTGCTATTGTGAAGTGACGTGGATGCATGCGCACTGGTAAACGGGCCCCAACTAGAATTGAGGAAGTAAGAAAGTATAACAAGACTAAGGCTACGTGTGGATATTTCTTAAACATCACATTATTTAAAAAAAGGAGCTAATGAGATGACATTGGGTAGTTTCGAATTTGGACTCAATGAAACCTGTTGACGAAATCTTGCACAACTACTGATCATTAGAAATTCTGGAGGATTTATGCAATAAATGTACATATTTTTCAGCCTGCCTTCATCAAAATATATTTTGATGTCGTTCTACCGGTTTTATTTAGTCCACTGTGTTAGCCATTTGCGATTGTTGGATTCTATTCCAAGTTTCATCTAGCTAGGGTTTGGTTTACATTTCTTTCTATGTTCATCTATCTCCCTCTTTTGTCATAATTACGCTTGCGACTGTGCCAGTGCATATAGACACAAAATGCTTGCAAGAAACTTCTGGTAGTCATTGTAGGTACTTATTAACGTAAAAATAATAAAGCTATTGTCTACTGCCAAAGCTACTGCACACAACCATTAGTCTAAAGACTCAAGTTCTTCCATTTACATACCCAAAAAAATAATACATTGCTGTATCGTTCGCTGCTCCATTTTATATGATGAAACCTAAAAACACCTACGTGATGAAGAAACTTTTCATTTCTCAGCGGCTGGCACATATGTATGTAGGTTAATTACTTGCTTTCACTAACTGCTAAGCCTACAAAAATGTCCTACGGGAATGGTTCTGTTTTCTTTTGATCAAAGTTCTCTTTGAAGCAGCTTTAGAGCAGCAGATATAAAAAGGTTGGACGACTAAGGAGCTTGAAGAATTCTAGAAGCTGGATTTGCATACATTTTTTTTCCAATCCATAAATGGAGTGGCAAAAGTATTTACGGATTTCAGTAAATAAGTTATTTCCTCGGATCAAAATAGAAAATTTAGAGGTTCTTGATAAATACATTTCTTTTGCTGTTTTTTTTTCACGTAATTCCCAAATTCACTAACGCGCATTAATGACAGAATAATCAAACAAATTAATAAGTTTAAACACCAATGAAGGGCGCATGGTCCGGCGGTTAGCGTAGAACGCAAACGATCTATGCAACCAAGCCAAACGGGCGCGGTCGGGTGTGAGATGGGTGACCGCCAGTGGCAAAAAAAATTCATGCGCGTTTCCTTGCTTCGTAGGGCACGTTAAGCCGTCGTCGGTCCCGGTTGTTGTCGTTAGATTAACAGTCGTTAAACCTTGTCGGAGGCCTAGTGGGTTGGCCACTAGACCGCATCTCCACCAACCCGCATTGGAGTAGCGTGGTGGAGTAAGCTCCAGGCCTCCCCAATAATGGGGAGAGACCCGTGCTCAGCAGTGGGACTCAAAAAGGGTTGCAGCCTATACACCAATAGCCATTAATAAGTTTGTAAAATACGATCTCTCCAGTAAGATATTTATTAATCTCAGAACCACTTAAAGGATACATTTATCTTTTAACTGCTCCTTTATCAAGAGTATCATTGCATTAACTTTCTAAACATTGTATGTAATTGGCCATAAATGTCTTGTATCAAACGTAAACATATAAAACTGCTTGTTAGTCATCCTGTTTATTGATAGTAAATACCACGTTGCAGTTAACCTAGTATCATCGATAATATTGCATTAATATTTGTGGATTTGAGATTAACTAAGTCCGGATTCTTTCCAGCAATAACATGCAGATATTAACTCCGTACTTGTAATGAAAGTGTTTCTTGATATAAAATCAGAACAAGTAAATAACGTACTTGATGTAGGTAGCATTTGAACGGTTTAAGTAAGAAAATATATTCACTTCAATCTTCTGCAGTATTCTACACCTTCTGTAAACATTTTATTTAGGATTACGATATTTGCCGGCCATACATTTTTTTATTTGAATGGAGTAGCAGACGAGCATGCAGGCCACGTGGTGTTAAGTGGTCGTTGCAGCCCATGGACATCTACATACAACCTCAAGCAAGCATAGGTAAGTCTTGTCTGAGGTCGTATGCAGTTGTGCTGCTACTCCGGAGCCTGGTGGTCGCCACATGTAAGTGTGGCCGGCAACTGCACCTTTCCACCGAAACACAATTAGAATTAGTTCACGGCGGAAGTGGGTGCAGCGGTGGTACTTCCCCGGGCGAACCAAAATAGTTCTACCACCTACAAATACAATATAATAAATACATAATATATAAAATCGAACGTCACATTCAGAGAAGGAGCAATGCATACGATCCTGCTAAATAGAGCTTAGTTAAAATATATATGAGGATTGATTCTTTATTAAACCTGGTCAAATCTTGGTCGTGGTTTTCAAAGAGTAGCTTTAACATGATTGAACAAATTAAGCTTTCAATCGATGCTGCTTGAGCTTGCCTCAAGTTGCCGCGTTCCGTTACTATGTGTTTCCTACGCTGTTTGCATTTATGTTATTATGTCTTGCTATGTTTGAACTTATAGATAGGATGAATGCATCAACTTTTACTTTTTCTGTAGTCACTCAAAACAATAGCTTTATAAATAAATACAAATCTCAATCAGTTATCGATTATATTATAACGTTCATCGGTAACATTACAAGTATTACACCCGACTCGGTACACGCAAAGTTTACGACCCGTGTGGCGTAATGGTTACCATGCCGGACTACCGATCGGAGGGTTCCGGGTTCGATTCCTGGCAAAGCACAAATTTGAATGGTCAGATTTCTGTTCTCGGTCTGGGTGTTTGTGTTTCTGTCTTTGTGTATGCATGGTACCCACGACACAGGGTATCTCTACCTAACTGTGGGGCTATGAGTGTAAAACGTTATTTTATTTTTATTTTATTTTAATACTTTTGCTCATGTCTTCATAATCATTAAAATCACTAAAAATCATCAAGTAATCATTTAAATTCAAATTTCTGCTTCGCCGCGAATCGAACCCGGGAGGGTCCCTACTTTGTCACCAAAGTCACAAATAGCAAACTGCTCACTTGTTCAGAGCTAATGCTATAAGAGCTTATTTTTTTTAAATTATTTTCCTTATCATTAACAGAGCAACTTCATGATATTTCATACAAATATCTTATCTAACGAACATATTTATGTAAATTATTAATTAAAACTGTATAATACCATTTTTATGTACATCTTAAGCAACTATTAATAATAGAAAGATTCTGTTTATCTTAATAGCCGTGACCTCCCGCCGAGATATCATTATGTTTACATAATTATTTCTTTGTTTACATAACGTGCAATTTGGGTCAAGTACTTAAGTTAAACGTAGCCTATATTTTTAACGCCCGATTTAGTTTGGTTTCGTGTCGTGACAGTTAACTTTCTCTTTTGTAATACAAGTGGTGTATTTTGTAGCTGGTAACATTTTCGTGATGCGAGCAGCGATGGCCGAGTGGTAAAAAACCGCGGTCTTCGACGCGACCGATCCCAGGTTCAAATCCTCGGCTCGCACCTCTGACAAAGAAATTTGTAATGTGCGAATTTATCGCCGCTCCATGGTGATGGAAAATATCGTGATATTTCATTGATAACGATTCATAATTAACGATGTTCTCCATCGCCGTGCATGCCTGAGAGAAATTCATAATTTCTCGAAAGCATGACGTTCACCAATCCGCACTTGGCCAGCGTGGTGGACTATGGCCTAAATCCCTCTCAATTGTGTGAGAAGGAGACCTGTGCCCAGCATTGGGACATAAAAAAAGGTTGAAAAAAAATTTGCGGGTTCATGTGGGTTTGAGATTTGATCTCTGCAGTTTACCTTTAGAACATTCTGCCACGTGTCTATGATGTCTCTAATATTGTTTATCAGGCCACAAAATTAAAATACATATGTCGAAGAGCCAATGTTTATATGCTACAGTTAAAGGCGATTGATTACCGAAACTAAGCACGTTGACAGTAGTTACAGTAGTAAGTAGTAGCGATCTCCTAGTGTTAACAAGTAATAAATGTGTTATATTAAGTCATCGAACTGTTTATGTAAGAATTTTATAATACTCATTAGTACTAAATAATAAAAATTTACTAACTAACCTTATTTTTTTCGCATAAATTAGAAATCTTTGTAACAAACGAAATATGTTACGCGTTTCATTTTCATACAATTATTAGATGCTATTATAACATATATTAAGTAATTTTTAACGGCACAAAAATGTTCTAGATAACAAACTTTTTGGAACGAATTTTCAAAATCCAAATAGCAGACATTTTTATTTATTATAGTTATAAAATGATGTTTTAGACGAGCATGTAGGTCGAATTGCGTTAGTAGTGTAAAGTAGGTCCTACAAGATTGTAAGAGGCGATATAAGAAGTTGCGGACAGCGAGGGTAAGAACTTGAACAGGAAGGGCGGCGGTGTGTACGTGGACGCATGCCGTCGCCGAATGATGGGCTCGATTTAGGGTGCGCGTGGAGGGCATCGATACGTTCCTCTGGAGATCCCGGAGTTCTTCCCAAGCGCTGATGCTGGCGGTGGCGTGCTATCCGGTGGTATTTGTCCGGTAAAAATCCCACACAACTAAGTATCAATTCTCCCTAGGTATGCTTTTGAAGGTTTCCCCTCCGATAAAAAAGGTACTTCGGAGCACAACAGTATTTCTTTACGGCAAAAATGAGAGCAACAGTGATAATATTTCGGTCAAACCATGAAAGTTCTAACAGCAATAAAGTTAAGCAATTAATTTAAACATAATTTTCGCAAGTATTTTGGCATCTCAGGTTTTTGCCATTAACCAACGCTAATCACGTACGAACAACAATTAGCAAGAGCACAAAAAACTGCTAATCATTGACAAAAACTTGCGAACTGAGTCCGTTCTAAACTGGGTCGGCTAGTTTTTACCATTACAATATTAACTACTCATAGAGTCCTAGTCGCCATTAAAATGCAATAAACGGTACATTACAGCGTTTTTTCGGCGACCATCTCGGAAGGAAAGCTGTTGCGTCACGTGCGTCGCGTAAATGCGTGGTCAGTTCCGCGCGTCACAGTACCGGCGGTTGGGTCGACGCGTTTTCACATAAAGCGTGTAACAGAACATTGATACTTCGTTTCCTATTTGATTCAGAGTATTAATTTTGTTTATTTGAGGATATTTATTCCATTCATCTTTCAAAAAGAGACAATACAGAACTTTTTTGGCAACATTTGACAATTTTACTGATAAAATACGATAAAATAGTTTTGGTTTTGATACGTATTGAACAGTTTCATAAAATTAAATAGTACATTTAAAAATACTGTATTTTAAATGCTGTTTTTGCTGTCCTTCCACGATACTGTATTGAACAGAAAAAACACCAATACACGTCTGTGTACTGGTGTTTTTTCTGATGATTGATGTCTATCAAACAATGTATCAACCGGCTATTCAAGTTTCAGCAATGTAATTTATTTTTAGAGGATTATTAAAAATTATTAGAATTTTCAAATTAAAAAATAAGATAGAGACAATAAAAAGGTGCTTAAAGAATTTTTGTCAATATACACTGAACTTAATTTTACTTACTATTTTTTATTACAACAAAAATGTGTTTGCCTAAGTCTATGTGTGCCAAGACTGTTCACCTCAAATGTACTGAGCAAAAAAAAACGATTATACCAACATTATTTGCACATTCTAGAGACAAATACGTATATTGCTCAAGCGGGACGCTTTTCGAATGAAACGT
This sequence comes from Pyrgus malvae, assembly GCA_911387765.1. Taxonomy (NCBI): domain Eukaryota; kingdom Metazoa; phylum Arthropoda; class Insecta; order Lepidoptera; family Hesperiidae; genus Pyrgus; species Pyrgus malvae. The sequence continues at coordinate 20,432,996 of OU426966.1, read as the reverse complement.
ACACAAACGCTGAACGTCTGAAACACTACGCGTAGGTAATATGAATATGAAGCGGATATTAGACGGACGGCGTTTTGTTGTCTTCAACGAGACAGCGACACGAATACATTTTGTTAGGAGCCAGTTCTCGTACGCTTCACAGTGAGATTCAGGCAAATTTTATTCACGCAACCAATTCATGCAAAACAGCAATGTTTATTAAAAGTTATTTTCGCTTACGTCTTGCATCGAAAAGAAGCAGTGATAGCTTACTGGTTAAGACTTCAGATTTCAAAATTTAGTACTCGGTTTACTTGGTGTTTCTAGGAGAGTACACGGGAGTACTTTCCTAAATACACCAAAAAACAATAGAATTTCTTCAAGTAAGCAATGTGTGCAGCGGTGGTACTGCCCTGGTCAACCATTCAAGGCCTACCTTATTATACACCTTTTAAATACTCTACCAATGATTTTTTTTAAGTTCTACCTACGAACAAAAAGTAAAAAGTAAGAATATAATTACAATAGTATTAAATATCATAATCCTAATTGGTCAACCTAATCGATATCTCGCTTTCCATTCGATTCCGAGTATTCATTAAGGTAGACATTTTAATCATAGCAAATCCTTTACTAACCTCATTTTCAATTCAATACAATACAATACCAGATGGATAGTTGATCAGGAAACACTTTTGCCGGTCTTGACCATCTTGGCCTGGATCTGCAGCTGATATAATACAAAGCGACATTTATTGCTATGACAATAGCGCGCAATTAGATGCATGATAGGTTGTGTCGCATTGCATATACTTAGTTTGATTGAAAGTAAGGTCACGAACGGTAAGTGTAGGCGATAAGCGGAAGCGGCGAAAAAACTTAAATAAAATAATGTAGGTAATTACTGTTTTAGAATGTTTTAAAATTTGGAGCGTGGGGTAAATAATTAATTTGACAAACAGCACAGGAATGAAATAAAAATATAGTATATAACCTCGTAAAATCCTTTAGAAACAGAAACATCGCAATCAATGTCAGTAATTGTTCAAAGGCTGGGTTAGTTTTCTCTGAAAAATCCTTCTCAATTTAGGTGTATGTACATAGTTTTTTTCTTTTAGGTTAGCGTATAATTTGGACGACTTCATGCTTTATATGCCCTTGATTGGGTAGCACTCGAGCATACAGACCATCACGATATTTTTCATTAAAATCGGGACCAGGAGGTCGAGGTCATGTCATGACCACTAATTGACGACCCGTGTTGAGTAATGGTTGCCATGCCGTACTACCCATCGGAGGGTCCCGGGTTCGATTCCCGACGAAGCAGAAATTTGAATGATGACTATAAGTTTCTGTTCTCGGTCTGGGTATTTGTGTTTCTGTCTTTGTATGTGTCCATGGCACCCACGACAAAGGGTATATCTACCTTACTGTGGGGCTATGAGTGTGAAACGTTATTTATTTATTTACTAATTAATAATGCTAGCACAGAAGAACCTTTGGTTAGAAACGAGCTGGGATCCATTCATACAAGCTTTTAGCATCTAAAGAAAAGTATTTAGTATAAAATAAAGAAGGTATAAAACGGTAACCATTTACAACAATTCTAATAAAAACAACAAAGGAAAGTGAGCCGGTGGTCAAGGTCTCGTAAGATTCGATTCAAACAATACAGTAACATTTCCATTGCCGGATTCGCTGATCGTATCACCATTGGGCGACTCTGCACAAGGTGATAAGGAAAAACGGCAAACTTAATTATTTAATTAACTTTATCTATTTTACCTTTTGTGTGTTAACCTTGGCCTTTAGATACGCAATCAATTTAGAACGACTTCCATAATGGAAATGTCTCGTTAATCCAAAATACTCTAGTAATGTTTGTCATTTACTATTTATAGAATCCTTACCCTTTTCACTATGTTTTGGTTTCATTACGCTGCAAGTTAACGTTAAATACGACTTACACTCGTACGTTCTTTGATGTTGATTTGTTTTGCTACTTGTATAGACGCTTTGATGTTAATTATTTTAAGGCAATTAACGGCCACTAACCATTTTGTTTGTAACTATCTAGAATAATCCCTTTGTTGCATGATCTTTAAACATTTTTTATTATTTCTAAATCAAATATAAATTAGTGGCAATCTTGTTGTAAGACAAACATAACCTAGACCAGCTAGATAATTATCTTCTTACGTTACCATGCGCATTAAGGTTCGAAACATGCACTATGCTGCTAAATCCTGCCATTATTAATAAAATATTGCTGCTAAGAAAATTAGAAAAGCTAGCTTCCTGGCATGCTTGTTTTAATATAAGCTAGTTTATAAAATCGAGAGCAAAACTTGAAAACCTAATATTATTCTGGGGGACATTTCCGCTACAACTCGCACCACATCATAATATAGGGGCGCGCGCGCTACTCCAGTTAGCACAGAACCAGTAGAACCAGCCGCGGCTATTGTTTTGCTCTGGCACATTGAGATATCGACACTACTCTCTCTTTCTGACGTTTTTATTTCTTTGATAAGGGGTATTTTTATGCGTAGTCGGATGGTGTATTTTTTTATCAAGAGCTTTACGATTTATGTCTCTTTATAAGAACAAAAATACAATAATATATTTCAACATAATACACATACATACATCTTAGTGAAGAAGTTATCAGGTTTTAACGACCCTCGTAGCGTCATGGTTACCATACCGGACTGCCAATCGAGGTGTCCCGAGTTCGATTCCCGGCGAAACAGAAATTTGAATGATTCTCTATATTCTTCTAGATCGCTTGCGTTTTACGCTAGCTGCTGGGCCATTGCACTTCGGAGTAAGTGCTAAGTGTCTCTAATTTTATTATGAGGGCTGCACAGAGAAACATAAAAATGGTTGCGGACGTAGATGTAAATGGGTGCGGGCGGATAAATTAATTAAGAAAACCTTTCATTTTAATATAAGTTTTATAAAAATGCATTGCAAAATAAAAGCTGCGATACACAAAAACGTGGCATTCGATTAATTAAGGTTTTCATTTTGATAAGTAATGGCCTTGCCCACTATTAATGAAGGGGGAAATATTCGTTCTGGCAAGCATCCGGCTGTCAGATCTTGATATTATTAATACGGCTCGTTACGTTTTTTTGACATTTTCCACTTCATTGGAATTTGTTATCGATTTCTACATTGGAATAAAGTAGGTACCTAAAGATTTGTTTTACCATGAAAGACAGACTACATATATTATATGCTATGTAGCTTAAGTTAAACAAAAGTTTCATAAGAAAGTGTGAAACAACAGACTGGTAATTTATTACCAACCACTGATCCACTATTGAGCTCATCCTATAATGAATGTAGGTATTAAAACCATAGTCCACTGCTGCCATTGCTGGCCCAAATCACCGGGTGATTATTACCCTATTTTGTAAGTTCCTAACTGGCTGACTTTGAATGTTCCTGAGAAAAATATAGGTACCTAATGATATTATTGATAGCGGTCGGTGCTCGTGCTAACGTGTTAGATAACGCTCCGCTGTTTAATTTCGATAACTATAGAAAAATGGACAAGTTTAGCGACTCAGACATTGTAAAAATGATGCAAAAGCTAGTGCTTCCCATGGAACTGAAAATTAACAGTTTGATCCAGATGGTTAGTACATTAGAAGAAAAAATTAATGTTCTAATTACTCCTAATGATGAGCTACGCCGAGCATTCAATGAGGGTACATCAAATACAAATTGTGAAGAGTGCAAACAACGCGATCTAAGACAGAGCAAGAAGTCAACAACGACATCCATCGTGCATCATCCTGGGCCGCAAGTGCAACAAGGTGAGGTGATTAAGACGCGCCGGCAGCGAGCGAGAGATGCGGCGGCCGCCGATGTCGTCCGAACACAGGCGACTACTAGCGAGCGGCCCACCACAGGGCTCACTGACGTCAACGACGGTGAGTGCGCTGAGACAACAACAAGCGCCCCACCGATCGTGCCCCCCGCTATATACTCCCATAGTGCAACGGTAGCGCGTACGCCTATGACTGAACAAGGTACATTGCAGAGATCGGGTAACAACTTTACAAGCGGAGGAGAACAAAAGGAGCAATGGAATGTCGTGAGGCGACGTAAGCAGCGACCGGTTATACGAGGGACAGGAGAAATTGATAACGTCCTAACAGGTATTGAACGGACAAGGATGATACACCTATGGTCATTGAATTATGATACAACTTCGGAAAACGTGCAAACGTATATGATGAAAAGGAAACCTACAAGCACTCCATATCCAGTACAAAAACTCACGCTAAGGCATAAAAACTACGCCTCTTTTGTGGTTACAGTACCGGAGAGTCTATTCGCATTTTACATGTCTGCTGAAAACTGGCCACCTAATACGAGACTAAATGAGTGGTTTCGTAGGAAAAACACAACCGAACATACTACACAGTAATTTTAAACCGTATTCTGATAGGAGAGATCCGTATGTGTTGATTTACTATCAAAATGTACGTGGTCTACGCACAAAGTTGAAATCGTTTATAAACGTAATAAACTCATCTCAGGCGGATGTTTGGCTGTTGTCGGAAACTTGGCTAACATCAGGGATTTATGATGCAGAGGTAATACCACAAGGATATAGTATCCTGAGAACTGATCGTCCCGGTTCCAGACGTGGAGGAGGAGTAGCCATCATATCTTCACCGCGATGTAAGTTACAGTTGGTGCGCATAGCAGAGCATGCATCGACTGGATGTGAACTTATAAGTGCGTGCCTCTACATAGGAAATAATTTTATTGCTACCTTGGTATGTGTTTATATTCCGCCTGGTACGGACGAGAACAATTATTTTGCTATTTTTAATATTATAGAATCGATTAGTGTTAAGTACAAAAGCATATTAATATGTGGCGATTTTAATTTTAATTCTAGCAATGTAAATGTAAATTCCGCCTTTGAATATGTTTTAGCGTTCTGTGGTTTGCAGCAGATAAATAAAATATGTAATTATAATGGGAATACCTTAGATCTCGTCTTGATCAGTGCATCGTTGGGCAATGTCACGATTCAACAGTCGGCTGATGTCCTATTAGTGCCAGATATTTACCATCCGCCTTTGGATATACTCGTGCGTAGAAAACAGTGTGACAGCAGAAGTGGTACTCCGTTAATTAATAGTAACTACGAATGGGATTTCAAAAGGGCTGATTACCACCTATTATATTATAATATTATGAATATTAATTGGAAGCCATTGTTTAGCAATAATGATCCGGATAGTGTTGTAAGCGAATTTTATGTATTATTAAATAAGTGCATAGATAACTGTGTTCCAAAAAAACCGCGTATTGCAGTACAACCTAGGTACTCTTACCCTGTGTGGTACTCGCAGTTGACAAGACGCTACATAAGGTGGAAATCGCATTTTCATCGCTTATATAAGAGAACTTTTCTTATTAAGCATCGGATAAAATTTTCGTATTACAGAGCACTAGTTAAGTTAAACGTAAAAGCTGATTTCCGTCGATACAGCGCTATGATGGAGAACGATATAAAGCGTGACCCTTCTACGTTTTGGGGATATATAGCGTGCAAACGCAATAAAGGCAAAGAGAAAAAAATTATTATGAGCGAAAGTAGGTCAGTTCCAGATGTAGATATTCCACCGCTTTTTGCTAAATACTTTCGTTCTGTGTATCTAAGTGAACAGCCTGTACTCAATGTAGATGACGCTATCAAGTTTACCGATTGTTCAAATAAACATATTAGCATTGCTTCATTTAATATCACAGATATAGAACGCGCTTTGAACAATCTCAAACCAAAAAGATCTGCTGGTCCTGACGGTATTCCACCGTATATAGTCAAAGATTGTCGGCAGGTATTTGCATTGCCTTTACTCTATATCTTTAACTTATGTATAGAGAAATGCGAGTATCCGAACGTATGGAAAACGTCTAGAGTTGTACCTGTACCTAAGAGTAATCTCAGTTCAGAGGTAAGCGATTTTAGACCGGTAGCAGTATTATCGGTATTTGGTAAATTGTTTGAATGTGTTTTACATAATACGTTAAAAGTTCAACTTGAAAGTCAAATGTCAGACGCTCAGCACGGTTTTAGAGCCGGGCGTTCCACAGCCACTAATTTACTTTCGTTTTATACGTATACTGCTGCAGCGATAGACCGTGGATTTCAAGTTGATACTGCGTATTTTGATATTCGAAAAGCTTTCGATACAGTAGATAATGACATACTTCTCCGTAAGTTTGCTGCTGCCGGATTCTCTCCCGCATTACTTAAATTTTTCTCCTGCTACCTCCGTGACCGGAGGCAGTATGTGCAGTATAATGGATATATCTCAGAGCCATATAATACATATTCAGGGATAAGTCAGGGGTCAAATCTGGGACCTTTGATATTCGCTATTTTTATCAATGATTTGCCGGATACCGTTAATACAGCTCGTTGTCTATTGTTTGCAGATGACCTGAAATTATTTTTGGCGATTGAAAACATTTCTGATGCTCACTTACTTCAGAAAGACATAAACAGTGTATATGAATGGAGTAAGCGGAATAGGCTAAGGTTTAACGAAACGAAGTGTTCTGTGATATCGTTTGCACTAGCTCGCAACCTTTTAGATTATAAATATAAGCTGGGTGATGTTGTTTTAGAAAAAAAATCGTCAGTCAAGGACTTAGGCGTCATAATGTGTAATAACCTAAGTTTTGCTGAACACATTTCTACAATGGCAACAAAAGCCTATAGATCGCTAGGTTTTGTTTTAAGACAGTCAAAAGATCTTAATAGTATAGCTGCTATTAAATCTTTGTACAATAGTTTCGTAAGAAGTTCAATAGAATGTAACGCAGTTATCTGGAGTCCACATGAAGAGAAATACAAACTCATGTTGGAGAAACTCCAAAATAAATTTTTAAGATGGCTTTACTACAAGCAATACGGATATTTCGTAGGATATCCACATGTATATCCAAGTTTATTTTTAATGGGAATGTTAGGTTATGAATCTTTGGAAGTGAGACGCAAAATTTTTCTTTTAGATTATTTTTTTAAATTATTACGAGGGATTGTATGTAATCCGACGGTACTGGCAATGATATGTCTAAATGTTCCCGACAAGTACATTCGTGCACGGCGACATGATTTATTTGCAGTTCCGTACTGCAGATTGGTGTTAGTGCGCGAATCTCCACTGGTTAGAGCGTTGACATTGCTCAATGGGGTACTCAAGTCGAATCCCAATTTGGATATTTTCAATTCGTCATCTGCTGAATTCCGCAGAGCAACGTCTATTTATGTACAGTCTATAACTAAGGAAATGCATTAGACATAAGTTTCTGTAATGTTTCCTTAGATTTCTTACAATAAATAAATAAATAAATAAATAAATAAATAAATTATCACGATGGCTTCCTTAGCCATATAGCAGCTTTAAGCACATTAGATATCTTAATCACTATGCAAAAAATATTAACCTATAAATATTATTATTTAATAATGTTTTAGTATAAGTAATAAAAAATATAAGTATATAAATAAATATGTAATTTTAAACCAGTAATTTTATAATACATTCATAAAATTACTGATTTAAAATCTACTTCATTTATTATGTCAGTAATAGCAAACCTGGCATATTGGCATTATAGATAATACATAATTTATAAAACAGGCGTATTTCATTTTATCGCATGCTCGCTTCCTATGAAGCATTACACTAAAATCTGGATTAAAATGAGCGTAATAACTTAAACATTATGAAGCTATGCAAGTGACCTTTCGGTTTTCTTCCTCGTGCGTTAAAAATGCGAAAATATGCACATATTATTTTTACATACGATATTTTGCATGTCGGGCAGATTAAGTTATAGCTTCTTGCGGTGAAAGGTTGTTGGGACAGCCTTGAGCCTTTATAATTTACTGACTAATTGATTTACTTAAGAATTTAAATTTTAAATTTAGCATACGGGATTCAATTAATTTTATTTAAGGTATTAAACAATTTCTTTGCCATAACAGTTTTATTGCATATTTTTTATATTCAAAAAATTTCTGTTTTAATCAACGACCCGTGTGGTGCAATAATTACCATGCCGGACTGCCGATGGTTCGATTCCCGGCGAGGCAGAAATTTGAATGATGAGTTTAAATTTTTGTTCTCGGTCTGGGTGTTTGTGTTTCTGTCTCTGTGGGTCCATGGTACCCACGACACAGGGTATATTCTACCCTACTGTGGAGCTAGAGTACGAGTGTGAAACGTTAACTAGGTTGTAAGCACCGATTTTGCCTTGTGGCCTTTGCCAATGAAACTTTTGGCTTTTGTTTTGGTATGAAGATCAAAGACCAATCGTTTAAAATAACTGATTGTAAAGTAACCAACGATGATTTGTGTGGTCATGCTGAACGTTTTCTAACAATAAAGATGAAAAGACTTTAAGTGATTGCTCCTTGAAAAAAGAAAATAACTAATTGTAAACGAGCGACGAACACGACACTTTTTGTTCTCAATAAACATGAAAGATTTTAAGGCACAATCATCACATCATTAGATTGAGTTCATGCCATAATACTTTATAGTATTATAATTATTTTAACATACATAGAATCCACCATTTGTTTCTTTGAAAATCATATCAAATAAACTAGACTATACCTATTGTACGCATAACATGTGCGTGTTTCAAAAACGATGTAAAAGAAAATACGACAAAGTAAATCAAAGTACCAGCAAGTAAGGTAAGTGCACATCACGAGTTGATCGCCAATCCCATTCCGCAATCTGTACGGAATGCGCGTGCGCTGGTTGTGACACACTGAGCATAGAGTACCTATGTAAAATTATTTAAATAATTGGTTGTCTGTAAATTCGGTTTACGAACGATAGTTTAACGTGCCATCATAAAAATACAATGAAAACCACATTTACTTTTCACTTGACTTTATAAACAGTCGACGAACGGCGCAAGTCCAACGCTCAAGCCTCAACGTAACGTTACTATCACCGATCGTAACGTACAATTATTAGTCATCCTTCTTCGTGCGTGCAGCCGGCGTTCATCTATTAATTAGACGTTGTCACGTCAAAAATCTAATACATTTAAAAACTACCACATTGAGCAGCGATGGCCGAGCGGTTAAAAATAACTAACACGAAGTCGACTCGAAAAAAAAGTAAAAAAATAATCGCTCATATTTTCGAATTCAATGTAATAAATTAAAGTATTTATTTTCAGAACTCCATAAAAATATTTGACAGTTTTGCAATAAAATATCCTGCTGCTGTTGGAAATTTAATTTCAATCTGTCATGTAATCGGCAATAATTGCTTGCAAATGTTTAAACACTTCATGCTGCTACCTCATTATGTCCAACCAGTTTGAGGCCGGAAATGCTAGCAATGCTATTTTCATTATGTGTCATTTCATTTTCAATATCGAATTCGGCTGTATTATCCTAATTCTCGCATTATGTGATTAAAAAACGTTAAAAAATCTAATGACAATTTTGTGTTTATTTATTATTCAGTGTTTATCTACACTTTTTTTAAACCTTATAGTGATTTTATTAGCCTACAACTACAAGGCGGAAATAGAAATAACACTTTACAAGCAAGGTCTTTATGACTTCTAAAAACGTATCGTTATCACTATCAATCGACGTATTCGTTAGTTTTTACTTAAGGTCGATTCGATAACAAAGTCGCGTATCAATTGTTGTGATCATATGCCCTTTCACATTCACATTGCATTGTTGAATAGAAACAAGAAAGTTATTAATAAAATAAAACAAAGAATTACGGGATTAGCAGTCAAACAAATACGATACGACTGTCAGTGGAGGTTCGCTTAGTTGTAGAAAATGAAAGACCTTGGATATAATACAATTATTACTTCAGCGGAGCAGTACAATCCTAGTCAGTGAGTACAGTATCTACACCTGTGAAGCTAGCAGAATTCCTGCACCTGCAAGTCGACCTTCGTTGTCCCATCGAGCTCACAAAGCCGCTGTCGAATGATGTTTTATTTTAACTTCTATAATAACTAAAGCGGCATGTCGATACTCTAATTGGTTATGTTATGAAGAAAGTGTTAATGTATTAGCAGTTCTGACCAAGCTTTGATCGTTCTCTTAAATAATCATTCATACCTCATCTCAGTTCAGTTTATTTGCATTCAACAATTCACTTAACAATGGTCCTAGTGTAGCACAATCCTAGCGTGTATTTCTGCACCTGCGTGGCTGACATTTGCCTCGTCGGCCGGCGACCTTCGCCGCCCCGACCGAGCGATGTTCGTACTCTCAAATGCTAAGTGCCTATCGAACGACAGTTTATTTGCATTCCCGATGCAGTAAGTTAGCAGTGATATAGTCTAGTGATAACTGTTTCAATCTAAAGTTTTTGAGGAATAAGTCATGTTAATCGTAAAAAGGACCGATAACGAAAGGAAAATTGCTACGAATGGCGATTAAGACGACTGAATGACATAATGACGACTTATCGATGAGACTGATAAATGGAGAATTGAGTCTGAAAAAGAATGGCAAAATTTTTGTTTATGCCCCGTAACGTTTAGAAATGGGCTGCTAATGATGGTGATAATCGGTATTTAGAAAACCAGCGCGCGCATTTTTTATTTTCACAGCATTGATAAAATATTTACTAAATAATTGGGATAGAGAAGTGTTCGGACGTGTAAGAAATTCTTTGAACTTCGACTTCCTACTAGCAACAATCAATGTGCAAGGGAGACACAGTACGATTAATTGGTGATCGTAAGCGAAACCGAACGACGGTAACGCGTGAAATCTTCGAAATGCCGCAATGATGCATATATTTAAAGGCGTTAAACCGCGAAAGTTATTTGGTGCCATAAATTGAGTTGATATTAATTAATATAACGCATTAGCGTCTACAGAGATTAAGATGCTAGTTGAAGTATTTGAGACTGCGTAAATTTTGGCACTTCGAGTAATGAGGTTTCTCAAACGTTTAATAGCGGAAATTAAGTCTTCACATAGAGAAATCGGTTCGTATATGAAAAGAATACCGTCAATAGGACAGTTAAAATGTTTTATTCGTGTATCTTCTACAAGTCATACAGAAAATATTAGAAATATGCGCGTTAAATCTTTTGGGAGAGCAGATCTGGTTTGAGAAGTTATTCGCAAAAGTTAGTTTATGTACAGTATTTTATAAGCGTACGATGGAAAGGACTTTTAGGACTTAGGACTTTCCAGAGTATGAAAAGCCTTCTCTATTGTTTAGATTGTCTAACGTTGTTAAATATTAAATGAAGCTGTCTCACTTTCATCTTACCTGATACTTCAGACTAACTGTTATGAATTTACACGATGAAATAATTACACACGAATATTAAATTATTTAGTACTAACCGAGTTTAAACCAATATTTATTGCAGTCAACCGTTCTGCCTACTGTTCACCTTCATTTAAAACCGTTGTATTGTAGCACTAACCTGAAATCTGTTTCCATATTTCTTTACGACGGACCACCGTTACAACGGCTTTACGTATGTTTCCTTTCGGTTTTGCGAAATTATGTCGCAGATAACGATTTGTTTTCATATGTTTAACATAAAACGTTTTAATTTGTAGTGTTCTGCACTTCTCGAGTTTTCGACCTGACAGAGGAGAGCGTATCGCTCAGAGTAAAGACGCTACGTACTGAGTGATGCCTTCTTCGGGATTCTATTGTTTCATTGCCAGCAAATAGTGTACAGTACGGTGCATATGTGGTATAGCATTTTCAAAACACTATAGCGTCAACTTGTTGGTAGAATGTATGATCTTCTTCCATGAGCACATCACACACGCTAAGAACATAGATAAGAATGCTTGAAGCGGGCAGACAAAAATCAACCAATAGAGGCTACAACACTTTTAAATCCTGATTATACATGTACATACTCACACACTCTTTCAGTGGGTACGGTCACCAACCAACCACATATGGGTTGTGTCTACCGGTTTATACAGTTTGAATAGTAACTCGATTAAAAACATCCATAACAATCCTATTTAGATGTCTCTATTAATTTTACGTAGATAAACCAAAAACCTGTCTCGGATATCCTCGTACACGTATTAACGAAACGCGATACGATTCCACTTTGTATGGATTCGTGTCGCCGGATATCCGTCTCGGAGTTTATTGAACTATGGTGATTACCGATACGGAGGAAAACAAGAAAAACCGGATCTAACGATTGTTGTGTTATGATTGTTCATATTTTGTTGACCAATTACAGTTCCTTGTATCAGCAATATTTCTCTGTTCATTGTGTTCATGCGGCTGTCCGTGTATTTACTGAGATCGCCCGCCTAATTTCACACCAGTATGTGGACCTTCTTCAAGAAAAAGATGCCAAATAAGATACGTGGGGTAAGCCATGTAGTAATATGCTCATAGTGCGATTCGTTGTCAACGAATAAAGATTTTATTTAAAGACAAAATATATTTTGGGAAAACATTAATACTTAATTTGTATATTTTTACAAAATACATATACACCTAATGTACCTTGGTGATGACAGTGATCCAGAAACTGGACTATCGCCAAGGGGTCCTGGTTTAAATCCTGGTGTCCACCTTAATCTACGCGATACAAAAGTTCTGAGAAGAAGTAATGTGATGGTTTGTTATTGGATTGACTATCAAAGTAAGTATATTTTTTTACATGCGCCAGCGCTCGATAATCATAAGATTAATATAAAGATATGTGTGGAGATGCATGACGAATGACAAAAATTTTACAACGAGTCTAGGTTTTAACGCTTTATCCCATCGCTTTATCCATATTATATCGACAGATAGTACATATTACAGGTACTTAAGTGTCGATCGAAGTCACGACATACTTGATCCGTTTAATAAGATATGTCTGTTGCCCTTGGCATGTGACAATTTCGTAGCGAAAGGCAGAAAAAACGACCACCTATGTTCCATTACTGACTAGTTATTATGACCCGTATAGTTGATAAGATATGGTTCAAAATATGAAACTTATATTTTGTAAATGTATCGAGAATACGAGTAATAAACTTGACGACCTCACAGTACTAAACTTATCTTGAAGCGTTTGGTGTTAGTTGCTTGAATTTGAATTTTATATTTTGTGGAATAAAGATTAAATTCAGTTGAGGGCAGCCGTGAGAATCTGGCAAGGATATGCAAATCGTGATTGATTGGTAACATCCTCGATAACGTGTTCAGTTTAAATGTAGAACGCACCATAACATTACACGTTCGAATATCAAAACGGGAACGAGATATAGTATAGCGTAAAAAGCCAAGGTTTTAATTTTATAATGTCTTATTTTAAACTTTTGAACATCTAAGGTTGTTAATTGAACGATTAAATGAGTGTTAATTAGACTGTCATAGCTCGTGACAGTTATGGAACGTTCAATGTTAATTATAATTTATTTATGATTGAAATATTGGCTTTATGACAGCTTTAATAATTATAATTAAACGACTGTTTCAATTATAAAATTACCGATGTAATAAGTTTATTCAGTCGCAAATATATCACAAATAAGTGAACTATTAAATATACCTTTACATTTAACTCATTGCTTCTACATAACGATAACTTCACCTAATTACAACTATCTAACTAAAAACAGTATATAAAACTTAAGAAGCGCACAAAAATCATCCGTGGTTAATTAGCAAAAAACTCAAGTAATTACTAAGTAATTACGTTTGAAGAGACAAAACGAGAAAATCAGTAGTTGTCAGAATAACAAAAGTGAAAGCATAACAGTAACAGTTTCCCTTTACGCATCACTAGCTGCTTTGACGTTAACGATATAATATTCAAACTAATAGTCCCTTTACGCACTTTCCGTTTTCGTGAAATTTACGCAAAAGTGCCTCATTGACTGACGTACTAGGAGGAAATTACAAAAAAACTATATATCAACGATGAAAATATAGAAAACAGAGACACTCAACATCCCGCAATTGGTAGACAGCACGAGTACTTCAAAAATTCGATGAACGTACGAGTATGTACTAAAAACAAACAGTACGATGACGTAAGAAATCAGTAAAGGAGAGATATACCTATGGTGCTAAAAGTAAAAATAGCAATCGACAATACTTCTCTTTCTAACTTATCTGAAAGGAAGGTAATTACTTACGTATTAATTAGTAAGGTTACATTCCTTCATTTTTCCATCATCATCAACCTATCCTAACTGCTCCAGTAGTTGAGTGGGGAGTAGTAAAATAAAAAAGAGAATATATAAAGTGCAGTGCGTAAGACGCCTTCTTTTTAACCCGTAGTTAATCGGAGGCATATCAAAATTGAAGCAAAAAACTTATTTGAAATAACGCATTAAACGGTTCTTGATACGTTTTTTACACTGATAATAATATAAAGTGTAATTTTGTAGTGAAAGGTTATTTAATGTAATATAGTGACAAATATTTTGAATAGCAACCTTCTTAACTGGTAAATAGATTTCATACACCCTATTGTGTACCCTACATTCGAGTAAATTGAATAACATACAATACAAAAATATCAATACATTTTAGGTATTGAAGAAAGATAATAATGTGTAGCGAATAGCGATTTAATAGAACTATTAAAATGAGAAACTAGCAGGGTTTCTATTCCAAGTAGCTGCATTAATATTTTTTATATTAGAAATTCAATTGCCGGTAAAAGCAGTGACACGAGAGGAACCAAGACCTTCTAGAACTGAGAAGACGGGTTCTTAGCTGATATTGGACATTTGAAGACTAGTAGTACAACAAAATGCAGTCAGCGCCTGCCACATCGATAAAATACATTTTGAGGGAGACCACAAATTCAACAATCCCACTACAGCGTACTTGATAAGTAGTAAGTACTAGTATGTATGGAAAAAACAACAGAAAATTCCGTTCAGTTTTAGATTATCTGTAGTGCTCACCTATTTGCTTCTAATTATCTTCTACACAATATCTAAATAAACTATACAATGTGTTTAATACAAAGATAAGCGACGGATTAAAACTAATACATATAAGTCACGAACGTGTTGTTCATCGAATCATCGCACAATAATTCAAGAATTAAATTTCTGATGATTTTGCAATAAGTTGAATGAATACTTGTCACGACTTGTCATAGTTGGAATGACACCGCATCTTCCGACGTGTCACATCATTTGAAGAATATGCAGGATCAATTACATTGTTTCCGTTCAATATATTTTTCTTATTTATTATTATGAATTAAAATGCTATTGGATAACTTTAGGTGACCTTAATAGTTGCCAGGACTGAGGAGTCTAAAGAATCGGGTCTAGGGGTGTAGACTGTTGACGTTTTTACTTTTGATGAATTGGTTCAAAATTTGATCCTATTCAAACATTATAACCTTAGTCCTAACAGTGTGGCTTACTTCATTTACACTTATTAGATTGTGCTAAAAATATAGTAATTTGATAATATGGTGTGTTTTATACAACGTACAATATCATCCATAAACGAGCTGTGTGAAAATGATCAACCCAGGTAATTTTAGGGGTCATTAACACTGGTCTAGTCACTTTGAATTGTTTCATTTGTTATTTGAGTAAGATAACGCATATGTTTGAAATAATTTCTTTTTAGTTACCCAGATTGACTGAACGTTAGTTCTTAAGTTTTATGTACAAAAAGTAAAGACACTTACAGCTTTAGAATAACCGCTGCCCGCGCTGCCATCGGAGGAGTTGCTGAGTCGCCGCTCGCTGGTGGCGGGCGGCGACCACGTGGCGCCGCTGTCGGAGGGCATCACGTCATACCATATCCGACACGACACTGCACTGCACTCACACACACTATCACTCACCACCACTGTTCATTTTACGCGGTTACCTGAAACAAAAAATATAGTTTAAGTTTAGCTAAAGATTTTTAAGAGAGGAAGAAGGTTCTCCAAATGGCAAATTTGGTATAGCTCCAAAGAAGACGTTTTGGATTTGAATACTTAAGTTATAGCTGTGTATTTCAAGCGACATTAAAATAAAGCGACCTCCTCATTCGAACGTAGTGACAATACAAGGCATGAGCCTTTTTTGTTATCGGGGGGGTAACCTTCCAAAGGTATCCAGCACCTTGGGAGAGGACACCGGGTTATGTGGGATTTGAACCTCACTAAAACCTCCTCGGTGGCCTTCCTCTGCGTTTGTGGAGGACTCCGGACGGATCTCCCATGGAACGCACCGGTGTCCTCCATACGCGACGCCCTGGAACGGGCCCATCTTTGGGAGAGCACATTTGATCTCCTGCACCTTCCGATGCTTACGGCGCGCGGCGGCATGCGGCCACGCACACACCGCCGTCCTTCCCGGGGCTGCTGGCTGGACGGGTCGAGCTACCACTCTCACCGCACGCAGCCCCGGAAGCCCCCTTTTAGTCGCCTCTTACGATCAGGCAGGGGATACCGTAGCTCTATTCTTAATCCTGAAGCTACAGGGACAAGGCATATGAGCCTAGACTCGATTCTTTATTTTAACATAGATGTCCAAGAGAAGTAAATAAAAGGATATAGGACAACAATAATCAAAAGGATTTATTACGTTAAGCGATAATAAAGTTACCGAAATTCAAAAGAGTCATGACAGTAAAAGCAAATTGTTTTCTGTCCTCATTATATAGTATAAGTTAATCAGTAATCACTTATTGGTGCAGCTGAGTAAAAACGATTACAAACGATTACACATTCGTAAAGTGCAGCCACCCATCGAGAAAAATTGCTTAAAGTTATTTAAGGTTTACTATTGTGCTATTGTGCTTTTTAACAGCTGCTTTTAACAACATTTACTTTAAAAAATAAATGCCATAGTTGCGAACAAGTGCAAAAAATCAAAACGCAATTGATTACCAATGGTCAAATAAGTAAAAAGCACGGAACTATAATAAACATTAATGATTTCGATAGAACTCAAAAAGCTTAAACTACACAAGTGATTGAAAGCAGACATTCGTAAATGTCTTGTTTTTGCGCTTGTACACAAAACCTTGCAACGTTCGCCTTGCGTCCGGTAAAAAATTGAGGTTACTACCAACACGGGGAACAGATTACGCATCACTTGTTGCTGGTTACTACAAATGTCACTATTATAGACCCAACATACAAAACAAGTCATTCAATTATTGTAGAAAATAAATTAAGTTCATAGGTAATTTTTGGCAGAAACTACAAATATATGAAGTACAAGTTTCGCATTTGAAATAAACATAGAAATAGATATACGAAAAAAATGTACTTCAGCAAAACAAAGAAAATGTTAATACTAATGCTAATTATATAAAAGGGAAAAATGCTAAAGAATACTTAAATAATTGATAGTCATCAATGTACAGTCGTACAAACGAAATAGATAAGACTGAAAACCTGTTTGCATCAACGATATGACTGAATGAACTATGCCTATTAATAATGATGTAAATTTTTAAAACGGTGACTAACGTTTATAAGTGATGTACGAAATGAGTAACAAATACCTAAAAAATTCTTAAATAGGCCAAGATAAAGTAATAAACACAAATAATAGTGATTGTGTTCCTTTGAAGGCTAATTACGATATTTTTGCACTGCAGCACTTTAATTTGTTTAGAAAGAAGGGTAAATTCAAACAACTATCGACTGTACTCAGCCTAAGGTACTCCGATAAGAAAAAACCTGAGAAAGTATGACACTTTCACAGTGATAAGGCTAGTAAATAAGATAGCATTATCTATAAAAACTAGAGTGTCTTGAGTCAAGATATATTATTATAAGAGATAATATTATGACCAAAATAAACCTGTTATCTTCGGATAAGGAGCGTTTGAAGATTTATAAAAAGTAGGTAACATTTTATAAATCTTTTAATTATAATAAATTGTGGAAGGAAAATGGACTTTGGAAGTTAAGACAAAGAACGTAAATACTAGGTATTTTATTAGTATGTCATTATAAAAATGCAATGAGATCAGCATCTGAGTAATGGAAGAAAATCTATGTTTCTTACAAGAACATTTTATAAGGTTTATGTTTTCATATGTAAAGTAAACGCGAATATAAAACCAACTCCCTAAATATAAAAGTGACTTGAATTTGAATAAGTAAAAATCCTAACAATATTTTTCTACATAGAAACTGATTAAAATTTGCAAAAACTTTTTGGTTTAAATCTGACTACCTATTACTGGAAGTTCTCATTTTAGTTATAAAATTATTAAGTTACACTGTTACATAAAGAGGACAATAAAGTAGACACTACAGCCACTAAACTTCAGGTAAAGATCCCGTGGATTAGATAAAAACAAGCCGATTGTAATAGATCTTTCCAGATGCAGTTTTTGCGCTTTTGTATTTCTGATAACGACAGACGGAGGCGAGATTACGTAGAACAATGTAAGGCAAATAGTTTTAGTATCTAGTGGATAAATCTAGAGAAAATAGTCATGACGTATTTAGTTTCGTCTTAAAACTACAAGAAAAGGAAAACGTGATAGGATGATCTAGTATTGACGATTCTACTACACGTGGTTTTCATAGCTTTAAAGTAAATAATTTAATTGTTGCAGATTATTCCTTGATACGGAACGATCATATTTTTATTGGATACATTATTTCTAAGAATTTGGAGATAGAAGTTATGTTTACGATTAAGAAATAGGAATTTGATACAGAGCTTTATTTGTCTTAATACATATCTAAGTTTAAGTGGTTATAACTGTTTTATAGAAGTATTTTTCAAACTGTAGGTTCACAAATTCGACTCTTCTGAATACACTTTTACTATTACACGTCACGTCACGTCAACAAACACTCAGGTTAAACTTGATAGTGGCACGCAACACTCGCCGAGAAACATGATGGTTTACATAACAAAGTTAATTACCCAAATTCCAAATGGTACAACAATAACACGTAACGCGGAAACAATAAGGCTTACAATCGCACGGATATTTCGTTAATACCCGCCGTTGTAACGCGAGTGCTCCCCGTCGCGGTTCGCTCGAAACTGCGCGCGCGCAGAGATCTCGAGACGATCATGCGATAGTGAATTTCTTAATCGATAATATTATTTGGACGCTCCGTCGCTTTTTGCTTATAATTTAAAAAAATAGCAAAGTTAATTTAATGGAGAAAAGTTTATTTAAGGATTTGAGAATTTAACAGTCTATTTAATTCCCAGCAGCTAAGTCCACATTCATGTTTCTGTTGATATTATTGCCCTTATATTTTTTTAAATTATACAGAAAGCATACTCTGCGTAGTACGCAACAATGTTGAGAACAATAACTATTTGTTGCATTTCGAAACACAATGTAACGTTTTACAATTTTATTTTTCTTGATCACGATATGTAGTATTTTTTAGTTGAAGCGAAAAATCGATTAAGATGTTTCGTCAGGGCTTTTATCGAGTCAAGAGCAATAGTTATCGCCGTTCATAATTTTTATATGATTATGGCAGTTAATTAGAAATATGTACTTTTATTTACCTGCAAGCCTTTTATTCGTTTTATGTTATAATTTGCGTGAAAAGACTTGTTATCTTAACATGACTTCATATGAGCAAGCGCGTTAGCATTTTTGAAAGTCACTTTTGTGTCATCGGTGTGATGCACAAAAAAGGTTTTTTTTTTCTATATAATATTATTAATAAAATTATTATCTAACTTTAGCCACCTACCTAATTATTATTTAGGCATATTTTTAAACAGCTTTAAAATAAAACGGAGATTACCAATTAGATCTTAAATGTCGCTTCATAAATTTCTATAGGCAGTGTTAACAGATTTTGAATCTTTTTCTTTATTTTAAAAATTATGCTTCTCATGTGGCCCCGCTTAAATTCGATAACGAAAAGTTGAGTTCTCCCTTATAAGGTTATAAACATAATTCCTTATAAACATAATCGACAGTCTGTATTTTTTTGTCTATGTTTGGGCATAATTACATACATCAAGACTAAGACTCTCATCCTATCCAGAATATTCCTTACCATATAAATCAGTTATCTCGAACCCATTTGCCACATCTTTATCTCTTCCGATTAAATTGTTTCTGTATTCAGTTGAGTATTTTATGCTTAATTGGCTCTCGTATAATAAGGCTAATTAAATAACATGTTGCCTGCCTATCACGTTGACTACATACATTCTGCCGCTTTGATGCTGGTAGGCACAGACAAGTTAATATAGACATTAGAAATAATAATATATGTATACTTAAATTATAACAAATTTTCAACCCTATGTAATATCCCACTACTGGGCACAAGTCTCTAAGATGGATGAAGATCATTGTTCACGACACTGGCCAAGAGGTGGACATGAAATGCCTTAAAATTTGCTGGCTTATAAAAATCCAAAACGAATTGGGTTTTTTACCAATTAATCTAATGATGTACTACACAATCAGAGAAAAAATGCCCAAAATAACAACTCAGCAGTAACATTAAACGAAATAAAAAACTGCTAGAATTCGTGAGGCTTGTTAAGTGCACACGAATGCCACACCCGACGTGAGCCAATTCGCCGGCAGTCGGTGGTCAATTACCACTCGCGACACAGTGAACCCGCGACAATAGGACACCCGGCCGACGGTGTAGCGTGCGGACAACGAGGGATACCACACAGCTTGGTGTATTAGAGATAATAAATAATAATAAATATCTTTGGACAATTCACACAACACCATCTGATTCCAAACTAAGCAGAGCTTACGAGTAAATGCAGTACTTCAGCCCTGCTTCATGGCATACAACTATAATTGAGAAGTACCATCTACGTTGACCACGAATAATGTTGGAGCTCAGCACGGATGGGTTCGTCGCTGAGCTCCACTAATACTATAGAGTTTGAGATTTTGAATAAAAATGGTCTTAGGAACTTACTAATTTAATGTCAACTGCTGCCTGCAGTAAATGTTTAGCAAAAAATTCCGATTAGCAGTCAATAAGAAAGTCAAGGCGAACTTTTGAGTAAGTATGCTTTACATTTAGATTTAATAGCAAGTCATGGTACAGCCACGTAAGTAGTTTCGGGATTAAGAATAGAGCTACGGTATCCCCTGCCTGATCGTAACAGGCGACTGAAAAGGGGGCTACCAGCCAGCAGCCCCGGGAAAGACGGCGGTGTGTGCGTAGCCGCATGCCACCACCACGCGCCACGCGTGGAGGACTCACACCGTTGCATTCTACTGGAGATCCCGGAGTCCTCCTCAAGCGCAGAGGCAGGACACTGAAGGGGTTTTAGTGCGGTACAAATCCCACATACATAACCCGATATCCTCTCCCAAGGTGCCGGGTACCTTTTGAAGCTTTCCCCCCTGATACCAAAAAAAGGTAAAATGTAAAAGCAATCACTTATATATGACGCTTTACACCATCATATGGTTACTGCTAAATGAAGTTGCAATACGGACAATTGATTCCGTTAATCTATCATTAATAACGACGATAAAAACAGTTAATTGAACTGGTGAGTGGTAGCAGGAAAACAATATTATTATTGATCTCTGTGAGATAATAACAAAAGTTGCATGTTCTTTGTTAATTTATTAATACGAGTACTTCAAGGTAAAACTACTACCAAGAGACAAACAGTAAGCAGATAAAATGGACGGTTAACGGATTATTAAAGATGTGGTATTTGCAGTATTTGCTAAAGAATCGCCTTAAAGGGGATAGATAGATTTTGAACAGCAGTTTTATTTAAATTAAGTACAATTAGAATCCACATTATAGGTATACATAATATGATAAAATTTGTAAGAACAGATCCTCCTACGCGTTATTATATGGTCATACTACACATGGGACACTTTCTACGTTGCAACACGACATTGCTAGATAACTCGGATGTTGTACTAAATTAATATCGAGATCCTTATTACTATAGTCATAGAGCTCAAATTTTCAACCAGAAGGCACCGGTCATTGTCCTAAGGACACGGCAGAGAAATCGGTCGGCGTCCTTATTCGTGGATTTGCTATGATTCAGAGAGAAATTGTAATTGCATTGGCCTAAATTTGAAGAGACATTTGAATGAGTTTTGCGAAAGGATTTTCTTTGAAGTTCGATTTGGTGGTATAAAAGTGAACGAACATAAAATAAAGATACATAAATCCTGAAATTAAACCACCTCCAATGTATATGAGGTATATCCAAACTCCAGGAAAAGGAGAGACAAAAAGAGAATGATGAATGTAAAAACAGATAAAGAATTTGAAGAAGTAAGAAAAAGAGTTAAATTTTATACGTTTTGTTATATAAAATAACGTAAAACTTAAAATATTGATCACAGGTAATCTGTACGTATATTTTTTTTAAATATAGATTCAAGGTTCTGGATAGAATATATAGGATAGAATCTGTTCCTGTTTTTCCTATTAACTGGACCCTACATCGCTATACGTTTACCGTGCTCATGTTTCCCGATTACTTGCTTTCTTTCTATTTTTAAGCTTCTAATTGTTCATGTCCTAAAGCAGCTCATGTCCATCAATTTAGATCAAGTTTCCAACAGACACACATAACAATTTGTAGCGCGTGCGAGCGGGACAAAGCGCATAGCTGTACCGCGCAAAAACGCTGGCTAACGGGACGCGCACGCGCATCGCATGCCGCCAGCCGCCGGACTGCCCGCCACGTTTTTTTTAAAGTAGGTACAAAAAGTACAGTAGTATGACAAAAATTATACGTCTATTCCGATCTCTTTATGTTTTCATATTAGCTGCAAATTTTTTGACGACTCACGGCGGAGTACAAACATATTTTTTAATACAGTTGCTCAAAAAGTGACGTATTACAGGGACGTATAGCGTGCGGGAAGTGGGCTATTACACACTCGTGCTTTTTCTTTACCTTTTCCGCATTCGTGCGTTTTCTTTCCCAACTGTCAAAATAATGTCTATTAAAATGAAAAAAAAAACCAACCACGAAGTTTTAGAAGTTTTTAAGATTCATGCAAATATTTCTAAAAAGAAGCTACTAATTTGTTTCAATATCAGATTCAATGAGTTAGGTTAGGTTTCATTTCATTTCATCTCATTAACATTTTCATTTCATATCAATAAAAAAAATCTACTGAAGACTTGGCTGTATGGGCATAGTTCCCTTTGCCTACCCAGAATGGGTGAAGAAAACAAAAAATAATCTCTGCATATAGGTATTCTTTGATGGTTGGCGCCATTTTTCAAAAATGTTCTTTGCGAGTTTTTATTATTTTATTAAATTGCTTCATTTTTTCGCAACTGTATTAAAAAAAGTTGTTCAGTACACGTGCGGAACCGTCATTGGAAGGAGTTCCGGCTGTCAACCCTCACCTTCGGCTGCGCCTCGGCTCGGGTAGACATTTGTCGGAACTCCTTGCAATGACAGCCTTTCCGCACTTGTAATGAAATATACTATTACGACATACATATTTTCCTATGATAAAAGAAAGGTTCGACGCTATTTACTAGTATCATCTTTGGCAATATTACACGAAAGCGAAGCGCAAAATATAAATTTTATGTATCCAAAAAACTGCTTCTGATTAAGATACAATCGTTCTAAACTTGCAATGGCTGTGCTATTCATGATGAATTTTGGCCTCATTTCCATAACACAAAAACCGAACCGTAATAACACCATTCATATATTTTCGAAATTCACACATATAGTAAAAACCCGTTCGTTCATTCATGGTAGAACGGTATAATCACAAATTTTAACGAGCAATACTTCTTTTCTCAATTTAATATAGATACCCTAAGTTATTTATAAATATCAATATTAGCTAAAGTTATCCTTGTATCCTATATACCTTCGTATGAGCTTAATTTGGTATTTAGAGCATCACAAGTAATGCGGCCTTACATGTCGTTTCGTGACTCAGCCGACTGGATTCACATACAAAACGGCAATTATGTCATCCGCTGCAAATCAATGAAGCTATTTGTTGTCGATAATAGCATTAGATCGTATTTTATGCTCGTCTTTGACATCGTGACCTAATTCAATTTGTTTATTTTATTGTACCTATATTCTTTTCCAAGAGCATTTTATTAACCTTATTTGAAGCACTAATAGCGTAGTAGCCAGGAGCTCAATCTTCCATTGCCAGTCCAGACTAGTTTGGAATCCGTTTCACAATTTTTTTTCGAATAAAATTCGTTTATCACTTGATGTACAATGAAGGAAATATCATGAAAACTGCATAGTTCAGAGTTTTTGAAGAGAACTTTCTTATACAATTTTCGAAAGAACTCGCAGCTGGATTTTATCTTTCAGCCTGCATTAGGTTTTAGCGAAATAAGGCCTAAACTGTTTCTCATTACCAAAAAGTAGCCCGTGGGCCGTGCCCAGAAATGTGTATAGTGATGACGAACCTTGTTCAAAATCCCTATACAATACAGTGAATGTGTATCGTGATTGTACTGAATTATAGTTTACTACTGCTTACTAATTGATAGGGGTCGGTGCAATGCGATTAGTATTAACATTTATTGATTTATCTTTATTGCCTTTTATATGAAGCGCACATGGCTCGGCGGCTAGCGTAAAATGCAAGCTGTCTATGCAGCTAAGCCAAACGGGCGCGGTCGAGTGTGAGATGGGTGACCACTTATGGCAAAAAAATTCATGCGTGTTTCCGTGCACATTAAGCCGTCGGTCCCGGTTGTTCTCTATAGATAACAGTCGTTAAACCTTGTCGGAGGCGTTATGGGCGGTTTGAAAACATCCGACAGCGCATCTCCACCAACCCCCATTGGAGCAGCGTGGTGGAATAAGCTCCAGGCCTCCCTAATAATGGAGAGCAGCAGTGCCCGTGCCCAGCAGTGGGACGCAAAAAGGGTTGTATTGCACCCAGCTTTTTATATACCGGAAATTATATTGCCAGACGCGCCTTTGAAGTACATACTTCAAATCTTAGGGGAGTCTACTTTAGACAGTATTTAAACCATATTAAATGAATTACAAAAACTGTACGGTAAACCATATTATTACATTAACGTCAAAATTCATTAGAAAAATCACGATTAACACCGTTGAAAACTCGTTATAGATATTATTATATTGATCAAACATCTGCTATTTCACTTAAGTTTGAACTTGAACTGTTTATTTTTATACTGCCTCTTGTGGCATTCCGCTTATCAAATACAGTTAAATTTTAAAAATTATTACAAATTAAGGCGGAAATACTTTAAATTACACATCTAACCACAGTTTTGTACGTTGACGGCAACTGAACTAATCTGCTACGTTTGGTTATGTACACGCTTATTTCCTTTCACGACTTATGTGTATTTTCTCTGATTTATGTTGGTGGTTATCGATATGAATAAATTGCTTCCATGTTTAAACTTGTTATTAACATATCAATCCTGTCGATCTGCAAATACAGTCGCTCTGCTATCTCGTTATCATTGCAAGATAAAAGTATCAAACTGGTTTGATCTAATTACTTATCTAAATTATATTATGTCAACTAACACCAATAAGTTTCTATGAGCTTCTAAAATCAGCTTTCGTTATGCTGATTATATTTTAAAATAATGCGTCAGATTACCGGTACAAGTTAAACTACTAATGCTTTGCCTTATAAAATAAGGGTATAAAATATAAGAAATAAATAACATGAAACAAATAAATAAAAAAGTATTAAAAGTCTTCTTACTCAAAATTTACAAAATCAAATATTATTCAACATTATTTAATAAACATGTCGTGCAAGACCATCGAATATCTAAAATTTCAACACCAAAGAAAGTTAAGGTCAAGCAACTCATAAACTTGAAAAGTTGTATAAACCGAGTTTCCCAACTTCATAACCAACGTGTTCCACAATATTGAGCTAAACGACATGCTTACGAATAAAATCGCTAAGTTCAACTAATCCATTCTAATTTTAATAATGATAATAAGTAATTAGTAAACTTCTTCTACTATTTCTTCTACTCTACTTAGTTAAACTAAATTTTGAAAATATGTAATACAATTTTAATTTAGTCTTAATGTTACTTTAGCCGACTATACAACCAGTACCTAATTGTTGCTACAAACAGAACAATACAACCAGAACCTAAATGTTACCAAAGAACTTGAATTTTGAGATAAAGAAAAATATTAACATTCCATTGAAACAACGGATTATAAAGCACAATCAAACAAATGAGATACCTCTACAATTCGACATAATGAAAAAGGTGTCAAGGATTAAAAATATAGCCAGTAATTTACATGTGACAGAATAACAAGACAAAAGAAAAATTTGAAAGGATATAAATGATGGTCCGTAAAAATTGAAATCGTAAATTATTTTGCGACTTCAAAACAGGTCTTGTAAATAAGATTTTTATTGCATTAGAGGAATCAGTGAATTTATGGGTAATGGTATTATTAGTGATAAATCTCGTCATTGTATAATTTATTTAAGAAATTTTAAATAATTTTAATAACCCTTTCGCTTGCTCGAAAGGACTTGTCACCGAAAGAGTCGAAATGGTAGATCCAAAAAGCCATAATCCTTACTATTTAAACTTACTTTCGATCCCGATATACCACTTTCGCTGCACTTTCATCCATCTCTCCGTTTCGGGTGCCCTCGAGAAAGAAACTTGCGCTGTTTAATATTTAAATCAAAACCAGATAAGAGGCACCTCGCGACAACTTTCGATTTTGTAGCCCTTAATTAGAATGTACGATTGGTGATTTGGAATTTAAAGCTTCTGTATTCAACTTAAACATTGATATATTCACTATTTTGACTCATCGTTTTATCGAACGCTTAATAACCGTAATTAAATGAGTAAATACTTTTATTAAAGATATTTTTATAGTCGTATTAATTTACCATTGCTGTATAACTCTACTTCACTTGTCTGCAAAAGCTTCGTAACTGAGACGCTAGTAAAAATTCACTCAGAATAGGGCCCCCTCTAAATTGCTGACATACCAGGCCTTAAAAAGCGTTATACGTTGCTTATTTTCTGGGCCTTAAAAGGCACTGGCACATGTCGTCCTACCCGGTACCGGCATCTAGTAACTATCTGATACCAGGCATTCCGGTGACGAAATCAGCTTTGGAGTTGATACTGGTTTTGAACGCAACGAGTAGCAACGCAAGACCCCAGTCAATTTTGTGTTTGAAGATTTTACGCGCAGATTGGAATTCGAGGAACTGACAACGGAATGGTTCATTTGTGTTGTATCTGAACTCGTAGGTCAAGTTAACTGAGATAATTAGTTTACTGTGTGAAAGTGATCTATGTGAGAGAATCACTTCAAGAAATAGTCGATAGTGTGGTCATAAATTTATTTTAATAACACCTATAAATGAAATGATATTCTTCAAATGTCATCAAAACACATTTACTTAGGTACTCTTTAGTGATTAATCTAACAAAATTTGGAAATGACAGCAGCCGAGTCATTTTAAAACGACGTTGCAAAATTTATTAAGTTTATCACATCAATCTTTGTCAGAAATGTTACGAAATAAGTAAAATAAGCAAATAATATTTTTAAACCACATAATTAATGAAACCTTGAAAGGAGCACGATGAATGCATTATAAACTTTGTGAGCTTAAAAATTTGTAAGCTAAGGATATATCGATGACGACAGACATAAAGCGAACACGGTTAACATAACCTATCATTTTGGGCAACCAACCTCAGAAAAACATTTGCAAAAAAGAACATAACACATGGCCTCAACGACCTTTAAAATTCCTTTCCCCGGTGCAGAGAAATTTGGAACGAATCTTTTTTACCATTAAGTTGCATATAGCTTAGAAGGTACAGGTGTTTAAGTCATTTCGTTGGTAGGAGGGAAGAAAGGTGGTACAAAAAGAGGAGAATAAGATTTTGAAGCGGTACCCGAACGACCTTGGGTTTTACTGTAGGCCACATGCCGGCTGTTGCTCCTACAGATACGTGAAGCCGGTTCTGTTTTTGTAGGACCACTCGGGGCAGTGTTTTGATGGATTGATTTTGAGGCCCTTGATACGACGAGTGGTCTGAGCGCCATTGTGCTCTTACTTGTGATGATTTCAATAAGCGTTGTGTCGTTGCTTGGCTGTGGATTAATGCTTTATACGTTAATTTAATGTTTTGAACGATGGTTTTAATTTTGATATCACAACACCATTAAATTACCTTTGAATTAAAAATTAGGCTTGTCTTATTTTAACTTTACTAATGTTTTCTGGTTTGCATCCATTATTTTTTCAAGTAAGTACTTAATACTTAAAAATATATATATTTCGTTGAGCTTACTATGTAATTTGGTTACGAAATTAGACACAATTAACTACCGTCAACATTGTGAAACTTTCTTTTATCACGTTTCTATCAAATGTTATGACCATGGGTCCTCTGGCACACCCATGAACGATACCACGATAACTTTTTGGCGTATCAAGCCATTACTTTCGGATTTTTACTTACCATAAGATACTATCATTTAACTCCAAATCGGAATTTCATATCAAAACATTATTTAGATTGATTATGGATTGGACGTAATTTGATACATCACAGACATTCTTAAATTATTTTTCCTTAACAAAAGCGTTCTGATGAAATTCTAAAAGCTAATATGTAAAAAATTATAAAGCTCTTTTGATTTTGTTGAGATTAGGTAGACTCACTATCTTTATTTGTGGAATGTGTTCTTGCTGTTGCAATAGTAAAAATATAGGCATAATCTAAAAGAATTTAGTAACAAGAATTTATCCAGGAAACTTATTTAGGTCTTTTAATTAAGTATATTGAGTGAATAATTTTATCACGTCACTTTGAAGTATGAGACGATGGTAACTATTTGTTAGATTAGATGTAATCTTCATAATAATATATCTTTCACATCACTTCATGTATTCATTTCTCTGTCCATGATGGTTTGAGACATGAAGCACGGCATGCCAGCGAGCGTGGCAGTGAATCGTGACCACTGTGCATTGATATACAAAAATATATATTGTATATCAATGCCACTGTGTCAGGCAGATCAATTTAATAATTACTAATAATATGTCAAATTCAAGCAAGATGGATAGAGACAGAGTCACGTGCGGGAGTTAGTCACAGATAAAGATTAATGTAAACACGGCGGAAGTAGCGAGAAAGTCCCAGATTGTAGTCGTGCGGAGAAATTTAGACAAGCGATAACCATCGCTGTTTACACGAGATTTTGAGGTTATCACAATAATTGCAATGAAATATTCATTCCAGACGGTAGGCCAGTCACGTTGCTTGAGCAGTTCTTGGCACTGAATGTTGATAAGGCAGTTGTAATAGATTAAAGTAATTCGAGTCCTGCCTGCCAATGGACAGATCTTATAAATCTCTGGACCAAGAACCAAGAATTACTACTTTTTGAGATAGCATCATTAAGTTTAGGAAGGCAACTGACAAATCAAATAATAATTTCTCTAAAGAAGTAATTTAAGTTACAAAATTAATGCAACTAAATTGACTAACAAACAACAAAGGTAAAGAGTTACAATTCCAAAAACAGATAATGATGTCCAACGGTTTCTAGTTGTTTCTTTAGGGTCGAATCGACAAATGCCGCGGCATTGTTATTAAATCAACGTAGAACAATTTAAGCAACGGTGCTCCATAAAATACAGTTAGAGGTATTTTGACTAGTGCTCTACCTGAAAGTCAGTTGGCGTTCTGTCGAAATACTAAACTAAATTGTTTTAGTAAAATTTAAGAATTCGAATCAAAAGATATTCATCACTGACTTGAAATTAAAAATCGTATATAGGTCGAAGGGTACCTATTAAGTCTTAAAGACTTTAACGCTTAAGTTGCATATACATTACCCAGCTCATTTAATCACGGTCTGTGTAACAAAGGTGCAAAGGAATAAATATTGATCTGTGAAAATGAAAAAAATTCAAAATTAAATAATTCGATTTAAAGTATTTTAATTTTTGTTATAAACGTACGCAGCAGTAGAAAACCTACAAGGTTGGCAAATGGAAAGAGTTTAATATTAAGCGAGAAGTAATTTGCGGCTATAGTCACTATAGAACTTCATATAATACGCCAGGATTTGCAAGTTGCATATTCAAACATTCACGGTCAAGACAGTGGTTAAAAGAACATACAAATTCAGTCAGAAATTAAAGTTAAAGTAGAGTTAATACCACAGCCTCAATTCCCCATTTACATAGATATCAAAAAGCCATTACAATACGTAGCAATAGTACAATTCGACACAACCGTACAATTAGACAATTGGAGCGTGCTCAGTGAATTGGTGGGTGATCTACATTCGTATGCGAATTAAGATATCCATGTCAACTGCCATGATTAGTATTGCATTAATGATGGGTTTTCGTTGAGTAATATGCATTATCAGAATTATAGTGTACTTACGCACTAATGGTTACCATAATGACAGTAATTTTGCTAGTAACTTCATTATTGCAAACACAGTACGTTTAAGATACGATTAAATGTATATTAGCGATACAAAGAGATTATCTCTAACAGTAGATTTTCTCAAGAAAACGAATTTCAATAAAATAAATGCTCTGAATGATGAACCATGCAATTGAAAACTAAATTAGATATTAAAACTGGATATATCTTTTGGCCGCAACCCTTTTTACGTCCCACTGCTGGGCACGGGTCTCTCCCCATTATTGGGAAGGCCTGGAGCTTACTCCACCACGCTGCTCCAATGCGGGTTGGTGGAGATGCGGGTTAGTGGCCAACCCGCTGTCGGATGTTTTCAAACCGCCCATAAGGCCTCCGACAAGGTTTAACGACTGTTATCTATCGACAACAACCGGGACCGACGGCTTAACGTGCCCTCCGAAGCACGGAAACGCGCATGATTTTTTTGCCACTAGCGGTCACCCATCTCACACCTGACCGCGCCCGTTTGGCTTAGGCCATGAGCGCTTCTTTTATAATCTATCTTTTAAGACCTATCAATAACAGAATGTTTATAAAAAATCTTGAAATGAAACAATAATAAATTTCATGGCTTCGATATGCAAACATCAGTGCTAAAAACAACAAATCGTTAGACGTGTTTTGAAACCATTGTCATTTAAACGGGCATAAGAAAAGGGCAAATGGGTGAAGGGAGATACAAGCATTATAGGAAAAACAGCGGTTTGTACAAGCGTTACCACGTGTCGACAAAAACAAACCATATGCCTTCGATAACCTTTTTGCCCTGTCGACATTTAAGTGACAAGCGTCTGGGTTTTTTTGAAGTAAATTTACTTCAACCGAACTAGCGCTAATCTTAGTAATTTTTTATGTACAATGTTATAGGAAATACTTCTAATGAAGATCACTATGTTTTCATAAGTTAAATTAGCTACCTGTATTGGGTCACCATTATAAAATACATAGTACAACCCTTTGTCCTATTATAGCCACTTTTTTACAAACAAAAAAATACGAAAACGATCAGTCAAACTGATTCGGAGCAGCGACGACACCACAACCACGATATTTAAGTATTCATTATTGTTATATATTATTTGATTTTTTTTTTAATTAGACGACGGATTAGTAATAAAACGAAAACTAGATAAGACAGTTGGAACAGTCTGTTCTATCTATCAATCTAACTGAACATCACATAACAATGAAACAACTGCAAAGCATAATACGAACCTGATACGCATGATACCTCTTATATTGCTTAATCTAATCCTCGAATCATAAGCCCAAGTCAGCACAAACCCATGTTTTCAATTAACAGAATGTAATTATTAGTATCCAAAATCAGTAATTCCCAAGAAACCGGATCTGCCGTGGGAGACGCGTATCCTTGCTAGTGAAGGTGAACCTCTCCTACATAAAGGATCGGCTGGTTGCACAACACCTTTTAATTTATATCACCTAAGGGCGTTCCCAGCCGGTATAGAATCGATCGATTGATGAATACGCAAATGTTGGCAATAATGTTCAATACGAAATGCGTCAGTTAATATTGCTATTTAGGAATTAGGATTATCGGTCCAAAATCGTAGTAGGCCTTCATTTGGATCCTTGCTTTATTTAGTAGAGCTTGTATGCAAATTCCAATATACTGCAAAATAATTTATTACAAGGTATTTAATGGTTCCCTTACAAAGGCTCACTTTTTAGTTCTTTGATAATAATATTAAGCAGTCGTTGCTTCTACAATAATTGAATCAGGTACTACTTTGAAGGACTCCATTGTTCTAAAGTGTGCTTTGCGTTACACTTGTGTATTTTTTCATGCAATACTATTGAACAAAAAAGTATACACTATCATACGATTGTTGCAAAGTAATTTTAACCTAACTTCATAGTCGTCACTTTTATCATCATGAAATCTGATAACGTAGTTTGTAAGGGTTTGCCTCAAGGTATTAAATTAACGATATAACGTCAAACAAAGTTCAAAACAACATAATCTTGATCAAGTCCTTGTTCGAACTAGCAATCTCTGACGTAAATCAACATCGAACTACTTCTGTTACCATACTGTTACGTTAAAGCTCTGAATGCACTATCCGTCAATTTTCTCGAGGGTATTATTATTGTTATTAATAATGTGCGAGAAAACTAATTAGCATCGAGCCAATCATAAACGCATATCAATTTTATTGACGCCCGTAGAAATTATGCAATCGCAATTGTACTAAGGTATGCAATTGGATAAGGTGTAAGCTTCCTTACTCTCTAATAATGCAGTTACCCGCATAAGATTGTTTCTGGGCTATGCATAAATATGACTCAAATTAACCGACCGGACAATAAACCACAATAAAATGGTAGGACAGTAAGATCAATAAATAGAAATGGACAATGCACGCAAATGTAACGAAATAGAGAAACTAGATAATGCCCTAAACATGCCACATTCGCTACATTGTTATACTGTTGAAATTCATTCAATTGAACCAGGAATTAATGTCTTTCGTTTAACAGAACAGTTTCTTAAATACGAGAAACGGCGGCGTGCTCCAGTTCGAAATCGTTAAAATTAGAGACAATAAAGGTTGTTATTTGGCGCCGAAACCAATTAGTAACCCAAATATTAAAGTTCTCATTTTGCCGAAAGGTTATTCCTGAATTACTTTGTTTGTAATGGACAGTAATTTCTTTCCTAATGTTTCTTCGCGAAATGAGTATCTTCGTTATTTAGAAACGCTCCGTGGTATTAAATTAAATCCGATATTATTTGAATAACTTTAATTCAAAAATAACAACAATTTACAATGTCATACTGCAGGTGTAGCAGCTCTAATTCGTACAATAATAATTTTGAAAAGAGAGAGACATTCATCTCATATACATCCATGTGATCTAAAATAAATGCCATGATACGACCTTCGCGAACAAGATAGACTTTAACAATTCCTTCAGACTTTAAACAGAACACAAAAATAACAGTTTTGTAGTTCATGACTCTGATAACATCAGAATGTAGGGTTATGTTGCGAAACGGCGCAGATTATGTCAGGCTTCGGGCATTTTGCCATTTGGATTGCTTGCGACACCCCGTGGTGTGATACAGAAACGTAGCCTGAATACGAACCGTCGTTTAAAAAACCACCAATCTTTTGTTGAATATTTCATAGCACGCTCACATTTTGTAAGGACGTGTAAAATTTAAGGAAGTTAAGTAAGAGTTACGTAGAATTGTACGGTTTGAGTTATGTGGAGCGCAGCTGCGCCAATGTTGTGATTTGCGACTTAGCTTTCTCAATGGGTACCGTTTCATTGATAGCAGAAATTCTAATTTGAGTAACATAATATGTATGCGGGATATGAAAAGACAAGCAAATAATGCAAAACAAAAATACTGAAGGAAAGAATGTTAAACCTAATTTTAAAACTATCTATGCATTAGTAACCATATCATAAACTTTGAAGTAATGATAAGCAGCCAGGCAGGAGGGAAGATTTTCTGTTTTAAAAAGCAACAATTTATAAGTAAATATTTCAACTACCATGTACCCACTCCTATCGCTCAAGATTTTGCAACAAATAACGTTATTTATTTGGACATTGCTACTGATCTAATAAAGAACAAATGCATAATGGAAATTATTACAAAATAAGTTTCACAAACACCATCGGTTCTACGGTTAAGTAGCAAATACCCGCTTTTTGTTGGTAACACCTTTGTAAAGTGGCATAGATAGCGGCTTTAATCAAATTGGCCGTTTCGTCATCCTTTGTGGGATTAAATTAGAAGTTACGAATTCACAATGCATCATGAGCTTGATTGCGGCCTGTCAAATCTGGCAAATTAGTTCCGATAATTCACACGAAATTAAACTTTATTAAAGAGGAATAAAGCAAGTACTATTCGGAGGTAACGTATCAAGTTAATTTGGTTTTCCGAAGGTTGGCTGATCCGATATCAGTGTCAAATAGTGGATTTTCGTAATATGATTAACGCTACTGAATTTATCACTTGTCTTATTGCAAACGAGTAAGCGACCTTCAGTGAAAATTGTCTTAAAACATGTATGACGCAAACACAATAAATAAAGCAATTCTGCATAATAAGTAAGAGAACTTCTGAAGATGTTATTTATATCAGCAAGGGCCAATCTGTGATGTTTTATTTATTGGGATTCCAGAAATACAAGAAGAATTCTTATTTAAAGTTTATTTAATAGCAGATAAAACAACGTCCACTAAGAGTTTGTAAAGAAACCGAAATACAGTGAATAAAATATTTTGATTTTTCATTGTATACAGAAAAATTAAACTTAGAAAAAACCTCAGAACAACTATTTCATTGAAATAAAACTGCAGCACACAATTAGTCCAGCTACTTCAATTCTAAATTCTACACATCGCTGTGTCGCTATTTATTCATTGTTTGGCATTGGTAGAACGATTGCTTAAGGCCTCCGAGCTACAATAAGGTCACACAGCATAGGTGTAGGGTTAACGACTTGTCAACGCTGAAGCTAGTGCTCATATGTTTATGAGAGAAGACCGGTGACTCATGAATAACATTGTCAACAAACTTGCCTTTGGCATTAACGTGAGAATGGAGGTTTCAACACATTTTCTTATTGTAATAGATGAAATATTGGACAGTATTAATAGCTTTATGACGCCGGTTTACCAAGTGTAGTATGTTTAAAATCAAGCAACCTAGTGCTCATATGTTTATGAGAGAAGACCGGTGACTCATGAATAACATTGTCAACAAACTTGCCTTTGGCATTAACGTGAGAATGGAGGTTTCAACACATTTTCTTATTGTAATAGATGAAATATTGGACAGTATTAATAGCTTTATGACGCCGGTTTACCAAGTGTAGTATGTTTAAAATCAAGCAACCTACTATAATCAATTTGTGACTTTGTATTTTTTTCTTTTTATTTTACAAATTCCATCTGCTTTTTTGGTCTTAACTAAACTTAGTACTTCACTTTCGTTTTCGGTATTTGTTATAAGGAATTTAAGTTACTTTATTATTATTTCTATTTCACGTAGTAACATATACGAGAGAGATATAAATATCATTTTGTTCCAAATTAGTTATACCAAGAAACAATTCTTCAAACTGGAAGGTACCGTAATAATAGCCTAAGAAACTCTTAATCATCTAATCCATGCGGACGAGCGTGAATAGATTCGTATAAAAGAAATCAATTCTAAATCTCAATTCGGCATACGGGATGCCATTATCCAAATACGGCACAGCACAATACGTGGAAAAAAGAAGTAAAACGCCTCAGGTCGTAAATGTCGGTTAGTTTGATTTGATCTGTTACGTTAATGACGTTGGGCCGAGCATAGAGAATGTTAATTTTTGTTGCGAACGCCCGACAAAGTTCATTACCCTCACATCCGACCATAGACTATGGCACTGTTAACAGAGCATGACCATAAACAACAAAGACCTCGTATTTGATTGTGATTTGAGTATTTCGGGGTGGACGCATCACTGGCTGTTTACTTTCTATACAGATTTAATATTAACAGTTAGGTAAATAAATAAACTTCATTATGTGATACAATATTTATAAATGATCATAAGTCAAAGAAAACTGCTTTTAAAGTAAACACATAAAAAAATCTAATCAAATTAATTCAATTAGGCGTTACTTTGCGGAACTACAATGTTATGAACCTAGATAAAACTATTTAGCAATGAACAATGCAACAAGCCCAATTTTATAAATTTCAAATCAAACACACATTTATTAGACAAATAACCACCAAAATTTTGGATCACGAATAATTTTTCATTCATAAATGGACAAATTACCTATACGCTGAACCTCTTCAATCTATCTGACTAATAACAAAACGTTTAAAGTCACATTTACACAGTTTACAGTAACTTAGCATAGGCTTATGAATATTAATATAAATAAAAGCAATTTGTGAATATAGTGTATGACCTTAGATAAATTTTGATTACGTCCATCATAAATTGATTTAAAAAAACAAAAACAAAGCGACACATGTTACCTTGAAGTTTCTATAAGGTTGGTTTAAGTTTTGAACAGTAAAATTTAATGTATTTCAAGCCTATTAGTTTCATAGAATGTAATAAAATCTTAACTTTATTATTTAATTCTGTTACCTCTGTTACGTATGTATATAAAATACTTCATTTTGTTTTATTGATGTGTATATGTTAATGATAATTTTAATAAATTACATTCATTAACATAGGAAAACCAGTTTTTTGACAACATAAAGTTTAAAAAATTTCTCAATAATTTAATGTTTTATCAAGAAATATTATCCAAGTTAATTAAGCTAGGTTAAATTAAGTATACTGACTGTACCAATGTTCATTAGATAGATAGCATTAAAGTTTAATTTAAACACAAATTATTATTTCATAGGCTCTATCACATCAGAGATTCGCAAGCAAACGCTTTTATTAAACTCCTTATCCCACCAAAACATTCTGTAAAAAACTAGCCAAGTCTCGATGGAGCTGCTTGTTTATCTCTAAAAAGTAATGAAATCTAGAGAAAGTCGTGCCAAGTCTAAGGTTCCTTACTGCGATTTCTTTATTATTATAGTTAACGTTGTGTGACTTGGCCGTTGAACATTCTTTTTGTTTACACGTAATGTTATATCTGTTTTAACTACCTATGTTCATGTACGTACCATGTATGTACCATGTTAAGCGAGATAATAGCCCATACTGGTATTGGTAATTGGACGCTAGTGTCTCATTTTAGGCTGTTGTTGATTGTGCTCACTTCTTTTTGGAGCGTCAAATCGACCACCGATCTAACATAAAATAACACTTGTGTATCCTTCAACGGCCAAGTCACACAACATTAACTATAATAATAAAGAAATCGCAGTAAGGAACCTTAGACTTGGCACGACTTTCTCTAGATTTCATTACTTTTTAGAGATAAACAAGCAGCTCCATCGAGACTTGGCTAGTTTTTTACAGAATGTTTTGGTGGGATTTCACTTCTTTTTGTAGAAACGTGGGCATATTGATTTATTTTATTAGATTTTCTTATTTGACACAGTTTTTTTCTTTTTATTCGAAGTACTGCCTAACTGTAAATTAAACCTAGAAAACTAAGAGTACTAAATAAGTAACAATTAAATAAAGCATTCAATTAAAACTTCTTTCAAATCTAATAATTAAGTAATAATCAGTAATACGTCACTAATCTATACGTTATAATAACAACCTGCTAATTAAGGGCATGCATAAAAAAGGAGTAGGTATTGTAATTGAATATGTTTCATTTTGTAGAAACGACTGGAGAATAGTTTTTACATAATCTGAATTTTCATTATATTTACTAAGTTTTTATGCAACAGAAAACACGATGCCATAAAATTTTCTCGATAGATTTATTATTCAAAATTAGGACAATATTTTCAATTTTTATGTCAAAACGAGTTTGAATGTAAGTATTTATCATTATTTTTTTACAACAAGCTAATATTATTATAAAGCTTTCTATGCAAACAGTTTTCTATGTTTTGTTTTAGTTTTTTAACGAAAAATGTTTTTCGATTTGGCGCTTACGACATTCAAAATAAGATGATGCTTTCTTTTCCTCGCGAGCGCTGAAGTAACGCATGCTATCACTCTCTTCTCTTCGCCACTCCCATCCCATCCCACCATGAATCATGATACCACCCGTGACCACTGTCAACGATGGACGCGTACTTTTTACTTACTTATGCCCGAATCGCCCGCGAAATACGAAAATTTCAAATTTTATTTCATTTTGTTTAGTTTTTGAAAATATATTTTGTTTCTTAGTAAGTAAGTATTAGGTATAAGTTATTATTTTTAGTAAGAATTAGGTAATTTTAAAGTTTAGAAAATGGGAAATAAAAGTAAAAATAAATTATCAAAACGGAAATATTTACAATTCAAACGACAGCAAATAGCTTATATGAACGAAGAAAAAAGGTAAGTAGAACTCTTGCACTTGTATATTATTATTTAGTTAGAAACAATACCCGATATATTGATTACATCGATAATCGATTTACAATAATTTTATTCGTAATATATTTTATTTTAGGCTAGCTGTCTATTTATGAGCAAAGAATATTTAGGTTACTCGGTAGTCACACTTGGTCCTTATTTCACGATTTGGAAAGTAGCGTCTGTAGTCAAGTTTTTGAAGTCTTGTTTCACTCACGTTTGCAATACGACTCAGGTTCGATCCCCAGCGTAGCATATGTTTTTTATATTATATAAATTTATGCTTTTTTTTACTATTTATTATTAGACAAGTGTTAATTATAATTAATATTAATAATTACATAATAAAATCAATGAACTTTCTACCAAAGGAGGTTTGAGGTTCGAAAAAACTTCGGGTCACTTATTCTCGGAGTCGAAGAAAGGATGTGACTTCGAGCCCCATTTATTTGCGATTGCATTAAAAATTTTCATACACTGGGTCTTATATACAAGTTTGACAATCCACCCTTCAAACAAATAACAATGTCGATAATTATGAAAGACTTCTATAAAAATTTCGCCAATTGAGTTAAAGCTTTCTTGGTCGAATGGTTACGAAAGCCGACTACGGAGCTGGAGACCCGGGTTCAAATCTCAAGTAGGCAAGCTGCAATTTTTATTTTTTGTGACAATTTTTTTTTAATTGGGAGCTAGGTATTTCAAAAGGATTTGTAAAGTAACACTAAGTCAATGAATGTTTTGCTTAAAAATAAACCAAGTAAATAAATTGTTTTATTCCGAGCAACGCTCGGGCGTCCAGGTACTATCTAACTAAATAAACTGACAATCCACCCTTCAAACAAATGACAATGTCGATAATTATGAAAGACCTCTATAAAAATTTCGTTAATGGAATTAAGGTTTTCTTGGTCGAATGGTTACGAAAACCGACTGCGGAGCTAAAGACGGGGGTTCAAATCTCAAGTAGGCAAGTTGCATTTTTATTTTTTGTGACATTTTTTTAAATTGGGAGCTAGGTATTTCAAAAGGATTTGTAAAGTAACACTAAGTCAATGAATGTTTTGCTTAAAAATAAACCAAGTAAATAAATTGTTTTATTCCGAGCAACGCTGGACGCCCCCACGTACTATCTAACTAAATAAACAAAATTTTGCTTTCGCTTAACTTCGGAACTAAATGACCTACAGACTTGTAATTTTGGATTTTAAGTATGTGATTATAGCTTACTGGATGATGAAAATTTCAGCGCTCTGGTCTTATCCAGAGGTTCTCTAATAGGGGCCTGAAAATGTGGCGAAATGGTTCTAGTAAAGGATGGACCAAGAGTACTAAATAATCCTAGTTATCCTAGTTTTTATAGTTTTCCCTTTATGTAGCCATTAAACCCTAACTCTGTACCAAATTTCAGCTCTCTGAGTTTATGGGAAGTACTAGTTCTATTTTGATTTTATGAGTGAGGTGAGTGTCGTAAATGCGAACGAAAATGCGAAACTTTGCTTTCGCTTAACAGCGGAACTAAATGACCTACAGACTTGAAATTTTGTATTTTAAGTATGTGTTTATAGCTTACTGGATGATGAAAATTTCAGCTCTCTGGTCTTATCCAGAGGTTCTCTAATAGGGGCCTGAAAATGTGGCGAAATGGTTCCAGTAAAGGATGGACCAAGAGTACTAAATAATCCTAGTTATCCTAGTTTTTATAGTTTTCCCTTTATGTGGCCATTAAACCCTAACTCTGTACCAAATTTCAGCTCTCTGAGTTTATGGGAAGTACTAGTTCTATTTTGATTTTATGAGTGAGGTGAGTGTCGTAAATGCGAACGAAAATGCGAAACTTTGCTTTCGCTTAACAGCGGAACTAAATGACCTACAGACTTGAAATTTTGGATTTTAAGTATGTGTTTATAGCTTACTGGATGATGAAAATTTCAGCTCTCTGGTCTTATCCAGAGGTTCTCTAATAGGGGCCTTAAAATGTGGCGAAATGGTTCCAGTAAAGGATGGACCAAGAGTACTAAATAATCCTAGTTATCCTAGTTTTTATAGTTTTCCCTTTATGTGGCCATTAAACCCTAACTCTGTACCAAATTTCAGCTCTCTGAGTTTATGGGAAGTACTAGTTCTATTTTGATGATCCATGAGTGAGTGAGTGTCGTAAATGCGAAACTTTGCTTTCGCTTAGCTTCGGAACTAAATAACCTACAGACTTGAAATTTTGTATTTTAAGTATGTGATTATAGCTTACTGGATGATGAAAATTTCAGCGCTCTGGTCTTATCCAGAGGTTCTCAAATAGGGGCCTGAAAATGCGGCGAAATGGTTCCAGTAAAGGATGGTACGGCAGTGTTTGCTTTGCGCTCGACTTGGCGGGGCACTGACGTGCCATCCAGTTTTAAGTATGTGTTTATAGCTTACTGGATGATGAAAATTTCAGCTCTCTGGTCTTATCCAGAGGTTCTCTAATAGGGGCCTGAAAATGTGGCGAAATGGTTCCAGTAAAGGATGGACCAAGAGTACTAAATAATCCTAGTTATCCTAGTTTTTATAGTTTTCCCTTTATGTGGCCATTAAACCCTAACTCTGTACCAAATTTCAGCTCTCTGAGTTTATGGGAAGTACTAGTTCTATTTTGATTTTATGAGTGAGGTGAGTGTCGTAAATGCGAACGAAAATGCGAAACTTTGCTTTCGCTTAACAGCGGAACTAAATGACCTACAGACTTGAAATTTTGGATTTTAAGTATGTGTTTATAGCTTACTGGATGATGAAAATTTCAGCTCTCTGGTCTTATCCAGAGGTTCTCTAATAGGGGCCTTAAAATGTGGCGAAATGGTTCCAGTAAAGGATGGACCAAGAGTACTAAATAATCCTAGTTATCCTAGTTTTTATAGTTTTCCCTTTATGTGGCCATTAAACCCTAACTCTGTACCAAATTTCAGCTCTCTGAGTTTATGGGAAGTACTAGTTCTATTTTGATGATCCATGAGTGAGTGAGTGTCGTAAATGCGAAACTTTGCTTTCGCTTAGCTTCGGAACTAAATAACCTACAGACTTGAAATTTTGTATTTTAAGTATGTGATTATAGCTTACTGGATAATGAAAATTTCAGCTCTCTGGTCTTATCCAGAGGTTCTCAAATAGGGGCCTGAAAATGCGGCGAAATGGTTCCAGTAAAGGATGGTACGGCAGTGTTTGCTTTGCGCTCGACTTGGCGGGGCACTGACGTGCCATCCAGATTTGTACCAAGATGTTGTACATGATCCGTGTAGAAATTTATCGTACGTGGCCATATCATAACTTCCACAATTGGCAGTGCCATTACCCGGACTCCCTTATGCAGTCTCGACTTACATACGGGATTGTGTGTGGGTGAAATTTATTTGCTAACCAATGTTAAAGTAAACCCAGATGTTGTGCCTCTGATAGTACGAGGTAATTGAGTCCTTACTAATGACGGAAGAGATTGAAAGCTTTTTTTATTTTAATATTCGTGCACTTGTAGCGTAATAGTACTCTTTCGTTCATAATATTACATCGGTCATTCGTTAGCATTGCTTGGAAAAACGATGTAATTAGAAGTAAATATTCTTACATCGATTGAAATTTAAAGTTTAGTCATAACTTAAAGGTTAATCATAAAATAATAATTTAAATGTTAATTATAACACAAAAGCTAACACATTATAAGCATTACAGACATGAGATATAAGTATTCCTAAAGACAAAAGGTACCTT
The DNA here is from genome assembly GCA_911387765.1 of Pyrgus malvae. Taxonomy (NCBI): domain Eukaryota; kingdom Metazoa; phylum Arthropoda; class Insecta; order Lepidoptera; family Hesperiidae; genus Pyrgus; species Pyrgus malvae. The sequence continues at coordinate 20,390,853 of OU426966.1, read as the reverse complement.
GTTAAATGATTCCTGAAGAGTCATATGTGACCATAAAAGTAATACAATTTGCTTAGGCGTAGAGACTTAAGGAATTTATGTTGAACGATAAAAAGCATGTCGATGTATGTCCACCTACACCAGCGCATATTTGTACTTTATGAGTAAGGTTGGCAAGGATACGGACTGCAATAAGATGAATCATGGAAACCACTTATAAATATTACATAAGGATTCTCTCTACACGACTAGAATATAATCTAAAGCTTTCGATTAATCCAAGTCATATTTGGAATTTACGCGAAGTAAACTTGAAGGTGAAAATGCAGTAATAACTTAAAAAAATATCGTACATTACGGTGTAAAATTATTATTTTTCATCTATTGTGACTCAAGAGTAGCTCCCACTTTAGTGTTATCAAGTCAAAAAATGATTGACGCTAGTTTATCACCTTCGAGATTCGTGCTGTGGATTTTCGCAATACCATTATCTTTTTTGTTCCAGTCGATTCACTTTTTATTAGTGGCGTAGGCAAGAGTATTGTTGAAACCAAGGCAACTACGAGCGTGCCAATTGTTTCCCATTGTAAAAACCTTAATGATATAAGGTTTCCACTTTTAGAAGTGGGTCGATAGGTTCTGCCGGACCAGTGTGGTGGGATAGCATTCCGTAGATAAACATACGATTAAAATCAACTACGAAGGATTTCTAACTGGTCGCCAACTTCACCCAACCCAGTACCATTCCGGTCGGCGGCACACACCCTCTTTCTGCAGAGATTTTACGGTGCATGATCATGGAACTTGATGCTCAACTTGTTTTACTGCTAATTTCTTAATTATAATAGCATTTATCATTGAATGGTCCATGTAAGATAATGGGTGTTAAGGTTGTCTCATCTCACTCTTTCAAAGCATCTATCAAAATAGTATCGTATAGTGCGAAATTCGATACACTCTGGTATACAAAGCTATTTCATTAATGAATCATCCTATTCATGCCATAATTTGTCTGAAAGTGATCTGAGCTTCGTGACTTCTCCAATGTCCATGTCCGACCACTTTTGATGCATCTTCCAAAACAAAAAACTGCGCGTGTGCCATCGTCCTTAAACTGGACACGTCTTTATTACAAGATGCATCGCATCTGATAAATTCAACATTTAGGAATGCGAGTGTGGATTTTGCAACGCACTTTGTTTCGCTGATCGGCGTTTTATGAACTGTTACAAAATTTGACGAATCACCTACAATGGCTTTAGAATACTTTTCTGTACATTGTTCTTGTCAAGCGAATTTCCATCTTATTGTGTTTTGGTATAGTGCAAAATCACTCGCATTACTGTGGCGTGAACTGTAACGCTGACGACTTCTTCAGAACGATGAATCGATTGTTCTTCCAATATTTTAACCTTGATTGCCTAATGCATTCGCGAAACGTCTTTCGATTTTGGTATCTATTGGAATTTAACAAAATACATGTTAAAAGGCTCATACTTTAATTTATGCTATTGAAGAATTTGAGTTTGGACCGTCAGTCGACACAATACTGTGTTTTTTTTTTAAATATATGTTCTACGGATCAACATTTTAATAGTACCTAAGTAGGTAACTTAAGAAACACAATACAAGCATGAAATCAAAATAAATACAGGAAATGTACTACAAGACAAATAGCATACCATTAGCGCGCTTAGCGATTACCATCATAGATACAATGTCGATTACGAGTGATTACAACGCGATCGCTCAGAGAATTGCGATTTCGACACCTGCAGCTGTTTCGTATGACATAAGTAGTAGTGTTGAATGACGCTTTACCGATTGACTTTAGTATGTCCTCGAACTTTTCTACATCATTGTAGGTTATTAGTACAGTAATCATTTAAAATTTCCAACATTGGGTAAGTTAAGTATTTTGGAAAAAAATAAACTTTTAAACTGAATTAAATTTTAACGTCATTTTACTAACCAGTGAAAGCTACGAATGAAATACCGAATTGCGATCAGCATTCTTATCGAATACTATTCGATACAAATCCGATTACGAGTTACGAACAGTTCGATCATTCGATTAGCTTGTTTAGTTTCGACACTTGCATAATATGACATAATTGCTATTGTAGATCGATGCAATGCTAAGTGTCTTGCATGGACCCTGGCTTCCTTGTGCCTTACAGAGAGTGGACTCGATTGTCTTGAGAAATGTTAATTGCTTCATGACGGTGATTGGATAATATGGTGATTGGATAATTTATGACTTTGATTTTATAAGTGGAACTTTCATGGTTCGACTAGGAAAGTACCACGGCACCACCCATTTCTGCCATGCAGCAATTCTATTGTGTTTCAGTGTGGTCGCTGGGAAGACTTACATGAAGCCATCAGCCTTCGGAGTTGACACTATATATGTATACACAAAAATTCCAAATGCATACCTCAAAAAGTTTGCACTAAATTACGAGTAAGCTTGCAAATCAGGATTTGTTAAATCAATTTTGTTAATGATTTTTAGTTAATTTTACTTAACTTATATTAATAACTTAATCACTTGACTATACTACATTGTGATGTTAAAAATATTTTTTCATACAAAATGTATGAGAATGTTGCGTTTTGACAGCTCATTAAAAGTATCTCAATTGATTTGGCAGTCAACTGCCGAATTGTCCATTGGTTGGTACAACATTACAACACATGAATACTATATTCGTACTCAAACTGCTAGTCCATTTAAGAAGAAAATAGATAACACGTAAATAAACTGCCCCTTTTAATGTTGCCGTCATCTTGGCACAAATCGTTGTTCAATGAAACACGAAATTATCAATGAAAAGCAAACAGTAGCAAAACTAAGAGTAAATATTGACAATTAAAGTAAATATAACAATATTGAATTTGTACCGAATACCTGTAAATATTAGCAGAATGCTCGATATGGTGCAATCGCTGAGTGGGTGTCACTGATAAGGACACTTTGATAATATCGCCACTTTCATCGCAACGAAATTATTATTTTATCTTCAAGCCACTTTGGCAGGTACGTTATTGGAATAGAGGTTAGTATAGTATAAATGGTATAACGTGGTTGTTTTGGATTGCAGTCATTATGAGACATGTTTGAACGTAGGTGTGTAACTACTTGTATTCTTGATATCCACAAGAAGTCACAATATATCTACAGCTATATTTGGATATCTTGGAAATTAAATATTTAAAAGTAAATGCAAATTTGTCATAGCCTTACGTTTTAAAATAGGTAACAAAAATATTATTATATTAATACTTACATGAAGAAAAAAAAACTTTTTACGTGTAAATCACACAGACGGTATGCAGAGTATGAAAGTATGAAATTTGGCACAGTTAAAATTATATAGAGAAGAATTGCAGTATGCTAATATAAATAAACAATGCTTAAATATATTGATAAAATAAACAATACACACTCGATTAGGATATAAATTAACACATTATAAGTTTGTAGGTATATTTATTGTTTTAGTAATGATATAGTACGCTATGCATAATGCTAGTGTCAAGTAAAAACATTATAATCCAATTTTTAAAACTCTGCTATTGGGCGAACACTAGTTCACAAAGTATAAGCTACTAGGTAGCTTTTCATGATTTTCCAAAATCATTAATAGCTTGCGGCAATTTTGTTCCAGTACATTGCATCACAAAGTTCCTACTAACTATGTATCGAGGCATGTAATTGGTTACAATTCAAACTAAGCACGAGCATGCGCATAGATTCTGATATGGCGTAAAATACTGACCACAACCTATAATTTGTTAAAATTATTCAAACACTATTACAACCTTAAGTTTAGGAAATCTTAAAATAAATTTATCAATGCAATCTGTTAAACCCATGTTTACAGAAGTTGTTGAACTATTATAATTTTCGTGTTATTTTATATAAATTTTATGAAATTTGAATAATTTATCTTCACAAAGTAATCAGCTTCTGGAATTAAATTAAATTATTACCTCTCACCATTATATACTCTCATTATTAGCTCTACCGAAAAATAGTATTAAAACCTATTTTTCGGTAGAAGTAAATTAAAAAAAATTTATAGATAATGTTGAAGGTTGGCATAATACTAATCTTATGGATTTTGTTTGACAATGCAATAAAGATCTTAAAACACTACTGTTACACGTGAAAATTTAAGAACAACTTAATAATACAATTATTTTACATTTTACAAGTTTACCTCGCTAAGATCTATCGCAATCTTTTCGAATCAAATGAGCAGGCGAAGCGCTGATATAGCAGCGAAGTCTAATATTAACATGGAAAGTGCTCATTTTAGCAACTGAAACTAAAATGGTATGAAATACTTAAGCAACCCTGTTATTTATGTTCCCATTGTCACTCACGTGCGCCGACCAGGAAATTAAACGGTTCACGTCATACGCATAATAACTCTCTCGATAGAAAGCTGAAACTTTATCCATTGCACATATATCATTAACTTTCATAATATGCAAAACGGAAATATGGAGCAGGTTCGCAATTAACTTGAAATGTAAATATGGAAAGTAATCAGTTCTATTCTATACAAAAATTTATAACGATATGATGATCTTACTAAAAATTAATTCAGGCACTTGAAAAGCCTGTAATTAATTTGCCATTGACCTCATCAACGCAATCAAAACGTATCAAAGCCAATCTATTATCATCAGGAAGCATTAAATCTAAAAAAAATGTTGACAGTGCCATCGTGGTGACATCATAGGCTTTGTTCAGGACCAGTTAAAGCTCAGGGATCGTTCCACATCGTCTCCCACATTGACATAAGTAACAATGGATTTCCCAAACAAATCTCTGTGTTAAAGTACCGATGATCATTGATCATAATAATAATTGACAAATATTTTTGGCGATTTTACGGGCTTTCTGTGTACGCTTATAATAATTTATCTACTTATTTTTTTTTTTCACTTTTCGAGATTCTTAATTTTTCTAGATTTTAAGTTTAAAAGTCTATTTTATCTTAATTTTAAGTTTGCGTTACGCTGATTTATAAGAAAGAAACTGAATAAAAATATTTGTCAACGTTCACAAGTGACATGTGAGCAGCGTTTTCATGTGCATAATTTACGCGCAATCTTAGTTGCGTCCCACTGCTGACGGCCCACTCTGTACGCATCCGTCCGTAAGTTCTAACATTTTCGGAATCGTTTTAGGCATACTCAGATCGTTTTTTTTCACCAATGAATAAGATAAGCGTTGTCATTGATGACGTTAAGCTACTGAATGAATAATATTGCTACAATTCCTTCAGTCTTATCCAAAAATGAGGCCCGAAAATTCACTATGATTCGGATACGGGCGTACAGAGTAGGCGCTCTGGATACGTATATATTATATACTATACGATACGATAAGGTACGATATGTTATTTCTTTATTACAAAGTTACTGTATTACATTAAAAATAAGGAACACAGGGGCGTGTTTAATGCCTAATAGCATTATCTACGGTACGATATATTATTTCTTTATTAAAAAGTTACAGTATTACATTAAAAATAAGGAACACAGGGGCGTGTTTAATGCCTAATAGCATTATCTACGGTACGATATACTATTTCTTTATTAAAAAGTTACAGTATTACATTAAAAATAAGGAACACAGGGGCGTGCTTAATGCCTAAATTGCATTCTCTACCAGCCTACCCTGGGTAACGAGTAGAGCTTGTGGTGGGCGCATACAATAAATAAATAAATTCAAAATAAACACACATTTTATACTTAAATAACTTAATAATACATACATATAATACTTATTACATATATAACAATAAATGAACACAAATTGTAATATATATACATAAAAATATAAAAATATACATTACTTTATGCCAAACGAGAGTTGTTATAAATAAAACAAAATAAGATCAGCAAAAGATTCAGACGGCAGTAGTAGAACCACTGAAAAGGTGATCGCGAAGAAGTCTCTTGAAAACAGTTTTGCTTTGAGTTTTTCGAATTGGTCTCCGGTACGGTGTTCCATAGTAGTATAGCCTGAAGTGTAAAGGAATATCGGAAAAAAAACACTTTTATGTTGAGGAATTTCCAGCTTAAGATTGTTAGAAGAACATAGACCTCTGTCATGAGTAGAACCGAAATAGTGAAAGTTTTCTTTCAGGCACTGAGGAGAAGATCATGTAAAATAGAATAAAGAACCAGAACCAGAACCGGTGTTCAGAAAGAAAATCATTTTCACAAACTGAGCCTCTGAATAAACTCAGCTTCCATCAACGTCTAACGATAAATAACATTTTTCTTGTGTCACATTACCATGTTTATCAAAATATTTGACTTATTTAGTAGCATCACAATTTTGGTAAAATAAAACATGCTTTAAACCTTTAGCTGAGTTGCTGAATGGATGGACCATTGTCAATAGTCACGGCTCCTGCACGCGCAGCTCGCGTGCGTCCATTTGATATGCCATTGTTTGGATCGCCATCTCTGCTGGATGCTGGTCTAATTGTCTGAATTGGACTGTTTTTTTTAGGGTTCCATGTCTAAAAAGGGAAAACGAAACACTTTGTTGTTCGCCTCTCGATGGTGATGATGTCGGTGTGTCTGACTGACCGTCTTGTACGTCCGCTGTCCACGACCATGTTTGTCTGTCTGACTTGTATTTGGTTGAAATCTATATCAAATTGTGCTGCCAGTTACGGAAAAATCTATATTGAAAGTCAACGTTATCTAAAGATGAAATTGCTTATGTTGCTTATTTTGCGATTTCACAAAGGAATAAAAAACTATTGGGTTCTTCCGGATAGCCGTTAAATATGGCAAGAAGAAAAATCTTACAGCATAAAAATAAAACGTAAAGTCTTGATAGGCGAATTAACAATGTATCTCATAACATTATCTGAACTTAGATACTTTACCTACAAATTCGTACGGAACCAACGCCACACGGGTACAAATCGTGCTTTTTTTCGTGCGGTTAGGTTGGAGTGTAAGACGATCTGGTTTACTTTGTTACGATTGTAGATTCCCTTTCAGGCGTTTCTTTTTCACTTTTTCTTTTTTAATGGATTTTAATTGTTTCAAGGTCCATAGTACAGAAGTAAGTTCAAAGCTAGATTATCTGATAGGTCTACACGTAAACAGACTAACAATAAAATAAGTAAAATATTCTTGTAGTTTTTTTTTTTAGTGATCATTGTTTATAATCTCTGTTCTATTATGCACTGCGAAGTACACGCTAATCTCAAATATCTTTGCACAACAAAAATGTTATCATATGACGTTTATCTATCACTTTATCTTCTTATCAAGCACTGCTCAGGCAAATATACCTTATGTAACTACAAAGCATAAAACACACAGTTGCATGAAGTTATGATTCCAAGATAATTGTAATTATTTTGACCCTAAGCGCAAAATTAGGCTTTATTGCATCCGCAATGAGTTCTAGAATGCGAAGAAACGGAAAGGCTGAGAGAATTAAAATCGCTTGCACAAACATGACATAGTTTTGGAGCATACATTACCAAGCAAATGTTGCCGACTGTATGAAAACATTTATCTTTATCTTCAAGGAAGAGGTCAACGTACCTGAAATAGAGAAAACGGTTATTAGAAGATTAGCTGTTTCGTGTTGTTTGCGTAAACAAATACGTGGAGAATTTAAAGAATGTCTTTTTTCAGGTTGAAAAGAACCTTGTTCATCTCAACGTTTGCAGAAAATGTTTAGACAATGTATAAATAAAATGAAAAGAAACATTTGCAACACTGATCTTAGACTTCTGGCGATAAAAATATTTGTTTAGTCCTATAACTTTTGTTGTCTTGTTCTTTGTAACAAAATATTTTAAGAACCCAAAATAAAAATACTGTTCTTTACTGGCCTATATGGATCCTGATACGTAGACCATTTTTACTTTATTTTTCTTCAAATATGAGAAAGAGACAGCCTCTGTGGCGTAGTGGGTGATGAGCCGACTGCGAAACTGGTCTGCGTGACTGGTCGTGGGTTCGATTCCCACCCAGGACAAATATTTGTGCGATGAACATGACTATTTGTTCTGTGTCTGGGTGTCATTTATCTATTTAAGTATGTACATATTTAGAATTATATATATTTAATGACACTATTCAATACCAGGGATAACATTTCCCTTTACATATGCAAGTATATTATTGCCAGAGAAGGAATTCGAACAACAATTGAATTCGAAACATGGATGTTTGTACTAAAACGTAAACATAATTGATGTATTGTTGAACAGAAATATTTCTAAAACAAAACAACGGATTATTTATAGGTAAACACCATTGTGTCGGTATAAGTTTCCATATAAATGAAAAAAGATTTTACGATTCAGGAAACAATTATTGAGAAAAGTTTATTATTGACATAGCGAACGACTTTCCACTTTACTTAAGACATTTTCAATAATATGCTTCTCTTTAACTATCACCAGAAGGAAAGAAATGGTAAAGCGCCATATATACTCGTATATGGCTACTTCTAGCTAATTACTTACTGTGGTTGATATACATAACTACCAAATGGACACTCTTATTGAACTTGACATTTTTTAAACTATGTATACTAATCTTCCCAAGAAAGAACACATGTGAACTGCATTCCTGCAGTTTTTTTTTGTCTAAAAGCCAACCAAGTAATTGTATTTTACAACGTACGAGTAGTTCTTTTCTTTTGTGATTGTGAACTTACGACGCCAAATATACGGCTGACAGTACCAATCAAGGCATAACACGTCTCCCCAATCAAGTTATATAGCCCATCAACTGATACACGCACTAGTCCGTACACTGTTCTTCTGGAGCTCTAAACATAGCCAGTGCATTGCCCTTGAAAGTTTATTTTGTCGGCTAAATGTATCCGAACAGACCAACATGCGAGATAAATATGTCCGTTCGTCTATACAAAGCGGTACCCATCTGCCAAATCCGTTTTCTACTCTTAAATCCATTTCGGGCTTTCAATGAATAATTCCGAGGAATAACAAACATCGTCTGGAAAACCGTTTGTTTCTCCGAACTCTTTAATTGATGGGGTATGTTGGTGGAGGTTTAATGTATTACGTTTGTTTGGATTTTCGGCTCTAATTTCCGTTTCCTCTGTAATTGTAGCTATATTATCTTTATAAAATCGTGATGAGACATGTTGTCATCCTCATTCAAGATATAGTGATGTTTTGGTAAGATTACGGATGATGTGATGAGTCACCTACTGTAGGCCCTTAATTTATTACTCATTGAGGTTATATATACAGTTATTGTTTGTTGTCTCTAGGTTCCGTCGTCTTTATGGTACTATTCTCAAAATCATTGTTTAATTATCCTATGTTACCATACAATTTTATGTTATAATGGAGGTTTATTGACACAATTTGGATAAAGTTTTCATTTCCGAAACTAGACGAGTATTATCTTAAGACTAGGTAACCTAAATCTCAATGTCAGTAACAGAAAACACACAAGAAACAAACCACTGTGATGATCAAACAGCTTTAAATTCCACAAAAAGCCAACAATAAGATCCAATTCAAGATTTCGCGTTCGCTCATTCAGCGGCATCCGTCCACTCATTGAAGAAATGGAACGTGTAAACTTTTCGCGAAGCGAAACAACTTGTATTGATACGACCAAGTTCTGGAAAAACATTCTATGACTTATTATTGCTTTTTCTTAAATAAAAATAATAATAATTATTACTCAAAATTACAATACAAAATACATATGTCTAGGGGACGTAGTTAAGAAATAGATGCAATAAAAATCAATAAGGAGGGAGGGGGAATCTGATATTTATCATGATATGATTCGCACAAATTAACTTGGAGCCATTGTGCTCTATACCGAAAGAGGAGACCCAGCGAAATAGCAGAATATTAAAAAGGGTCCTTGATGGGATTTGTGACACCTGAGAAATTATAAGTAACAAATGAGAAAAGTACTATCAAAGTTCCAAAATGTAACTATATTGACCGAACTTGACTAAACTGAACTAACTAACAAACTTACTCATCGCTAATTGGCAGGCATCTCTTTGTGAGTGTTAAACACGTAACTGTAGTGATACAGTAACAGAGGGCCTACTCTGTCCGCATATCAGTAAGTTCTAACAATTTCGAAATAATTTTTGGCATACTCAGATCGTATTTTTGTTTATGAATTAATTAGATAAGCGTTGTCATTGATGACATTAAACTACTGAATGAATAATATTTCTAGAATTTCTTCAGTCTTTCAAAAACGAGGCCCGAAAATTCACTTACTGAATGAATAATATTTCTAGAATTTCTTCAGCCTTTCAAAAACGAGGCCCGAAAATTCACTAAGTTTCGGATACGGCCGTACAGAGTGGGCCCTCTGTACCCACTAGTTATAAAGGCGCGAGTTTTATTTAGTGGAAGCGTTAGAATTAGGATATAACCACGACCGACTTGCAGAGCTTATGTGTGGTTTAAGGAAAATATAATTAAAACATGTTGCTATAAAATAAAAACGATTGTAGGTAAGAAGCAATAAATAAGTAAATTGAAAAACAAAAGGCACCAAATAGAAATTTTAATTTTACTCTTACTCTATGGTCTATTGATCTGATTGACTGTAAAGACAAGATTCAATTTGTATTGCTGCAAATTTTACTCTGACTGTAATTGAAATTCTGACCAAATTAAAGGTTAATAAATAATATAGTTTAAAAAACAAATATAATTGCACCAATACTAGCTTATAATATAAATTTAAGTATTGAAACTGGCATATTTCCAGAGAAACTTAAAGTCACAATTATCAAACCAATATTTAAGAAACAGGACAGACAGAACATGGGATGTTACAGACCTATAGCATTAATACCTATTTTTTCTAAAATATTTGAAAAAGTACTCCATGACAGATTATATTTTTACTTCGAAAAGTTTTCTATCTTTGCTGATGAGCAGGTAGGGTTTAGGAAAAACAAATCAATAAACGTAGCAATTTATAATTTTTTACAAAAAGTAATGACAGGTTTAAATGATAAGAAACAGGTAATCGGGCTCTATATGGAAATGACAAGGGCATTCGAGTATGTAGATCATAAATTGCTGATTAATAAGTTAGAGAAATATGGAGTCAGAGGCAATGCGTTGAACTTAATCAACTCTTACCTAACTGACAGAGAACACATAACAGAAATAACAAAAATTAATGAAATCACAAAAACTGAAGAGAAACATCATTCTCTCTCTAGGAAAGTACTGTATGGAGTGCCTCAAGGAAGTATTTTAGGCCCTTTACTTTTTTTAATTTATATTAACGATTTTCCTCAAGCAGTAAAAGAACCGATGATACTATTTGCTGATGATAGTACAGTAATATTTACAAATGAAAACACAGGTTCCTTTGAAAGTAATATAAATAATTGTCTTGAATCACTGATAGAGTGGCTAAATAGTAATAATCTTAAAATTAATCTTGATAAAACAAACATAATGACATTTAAAAATAGAGTATCATACGGACAACCAGTAAATATTAACTATAAAGGAAAGTTGATATCTGAAATAGAAACAACAAAATTTTTAGGACTATACATAGATAGCAGATTAACGTGGCAGTCACACAAAGAACACGTTTGTAAACAATTAAATAAGTTTTCTTTTGCTTTATATAAATTGGCCAAAGTTGTAAGCAAAACGGCGGTTCTAAATGCCTACCATGCGTACGTAGGTGCAACATTAAGATACGGTATAATATTCTGGGGAAACGCGACTGGAATTCAAACTGTGTTTAAGGCTCAAAAAAATGCATTCGAGCAATATGTCAATTACAACAAACGGATACTTGTAGGCCAGAATTTCAAAATTTAAAAATAATGACGCTCCCTTCCTTATACATTTACGAGATCTCTTTAATGGTCAAAACAGAAATCACAAAATATGAAACCCTTAAATCAAAAAGACATAACAGTAAATTATGTTCAATCGCTTCCAAAACAAAACAATATCATAACAGTGTCTTTTGCATGGGACCAAAAATATATAACGGTTTACCGGAATTCCTCAAAATTAAAACGGGCAACGAATTTAAAAAAGGACTTAAAACGTATTTACTGAAAAAGGCGTATTACTCAGTCACTGATTTCATAAACGATAAAACGGCATAAAGGAATTCCACAAAAACCTGGGAGGTTTTTTTTCCGCCGGCTTTTTTTCCTCTCAGTGTACAAACACCCTGTGATATGGGTACCCAAAGCTGACGATCGGAACCGATCCGAAATATAAATAAATAAATATTTTTATTTTTATTTATAAAAGGCGCAATATGGGACAAATAAAAATAATATTAAAATAGATGTAAATGTACATTTCGTAATTGTATTATAGTTTAGTTTTTTTTCCTTTTATATTTTTATCATTGTATATTTGCATACCTCATGAAGGTAAATATGGCGAACTAAATATATATAAACAACTTTGTAAACACCCATATTTGTGCAAATAAATGTCTTTGTCTTTGTCTTTAAAAAACACGCTTTTGTGAAAATACGAACTAAAAAGTAAAAAAATAAGAAGAAAATGTATTTTACTGTAAAAAAAGCGTGGGGTGGTTTTTAAGATATCATTGACACCATGCACCCCACGCTTTTTTTTACAGTAAAATACATTTTCTTCTTATTTTTTTACTTTTTAGTTCGTATTTTCACAAAAGCGTGTTTTTTAGTTTTTTAAACTATATTATTTATTTTTAATTTTTTAGATGGATTTTTATTCTCATATTATTGCACTGTCATCGGCCCTTGACCCTTGTGCAAATTTTCAAGTTAATCAGACGCTTAGACGTGCTAAAAATATAAAACTTTATATTTGTTTCATTAAGTACCACGTTTAAGTTTAGGCCACGAACTTATCAGCCGCCCCACGTATATTTTTTTTTTATCCTGATGATCCCAGTTAGGACTTTAATATATAGTTATGAGATTATTGTATTGTCATCGGCCCTTGACCCCTGTGAAAATTTTCAAGTTAATCAGACTCCTAGAAGTAAGTGAAAATGAAGTTAAAAGATTCCGTTACATACATACATAGTTACATACATACAGGTCAAGTTAATAAAAGCGTGTTAAAAAGCCGAAAACGGTTGATATTGTCATCAAACTCCGGGCAGAATTTCCAAAATCTTCTTATTCTTAATCCAAGATATGTCAGTTCCCTAAATACTAGTGTGCCCAATAAGATAGGAACGAGGTGAAAATATCTCCAGGAATTCAATTGCAGCACAATAAAACAAATCAGGTTCTTGAGGTCGGGGCTTATTACAGATTTGTAAGGAACGTGCTGGACAGCGGAAGAGATACGAGGAAGTCATTTCAAACAGTGATATCACTTTCTATCACAAATTCAATTCAAATAAGATTATTATTTTTTTCAAGTAAAGCAAAATATAGTTTCTGCTAAAATATTTGCCAACCACTTAATCACGTCCTTTCTAAAAACATTTCAAATTTTTATCACCTCCCATATTGAGAGACGCCCACTCTCATACAGTTCGTTTTAGTAGAGGCATTTCGGTGAGCTAAGCAGCAGGTCTCACAAACCAGTAGCAGCTTGTTTTATATAGGAACCAGTTGAACTGATGTAACTATTATATTATTTATAAAATTTTGATTTTGGAAAAGAAAAGAGTTGCTGAAAGTTGAACTTACGTTCGAAAGTACCTAGCTTTTATCGCCTTTAATTGTGTATATGTATATTATTCAAGATTTCAAGGTTATATCCTTATATCTCATAGCAGTTTGCGTTTACAGATACAATGTTCAAGTTGTTCCTAGTAATGAGTATAAATATATTTGTTTTAACAACATTTCCGCAATTGTACATAAATTTTGAATGGCTGCAACCCTTTTAGCGCCCTACTGCTGGGCACGGGTCTCTCACCACTATTGGGGAGGCCTGGAGCTTACTCCACCACGCTGCTCCAATGCGGGTTGGTGGAGATGCGGGTTAGTGGCCAACCCGCTGTCGGATGTTTTCAAACCGCCCATAAGGCTTCCGATAAGATTTAACGACAGTTATCTATCGACAATAACCGGAAACGACGGCTTAACGTGCCCTCCGAAGCACGGAAACGCGCATGTAATTTTGGGCCATTAGCGGTCATCCATCTCACAACCGACCGCGCCCGTTTGGCTTAGTTGCATAGATCGTTTGCGTTCTATGCTAACCGAAATTCGTATTTAGTTTTAAAATCCTTCTATTGTTATAGCTGTTTCAATCTTTTGGTGGTGAGCGTCGGTAAATCGCGGTTCAATTAGGTACAGTTCGGACAGCCATTGAGGAAGCAGAACTTGTAAATCTGACTCCACACTGGAACAGCGTTCTGCTGTCTGCTGATAATGAACCAAATTCACTGATTTATAACTGTGACCGTGAAATGTTATTCCTTCCTTGGCTTTCTAGTTCGGTCTATCATTCTTGTACCGCCCACGGGTAGACTGCTTCTGAGTTATATCATTGTTATAGATAGCGTTCATTACAATGTAACAAGATGGTATTTGTGACAGAGCAATAATACTAAAAATTTTACGTCTATGGTAATAGAAAGTATCAGTAAAATGTTTTCTTTTCTTACCATTTCGAAACTGGAATATTAACTAAACGACCTGCGTGGCGCAATGGTTACTGTGATATTTGCAATTTAATCGGGAAAACTAAAATGAAACACTCGGTACGAAATGCCAATCCTTTACTGACTCCCTACACACAATCGCGGGTGGAAGAATAATAAACACAATACAAAGTACCCTCTTATGTACTCAGTAGGCACATACACCACAGTTACCATACGGGACTGCCAATCGAGGGGTCCCGCGTTCGATTCCCCGGCGAAACAGAAATTTGAATGATGAGTTTAAATTTCTGTTCTCGGTCTGGGTGTTGGTGTTCCTGTCTTTGTATGTGTCCATGGTACCCACGACACAGGGTATTAATTACCTTACTGTGGGGCTATTATTTATTTATGAACTAAAACTTATGAAAACAGGAAAAATCAAGTAAGAACAACACTCAACTACCAATTATTCCCATACCTGTAGATACATACATATTTGCTTTCCAAAAGTATTTTATGAACAGTCTGTGGAACTGATCGTTTTCATAATAAGAGTAGTTTTATTATTACACAATGAAGGATGGACACATAGTTTTTTAAGTGACGGCTCAAGTTCACGGACATCAACGTTAAGCAAAGTCTTGTTTGTGGTAGGAAACAATTACGCTACTAATGGTCATTTGGGTGATACATACAAACCCTCCTTTTCATGAAAAAAAAAATAGGTTTAGGCTTAAAGAAATTTATCCTCATTAAGAATTTACTAAATTCACTTACATGAGGCAATGCTTATTTTAACATATTAAACAAAAATTACAGTGTACACGAGCATAACATAACAGTATAAGTTTAGTGTCTAATTCATACACTTAAATTACAAGTCAATAAATGTATGCACAGTTCAATATGTATTAACAGATTAGATGTAGGTAAAAGCAAAAGTTACAAAACATGAGGGCAGATTGAAAACAGTATGGAGCGCGGTATGGATTTAAAGCGAGCGACTAGATGTGGCATCGTCTTCTAAATTCTTCAGGATACAAATGTTTACAGTAGTTCTTCTAACATCTATCCAAGTAACTTAACACCATGCATATAGTTTTGTAGAAACAACTATGTATCTCCAATCTCCTTCAGTTGATCTTCATATATTTGCATTTAACTATAGAATAACTTACGAAACAATTACAGGATAGAGAGGCAGGTGTCGAGATGGATATCTTCCAAGGCATCTGATCTTGTCGGCATAGCTATCTACTGTTTAGTATTCTGGCGAAGTCCGTAAGTGGAACCTATAATGAACACGATCTACAGATTGACAGACAAATGGTCTGTTTATACGCTTTATTAGAAACGATATATAAAGACGGTAAGTAATATACATACATTATATCCCCATACATACTCATGCGTAATTGGGAGTAAGTTTAAGCTAATAAAGTCTAACGTTATTCTAATAGAAGATTAACAGAAACGAGTAGGTAATAAATTAAAAAAAACTAACAAAACTCGATTGCGTTTATGTGTAATTTGGAAATAAGAATCTAACGACACGTCTCAAGCTAAAATCCATCGCGCCGTTCAGGCCGCAGAGCGTGCAAAACAATTGAATTTGGCACCAAAAATCCGCTAATTTGTTTTATTTATTTATTTTGAAAAACCCAGTGTCACTCTCACAGAAAATACGAATCTAACGACACCTCTCAAGCTAAAATCCATCAAGCCGTTCAGGCTGCAGAGCGTGCCAAACAATTATACATACATACTGTCGAAAAATATAACCTCCTCCTGGCGCTGTCGGGTAAAAACAGAAAGAAAGGGGAGGTTTTGTGGTAATCGGAAACTATAAAGCTATACTCGAAAAAACTCTTTTTTTATTTAAGTATGTATTTAGAATAATATAACTATGTTTATCAGCTCTCTGAATACTACAGATGACTTTGTGTGAATTGTCCAGAGATATTTATATTTATTATCATGCAATTAATATGAAAAGTAATGTTTGCGAACCTCTTAATGTAAAGTTGTTCTGAACATTGGAGAACTGCAACGCTGAAATAATTCTCCACGATATCGGAAATATATGAATAGAGCCGTCAAATGAACACTTTAATAAGATTACCCTAACAGGACACGTTGTTATTAAATGGACAATCCAATAATATTATCCTAATACACAAGACTTGCGCAATGGTCAATTCAATTACAATAAGAAAGAGGGCGAAGTGCCGATGACAGTAAGGCGGCACTTTGAACAGATTTACAACATCTTGCCGTAATGGAACTGCTTCAATGCATCGTTTCTAACTAAGTACTGAATGTCCTACATTTATTCGCAAGTACTCGTATTTACATTTTCCAAAACGACGAATATTTACAAGCAACATGAGTAATTTCCGACGTTAAGTGATGTCATGAACACAACGCAAGAAAGGCACAAACATTCTGCTTTAATGCATCGTGTCTAATTATGAAGTACTGAATTTTCTGGTTTGATTAGTAAGGATTTGAGCATTAAGAGGCCGTATACGAAATTCTTCCGATTCCGCTGATTTACCTGATTTATTTAACACATGAAATTTTTGAGATATTATTCCAATTTGCCGAAATGGCAAGAGTGGCAAAAAGTGACTAATTTACTGTATGTGCAGTTTTCAAAGCAATACATAGCATATTTTCGATCCATTTAGGTTTTAAAATGATCCGGAAATATCTAATATTCTATACCTATTACATTAAAATTCTCAAAACTATCACCTTCACGTCTATTAAGCAAAATAACGTAATAAAAATGAAAAAGTGGCTTTAATAGTTTATTAATGAAATGATCAGTCAAATCCCATATGTAAGTAATATCAGCTAAATCAGCGAAATCGACAAAATTTCGTTTACTGCTTCCGCATACTTAACGAAGACCAACAAAACAAAGGCAAGGATTCATTAAATTTCATAAGCAAAGCCGCAAGGTAAGCTGTTGGTTAAAATTTTATAATAATATTTCCTTCATACATACAATAACCAAAATTACTCCTGTACTTGATATATTTTACTTTATACTCGCAGATGAGATGAAATTACAAAAGTTTACTAAAAGTTTGTAAGAAATAGTGAATAAAAGTATTTATGTATATCATTGAAATCCCCGATCACATGATTGCTTCATCAAAGTTAATAAATATGCATGATGCAAGATACTAAATGAACCTTTTAATATAATTATTCTGATACATAAGTTTCGCTCAATGGACAATTCAATTAAAATATGAAAGGGCCCGAAGTACCGATGACATAATACGGCACTTTGAACGGATTTGCAACATCCTGATGTACCTAATTGGATTGCTTCTATGTATCGTTTATTAACTGTAAGTATATCGGTCAATCAGATAAGTTACTACTTAGTTCAAACAAATAAGATTGCAAAGCATTGCAAAGTATTTGTAAAATTAGAGAGCATTTTTGCATAATGGTATGCGAATGCGGAACATTCATGTTTTCATTTCAATATAATGTATTACTTTTCCTACCTATGCTGTACCGTTGCTAAGGTAAATCTGGATGCTGAGTTCCAACGCTTAAACCTAAAGAAAATGTGCTGTCATCACGCCTGACGCATGCATCAAGTACCTTCCATATAGGTATTATTGGTTGTCGTCATCAACCGCAAGCATCGTCGAAATATCCTTCTTGGAGATGATTGTTAATGTGTTTGAATAAATTATCACCTCCTTAATTATAAGGGTACCTCATTCCTGTATTTGTAACTTAATATTAGTCACACAAATATTTGGCACTCCTAAATTACGAATATTGTATCTGTAAATGGAAAGGCATATTGACTTACTTCGCTGATAATGCATATACATACATATATAATTGCAACGAAATATCCCTCATAAATGAAGAGTCAGGGCACAGCTCATATAATCCTCATTATCGATGAACTTACTCCAATCTATCCTAACATACAAATCACTTTTTTAACGTTAGGTTTAATGTCCAATCGTTTGATGAAGACGTTGGAATTTGTATGTAATTAAGTCGAGAAAAATCTCCATCAAGATTTTTCAAGCAAACATATAAGTGTAGTAACGGGACATAAGGTTGTTTAACACGATGTTACGAGTATGGGTAAGAGCGCCTTCACACATAAGGAAGCAATAATTAGAACACTTCATTAGTGTCTCCATGCATGTAAGTATTCCTATCAGGATTGAAGTAAAGATATAACTTTTCCATAAAATTAAAACTAAGGCCTAGTGGAAATTGTATCCATAGAAGGTTAGCCGGAGGTAACAAACTTCGTCAGAAGGCATAGAATAGAATAGATTATCATGAATTTCAGAAAATACATTTTTCAAAACTGCTCGAATCAAACAGCAGCTTGAAGAATGGCTGCAACCCTTTTTGCGTCCCACTGCTGGGCACGGGTCTCTCCCCCTTATTGGGGCGGCCTGGAGCTTACTCCACCACGCTGCTCCAATGCGGGTTGGTGGAGATGCGGGTTAGTGGCCAACCCGCTGTCGGATGTTTTCAAACCGCCCATAAGGCCTCCGACAAGGTTTGACGACTGTTATCTATCGACAACAACCGGGACCGACGGCTTAACGTGCCCTCCGAAGCACGGAAACGCGCATGAAATTTTTTACCACTAGCGGTCACCCATCTCACACCCGACCGCGCCCGTTTGGCTCAGCTGCATAGATCGCTTGCGTTCTACGCTAGCCGCCAGGCCATGCGCGCTTCATCGCGCTTGAAGAATATGAGGTCAGATTCAATGAATGTTTTAGAACATGCGAGTACCTTTACATTTCACGCCGCGAGCCCTGCAAGGTCGGCAGTACCGTCATGCGTTGCGTTCCTTGTTTTGGTAGATGGTGCAAGGTATAAGCAAAAAAAAAAACATAGGTCGCTGAATACGCAGAAGGGATAACAGGGATAACGAGACCCTTCTGCGTTTTCAGCGACCTATGGCCGACTTACTCTTGAAGGTTTCCAAGCAGCGAAGCCTTCACAAATTTCATCGGACAGAGGCTCGTTTAATTGAGATCAATCAAATACATTTGTAGTGTGCTATGGAATTTTACTTGACTACGAGTACTCTAGCACCATTCCATTGTTTTTATATTTTATGCCGTCCTGTATTCTGACTCATGATTTGGATTTTCGGACTCGATTTAGGAAAAGAAGGTTGAATAAGTCTCTCTTAAACTTGCTACGTTTCTAGGCTGAATCTCACATACCAGACTCAAGCGTGAACTTATACAAAGGAGATCATGAAAATGATTTTAATAGTTTTGCAACAAAGAAACCAGCACACTGGTAATATGATTTTATTTTAGTGCTTTTGTACCAGAGTAAATTTATTAAATGATTCAAAAATGGAATCTTCCAACTAAGAACACATGTATGTTTAAAATTAAATTTTATCTATTACGTTGTCGCCAAAAGTACAAAACTTGCACCACATTCTAACGCACACGGTTAAACCGTAATAAATAGTGGCGAGTTATGAACAGTACGCGTAGTTTGTCGTCCGAACGGTACACTTTGATGTGAACTCGTGGAGACATCAAAGCTACGATAAGTATCTGCTTGATGTTGGCTCTTCATAGCGTTGGGGCTTACGGCTTGGGTATGCGGCTGTTGCGACTTCGTAAATACAAAGGGTTAAGGTAATTAAGTTCTAAGGATAGTATGGGCAGACTATAGTTTAAATGGATGGCAGGAGGTCCATGTATAGCCGAGCGATATCAATAGGATAGTCGATCATGTCGTTGTCATTCCATACTACCATGGAAATACTGGAAGTGCTAGTTATGTGAGTTTTTTCTGCTCGCAAACCACTGAGTGATCACCATTCCTCGCCACAGTCCTTGGCTCTCCATTCGAGACGACTTCTGAGGAAACTATTCTACACCTCTAAATGTCTAGATGATCACATAGGATCTTAAAGTACTCGCTCCAGTTCAGTCCCACATTGGAAGTAACGTCCTCTGCAAATTCATCATAGATTCCTATACCGCTAAGAAAGAAACTCAAAACAACGAAGTAAGTTTTCTGTCAATTCGCAGCCGCTAACGCACGCTATTAACGCACAGATTAAATTAAATCATAACGCGACCGGCGACCTTAGGTCATCAATCCGTTCAAGTGCTTGTTAAACATCGCATCTAATGAGCTGGTTAAATGAGGTAGTTAGTTTTTATTACAGCGGCCCGACTGGTCTGATGTGGTACTTGTTCTAAGCTGTTGCTAGTTGCTACTGACTTTTATTTTAGGTTATGAGATTTAAAATAAATTTCATGCTT
Source organism: Pyrgus malvae (assembly GCA_911387765.1). Lineage (NCBI taxonomy): Eukaryota > Metazoa > Arthropoda > Insecta > Lepidoptera > Hesperiidae > Pyrgus > Pyrgus malvae. The sequence continues at coordinate 20,369,950 of OU426966.1, read as the reverse complement.
CCGATCGTTAAGTTAAATATTTATTATTGTGTACCTCATATTTTAAAACAGGGCTGAAGTTTTTCTCCGTCTGCTCTTTTCTTCAGCTCAGCATTGCCTAAGCGCACCCAGAGCAGACAGAACAAAAAAAAAAACGTTCACTAAGAGTTTGTAAATGAACCGTACAGTGAATAAAGAATATTTCATTTCATTTCATTTCATTATGTTTGGATTGTTTTATGTTAGTAAAATTGAGTAAGAAGTAAAGCACTGAAAACAATGTAATTTTGACGGGTTCCTATAGGGAAATGTCGGTTATTGATACCTCTCTTGGTGAATTTTTTATTTTATGTTTAAAAGTAAACGCTACATTGGCTGGCCATGCACGTGGGTCAGCAACTGCAGCTTTTCAGTTCATCTTAGGATTTTGAAAGTAACAACCTAGGACGTCATTCCAGTGCGGCTAAAATCTGCCTACACTGACCACTAAAGGGCACGTGGTGGTGCTAGTTTCTCTTTTTATATTAATCACTATTTATTTATCTAGTATCCGGATGACTGACCGTTGCTCGGATAAAACACTTGATTTTCTTCCGAGACTTATTGGCTTATTTTTACTGAAGTAGCTCCTAAATAAAATAATAATAACAGTATTACAGAAGAGTCATATTTTTCAGTTTTTGTTTAAGTTGCTTATCGCTGATAAAACTATATTATCTAAAATTAAACCTAGACGACCCCATGTGGCGCAATTGTTACCATGCCGAACTGCCGATCGGAGGGTCCCGAGTTCGATTCCCGGCGAAGCAGAAATTTGAATGATGAGTTTAATATTTCTGTCCTCTGTCTGGGTGTTTGTGTTTATGTCTCTGTGTGTATCCATGGTACCCACGAATGATTGTGAAACGTCATTATTATTATTTATTGCCCCCGAAAACCAATGCATACTAAATTTCATGAAAATCATTGGAGCCGTTTCCGAGATTCAGAAAATTAAAGGGTAGTGAAAAAAAAAATACGTATTAGATTTAGATTACATATCTCATGAAGGTAGCTGCATTTTTGCGTGTCATTGCTGCGGACTTCTGATCTTTCCTTACTTTACTAAGCCATATTTACTTATGAAAGTAAACATAGCAAAATAAATGAGCAAGCTTTGTATGAGCCCCTATTTGTGTTAATAAAAGTCTTTCTCTATTAATTTATTTCAATAACTGGTGAATGCAGTAATTTTTTTTTGCTTTTTGTCCCCATACCCAGTCTCCTAAGACTCTTGAATATGATTTAGTATAGTCTCTACAAGGATAGGGGTCTATAAGGGCCTCATATGGTAAGGGTTGTGGTACTCGAGACGGCAAGTACGCTCTTGGCAAATGGCGAAAAATACAAGTGACAGGCTAGCGGTGTCGCCCTCGTGTGTTGAAATTTTAAGCTTTTTAGTGATTCTCATATGGAGGGAGACATAAAAAAATACATGAATAGTCAACCTATGCCTCCATTTTAAGCGTTAACGTAACTTCCGAATTTTACAGTGAAACAATACGAGAGTTTTTATTGTCACACTAGCTGACCCCGCGAACTCCGTACCGCCCTTAAATGTTCGGGGTGGGCCACCTTTATCAGTTTGGGGGGGGAGGGGGGGGGGATGAAAAATAGATGTTGGCCGATTCTGAGACCTACTCAATATGCTCACAAAATTTCATGAGAATCGGTCAAGCCGTTTCGGAGGAGTATGGCAACGAAAACTGTGACACGAGAATTTTATATATTAGATCTAACCATTCTTTAGAAAAGATCCTGTCGAGTATTATTTTAACTTTCCATCGAAAAATTGCAAAAAGTAAGATGGTATATTATTTATTTAAAGATTAGAATAAGTTAAAGAAAATAACAACACATAATAATACTTAGTACCAATGACCATATAGTAGTATAGTACAGTAGTATTGTAATATGAATTTCAATGTGGTTGAAAAATGACACTTTACTAGAAAAACATTTCCATTCCTTGAAAATTGACATAAGACGGAAGGCATAAATGACCATAATTCTTAATAATTTAATAATAATGTCGTCTAATCAATTCAGTCCATAGACTATTATGGATACTTTAAATCAAAACGTTCTTAATCGATACAGTAAGTAGAACAGGACAAAATAGTCACCTATAAATATTTCTAGATTTATTGCATGCAAATGACAGAGGACAGGAAAACGTTGATCTGCATAAGAACTTACTTTCTACGCTATTTTTAGAAATATGATACAGAATTATCGTGGAAACGAGACAGACGTGTCTCTGTCTCTAGTCACGAAGATTTTGATGTTAAAAAATGCTAAAGACAATAAAAAAAAGATAAGCCTAGCATGAATAAAGCCTCGATGGAGCAAAAAAAATTGAAGTGTTTTTATAAACTTTAATTTTTCAATCGATTGTAACACTTATTATTAATGGAATTACATTTCAAGAAATAACTAAATAGTGTTACTTAATATGCAAATTGATAAGATAACTATTGTTATCACTGGATAAACTTTGGCAACATTAATGTAGTCTACTTTTGGTGGAAACATGATTGTTTACACACTTTACGCTATGATGTTACCGTAATGGCTGCAACCCTTTTTACGTCCCATTGCTGGGCACGGGTCTGTCCCCATTATTGGGGAGGCCTGGAGCTTACTCCACCACGCTGCTCCAATGCAGGTAGGTGGAGTTGCAGGTTAGTGGCCATCGGAAACGCGTATGAATTTTTTTGCCACTAGCGGGTCACCTATCTCACACCCGACCGCGCCCGTTTGGCTTAGTTGCATAGATCGCTTGCGTACTACGCTAACCGACGGGCCATGCTCGCTTCCGTTACCGTAATAGCAACCATGATTAACTGTTTAATTTTTTGTCCAAGTACAGGCGAGGACGTAAGATTATGTTATAAATATAAGAACATAACACAAGAGTTTGTAATTCCAAAACTGCACCAGTATAAAAATATACTAATGTCAACATCTGCTGTTTAAGAAATGTTTCTGAAAGAATGTTTCTGAAAAGAACCAGAGGACTCAAAGATAATATAGATTCTATTCATAGCCATACAGTTTTCAACTACTGTGGCTGATTTTAGAATTATGCAAGTTATAATAAGTATCAATTTTTTTTTTTCAAAAGTAGATATGGGCGTCCGCAGGCCCCTTTGATATAGGTGGATAACGATCGCGAGGCGATTTTTTCTAATAATTTTTGTATGGTTCTCTACCTTTAGCAGCGGAAATTTCGTAAAAATGCAAATGTGCTCGTATTGCAATAATGGTTCCGTTCGTTTCGTTCTACGGCGTAACCTCGAAAATTATCGAGTGGCAAGTAATCTTGCTAATTATAGTTCATATGACCACCGACCGTTATGCCTGCCCAGTTGTGGTTCATTGTCATACTTTGAGGAGCTGTTCGCAATTAGGGTCTTAGTTGCTTACCCTGAATACTCGCTGTCAGGATGTACTGATTGTCATTTTGTCCTTAGGTTAAATCATATTGGCAAAAGTAATCGTATCTTCATTTGTTGACGCTTTTATTGTTTGATGTGATTATGAAATTAAAAACAGACAAAGCTTATTGATACAGTCTTTAAAATATAAAGGTAAAAAGAGCAATTAACGTACGTAAATAGGTCAGTGCAGGTCACTTTGTAAGTACCAATAACGAACGAATAATAAGCTTCTTCGAATAGCGAAAGAAACTCAGATTATCCTCAAATCAGAACTGAAGATGCGAGTATGAAGACAGTAGCGGGCAGATTTTAGAATTAAAGGGCGGGCTGTTGAAAATTATGAAAGCCAACGTTGGCAGTTTTTTAGATCGTTAATGCTAAAGGTACTTTCAGCAATACGTGAAAAAGGCCACAAAGCGGACGTGCCAAACGAATCGCAAAAACACAACGGACACTTGATAGCTGGTCCTTCACATGATGAAACGATTTGTTATGATAATCATCACCTCCAAAAGACTCTTCTCCCGAGAAACCGAGAGGTACACCATGTTAGGGTAACCCTAAAAAAACAAAATTTAAACTAATGATTTTCACCGAGTGTTAATCTTCAACAAGACTTTTATGATTGGCTAGGTAGGTACAGAATGTTTGTGTAACCCTTAAACATGGAGGATCTTCAACAAAACTCTTCTAGGAAATTATGTTTAGTTACCATAGTTGGCTACCTACAGGAACAGAGTATCAACACAAAGTTTTTCTGTACTTAATTCTAGATGCGTAAATGATAAGGTTTTGTGTCGGCCTGTAAGATTAATTGAAGTACTTCTGAGTGGAGATCATCCGTTAGTTCATTTGTTACTCTTACAGCATAAAAGGTTATAGTGGTGACCACTGATCCTTGCCAGGCTAGAGATTCCTGAGGCGAGCGACCGTTAGCAAGTATGTGGGTCGGACGCTAGAGGTGGCAGCTATTAATATCAGTCGACATTGTCTATGATTTGATGAATGATTCGCGAAATAAAAGAAAGCTTTTTACCCCGCCTCTTAAAATCAAATCAATCGTAATCAGTTCAAATCAAGAAGTGTGTGTTTATTATTCTTTTAGAAGACGATTAAAGTAAGGAACTTCAAATCACGGAGCACTGTCACGTACTGTCCACAGACTAGACAGAAATCTTACCTTTAACAAACAAATCTGTGTCCCATGTTTTGTGTGGACAAGTTAAAAAATATATTCGAATCTAATACACTTTTTGTCGAATTTTCCCACGACAACCTTGATAGTTCTTCCCAAGCATGAAGTCAACCATATGAACCATATCTGCACATACAGGTCACTGCTTCATAAGCGCATAACATCGCGTCATAAAACGCGCTACATTCCGACAAGCAATGTCACGAATACGTTGGCGATGTCCCGTACATCCTAAATACTTTGGTAAACAGACTGAGAAAATATTCTTGGAAGAGGTACCTTTAAAATTAATTAATCAATTTAGGTCGGTTAACTTCATTTATAATATAATATTACATCGATATCGACTTTTGATCAATAGCTAACAGTTGATTTACTTATTTAAATCGTTATTTTTCAGTGACAAACAAGAACATTAGATCTTTTTGTGTCTGGAACGTCATAGGCTACATTTGCTTAAATAAGAACTCTTATAAGGGAAACGTTTGAAAACAGTGCTTTTAATTTGACGAACCGATTTTCTGTGCAAAGTTACTTATTTTATTCGCAAATACATAAACATGATTATCAAATAATGTTTTAACTGACGTTTAATTTCGGGAAAGCTCGATTTGTTTCACCCATCGATAGGGAGGCCCCTTAGGTACGAAACGATGACAGACCTCGGTACGAACGAAAATAGTCTGGCTCCTTCTTAATTAGATGTCAGTTAAGTTCTTTATTCAATGAAAATAGCTGAACAGATTGAAAACTGCACAACTATTCATTACGTCCCAAGCGCGCATGGCCTGGCGGCTAGCGTAGAACGCAAGCGATCTATGCAGCTGAGCCAAACGGGCGCGGTCGGGTGTGAGATGGGTGACCGCTAGTGGCAAAAAAATTTCATGCGCGTTTCCGTGCTTCGGAGGGCACGTTAAGCCGTCGGTCCCGGTTGTTGTCGATGGATAACAGTCGTCAAACCTTGTCGGAGGCCTTATGGGCGGTTTGAAAACATCCGACAGCGGGTTGGCCACTAACCCGCATCTCCACCAACCCGCATTGGAGCAGCGTGGTGGAGTAAGCTCCAGGCCTCCCCAATAAGGGGGAGAGACCCGTGCCCAGCAGTGGGACGCAAAAAGGGTTGCAGCCAGCCAGTAAGATGTGAGTATAGTATGTATTCTCTCATCTGACTAAGCTCAGACTAAATATAGCTAGATGGCGTAGGTCTTGTGTTTTTCTCGTAACCCAATACAGAGGGGTTAGTGCCAATGACATCTCTTGCATAATTTACGAAATACTTTACAGTTTATTTATACATTTCGCATTCAGTTCACGGTAAAGATGTACGGAGTAACCTTAGACGTGATGACTAACAGGTATTTCGAAAAAAATACTCACCGGTCTGCGAATGTCCTTGTATCCGAGCCAATATCTGCAATAAAAACAAAACATATTACTATGATGAAAAAAATGTAATAAGGAATTAGCAGCCTTTGCTCGTAACGATCAAAAATTTTCGATGCAATCCTCTTGGAACCTATTGCTCGTAAAACATAGTGTCTCACACGATTTGCTGTCACGTGTGCCCATTATCAACCCATAGGCATTCTGTTAACTCAAATATATAAACTACTTTTTTAAATGAGTGCTGCTGGGATTTTTTCCGCTGCGTTTTTTCTCTCAGCTCAACATTTTATCCCAAATGGGCACCTAAGGGCGATGACCGGGAAAAAATGACATTCATTAAGCGAATATTTTGTATTCCTAATATGAAATAAATATTTTTTCTTTCTTTCTTACTTATTGAACCTATAAAAACCTATTATCGAATGACGTCAAATCGACAATGACCGTAAGTCCTCTGTCAAGAATCATGTCTTTATGCGCCTGAAAATATGTATTTGCCTCAGCGGCAGTGCATCTTACACCTACCGCACGTCTATAAATCAAAAAACTATAAAGAGTAACTAGCTGACCCCGCGAACTCCGTACCGCGTTTAAATGTTCGGGGTGGGCCACCTTATCAGTTGGGGGGGGGGGGATGAAAAATAGATGTTGGCCGATTCTCAGACCTACTCAATATGCTCACAAAATTTCATGAGAATCGGTCAAGCCGTTTCGGAGGAGTATGGCAACGAAAACTGTGACACGAGAATTTTATATATTAGATTATTTAACGAATTCGTTTTTTAATTTTACCGGAAAGCATACCTAGGTTATGCAAGACAGAGTAAGACATCGCGCTAGTTATTTCAAAAATTTATGACCGAACATTAAACATGGAATTCTAAGCATTGCAATAACTGCCGAGCACCACTGATGGAGTTTAAATCATTCACTTAACTATACGAATGACGTGAAATATGAATTCCTCATTCTGTGCCACATACGTGCCATTTGCGAATTTCACAGTCCATACTGATAGTACTTTTGTAAACGGTGGTTAGGGCCTCGTTCACCATCTCCAAGAAAAGTGTTGATTAGTTACATCCCAAGTAAAGTTAATTGGCAAGTAAAAGCTATAAGTACGGGACAGTTTATCATAAGATTAGTGCTACGTGAAATTGAAGTTACGGGTGCAATTAGCGTACTTGTCACTTTACTTGAAGGTGGTGAAAGAGGCCCTTAGTCTACTTATATTAATAACTGTATAGAAAAAAATCTTTCAGAATTGAGAAGAATTACTCAGCTGTCACTGCTCTATTAAAAGAATAAGGACAATTTTTAAAGTTCAATTTTTATTGTAATTCGACAAGCTGTTTTAAATAAAATCGAATAAATTACATATATTAAAACACTTTGGCGAGGATATCCCAAAGATCCCATACATTACCATAATACAGTCCAGTGAGTCAGATGAAAAACATTCATCTTAACCGTAACCAAATTCGCGTCACCTCTTCGCGAATTTTCTTGACGTGTGCGTGACAGATGACGTTTATAGAGGATCGTACTCACATTACTGGTTCGATTACATCAAACTACCAGTTTTGACGTTCTTGGAAGTAGTTATGATATGAGACAGAAGGTGTGGATGTATGCTGATAGGGGTATTTTGAAAGGGTTATCTGTAAAATCTGTAAACACGCGATTTTGTTATTAATCTGTATCGATAAATTGGTTTAAAAAATAAAATAGCGAGGCCAGTAGTTTCTCACTACTGGCCTCGCTATTTTATTTTTTAGTCACCGAAAGCGACCTATCATTGATCAGCCAATGGTTTGAGTTTTATCAATATATAGTAGTCGTTAAGGATTCTTGAGACATTATAGGAGATTTGAAAAACATCTGAAAGCAGGTTCCTTGGTACTCCGTATCTGCACCAGCACACATAGAGGCATCATGCATGATACAGCAATGTTGACTCAAAGAGGAGCGCAAAAATATTGAAGCCAATTAAATTTATTTTATAGATTATATCAATTAGAGACAGCCAGAATTAAAGTCATAAAACTAAAAAAAAAACATTTGATCAGATATCACCGCCACATAAACGCGCGCTACACATAAATTCAAAACAAAATTTCAAAACCAATTAGTATTCACTTTTTGTATTTAGTCCGATACGTGACGTTTCGAATAATCTGTTCGAATAAATCTGACAAAGACCATCGCACGCATATCTGTTTATCTGATTTAACCAATCATGCTACAGTGGAACACGTAAACATATCAGTGAGAATGAGTTGATCATGGCGATATTTTTTGGTCGAGCAAGTCAACATTAGTCACATCAACAGTATACAATTTATTGGCGTGGAATTAACAAAGTAAATAGAGTGTATCATTAAAATCAGTCTAAAAACATTAGTGTATCTAAGTCATCAAAGTTAAAACGGCCTGGGCAAGCTTCCAGAAAATTTGAAAAGCTCTCTCAACATAAGACGTATTGTACTGGCTGGATTCAACACGATTGACCAGAATCGAAGGAGTTATTTGCCAAGGGCGCCCACAGTGCTGCTATCCCTGCCTTATAAAAAAATGGCCGATGCTCTGCCAAATAGTAAGACACTTTAAAACCCACTAAAGTGAATTAATATTCATATTTCAAATTGAAATTCGTGACATATCAAGATGATTTACGTGCGAGACGTAAAAAAACCTCGCAAAAACAGGCACGCGTCTGTACCCAATCCGTACTGTTCATGCATTCATTGAACCAGATCGCTCAATCCATCACGCAGCCGAAACACGCCGGGCATACCATAGCGTCAATGTGTCAAATATGGCATCCTGTTCGTTGCTACTAATATTTGGGTGTGATTTATACTGTGTGTAACGGATATGGATAGGATGTTGATTGTGTATGAGAAAGTTCATTATAAATTATGTTTGTTTGAAAGTGTTTCTTTCGCAATAGTTACTTCAGTTAATTAGGCTTTAAGTGAATTTAAAAATGTTTGTTACGTAAAATAATGATACAGAAAGTTATTGCAAGATTTTTAGTCAAAATAAACTTTGTGACTGTATTCTACAAATGGTAATAAATTGAAGCATGTTGTTTCTTTCATTTTATTATTTCGCATTAAGAACTTTAATAATTCTGGAACTGAAGTGGCAATGGGCAGGCAAGTCCCTGTAGCTTCGGGTTAAGAATAGAGCTACGGTATCCCCTGCCTGATCGTAAGAGGTGACTAAAAGGGGGCTTCCGGGGTTGTGGGCGGTGTGAGTGGGAGCTCGATCCGCCCAGCCAACAACCCCGGAAAGGACGGCGGTGTATGCCGCCGTAAGCATCGGAAGTGGAAGGAGAGCACATCTGCTCTCCCGAAGACGGGCCCATTCTGGGCGCCGCGCGTGGATGACACCGGTGCGTTCCACTGGAGATCCCGGAGTCCTCCCCAAGCACAGAGGCAGGCTACCGAGGGGGTTTTAGTGGTACGATCGTATATAGGTTAGGATACCGATCCTCTCCCAAGGTGCCGGGTACCTTTTGAAAGTTCTCCCCCTCTCCCCAATACCAAAAAAAGGCCATTTAGTAAAGAGGACTGACAACCAATGTGGAAGAAAGGTCCTCGAATGTTGACCACGTCTACGTCTCATCAGTAGGAGCATAGGCCGCCCACGAACCAGGTAGACGGACAACTTGAAGACGACAGCGGGAAGCCGCAGATTCGGAGAACGCAGGACCAGAGGGAGTGGTGAATATTAGGGGAGGCCTATGTCCAGTACGTCACTCACCGCAGTTACTGATATGACAAGTCAGTAAAAGAGAATGGGACTTCTATTCGAATTGCAATAAATAAGTTCTGAGTTAAAATGTCTCTTAATTCATGTCAACACGATGAAAACAGTTATAAAAGTTAATAGTATAACACAATGCAAAATCGAAGAAAGCATCTCGAACATATCTGTAACAATTGCCCAATTAATCGCACCTCGGATTCGAACTGGACTCCGCTGACACACAACTGAGAGACATGACACAGTGTCGTGAAGGAATTCGATGAACAGTTACTTATACATATCCCTCTGACGAAGTGTCACTTAATTGAATTGGTTTCTTTTCAACATGGACTTGGCAAATTGTTAATAATGCCTCGAACAAATTATTAAATAAATTAAAAAAACTCGTTAAACTAATAGTTTCAAAGGATGTCCCAATTGGCATCAAATATTTAATAATGTGATCCTAGCGCGAGTGAAGCCACAGGGCACAGTTAGTATTCTATTATTACATCCACCCTCACTGCAAGAAGCTGCAGGTCTCCGATGTTTCTTCCCAGTTTTTACTAAAGAGTGGCCCAAACAAGGAGTATTGTGAGAACCCAGATGGTCTTTATTTAAAATGAGAATGAATCACACTTCTGTCAACAGCGCAACTGTGTTGACCGTGAAAATCGATTTTATTCGAGGATTGACCCACTGAGACTCGTGCGAGCAATATTTGCTGTTTATACGAGTATCTCTTCCATTGCAAACAGCAACAGTTCACGGTGTATTTTACTGTTATATTAACATCTCCTTACATCGAAATTTGGACAACAAGTATCCATAAATAGGTCATTATTGTCCAGAAATATCGGGTTGCGGAGATAAAAATCTATTGTCTTTCTATAAAATCTGTTGTATTTTTGCCTTAAATGTTCCAAAAAATAGACGATCCTTTGATGTTTTACGATTTACATGAAGAAAATAAAAGTTTTGTTTGGACCCATGGACCGATATTTTTTGATCTTTAAAAGGCGTTCGAAATTGTATCACGCATCGATAACTTCAATTTTATGCATCACTGCACAGGACTGGCGCAGCAAAACGATGAAACAAACTTGATTACTGCAATTTTGCAAAAACAACATTTAAATTAAACGAATCCGAATATAAGATATTACAGAGTATTTATTTTAACTTATCTAATATCAACATTTAGGAATTTTTGAAGAGTATTCAAGTTTCTTTTTTTAAATTATAATTATATCTTTTAAAATGTTATTACCAACGAACCACACTTTGGGAATTATATATTCTTGTGTCTAGACACCATAGAAATAGAAAAACAAGCAAAACCGCGTGAGAATTCAAAACATTTTAAATTGAGTCACTTGTCATCAATACAACCTTGTACTGAGTATTTATGCACTGAGGTCACTTTGTAGGCGTGTTTGCAATCTTACATCACTGGTCTACAGAACTATAATTACAAATATGTAGATGAGTGCGAAAAACTTCCGCAACGTAGAAACACAAAAATGTGTCATGTTACACGTTAAATAGGTAGAAGTCATGTAACATTCAGTAGATAGTCTCTGAAATACAAATGATTGTTGATAAATCCTGCAAAGTTAGACAGACTTGACATCAATTGGCGCCAACACTGACCCATTAAAAGCACAGAAGTTTCTTCCAGCATTCAAGTATTAATCAGCCAGTTATTATAACAGTAGATAAATGTTTCTTTACCTTAACGTCGCGCCAGTGTAGCCAGCTTTTTGCGCGCCCTCGCCCTCGCTTACCCTACTGGCTTACATCCAGTGGCAAGTTTTTGCCCTTTGTCTTGATCATTGACTCAGCAGTGATTCAAAACTTGCACGTTGGACGAAGATCGTTATTGGGTATCGCTATATTTGGGAGTATTTCTTGTAAGTGACTGCGAGCGAATTTATATTAGCTGCAATCCCTTTTTTGCGTTTCATTTCACTGCTGGGCCCGAGACTCTTCTCATTATCGGCTCATTATTGAGAAGACTTGGAGCTTATTTCAGTATGCTGCTTCAATGCAGGTAGGTGGCGGAGTTAATATTGCTGACTTTCAATTGTAACGTCAACGAGTGAATAAAAGTTAAGCGTTTGAAACTGTTGCTCCATTTCAAAATTGATTAGTGCATCACAAAAAATATAGCCTTTCAAATTAACGACTAAGAGAAATTTTCAGCGGCTTAACATTTCAAAGAAATTTACCGAGTATCCAATTATACCGTTCTAGGCTTACGCATGGCATATCAATCAGATGAATTAGCGAGATTAGTCGAGACAGCACCAACAAGTCTTTATTACAACGGTATGTAGTCTAAACACTTCGTGGCATCACCTCGGTGGCTTTTTGCGTCCTTCGCCCACTGGCTTACATCCCAGCGCGTTTTTGCCGGCTCATAATTGGCTCTATCGAGAACGTCCAGTTCATCCCGGAGGTGCGCCAGATCTGGCTGGGCTCCAATACTTCGATAACACTTTTCTTCTTAGTTAGGCTCGATGGACTGTTGTTACCTTGTTAAGGTATTGTGTTCTCATCAGCAATTCTTGTCTTTGTCGTTTCAAAACATAGTTTTTTTTTTCTAATGCTGACGTTCACTTAATCGTAACTATTTCAGTTTTATGAAAATATCGTAAGTGTCGATAAATCAAGACTGTAAAAATGTTATTAATTGAAATTTGCATAAAATTTCAACGTACTTAAAGAAAGTACCAAAAAATAATTAAAGACGTACGTGACAGTTAGTTAATTAATATGATAGTATAAGCAGAGCTCCAATGGAGCATTTAATGTGTTTGACATTTCAATGTCGTGAGGAACATTCCTGTTACTTATGAAACTGTCATCATAAAGGATTACCTTCATTTCAAAGGTGGACATGATTTATCGAAGCGTACCATCTTTTTCACTATAAACGTCGAGATATATTATTGCTATCAATTTTAAATATAAAAGCTAGATGAGTATTTAGCATAATTGGCAGAGCAATAGCTGTTTCTGGTGTACATTACGGTTACATTGAATACATAAAACTGTTACCGTCGACCTTGATTTTTCAATTAATTCCTTACAGCTTGATTGAAGTTCAATTTCAGATTAAGATTATGTTAACTAGAAAAGTCAAGAGCTAAGTTCTAATTACTTGCCTAAATGTTAATATTAATCTGAAGTTCTGGTTCAGTAAGGACCGGTTATCAATTTGTCATTGAATTTGCAAGTCTAGTTTTGGCAAAGTGGCGACAAAATTCTCAAAGTTAATTAACCCATTATTCATAGGAACTAGAAGAGATACAGATGAAGAAAATAAATAAAAGTGACTCACAGTTAGGAATAATAATGTGAATGTTTTCAAATTTGTTGTTTGTTTAACAAATTGTTTTTTTTTTCACGTTAGTGGACATGGTTGTGACATTAACACCAATGCAGACGCATTACAATAACATTTTTCATATAAATTAATAAAACGTGATACTATTCATTACATGCTTTTGTCAACTGTGTTGCTGAATTTTTAGTTTAAATTTTGTTAAGTAATAAAAGGTTCTGCGTTCCAAATATATCTTAGGGACAATTTGCTGGAAGCTTGAAAAATTTTTAAAAGTACCAGTACATATTTTTACAGAAAATGTTAATTCAGTAAAAAAATGTTTTCTACCGATCATGGAACTTACAGACTTTCTCGTCAAATAGGTAAATCAGTTCATCAATGCGCAGATTGATTTAAAATGACAGCGAAAGTTATAAATATTGCAAATTGCCGTTGATGTCACAAAATAGTCCGACACGACTCATATGACCACAACTCGTTTTACATAGAATATGAATAATTATAAGTTTACCTTTATAGACCAATAGCATCAGGCAAAATTTCAATCCAGTAAAAATGGGAATAAGTATTACGCGTAAAAGATTGAGGAATGAACTATTCAATGGTAAATAACAATCTTTTAAACTTAATGGTTTTAATGTTAACCAAATATTTTTTCCTCAGCTTAGTTAGAGTAAAACAAAATGAAGTATATTTAAAAAACATAGCTGCATACAAGAATTAACTCCAGCGCAGCGACCACTGATCCGCGTCAGTATCGAAATGTCATTTGATAGCGGATAAAAATCGGAGCAGTGAAATCAGAGAGAAATGATAGCAAGAAAGTGACACCCTTATTAGCACGTGCACGATGCGTGAACGCTAGACGGGATAAGTTGAGATCGAAGAGATTGGACCTAATGGGTAATTGTGACTTTTACGAACGAGCTTACTTTTAACAATACATGCAGGTTATGTTTTTTACACGGTTGAATTTATGTTTGTGTGGATATAGCCTATATATGATTCAATGTAGATATAACCTATTCATATTTCAGAAATTAAAATTCAGAATCATAATTCAAGAGACATGAACGATTTCACCAAGAGTTTATGTCGGTCTCAAAACTTTTGTACTACAACATTTTTCTTTTCGTAACCCGTTGTATAAACAGAAAGAAGCCAACACACAGTCCTAAAAGTCATAACTTTAATAATAATAATACATTTAATTGTTTTCGAAATAATTAACTACACGATACCTCGTTAAGATTTTATTGAGATTTTGGCAGCAATAATACGTGGTTTATGAAGGCGCTAAAACGATAAGCGATTTAACGCTGATGCGTTAACCCGGTTGTTTTGACAACGCAACGGCACCAAGTTATCGTTTCATTTAGGGGTGTCAGTTAAACCACTTTCAAAAAGAAAGAAATTACTTTATTCTGTGAAAAAAAAAAAGGTTTTGGGTAGTTTATATTTTATTTTAATTCTTGTCGAGCTGCCATTTTGTTTCTAACTAATCTTTAAAGTTTCTCTTGAAACACTCAGATGTATGATGGTTTTTGATTACGATGAACAAGATGCTGGTGCGACAACCCTATTCAACACCGTACATCTCAGAGATCCAATACAATTTCTCCGATCGTATTTTGTCAATACGAAAGCTTAACGACACGACACGATATGCGATCTCGTTTTGTATCGAACTTTAAAGAATTTGTTAATTGCTCAACGGTAATTTTGATTGCTAATAAACTTGAAGATCGGTGCGAACCGTTTTGCTGTTTCTGGGTTACTGTGGAGGCGTTAAAACATTAATATTTTATCGATAATCGCAAATAGGAGCAGTAAATGTGTAATAGTTTATAAGACACTGATATGGTTTTAAAAGAATTTTAATTTGCTTTTTCAATCGTCTATAATTATTAACTATTATTGTTGAAATGAAAAGTCGAGTAACAGTTGTTTTACTTTGAAATAATGTCGAATACAGCCGCTCTCAACTCTTTCAGATGTTTAACCCTTTTTTTTACTGTAAAGCTAACGTTAAGTAGAATATTATTTACAATGATTTATTTGACATCAGCCAAGGTTTTTTTAAATATTAAATGCCACGTCGTGTCCTAAACTTTTGTTTAGACAAATCCGTATTTGCAATCGCTTTCGCTTCCAACAACTATTTTACTCATCTAGGTGTTACTGTCGTTCTATTATATTGTAATTTGTTTAATTTATGTAAATTCAGCATTTTATGATACGCTATTATAGTCTCATTTAAACAATTTTACACGTACTTAGAATAAAATTACAGAAACAAATATTCTGATCCGAAAATCTTGACATTGCTCCAAAATGCAAATCATAGTGATTTCGCAGTAAAAATGTCGCAATAAGCCGTCACTTGTCGTCAAGTGTCACTTTTTATGCAAAATGCGTGGCGCCATAATACTTGCCAAGTTTTTTTAACACTGAGCTTGGTTTTGTAAAAGTTGTAAATATACCATTGAGATATACCTATGTATACTACATAATATCTCAATGAAATATACAGTCAATGTGAATTGTTTTGCATACACAACTACCCTAAAATGTTGATAATACACGCATAGAATGCGAGCTAGGTACTTGCAAAGCTAAGCAATGTGCCGTCGAATTTATTGGCGACCGCTTTGTTCGCACTAACAGAATGAGGTTGACGGCAAACAATATTTCGTTCATATTACTAACACGTTTATAAATTATGCAGAAGAATACTTAGGCTTGTACGGTACGAGGCAAGCAAGGATATGAAAAAAAAAATTCAACGATTTCGCTAATATTTTTTCGACCGCTTCACTAAACTAAACATTTTTTGGTATGATATCTTTTATATTTATACACAGAAGGTAGGAAATGAGTAAAAAATATTTTGTCATCCTTTTATCGGCGTCAGATAACAAATGATAACAGTGCGGATCAATATCAAATTTCTGCCATAGAGTTCCTAATATTTTCAACATCAATCTATCTACTTGATGGTTGGATTAAGTACAAAAACGTTTATGTTAGATGCTTCTATGGCAATATTTATTGGAAAGTTTTTTTTATTGGAAGGTGTTTTTTGTAACTACGGTCGGAAATCATGCACTGGTGGTAGTCCTTTACCGTCAACCTTTTCCACAGGTTCAGTCACTCAGCGAGCTATGGAGAGGGCTATGCTATGTATTACTCTACGTGACAGAATCAGAAAAGATGAAATCCGCAGACGAATGAAAGTTACCGACACAGCTCTCAAAACTTGCAAGTTGAAGTGTCAATGGGCAGGTCATAGTTAAGAGGATCGACAACCGATGGTGGAGAAAGGTCTTCGAATATCGACCACATCTCGACAAAAGGAGCACAGACCGCTCAAACCACTGATGACATAAAGTAGACGAGATGCCGCTGCTAGATTCTGAGGGCGCATTACAGGATGGAGAGTTAGGGGAGGCCTATGTCCAGCAGTGGACTATGAAAGGTGAATGGATAGATGGGTGGAAAGCCGAAACCCCACTTTCCTACTTCTGCACGATAGAAAAGCTTCACAAAAAAAACCCGACTGCGTTTTTCTGTAATTTGGAAATGTAAAAACCTTAATACAAGAAACTACAATGTTTCTTGTATTTTAAATATTGTGAAATATAAAATGAGCTTCTGTTCTTTAATTTGCCTACACCATTAATCGATTTTTAAGTTAAGTGCAATCGGGTATGACGACCTTATTGTTTTAGGGTTTTTACATTTCCAAAATACACAGAAACGCATTCGGGTTTTTAAGTTTTCTACATTACAGTTTTTTTTTATTTTGATATACACAGTGCAACTCTCACAGTAAATACGAATCTAACGAAACCTCTCAAGCTAAAATCCATCAAGCCGTTCAGGCTGCAGAGCGTTCCAAACAATTATATATACATACATACTCTCGAAAAACATAATCCTCATCCTGCATCCTTCTGCCGCAGTCGGGTTAAAGAGTGCAGTAATTATACTTCCATAGTCGGAACTATGTTAATTCTATTACGTACATTGTCTTTCTTACAGCATATGTAAAGCTTTCGATTTCAGATGTAGCTATTACAATGGCGGATATGATGCCAACTTTTTTGCCTCGACATTGAACTTGATCAGCTAATATTATGTTGTGAATGATATCATAGTAAACAAATAGTACGTGAATGGCTTTTATGTGTTAGTAATGTGGATTCGGCTGCCAACATTCTGGGCGATTTGAATTTTATTTGTCGTAGAACTGTGTTTATTCGGAGATAGTAACACGAAGTAGTCATGCTAGGAAAGAAGTCAGAAAGTTCGTGTTTCCAGCAATTTTCGCACAATGTACCACCCCAGCCTTTGACTAAATAGCCTTATGACTAAAGGCTGTACGTTGCTTGGGGCCAGCATTGGCTGAAACCCTTTCTGTGTCATATCCCAGGGCACGAGTCTCTCCTCATTTATTGGGGAAGCCTGGAACTTACTCCAATGTGGGTTAGTGTCCAATCCGCTTTCAGATGTTTTCAAACCACCCATTACGCCTCCAACAAGGTTTAACGACTGTTATCTATCGATAACAAACGGGATCGACTCACACCCGACCGCAACCATTTGGCTTAGCTTACAAGAGTATGCATCGTCGGAAAGTGGGCAGAAATCTGTAACATAAGCAACTAAGAATATAGTGACGTCGCAGGTTCGGTGGTAATAAGAAGGCGTCTGTAGTTGAAGAAGTTTTTATTATAACTGTTCAATAAATGACTTAGCCTAATATATATGACAGGTAATGAAATGCCGTAGGCACACACACTACAAGAAGATGCATTACTCAGATATAAAAGAAATAACTTAGCATACGATGTGTATTATTTCATAGGATAACAATTAGTTATTTTTGCATAAAATAATTCATGTATCCGCTGGGAAAGCATACTCCAGTCGATTTATTACATTTATAGAGATTTTCTCTTAAAAGCGAAAGTGAAATCCGGCGTCGTATTGCAATGGTCTGTGGTGGCTGCGGCGACCGTCGATGAAACTTTTGTCACATTTCAACGACTGGTGACAGACGGTCAGCCTGTGGTGGGCTAGCCACAAACTTATCTCAATTTTAGTGTAATTGATTGATAGGTACTTAATTCTGATGTGATTTCTTATTAATAGAATATAAAGAGCAGGATGGCCGAGCGGAAAAGACCGCAGTCTCCGACAGGAAATGTCGGGTTCAAACACAGGCGCGCACATCTGACAAATTTGTTGTCCAGCATCACGGTGAAGGAAAATATTCAGACAACCAGCGTGACACAATAGTTACCATGCCGGTCTGCCAATTGGGGGGTCCCGAGTTCGATTTGTATAAAATCGATTTGTATAATATCGATGTGTATAAAATTTTTCAATAAATTGCCAAAGAGATCCGATTACTAAAAAATGAAGTGACTTTCTTAAAAAAATTACGTCAATATCTAATACAAAATTGTTTTTACAATATAAATGAATATTTTATGAATTAAAGTATTATAGAACGGTATTGTAGAACAGGTCGGTCCGCTCTCACTACATTATTGCAATACCCTAATAGGGTTCATGTATGAACTGTATATAATATTTAATGTAACACCATATATGTACCATGAACGCAATAAATAATTGAGTATTGAGTATTGATTCCCGGTGAAGCAGAAATTTGAATGAAGAGTTTAAATTTCTGTTCTCGGTCTAGGTGATTGTGTTTCTGTCTTTGTGTAGTTCATGGTACCCACTACACGTAGATATACCCGTCTACTGTGGGACTATGAGTGTGAAACGTTATTTAAAATGTTGATATTTGAATACGATTTTTTTAATAACGTACTTGCCTTTGAGTTACTAATTTCTCGCACTTGGCCAGCGTGGTGGACATTGTCCTACATCCGTCTCTCTTCAGAGAGCAGAAAATGAAAAGATTTGAAAAAAAGAATACCTATACGTTTCAGCTGCTAAATATTATTATTTCAAAGAATGTATCCGAAAATATTATTCTTTGAAATACAGGAACATTTGTTATTAAATTTAAATAAATAACTCTTCTTACTCATAAACCCAAACTTAAGATTCAAGACCACCGTAAACAAGCAACTCAGGACCACCCACACACATCACAGATATGTACCTATATATATCCAGATTACTTTCCAGTGAGCCTCAAGCCTCCACCCTAAGACTTATTTTTTTAATTGAATGGTGTAGCAGATTCGATTTAGACTTTTTTACGTAAAAAACTAGCAAACAGGCATACGGGCCTTATGGTGCACTTAACGATTGACCCCAACGCGAGGGTGGTCGCCAGCCAGACAGGTCCGACGAGAGTAGGTACCTTATCACCGAGTTGTTGTAGGGTTTTGACACCTCTTACGACACCCTGGTATCCCAACATGGGATTGGAGTTACTACTCTTAATCCGCCCACAGCACGGACATTCGACCAGGGAGGTACCGCTGCACCTACTTTTTTTGTTTTTCGATGGAAAGGTGCAGTTGCCGGCCATACTTACTTGAGACCACGGGGGGTGCGCGTGTTAAGTGTCACTGCCCTAACACTAGTCCCTGCGTCAGCCACTGAGCTAACCTAGATAGTAAGCATATTTTATAATGATGTTAGCATAAGATCTTGGTATATAAAGATGTAATTTAGATAAATCAATTAATATTGTCTTAGCCAGTAATTAGCATAAAACTCTGTTAGTTTGTTTCTAAATAAATCTTTTTTTAAAGTAAAGTTGTTGTCGCCAACTTAATTGGCGCAGCCGGTAGGATTCCTTCAGTTGTGAGTTTCAGCACTTCAGCAACGTTCGTTTCTACGATTTGGAAGGGACCACCGAACAAACAAATTTATTAAGGGGACGACACAACCAGGAAGAAAAAGAAGAATAGAAAGCAGCTGACAATATTCCAAGGGACATGGGAGTAACGACGGGTCTGTGAGTAAACCTTTTCACTTTCCTTTTCGTTTTCCTACATAACCCCTTGTTAGATTATACGTGTCTTTTCATAGATTCTTATAATTTATTTTTGGTGACTTTCTTTTCTCGTTGATTGTTTTTAGGAGATTTTAGGAATTTTTTTTTAGAATATGAATAGGTATCTACAATATAAATTTTACAAATAACTTACGGCATTTTTGTTAGGAATTTTGTGTTTTTCAGCTTATTATTGTGTGTATTGGCAACCATTTATCTTTTTCTTGTGAATTTTTTTTTTTTTTTTTGAATTATTAAAATGGAAACAATTACAAATATCCCCTCAGACTTCGTAAAAATAATCCCAGAGTTTGACGGAGTTAGCAGATTAGTTTCATTATTTATTAAGAAATGTGAATATATTTTAAATATTTTCAAGGGTTCAACGGCTCAAAATCAATACATTTTTCAAATAATTACGAGTAGACTAAAAGGCGAAGCCGCAAAAATAGTTGGTGAAAGAGACCATATTAGCGACTGGGCTCAATTAAAATCGCTTCTCACTCAATATTTCGGTGATCCAAGGACCGAAGAGTGTTTAGCTATGGAGCTAGAATGTTTAAAAATTAATAAAGGCGAGAGTTATTTGGAATTTTCGCATAGAATTCAGCATTTACGAAGCATTTTATTTTCTAAAATTAATGAATCAGATTGTTCAGTGAAACAAGCGAAACAGAATATATATACCAATACCTCACTGAATGTTTTTCTATTTAATTTGCCTATGCATCTAGTAAGATTAGTAAGATTAAGAAAAGCCGAATCCTTAGAAGAGGCATTAAAAGTAGTTCTAGAGGAGGAGAACTTTCAGTTAGTTTATAAATCTAAAAATAATAAAATTAATCAATTTAACCCTCATAATTTTAGGGGACGTTTTTCAAATAATAACTTCAACAATAACTTTAACAACTCTAATAATTTGCAAAATAATTTTAATAGAAATTTTTCTCGTAATTATAATTTTAATAGACAACATTCGTTTAATAATACATCGAACCCAAGTATCAGTAGGTCACCAGGTATGCAGCCTCAGCCATTTCAAAACAATGCCGGTCCGATGCAGCGTTCACCGGACAATGCTCCTCTAAGTAGGCAGTTTTCGCAGGGTACATTTACACCGTCGCGTAATAATACTGATGTTACTATGCGAACAGCTAGTACCAGAAAAAGTATTCGTAGCAATAATAATCTAAATTACACTAATTATATGGAACAAGGAGATGGTTATGAACATAATCCGCAAAATAGTCAGGAAAATTTTCAGGCAGACGCCTCAAGTATAGGGAACGTATAAAAATTAATTGCGATAGGGCCAATTTACCTCATATTTTTATTCCAGAATTAAATTCAGTTTTTATGATAGACACAGGCAGCTCTAGATCTTTTATTAGTCCGGAAAAGGCATCAAAATATTATAATAACTACAAAAAATATGAACCGTTTGAAGTTATAAGTACACATGCTTCAAGTAAACATAATGAAGTTATTTATATTCCGTTGCCAGAAAGTTTTCAGTGTAAAGAAAAACATAAATTCTATGTTTATAGTGTAGACAAAAAGTATGACGGTCTAATAGGCAGCGATTTGCTTAAACAATTACGCGCAAGCATTGATATGAATTCGCAGGTGTTAATCACAAAAAATACGATAATACCTATTATTTATACTCCTCCGATGAAAGAAATTTATCACGTTCCTTCTAGAAGTGAGTTACGGGTCAAACTCCCTGTAAACTTACTAAATGGAGATGCTATTTTAGGGTATACATTATTTATGGAAGGACTTAGGATGCCAACCGCGTTAGTAAAGTGTATAAATGATTTTGCGACAACAGTTATACAGAATTATTCTGATAGGGATATAACCCTCACAGTTACGAGGCCTTTTAAAGTCGAGCCATATAAGGCGACTTCAATAAAAAATAATTTTATCTGTAGGAATTATGAGAAGGAAAATAGTATGTCTAGCAATAGGATAGAAAATTTATTGTTAGAAAACTTGCAAAAGCTTAGGTTAGATCACATGAACGAAGAAGAAAAAATAGTTATAGGTAATTTGTGTAGAGAATACAAAGATATTTTTTATTGTGAAGAGATACCCCTTTCCTTCACGAATCAGGTTAAGCATAAGATTAGGACAAAAAACGAGGATCCAATTAACATAAAAGCTCATAGGTTGCCACCTTCACAAATAACAGAAATAAAAAATCAGGTGAGCAAACTTTTAAAAGATAACGTTATCCAGGAGTCATATTCTCCTTGGAGTGCCCCCGTTTATTTAGTTCCGAAAAAGATGGACGCATCGGGGAAACAAAAATGGCGAATGGTGGTCGACTATCGACGATTAAACGATATCACCACTGACGATAAATATCCTTTGCCTAATATTAACGATTTGTTTGATATGTTAGGAAAAAGTACATATTTTTCTACCTTAGATTTAGCTAGCGGTTATCATCAGATAGAAGTCGAAAAAGAAGATAGGCCTAAAACAGCATTTAGTACGCCGTTTGGGCACTATGAGTTTAATAGGATGCCATTTGGGCTAAAAACAGCTCCAGCTACTGTAGCCGGTTTCCCGGGAGAGAGAGTTGAGAAAATAAAAAAAGTTTTAAAGTTGAAGCATTTATTTATTAACACAATAAAAATTTGGGTTAATCTATAAAGGAAAAGAAAAAGAAATATGGGGGGGTTGTTGGCTTGTTTGACCGGTCCTAAAATATAACCTGAACGGTAGTCAAAACAAAAAAAGAAATTAATTAAATAACCCGGACGCTATTCAAAAAAAAGAAATTAATTAAATAAATAAAGAGGACGCTCCTCACGCGCCTCCACACCAAAACTTGCAGCGTCTCCACGTAGAGACAAAACAGCCACAGTCCCCTTAGGACAGAAAGTTGCAGCGTCTCCCAGTAAGGAGAAAAAACACCCACTGTCCCCTCAGGACAGAACACCAGCGTCTCCCAGGACAAAAACACCTCCTACGAGTACAGAAAACAGGTCTTACAATACAGCTTACACAATTCTTAAACAGGCCCTAATCTGAGAGTAAGATCAAGTTTAAATTGAAATAGTACATCCTTAAATTAAATTAATTGCAACATTAAATATATTTGTAGCAGTCTAAACAGCTCGGTAAAGAGAACAGATTCTATCCTAATAATTCTATTTCTGTTACGAAGGTAACAGTCTAATTACAGTCTAATACAGAACTACAGGGTCTAACAAACAAAATAAGAAACATCAGGCTTAATGCACAGCGTACACTTGCTATAAACTAATAAACTGAGTAATTAGGTAATTAACAGTACTATACATCCACTGGCATTTTAAGAGAATGTTTATGAACGTAACAAATAAATGCAAGGGACGCCCGCACGGCGGCACGCTTACAGGCCACTATTCTCACTAACCCTTCAGACAAAACTTTACTAAGAATTTAGTTATCACAGCAGAAAAGTGAATGAGGTTAATGCATACCTTGTAAGGGAGGTGTTGCAAATCAAGCGCACAGCCACAGCACAAAACCACAATCGGCCAGCACGCCAATCGAGCCTCAAACCCTGCATAGAACATTCGGATTACAACCACGAAAATTCAACAAAACCACTGATTCCGTCACATAACGAAATAAATAAACTCACCAGACAAGGACAAACAGCACACGCGACCAACGCGTGGTCTGCAGAAAACTTCCAGAAACGCCCTGCAAATAACCACCCATATTAAAGGAAACGATATTATGGAATTATCACAATATCCAGTGGGAAATCCACTAAAAATCCACAAAACTCACCAAATGAATCCTTTGGACCACCAGGATATCCAGACACAGTATCAGACAGCAAAAAATAACAACAGGTCACCGACCGGGTTCGGTCGATGAACGCCCAGCCATCAAAATGGCCTCTTCCAAGCTACCAAAGTCGCAGGTCACCAGAAAACGGAACAGGGTTCACACACAGAATAGCTTCCGGAATCAGTGTTCGGAAACCATACATAATATCCGAGACCTTCCAAATTTCCCAACGATTTCAATCAAATAAACTCTTCCAATAAAACTCAGGAGGCCAGCAATTTACAGATATTCAACAAGCAGTTAGTCCAATATTTTTGACTTTAATATCTTATTTATTTTGAAAACAATTATGAAATAATAATTTACATTAAATACAAGATGCAGCTACATTCATTCAGAACGCACCCTACAAGTACAAACCATTCCATTCTACAGTTTAGAATTTACTCCACAACAAATTAAGAAATATACCTAATTTAAATATTTTATAAATCCAGCTGAAACAATTCTAGGGACTCCAATAAGTTAAGTAGCTCAATAATATCACTCCAGAAACCTAAAAAGAACAATATACTAAAAGATTTGATTACTTAAATATCGAAAGTTCAGCAAGCCATAGATTACAACACTCGCTAGTGCGAAACGGAACGAAGTTTCCGATAAGTTAGTTGATCTGTCAATTGTCAATTCTACAGAAACGTCAACGTCAGCCGGGTCCATATAACCTGTAATTGTTTGTTTTTACTTCCAATATTTAGTTTGTATTTAAGTGAATTAAGACAGAAAAGGTTAAGTTTGTTGTAAATGCAACGTAATAAGAATGTAAATATGAATGCGAGGCCTCAACATACAAGTTTGAAGGCACTTAGAATGAAAACAGGATAAATTTTAACAGTAAGTAAGTGTTACTTTCAGCTTCCCAAAAAAAAAGTGTTACAGTACCCCGTCACCCACCAGAATTTCGCGAGGAGAAAACGAGAGAAATTCACGCTGGCCCTCCAGCGTTTAAACACCTATCTTAACACAACAATACAACAGCATACCTACAGCCACCTACTCAAATATAACCAGCAACCCCTATAATTACTAAACATACCTAACACTAGCCAACAACCCTAACAATTACCTAACAGAACACTACTAAGCCTACCTCTACCTAATAAAAATTAATCCAGGCTTTTAATATCCTTCACATGACAGTCACTCCTCTTCCCACTCTCATCCTCCAGCAAATACACAAGCCTGGATAACTTTTTAATTATCCTACACTTTTCAAACCGAGGTGCCAGTTTGTACGAAAAGTGCTTAGCAGGGTCACTGCGCACGTGGGTGCGACGCCAAACTACATCTCCCTCTTCAAAGTTCACATCCCTCCTACGCCTATTGTAATACCGAGCGTTCCGAATATGGGACTTCTTCAGTTCCCTATCCACCTTCAGAAACAAATCCTTCAGCTCACCCAGCTTATCGACGTAGTCAGCACGGGAACCAATCACGATATCGTCCAGATCTTCACTGTCTCCATAGACATTTCCACTAACAACAGCCTCACGTCCATGCACCAAAAGAAAAGGTGTGAAGGTAGTAGTATCATTAACAGCAGTATTCATAGCAAACTGAATTTCACAGAGATGAGAATCCCAACTTCGCTGATCAGAACCAACAAGTGCAGCTATAGCAGTGACAATAGTACGGTTATACCGCTCCACTGTATTAACCTGCGGGCAATAAGTCGGAGTATAATGTAATTGCGGAATGCGGTATTTTAAGAATAACGCCTTCACTTCGCGACCTATAAATTGCGGTCCATTATCAACAATAACAGTTTGGGGAACCCCGTGAACCAAGAAAACATTATCCTCTAAGCGTTGCGCCACCACCTTGCTAGTCGCACGCCTCAGAGGGAACATCAGAACATACTTTGAGAAACAGCACACAACAACAAGGAGATACTCATTCTGCTGTCGCGACCTGGGCAGTGGACCAACTAAGTCTACGCTGATACACTGAAAGGGTCTGCGACAAACCTTAGGACTACCAAACAGACCTGGAGTAGTTTGGTTAGGGTGTTTGTAAGCCTTACAAGTTGAGCACTTCGAGATGTACTCCTCAACATCCTTATACATAGCAGGCCAGTAAAAATGCAGACGCAGCCGTTTAAAAGTCTTCTCCACTCCTAAATGCGCACCCAAAGGAGAATCATGATATTCAGAAATCAGACGCTGCCTTTCGTCCAAGGGAACAACCTCCTTCCAATCAAAATCCCCAGTCAACTTTGTTTTACTCTTGGTGTAACGATAGAGTTTGCCATCTATGATCTGGTAATTAGGACAGGTTTGGGGCCTTTCCCTACAGCGACAGTAAAGATTCTTAAACCAAGGATCCATCGAGGAAATATTCACAGCAGACACAGGTACAGCTCGAGACAAAGAATCTGGAATCAAATGTTCCTTTCCACGCCGATGCTCAATAATAAAGTTGTACGGAGAAAGCCTACAACCCCAACGTTCCAGACGCCCAGTAGGATTCCGTAAATTCAGAAACCACTTCAAACTTGCATGATCGGTAATTATCTTAAAAGGTTTAGGGCCTTCCAGATACGGCCGAAAATGCTCAACAACTTGCACGACAGCCAAAGCCTCCCGCTCCGTAGCGGAATAGTTTCGCTCAGGCCTATTCAAAGAACGACTATAATACGCGATAGGGTGCTCTTCCCCATCAAAAATCTGAGTTAACATCCCACCTATACCTACATCCGAGGCATCAGCATGCACAATAAAAGGAAGAGAAAAATCCGGACAAGCCAACACTGGTGCAGACGTCAAAGCACTTTTCAACTGCAGAAAAGCAAGCTCAGCTTCAGGAGACCATACAAAAGGAGGCCGATTTTTTCGAGTAGATGTTAAAGCGTTTAAAGGTGCAGCAATAGTACTAAAACCCCGAATAAATCCCGAATTGCACATGTAGGAATCGGAAAGTCCGTAATGGCTTTAACCTTTTCAGGATCAGTCCTCAACCCCAATTCATCCACAACATAACCTAAATACTTCAGCTGCTTCCTAAACAGACAACACTTCGACAGACTAACAGTAAGATTTGCAGACCTCAGACGCTCAAAAACCTCCTTGAGGAGTTCAATATGCTCCTCGAAAGTTTTACTCACTACAATAATATCATCTAAATAAATAAACACACGCCCATCAAATTCTGGACCAAACAACTTATCCATCAGGCGCTGCTGCGTCGCCGGCGCAGACGTTAGACCAAAACACATAACCTTAAATTGAAACAAACCTCGCCCAGGGACAGTAAACGCAGTCTTCTCCTTAGAGGAAGGAGTTAAAGGTATCTGCCAAAAAGCCGCCTTCAAATCAATAGAAGAGAGAAAACGAGAATCACGAAGTTGATCTAAAATATTATTTATATACGGTAAAGGATAAGCATCATGTTTAGAAACCTCATTAAGTTTCCTACTATCCAGACAGAAACGCAACGTCCCATCAGCCTTAGGGGTCATGGTGATAGGATTATTCCACGGACTACAACTTGGCTCGACCACATCCAACGCAATCATCTCATCTAGCTGTTTGTTCAGTTCACGAAGCTTATCGGGAGACATCACATAATAGCGTTGCTTTATCGGGACAGCATCTCCAGTGTCAATGTGATGAGAAATCAAATGAGTTCTACCAAGACCTTTCTTTTCAGCAGAAATTTCCTCAAACATCTTACACGCGTCCGCCGCTAGCTTCTTCTGCTCCTCCGATAAATCATCGAATGGATGTAAACGATTCACCTGCGACACTTCAGCATCAGTAGGATTGCGAAAATCTACCAGGTCAGTGCGGGCTACAAGTTGCAAGACATCAGGCGCCACCTGAAAAGCTTTCCAAAAATTAATACCAAATAACAAAGAAGACGACACACCAGGAATCACAAAAAACTTAATCACACGCAGAACACCATTCACAACAACAGGCAAAAACATATAACCAGTGACAGGAGAAGTAGAACCATTCGCAGTCACTACAGAATCTATAGAATCAGACTTGTGCAGGTCAGCCAGATGAGTAAAATAATCAACAGCAGAACCACCAATAATAGAAATTTCAGAACCAGAATCCATCAACCCATAAAACGTAACACCACCAATTTCAACTTTCAAATAAGGACGAGCATCCTGTTTGTCCAGGGGGCCAACCGTAGATACCTTAGTCCGGCTAGATTGAAAGAAATCCCGTACATATGCACACCAATCTCGCCACTCCCGGTCAGACTTAGCATCACAACGACGAACCCTCCTTATGCGTTTTTTGAATCCGCAGGAACAGTTTTCTTAACAGCACACTTAGGACAATTCAGAACAGTAACTCCCTTTTCACCACATTTGAAGCAAACAACAATACGCGGCGCAGTACAGTTCAAAAGTGTGTGGTCATTCACACGACACCTCACGCAGAACTTCTCCACATCCTTAGCAACGGCTTCACAACGAGGACGAGTAGTTTTCCATTTGTAAGCAAGGTCAGGGGCTACAATTGAATATCCAGGTTCGCTAAAGGAATAGAATAAGAGGGTCTAATATTATACCTAACTATATTTAACTTTTCAGCTTCATCTAAAGGCTTCCGCAAACGAGAAAAGTAATTATGCATAATACATAAATAACTAGAAATAGATTCATCAGGACCCTGAGTCCTAGACCGGATCTCCTGAAGCAACCTATGATCATAATTACAGGGCAGAAATTCCTCCAACAGCAAGGCCTTCAGCTCCTCCCAGTTCCGTACCTCACTACAGACACTACGATACCAAAACAAAGCTTCACCTAAGAACAACTCAGATGCAGAATTAAATAATTTTTCCCTGGATATATCCAGAGACCTGCACAACTCCTCAACCCGTACAATGAATTCCTGAACACTATCCTTACCACTAAACTTAAGATTAAGTGATAAAACAGAAGATAACCTACTGCAAGTTACAATAGGCACAGCCCCAACAGACTCCTTTTCAGCAGAAACAGACTCTTTCTCAGCAGAAACAGACTCCTTTTCAGCAGAAACAGACTCTTTTACAGCAGAAACAGACTCCTTTTCAGCAGAAACAGACTCCACAGTCGGTTTAAAATCAAAACTACTACGAAAAGTGAATGTCATCCGATCAACCCGTTGTAACAAACCCAATCGAACCTTAAGAAGCTGTGACTCTTCAGTGTCCGGTTCAACGCGGCTCAAACGATGAAAAAGGTGATTACCCAGCGCTTGAATTCTATTGACCTTCTTGAGAAGAAGAGGTTTAGTCTCAAGAAGCTCCTCCAGTTCAGTTACCTTATGTGAAATTATTTTTAACTCGGCTTCCACATCTCCCTCAAACTCATTCACCTCATCACTAGGAAGCTCCTTCGCCAGACGTGATATTTGTGCCCGCAAGCGTCCCACCGTGGTGTCAGGCACAGCATTACGAATAGTCACCTCATAGATCAACTCATCTTTGTTTAACAAGTTAAACCGAATGGGGCGTTCCTCAGACATCATTAATAATACAGTTAATTCTAACGGTTACAATACAACAAAATAACTTAGGCCACTAAGATTATAGTTTAAACTATATAACTATGGCTGTATACAAAAACAAAATTAAGTAATAGTTGTTAATACAGTACAGAAACAGTATTCAGAACAATGAACATCATACAAGAAAAAGTTAAAAAAAACATTTTTTAAGTAGCGACCGATCAATCCATCACTGAGCGAGAGACCAGTGACAGGGAGAACCTCCACAAGCCAACAATTTGCCCCGCGTTGGGCGCCATGTAGCCGGTTTCCCGGGAGAGAGAGTTGAGAAAATAAAAAAAGTTTTAAAGTTGAAGCATTTATTTATTAACACAATAAAAATTTGGGTTAATCTATAAAGGAAAAGAAAAAGAAATATGGGGGGGTTGTTGGCTTGTTTGACCGGTCCTAAAATATAACCTGAACGGTAGTCAAAACAAAAAAAGAAATTAATTAAATAACCCGGACGCTATTCAAAAAAAAGAAATTAATTAAATAAATAAAGAGGACGCTCCTCACGCGCCTCCACACCAAAACTTGCAGCGTCTCCACGTAGAGACAAAACAGCCACAGTCCCCTTAGGACAGAAAGTTGCAGCGTCTCCCAGTAAGGAGAAAAAACACCCACTGTCCCCTCAGGACAGAACACCAGCGTCTCCCAGGACAAAAACACCTCCTACGAGTACAGAAAACAGGTCTTACAATACAGCTTACACAATTCTTAAACAGGCCCTAATCTGAGAGTAAGATCAAGTTTAAATTGAAATAGTACATCCTTAAATTAAATTAATTGCAACATTAAATATATTTGTAGCAGTCTAAACAGCTCGGTAAAGAGAACAGATTCTATCCTAATAATTCTATTTCTGTTACGAAGGTAACAGTCTAATTACAGTCTAATACAGAACTACAGGGTCTAACAAACAAAATAAGAAACATCAGGCTTAATGCACAGCGTACACTTGCTATAAACTAATAAACTGAGTAATTAGGTAATTAACAGTACTATACATCCACTGGCATTTTAAGAGAATGTTTATGAACGTAACAAATAAATGCAAGGGACGCCCGCACGGCGGCACGCTTACAGGCCACTATTCTCACTAACCCTTCAGACAAAACTTTACTAAGAATTTAGTTATCACAGCAGAAAAGTGAATGAGGTTAATGCATACCTTGTAAGGGAGGTGTTGCAAATCAAGCGCACAGCCACAGCACAAAACCACAATCGGCCAGCACGCCAATCGAGCCTCAAACCCTGCATAGAACATTCGGATTACAACCACGAAAATTCAACAAAACCACTGATTCCGTCACATAACGAAATAAATAAACTCACCAGACAAGGACAAACAGCACACGCGACCAACGCGTGGTCTGCAGAAAACTTCCAGAAACGCCCTGCAAATAACCACCCATATTAAAGGAAACGATATTATGGAATTATCACAATATCCAGTGGGAAATCCACTAAAAATCCACAAAACTCACCAAATGAATCCTTTGGACCACCAGGATATCCAGACACAGTATCAGACAGCAAAAAATAACAACAGGTCACCGACCGGGTTCGGTCGATGAACGCCCAGCCATCAAAATGGCCTCTTCCAAGCTACCAAAGTCGCAGGTCACCAGAAAACGGAACAGGGTTCACACACAGAATAGCTTCCGGAATCAGTGTTCGGAAACCATACATAATATCCGAGACCTTCCAAATTTCCCAACGATTTCAATCAAATAAACTCTTCCAATAAAACTCAGGAGGCCAGCAATTTACAGATATTCAACAAGCAGTTAGTCCAATATTTTTGACTTTAATATCTTATTTATTTTGAAAACAATTATGAAATAATAATTTACATTAAATACAAGATGCAGCTACATTCATTCAGAACGCACCCTACAAGTACAAACCATTCCATTCTACAGTTTAGAATTTACTCCACAACAAATTAAGAAATATACCTAATTTAAATATTTTATAAATCCAGCTGAAACAATTCTAGGGACTCCAATAAGTTAAGTAGCTCAATAATATCACTCCAGAAACCTAAAAAGAACAATATACTAAAAGATTTGATTACTTAAATATCGAAAGTTCAGCAAGCCATAGATTACAACACTCGCTAGTGCGAAACGGAACGAAGTTTCCGATAAGTTAGTTGATCTGTCAATTGTCAATTCTACAGAAACGTCAACGTCAGCCGAGTCCATATAACCTGTAATTGTTTGTTTTTACTTCCAATATTTAGTTTGTATTTAAGTGAATTAAGACAGAAAAGGTTAAGTTTGTTGTAAATGCAACGTAATAAGAATGTAAATATGAATGCGAGGCCTCAACATACAAGTTTGAAGGCACTTAGAATGAAAACAGGATAAATTTTAACAGTAAGTAAGTGTTACTTTCAGCTTCCCAAAAAAAAAGTGTTACACTACCTTCCAAAGAGCTATGGACAATGTCCTCAGAGGGCTACAAGGTATTCACTGTCTTGTTTACTTAGATGACGTAATTATCTTTTCTAAAAGTTTACAGGAACATGTACAAAAGTTAAAAGCTGTTTTTGATAGATTTAGAGAGACAAATTTAAAAGTTCAATTAGATAAATCCCATTTTCTTAGGAAAGAAGTCCTATATTTGGGACACACTATAACTAGTGAAGGGTTAAAACCAAATAACGACAAAATAGATGCAATTTTAAAGTATCCGCTTCCTCAAACTGTTACACAAATAAAAAGCTTTTTAGGGTTGATAGGTTATTATAGGAAATTTATCAAGGATTTTGCTAAGATAACTAGGCCGTTTACAGCATGTTTAAAAAAAGGGCGTAAAATCATTATTGACGATGAATATTTAAAATGTTTTGAGACATGTAAAACTTTATTAACAAATGCACCATTACTCCAGTTTCCCGATTTTTCAAAACCTTTTGTGTTAACTACCGATGCATCAAACTTTGCAATCGGAGCAGTGTTATCACAGGGTCCTATAGGGTCAGATAAGCCAGTTGCCTATGCCAGCAGAACTCTCAGTGATACAGAATGTAGGTATAGTACAATTGAAAAAGAATTATTAGCCGTAATTTGGGCAGTAAAGCATTTTAGACCATATTTATATGGGAACAAGTTTACGATATACACTGACCATCGACCATTAGCTTGGTTATACTCAAGAACCTAACTGTAAATTAACAAGGTGGAGGTTACGTTTAGAGGAATATGATTTTGATATTTGTTATAAAAAAGGACCTCAAAACACAAATGCCGATGCTCTTTCTAGAATAAAAATTAATATGTTAGATGACTTAGATTCAATTTTTGTGAATACAGATGCAAATGCCGAAGGTATAAATGATGTCACTAGGGAATTAGAAGAATATATAGAGGAACAACAAAGAAATAGGGATGTCGAAAACATGATTGTTTCCGATTCCGAAGATGAGGAAGCAGTGTCAATCGATGATGGTGTTACTGCTAACTCAGTTTCTAATAGGGAACATGATGGGATACCCATATTAAATGAAACTATAGATTGTAAGCCTAGACAAATATTAGTTTTCAGATCTTTAGATAAACTTAGAGTCAATGTAAAATCAAACAATAAGCAAAGAATTTTAGAAGCTCATATCCCGATTGAAAGCCAAGAAGATGTAAAAACTTTTATGAAAGAATATGTAGATTTAAAACTTAAATATTTTATTTACTTTGACCATCCATCATTCAGAAGAACGTTTGCCAATGTAATTACAAAATTATACAAAAAGGGAACTTTAAATTTAATTGAATGTACAGAACGTGTAATTAATCTAACAGGACAAGAGCATGAACAAAAAGAGTTAGTTATTAAATATCACGAAGGAAAAAACTGTCATAGAGGTATCAGGGAAACTTTAACTAGATTAAAAAGACATTACTTTTGGCCAAATATGAAAGAAACCATTAGTGCTATAATCAATGCTTGTGAGGCTTGTAAGAAAATGAAATATGAGAGACATCCTATTAAACCTCACATTCCGTTAACACAAACCCAGAACTCACCTTTTCAGGAAATTTTTATAGATGTTTTGTTCATTGAAAGTAAATATTATTTAACGTTAGTAGATGCATTTAGCAAATTAGGGCAAGCAATTAATATACCAAATAGAAGCACCCCAGAAGTAGTTAGAGGATTAATTAAATATTTCAGTATGTATGGTCTTCCGAAGAAAATAAATTGCGATTCAGGTACAGAATTTAATAATGATTTAATTAAGGAATTATTAAGGCTTTACAAAATTGATCTACACATAGGTACACCCAATAATCCTAGTTCAATGGCAGTTGTAGAACGTTTCCATTCAACAATAAATGAAATTTATAGATTAGCCAAATACGATAAAAGTGAGTTAGATGCAGCTTCAGTGATGACCTATGCAATAATGGCTTATAATAATACCTTACATTCAGCAACTGACTTCACACCATTTGAAATTGTTTTTGGTCAAACAGACTCCGGAAATGTTTTTAATGTTGATAGGGAAACAAATTTAATGCAGAAACTCTTACAAGACCATAGGAAACGTTTAAAAACTTTATATAGCTATGTCGAAGAAAAACTAAAAAGTGATAAAGAAAAAGTCATAGGAAAACGAGGCGGCGAAGCGGTGCCGGATATAGAAATAGGGGATACAGTCTTTATGAAAAATACCCGCACAAGAAAAGCTAAAGATTTACCACGTTTTGAAAAAGCAAAAGCAATAGGAAAAATAAATAATAACACGGTTCCAGTTGAAGTAAATAAAAGAAAAACTAAAGTAGCAGTTAAAAATATAAAACGACCTTCGCAGGTTCGTCGCGGTAATATTAATAATGGCGAAGATAACCAGCGGGCTGGACCTTCAAGACCTACAGCGGAGTCCAGGCATAGCCCCATTCAAGATGGGAACAGCAGCGATGAAGACTAGCTGTTGGACGGTCTTCAAAACGTTAGACTTAAATTTATTAGAGTTAGAAATAGAAAATAATGCTAGGGATTACTATAAAATAATAAACATAAGTAATAATACAGAATTAAATAGTGAAATTTCAGGCATAAGTAATCAAATTAATTTAATGTTAAGTAGATGTAATGAAAGGCTTACTCAAATCGTGCCTTCGCGAACCAAACGGGCTATATTCTCCCCATTAGGTTCTATGATAAAATTAATTACAGGTAACTTAGATAATGAAGATGCTATTAAATATAATATGGAAATAAATAATTTAAAAAATGAGGAACATTCAGTTGAGAGAAAAATGTCTTTAATACAAGTTGCTATGGATAATTTTGTAAATATATCAGATAATTTGAATTATAATGCTAAACAACTAAACCTTAAAACTCAGGAGTTGGACAGCATTGCACGTAAGGAAAATAAAATGATAGAGTTATTTCACATGGTTAATTCTATGTATCAAATTTTAAATAACTTTCGCACAATTCTTAATATGATTCAGGAAATGGAAACAGCTATCGCTTTTAGTAAATTACATGTGTTACATCAATCTATTATTAATTCTACAGAACTATTTAGGATCTTGGAAACTATTCAAGTAAATAATAATTTAATGTATAACTTGACTAAGAGTAATTTGATAAAATTTGAACGTACTATAACCTTAAAATCGTATATAGATAATAATAAGTTAATTTTTGTGTTAGAAATTCCAGTAGTTGAGGCTGACACGTATAATTACTACAAAGTTATTCCTATCCCTATTTATGATCCTGTTGCCAATAAAACCTTTGCCATTATTCCTAAATATCCTTACCTTTTAGTGAAGAGGTTGAAATTTAGACCTGTCATAAGCCCTTGTAAGGAATTGGAGAGCTATAAATATATATGTTCTACGGAGAACCTAGTACCAGCACCATTGGAAACTTGCATCGAACAAATTATGTCCGTCAAAACGAATTTAACAAAATGTCATAAGTACTCTGTAGAAATTGAAAACACCAGGATCCAGCAAATATATAATTCCCATTGGTTAATTTATGCTAAAGAAGACATTATAGCGTCAGAAGATTGTTATAATGAAGTCCAAAATTACCACATTAAAGGCACATATCTTATGAAGATGAGCAATAACAAATGCAAAGTTCAAATAGGAGATGTCCATATTAATTCAGAAATATCGTCCAAGATTACGTTCCAGTTAGCTGCAGTACAATTGCCGGAGGTCTACCAGCCCATCCAGCCACGGGAGGAACATCTGGATCTACGAGATATAGATTTAAGTGATGTGCGAAAAATTGTGAAGAGTGTAAAAAATAGTGATGTCAATAAAGTGAACAATTATATAGTGAATAAAATAAGTGTATGGACACTAAGTTTATATGTTGTAATTTTGAGTACAATTATTGTTTTTGCCTTTTACAAAATGTACAAGATTTATTTTCAGAAAGTTAATAAAAATTCTCAGAAGCCCACTGAGTTGTCTTCCGAGAATTTTTCTTTTGGGGAGGGAGGTGTTAAGTGTCACTGCCCTAACACTAGTCCCTGCGTCAGCCACTGAGCTAACCTAGATAGTAAGCATATTTTATAATGATGTTAGCATAAGATCTTGGTATATAAAGATGTAATTTAGATAAATCAATTAATATTGTCTTAGCCAGTAATTAGCATAAAACTCTGTTAGTTTGTTTCTAAATAAATCTTTTTTTAAATCGTTATTTGGAACTCCGTGCTTGAGACATATGATAAGAGATCTAGCAAGGGTTAGGCTTGCTTTAGGTTGTGTGTACAATTGTTGGGGCATATAATTGTGGGCTGTGGCTTTCCGATCGGCACCCGGTATCTTAACAACTTTCTTAATAACTTCCATCATTCTCCCATCATCGTGGCTGAGCCACATCCTTTGATGTCTGAACCTGAGTGGTTGCCACAAAACCCGGTGAAACAGTAAAGCCGTACGGGCAAACTGCAACAATGTCCATTAGCATTC
This sequence comes from Pyrgus malvae, assembly GCA_911387765.1. NCBI lineage: Eukaryota > Metazoa > Arthropoda > Insecta > Lepidoptera > Hesperiidae > Pyrgus > Pyrgus malvae. The sequence goes on along the minus strand of OU426966.1, from coordinate 20,333,497 downwards.
ATTTAAAAACACACACAAATATATCCATATTGCTGTATCGCCAACACTGACCATATACGATACGGGCCACAAACACATAGTTTAACTGCGAATGAGTCAAAGACCTCAATAGTGAATGCCCTGCATATTTCGGTAGCCATTCCGATAATGAAGCTTTCATAGCGGAGTGCCGAAAGCTGACCATTAAATCGAGTCGTCAATGGCCATTGTTTCAAATTGGGAGCGCACAGTTACAATAGTAAATTCTTATGCCGTGGCCATGTTTGGTCTAAGTGATAAGTGAATGGTAATTTAAGAATTTTAAGTTATTCGACAACTCCGTGACAATGTGTGTGGGTGTGTGTGTGTGTGTTAAGACTCCTTTTCTCAAAAAACACGCGAAGGAAAGAAATTGAACTGCAAACAAAGTACTTACTTAAATGTATTCCTTTGGGTATGTGACAAAGTCAAATTCAAATCAAAACTTTCATTTAGGTAGATTACATAAGATCGACAGTCGGTGGATATCTGTATAGCTTAAAAAAGCTTTCATGGTTCTATCGGAGAAGTACCAATACGGCAACACATTTCGGCTGTAAAGCTTTCGATATAAAGGTGCGATTGCTTCCATAGTCGCGATCGTCGGCCTTCGGAGTAGCCGCCGTACCGTAAAAACTCTAGCACCTATAACATTGTGTAAAAGGTGCTACGAGTATTTATTTAAGTCATGTCGCTTTCCGTCCTATAAGTAGTGCAGGACAACATCTTCTAAAGCGCAGAATCGGTTGTAAATTAGACGACCCGCTATCTCTTATGACTTGTGTCAGATATTTATGGAGTGTTTGGCGGCATTTACAACGGAAACAGGCGTCTGTCACAATGCCAATTCCTGGCAAGCGGTCGAAAAAGAGTGGTGAAGGTCAGTGTTTTGTGCTAATGGAATATAATATTTTCCCGGGTCAAGTAATTTATCACTGCCTTAGCTTGTAAAGTGGAAGGCTACAACCTAAAAAGAAGACAAAGATATATTACCTCTCTCCCCTTCATCTGCTTCTCTGTTCTTTATCCCTCTGGCATTGTGCTCTCTATATCCAACCTTTATCTAGTGGTGATCTTCAAAAAGATGAATGACTTATACCGTGAAATATTTGATTCAGGTACTACGAAAGAAGTCTTTTTTTCTTGGATTGGGGATCCATACAGCTTAATAATATTTGTTTTATACGGCACAGATCAAAATGGTTAGTGTATCTGTTATAACCAGAGGTAGAGTTAGAACGTTCGGAACTATACAACGAATGTGTGAGTTTATAAATATTAAAACCACATCCTTGTATTGCAAAAGAGTAAAATGTTCAATATTTACTTGCAAATAAAATGCTCGCCCACATTGGTTTCTTAGAAAGTCTAACTAATCTCTTTTGCAAACAGCGTTCCTTTGTATGGAAAAATAAACAATCTAGCTAGAACAATGTTATACTCGTAGTCAAACGGTTTCATTAGACGTCCTTTAATCCCATTACGTCTTGTGACGTCATCTCAGAACGAGAGTTCACTCAGACATTCTGAGGGCCTTACAAAGGACTGTTCGCGTCGACGAAAATTAAAAAACAATGTGTCTATCCAGACAAAACAGCTGTTGGGCACGTACTATTATTACCATTCGAAATCCAAAGGAAACGCAACCTTATCACAGGGATGTACGACTCATTTTTATTTAGGTCGGTTTTACCCTTTTGTTTCAATGAATTTTCATCGTTACCCCAACGCTTTAGGGTTACTTTTTGCTTGGAAGTAGTTAAGGTAAGCAAGCTGCATTTTAATTCCAGGAAGACACATTGAAGCTGAGACAGGGGTGTGCATTAAAGACTGGGATGAAGTATCTCTTTGAAGACCCAATGTTAGGCGCACTCAGCATATTACGAATTTACGGAATGGGGTAAGTATAATACAGCACTGGGGTGAAGAGGTATGACTGAGTACCAGGTAAATATAGATGTAGTTATATGGTTTTAGTTTTTCCCCCGAGGTTTACCGTTTAAGAAGGGTATCGTTTATATAGCTCTGAACGGATGTTTTAAAAATGAATCTCTTGGATATCAACAACCTGTCTATCGTATGGTGTAAATATAGACATAATGTATTTAAGAGTAATAAATACAAAATAAAATTAGTTTACATGTGTGTGTATATTTATAACATTGAAGGACTTTAAAATTCATGTCAAGTAGGTATATGTAGAAAGTGGGTGTTTAGTGGCGTAGGTAATAGGTATTATTTGTCTTAATTTTAGCTTCAACCAGCGCGGGTAGTCTGCTATTTGTCTGTTTACACCCAATGTTCAACAATAACCGATTATAAGTCCAAATTTTTATAATAAACCCGTGAAAAAAATAGTTTTTTTATATAAATCGTTTCATGAACGTTACTTAAATACATATTACCGAGGATCGTCTTGTACAAAAATGTTGCCCTAAATATTATTACAGCCGTGTCAGATTTTAGCAAACAAAGGACTATGGACACATATACAAGTGACCATTTGACAGTTACTAATGATACAATATGAACATTACATTTAGAACCAACGCAAAGAGACAAGACAGCATGGTTAACATGACAATATGGATAAAATATTTATATACACTTATTTTTCTTACGACTTTTGCAAGTTTGTGTATAAAGTGTATTTGACAAAATAAACTAATAAACCGTTAGTTATGTGCACTTTAAACTGGCTTAATCATTGAAATACGAAATCTTTGGACATCCGTACAAATATGTAGTTTGGAATCCATACGTAAATTAAAAAGTAAAAATTAAAGTAATGCATACGAAAATTGTATGGTTTGGCTGTACTGGGCGTTTGATCTAAGAATAGAGAAAGATTAGGCCCTAATATACCAGACAAACCAAGTGCTGTTTGACGTGAATATGATTTTTTATACATTTTATTTGTAAGAAGGGACACAAACATTGCATACAATTTCCTTGAAGATCGAAAACATACAAATCCAAAGAATAAAGTCCAACCAGCTATCCACACATGTACTTGATCTGCAAGCCAAACTATCAATCATAACCGACATACTATTTAACATTCAAAAGCAAAATTACTCGGTTATTATCAGCCCATTGTCAACAACACAAAGCATTGCAGCTAAAACCATTTTGTGTCGTGTTCCGTAGACTTAAGATTGACGTTTCATTTACCCAGTAATGGAGTAACCTTGCACAGGAATTCCAGCGCTATAAAGAAACTGAAAACAATCCTTAAGTATATTAATGCCATTTATGTGACCTTACCAATCTTAGCATGTGGGAAATTGTAGTTAATAATAGCTAGGTAGTTTAATAGCTTTGAAATTCTTAAAGTATGTCAGTTGGTCTTTATGACAATTTACAGGGAGCAGAGTCTTTCATATTATAAGAAGTAAGTAATCAGAGAAAACCAACCGAAAATATACTCTGATATAAGTTTACAAATTATTATGTTTAGAAAGGTAATGAAGTCAAAGCTGCACAAAATTGCTCATGAAAGTCATAAGGCACAATACTTCTTTATATGCTGGCTTACAGAAAATGGTTTTTTAGGCTCCATTAAATAGCAGAAAGTATAAAAATCAACGTAGATATAATAAGACAAACATTTTTGAATAAAAATGCGTACGTTCTGAACAAGTTTTCAACAAATATTTGTAACAAGATGTAATATGTATGATTACGATCCGTATCTACTTAAATATCGACACTACTAGGCCACTTTTCAGTAAATTCAAATAGAATCCACAATTTATTTAGAAGAAGTCAGTCATGTATGTACTCGTATACAATGTATTATGTCAAGACATGGATTGAATGCATCTTGTTAGGTCTCTTGTGCCGACGCCACGAGCATTGAAGGGTAGTTTTGTGTGACGGATTGTTTGCAAGGGGCAAGATGTGCAGAGGCAGAGGTTGACCGGTGATTTGTAAAGATGGAAATGAACCTGGTCATTTGTATTCGCACGTCCAGGCTCTAATGAAGTGCTTTATTGAGATTTAGTGCCTCAATCTGAGGTTAGCATTATATGACAAGGAAATATGGGAGGAAGACAGTTCGTATTTATCTTGCGATTGTCTACCTACTGTTTCTAATGGCTGGCGTAACTAGGTATAAAAAAACAGCGATCAGAGTCCCATGCTTCGTTTTTTTCTGAACGGACCCTTTGTATTTGTGTAATCCGAGTTACTCATTAATAAATTATTATGCGGCGTTAATGTAATAAATTCAATGCAAAAAAATCAAACCTATTTTTATTTACTTCAGAGAGCCCGTTTTTGACGTGAGCTAATCAATCATGGATACCTCTACGTTACGAGGGTAACAGATAATTTATCCCGGACTCCAGACTCCGACTAAAACCCCAGAGTTCCTCGGCGCGGGTCGAGTCCCACACAAGGACTCATAACTGTGGGACTTGAATTCTTCCGCGAACCCGACAGAGATAGACTTATCAGAGTCATATCCTTCAGAAGCCCTAGTCTTCTTAAAAATATAGCCCTTGATTAGCATTACTAACACTTCAGAGAGCCCGTTTTTGACGTGAGCTAATCAATCATGGATACCTCTACGTTACGAGGGTAACAGATAATTTATCTCGGACTCCAGACTCCGACTAAAACCCAAGAGTTCCTCGGCGCGGGTCGAGTCCCACACAATGACTCATAACTGTGGGACTTGAATTCTTCCGCGAACCCGACAGAGATAGACTTATCAGAGTCATATCCTTCAGAAGCCCTAGTCTTCTTAAAAATATAGCCCTTGATTAGCATTACTAACAGTGAAACAGACGCTAATTACAACGTCCAGATAGGCAATCTACGTTTGTCTAGCAGTTAATGTGGGAAAACAGAACAAAATCCGGAAGGCACGGCTCATCGCACTAATGACCAGTGTTTTATACCATCCAGTTTTTTGAGACCCCACAAAGACTTTAACATCCTCAACCGTTTCTTTTAAAGGCGAGAGGTCGGAAGATCTTGTGGCTTTAGCTACTAAAACTATCCAAGTCTGTAGTTGCCTCTCCCAGTTTACTTAGATCTCTGCTGAAGCTTACAAAGCCTCCAAAAGTGAGTAGAATTCTTTATGTGTAGGGAAGGGAGGGGGGTCTTACATAGCCAGTTGGGCTCACCACGCGAGTCGACCATTTTCTCGCGCATGATTACTTTTTAACCTGTGGGATCACCTATTAATAGGGTGGGGAGTAATTTTAAACAAACATAAGTATCCATTAGTAAGATTAGTAAGATGTGCTATTAACATGTCTTAAATGTTTCTTCATGGCGGGCAACGTCTAGGGAAGAGTAGAAGCACTCCTGAGTTTATGTTTTTATATAATCAAAGAAACTGAGGGGACTTAACATAAAACAGTAAACTCTAACGCGAGTCATGATCTCAACATTCCTAGCGCAAATTCACTCTCGAATGCAGTAAATAGGTTTATGCAAATCTCGGCATGACAGCCCAGTGTGCTCTGACGGACAGAGCAAATAACTCGCCACTTACGTAACTCCAATAGTGGTAGGCGAGAAACTTGCACTCACAATAATAATACTTGGAATTTAAAGGATCACGAAGTTCCGTGCATACTACATAGTTTGTTCTCATACACTTAAAATAGCGAAGAAGGCAATGCTTGCACCGAATTCCCCAATATAATTTGTTATTTGGTACATTGAAATAGGGAAACTTATAAAAATCTTAGGTAAAAAATAGGTACATAAACCCGAATATTATCTTTTGTAATCGCTCAAAAATCTTTGCGACGACCGACAAGTTATGACTGAATTAACACTGTAATGAAAAAGCAATAAATGTAAACAAAAACTGTAAGTTTGAAATGAGAAACAGAGAGCTGAAGGTAAAAGAAATACTGACTCTCACCTCTCACAGAATACAATATTATTTTTTTTTTATTTGAATGTAGTAGCAGACGAGCACGCAGGCCACGTGGTGTTAAGTGGTCGCTGCAGCCTAGCATAGGTAAGTCTTGTCTGAGATCGTACGCAGTTGCGCTGCTACTCCGAAAGCTGGTGGTCGCCTCATGTAAGTGTGACCAGCAACTGCATCTTTCCACCGAAACACAATAGAATTGGTTCACGGCAAAAGTGGGTCCAGCGGTGGTACTTCCCCGGGCGAACGATAATAGTTCTAACACCTTCAAAACATATTGTTGAAGTTCTCTTGTTTTCATTTGTTTTAAGAACAAGTTAAATTTACTCGTATCTGGCTAAAAAATATTATTGTAAATTATTGTCTTTTTCGCGTCGTAACGTCTAAAATAAAACGTAATGTATATTCTTACATATATACATTAAGTTTACTTAAACCAACAATGGCTTACATAAGATTATCCACGCTAAATCCGCGTGAAAATCTACAAAATCCCACACAATTGTTGGGTTTCGGCCTTGCAAGGCAATTTACTTTTGCCACATTAGTAGCTCAGTTTCTGAGTTTGGAATACCATCGAAGGCTTCACTTTTAAATATTGAAAAACAAATCAATACGTCCGCACATCGCTACTACGTACATATGTACCTACGTTCCGACTCCTATAAAAATAAATCTTTAAAAAAGTACAATTTTGTATGGAAAATAAGTTACGATAGAAATAACTAGCTTATGTGATAATTCCACAATCTTTGAGTAAACGAGGATACTTTTTTACCTATGTATACTATCCCACTGCTGAGCAAAGTTCTTTCCATGATTTTATATTGAAAGTGTATTGAAAAAACTGTGCTAAAGTAGTTTATTGAATACACTTAAACCACTTACGAAACTTATCGCTTTACCTTTTAAGATGTTGAAAGTAAATACAAACATTATCAGTAAAAAACAGAAGCTTTATGTAAAGCAAAGCACGGAGCTGCCGACCTTGCCATTACCATACATACCACGCCTCTCACTGCCATTTGTAATGTTGCCAGGATTGTTGATGTTAATGTAATGCAGTCTTGATTGATAGCATTAATTATTAAGACGAAAAGCTTTATTTAGTTCATTTCTTTGAGTTTGCTTTTAACAAGTTCTCACATTACCAATACAATATTTAAATTTACCTCAACGGTTAGGACTATGCGTGACTATCGTACAATTCGAGTCGTGATTTCAATAACTAACGGGTCTAAAATTTAAATTATGATTTTTAATTTCTGTTCTCGATCTTAGTGTTCCTATCCTTGTCTTCATGCAGGTACACAGGGAATTTTTGAGTTGACTATGAGTGTGTATTTGTGTGTTTAAGTTATTAACTTGCTAATATATAAAACATTTTTATTCGATAAAAATCCCCAACAATATGATTTATGTCCTCAACATCAAAGTCACTGTTGCCCATGAGTATCCTAAACAGTATGATCTGTATTCTACGTAGGTCTAGGCTATCTTTTCCAATCACAGTCTCAACTATTGTAGTTAAGTTTTTAGTTGAATGAATGAGTTGTTATGAATATAATAATTCAATAAAATCTTTCAATCTTAAAAATGACTATGGACTCTTTCATCTTCAAAGCATAGGACCACAAGTAGAAGCTTAAAGTTATACACTGCCCTAGTTATTCTTACCCTGCTCTACTACGTAGTCTACTGAGAAACGAATACGAAACCCTACTTATCAAAAGAGATATTCTCTTTAAACCACCTAAACTACCACTTCAGTATCCAAAACTTATTGAACGATGCATTCGTCAAAGTCTCAACTAAGTTAAAGATCTTCGTCAGAACAGTCTTGTAACTAGCAACACTGATGGTATGCACAAAATTGCCTCAAATATTAATATCGCTCCATTTACATTGCACACTGTTACGCCAACCCCACTGAATAAGGAACTATTGTAGGGTTGTCAACTTAGCTAAAATGCGCCGTTAATTTCTTTTTTATGTTATAGGAATTTCAGTGGTTACGACTCTATCCAAAATTTCAGTCTATACGGAATGCACCCATGAATTAATTTGAACTGTATATTATATGTACATCTCTGAATTCCAACGTTTAGCTCCAGTTCGATTCTGCATTTTCTGAATCCAAAAGCTTTCCCCGTTTGTAACATGTTAAAAAAATCGTTGCCAAATATTTGTTATTCTGATAAGCAAGATATTTTTTCAATATTATCTAAAGTACATATTTTAATGGCAACCCTTTGTAGAAGTGGAATTCCATTGCCTTCACTTGCACTTGAATGAGAATTATGAGCAATTGCATAGTAACGTATAGGATTTGTAGTGCTCAGGTTTACATAGCTCAGGTAAAAAAGAATAGTTCTAGCTTTAACCATTATTTAATTCGTGCCAAGTCCCAATATCACTATTGGTAGAACCATCCTCGTAATCTTATCTCTATCTATATCCTTCTAATTAAAAGAAAAGAAAAGTGTTTAAGTTTTTTCGTATACCAACAAACGTTTTAAGCTTAGATATTACCTTAACATTCTTGAATAAAAAGGACCTTAAAATTTTCTTGCAATTAAGATCAATTCACACGTTTAACTTTTGTCGTTAATGGAGTCAAAAGAGATAATGAAGGTGAAACGTTAACGTAATTACTAATACCTTGAAAATATTGCGAGGGTACGTTAAACAGCAGATACAAGTCAATTAGGAAGGAACTTCATCTTCACGAGTACGTCAATATGGGCAAGCCCTTGACACTGGATTAACTCTTAATGTCGCGTGACATTGAGAAATTTCAATGATTTGTTATGTCATAAGTTTGATTGAGACAATGATGTTGATTCATCATTTAGCGTCTGCAATTAGCACGTTTTTGTTTTCGATCACATAATATTCTGCTCACATAATTTTTTAAGAAAACGTTAAATTTACTAAGGAAACGTAGGAGTTATTTTGATCACAATATGAAATGAATTTCGTTTTTCATTCAATTTCTCTCAATTCATAAAAAAATCAATTTTTCACGAACCTCAAGGAAAATTACAAAAAAACCTTGATAGTAGCATTTTTCTTGAAACATCACTTAAGTTTTATTCTCTAGTCTAGTAATAAAGATTTTTATAAATAATATGTTACTTAAGTTTAAGTATTTTAATAAGCACCTACAGTCTACAGCACTTTTTTTTTGTGCTGATGACTCGCGCACAATTATCACATAATTAAAGAAACTTATAAGTCTCCGTGCAATTATATTGTTGACAATGATGACAGATAGCAAAGTAGATAGTCAATGGCTCATTAAGAATAATGATGGTACATTTTCCACATCTGTTGGAATGTGTGGTTTGTGAAATACATTTTTCTTTGTTTTATTAAAGTGGCCAGTATAACTTAGTCGAAGGATTTAACACTAAAAGTACCATACATTTAAGATTTCTTTGAAATACCCCTCACTAATATTAAATTTTAGCCACTAACGTTCTACAGCGAGTTTCTGCTCAACTTCTGCTGAATAACATCCAAAATATTCAAAAGGAAATTATTATTCCAAATCTGAAGTTAAGCTTCGTCTTTTATTTCTTATTGATAATTCTTGCAAATAAGTTTGCTACTATTTCCTTTCTACATTTTTCTGCTAATGACTATAACGTTAAGTTCATAATCATTATTTACGTTACTTTTAAGATATTCAGATAGAGCTTATAAAAGTAATAGTATGTAACTGTCCATTTAAAAATGCAACTAATTCATAAAGATGTAAAGTTATATTTAACTTTTTCAATTATCTTCCAATGAATTTTCCAGAAACTTAATTTACACATAAAACACACTAAACGACTATCTATTAATAAACAAATATTAACTAAACATAGTTAATTTAATGGTTAACAACTTTGACCCTTTCCTTTTAACTTCAAAACCAAATGGGGCGAATGAACAGATGCAGCTACCATAAAAGTAACAGATAAATCATCGTACCAGAAAGCCACGTGTTACGGTCGTCTTAAACAACAGGATATATGGTGTAAAATTAAATACAATGACTGTAAATTAGATCAATATTACCTAAATGCGTAAGAAAGAAATAAAGCATCTCCCATTGTTTTGCAAAAAACGTAAATGGTTTAATTTACAACTAAGTTACTCCATGAAATTACTTTTAACTTTACTCTAGAATATTGTGTATGACAATTTAGTAACGCTTTCTATTTAATAAACGTTTAAATTGCCTATTTTGATTTAGTTAATATTTTTTGATAAATGATGATTTTTATTAATAAATTTTAACAAACCACAATAATATCAATAGCAACAATGCAACAAAGGATAGGATAATGGCAAGATTGGTTTTTAGTCATAAGCTAATTTATCTCCAAATTCCCAAGCGAGTCTGTATTACTATGAAATAACCATGTCACCCATGGCACGTGTAGAAGACTGAACGGCAGGAAGTTCACCATAACCCACGTTAACGGCGTCTGTTTCGGGCTAAATTTAGCAGCACCTGGTAAACACGAGCGGTGCCGGATTGTTATGGCGGCCAGATATACATGTGGAATAATTCATTCAGTAGAGAAAATATGATTTTGAAGCTTGGATCTTTTCCGGATTCGATCCGAAGTACAAATAAATATGAATAAATAATTAAATAAACAAACAACTAAATAAATACATACTTGAAGAAATAAAATTTAAAAATTTTAATTTTCAAAATGCGCAATATGGGAACAAATAAAAATAAAATTGATATGATAATAATGTACATTTTTATAAATTGTGTTATTATTAAGTTTTTTTCTTTTATCTTTGTAATATTTGCATACCTCATGAAGGTAAATATGGCGTACTAAATATGTATTAACAACTTTTGTAAACACCGATATTTGTGCAAATAAAGTTCTTTGTCTTTGTCTTTTCTTTTCTTACTAGTAGTAAAAGTAAGACAAGGATCTAAATAAATACATACTTGAAGAAATAAAATTTAAAAAATTTAATTTTCAAAATGCGCAATATGGGAACAAATAAAAATAAAATTGATATGATAATAATGTACATTTTTATAAATTGTGTTATTATTAAGTATTTTTCTTTTATCTTTGTAATATTTGCATACCTCATGAAGGTAAATATGGCGTACTAAATATGTATTAACAACTTTTGTAAACACCGATATTTGTGCAAATAAAGTTCTTTGTCTTTGTCTTTTCTTTTCTTACTAGTAGTAAAAGTAAGACAAGGATATAACAAAAGCTGAACAAAATGAATCATACATTACGGATCAAAATATTCAAGTGATTTTCTTGTAATTTCATTAAATCTGTTACAAAAATCATAAAGCCAACAGAAAATCATTCGGAAAAATAGAGACTGAGGACTTTTGAGGAGGAGGATCACTTAATGAAAAAACATTATATGTACTTTAAAGAGACAGAACAGATTTTCAACAGTACCAGGTTGAGCAAACCTTAATAATATGAAAAACCACGTTTGGCTGTTTGTCCTGACGGAGTGAGGTGGCAATGTAAAATTTGTCTAAAAATGTGGAGTCGGACAATGAGTGCTTCGTAAATTTTCTCTCCTAAGTGGCCGTTGTGCTCATGCGAGTACACCCCTCTAAAACTTTCTAATATCTATATATCGTATCTATATAAACGATTTGAATCTAAAATGATGCTAGTTTCATTTTGGTGCTTAATGGGTTAAAAGGATGACATAACAACGACAAAGTGTATCAAAAAGAAAGCATTGCATCTTGTAAAAACGAATGAAGCGAAGCGATTAAAATTGAAGAAGCCAATAACACAATTGATTGTGACGAATGTCTCATAAAAACAGATAAACTAAACAAAGCTAATTCTTTTACAAAAAGTTAATAAGAGAAATGTCAAACGATGGTATAATCTTTACGTAACGAATCAGAATTTGATGATTCAAAGAAAAGTTTGTAGCAATTCTGAATACGAAATATTGCGGTCATTTCACGGACCTTGTAAAGTAAATTTGTTAAAAAAAGATTAAATTAAGATCCCGGATTTAACGGTAACCATCAAATCCGGAATTAATGAAGAAATTATAAGTAAAAGTAATTTTCAACCACTTCAAACTTTCTCTTACTTACATTTTTGTGAATCGATTGTTGAGGTAGACCTTTCCCAAATTCACAACACTCCCCATTTTAATAAATTGAGACCTAAGATATCTGTAAAAGTCGTTCTTATTAGAGAAGCAAAATATTTATTGACTTGAGAATTAGACCTCCTCCCACAGCGGTCACTAACTAGTTGAGGAGGAACAAATAGCAGTTCAAACACACCCACCCCTTCCGGTGCTTTAACGGGTCACCGGTTCGATGGCACAGTGTAATGAAAATGCACTATTATGTATTAATTGGAATGTAGTTAGTAAACGTTTAGTTACTGTCGATGTGGGAAGTGTATCGAAATTTATTGTAAATAAATAATGTAGTTTAAAAAACTAAAAAAACACGCTTTTGAGAAAATACGAACTAAAAACTAAAAAAATAAGAAGAAAATGTATATTACTGTTAATAAAGCGTGGGGTGCATGGTGTCAATAGTATCTTAAAAACCACCCCACGCTTTATTTACAGTAATATACATTTTCTTCTTATTTTTTTAGTTTTTAGTTCGTATTTTCTCAAAAGCGTGTTTTTTACTTTTTTAAACTACATTATTTATTTTTAATTTTTTAGTTGGATTTTTATTCTCATATTATTGCATTGTCATCGGCCCTTGACCCCTATGCAAATTTTCAAGTTAACCAGAAAATTATATAAATTAACAAAAATCATATTTTGCAAATTGAAAAATGGAATAATTTTATCAAATTAGTGTATTGTCATCGGTCCTCAATAAATCTACAAAGTTTGAACGAAATCTGGCCGTTTAAAGTGGGTCAAAATCGCGCCCAAAGAAGTCGGTTACAAACAAACATACAAACATACAGGTGAAGCTAATAAAAAGCGTGTAAAAACTGGTATTTTTCCTTAAGCGACCTTTTGGCGGCCGGACTGCCAAGCGAAGGGTCCCGGGTTCGATTCCCGGCGAAGCAGAAATTTGAATGATGAGTTTAAATTACTGTTCTCAGCCTGGGTGTTTGTGTTTCTGTCTTTGTGTGTGTCCTTGGTACCCACGACACAGGGTATATCTAGGATATACTGTAGGGCTATGCGTGTGAAGCGTTATTTATTTATTTATTATCTTATTCAAATATTTTACTACTTATCTTGAATAATTTTATTTAGTCTAATTTTTCCTAATCTAAAAATAATAGTATAAAAAACTAAAAAACTGGTTTTTATAGTTAATCGAACTAAAGAATAGAAAATAATTTTATATAATAAACCATGGGGTGCATTTTACTACATTTTCATATCTCTTCTCTCATAGATAGTTGCCAATAGAATAATTGTTACATTTTATATATCAAGCACCCCACGCTTTATACTCTGAATTGATATTTTGAGTAATTAATTATGATTGATTTTTCGACCTTCTACTACTGTAATAATAAAATAAATTCTTTGTTATTAAAAAATATTTTCTACCTTTTAATTTGATTAGCTATAAAATCGTGTTTTTTTTTTTTTAGTTTTATGTAAACTAATATTTATTTTTACTATATTTGTTCATTTATTAAAATATTATTGCAGTTTTATCGGTTCTTGATAAGTATGCAAAGATATAAATTATCTGTTAGAACGTCAAAATCGTGTGTAAAATGTTCGTTACATACGACCGAAGCTAATAAAATCGTATTAAAAAAAAGGAACGATTAACTAGGAAATGCCAAAATTAAATGCTTTCGATACATTAACCGATACCATAACACGTATCAAAAATACTAAAATCGGGACAAATTAAACGCTCATGTAAGACTCATAAAATTATCCCTATGACGTAAGTCGACAGGAGATCGTAAACGCAAGGGAGCTTGAAATATTTTTATGAACAGGAGGCTGTATGGATATATAAATCGAGCTTAGGTAACCATTAGGTAGGGTACCATTCATCGTCAGGAATTTAATAATAATTCTTATTCGTAGTCACATCAATGATGTCACAAACACCAAATTGGGTTGTATTGTTGTAATAGATCGATAATTGTGTTTGTGATGGTTGGACTTATTGTGAGTATATTTAAAAAAATCCATTTTAGTCTAAGGCTGACAAAATAAGTTGAATGAACAAAATCGTTTATACCCACTGAGGACTACGTTTAGCTATTAAAATACGCACATAGAATTTAATACTGCTATAATGTGAATCCCAAATAATATTAGCACATTTACTGTTTCTTAATGTTAATGATGTATTGGCTTCCGACATAATTTTGCAACTTTTTTTTCTGCAACACCTTAGTTCAAAACGGACACGGGTTGAAAGAATACTTACACTACGCCATTGTTCAGAGTTCCCACAATGTAACCGACGAGTTTGTGCTAACAATGCTGTCTGTTTACGTAATCTGCATTGCTTCGTGGTCAAAAACTATATCTCTTATGGGCCCTATTCCTAGAGTGATAGAGTTGAGAATGTGAATGTAAAGGCGACGACAGATTACAACATAAGTCTTAACGCTCGACGTCTTCATCGTTTGTGAGCAAGATATCTTGTAATATTTTGGCGGTTTACTCAACTTGGGACAAAGGTGACAAAGGGACAACTGAAGGCTTGTGTAAACAATCTGCTATAAATATTTTACTGAATTGCATAATACGATATCAGCAGGCATTGGCTATTAAAACTCTAAAGGAAAACTATCTTTTGCAAAATTGCAAAATTTGAATTGCAAACTACACGTAGAAATCAAAACGTCCCCAACATTCTGTGTTCCCAGTCAATTTTACGTTAAGATGTATCCAAAAATCAGACGCATATTTCATTTCACAAATTCTTTTAACAATTGAAAAGCCATGTAAGGAATGCGCATAAAATTAAAAACATTATAAGGTTAGATTGTATCTGCGGCCTGTGCTGTTTCCAACGGCGATGGTCTGTCCCGAGGATGTAGTGTGGTGGTACCAACGTATAATTATAATTCCAACACAGATCTTTTATCACATTCGACCTCTTTGGTTGACCGACTGATACTTAAGGGTCTACATTTTATAAGGCATGAATTCGGAGACTCTGAAATTAGTGGTTACCATTTGGTTAAAACATTACTGCGAAAAGTGAGATTGCATTTCGCTTTAAAAATCACTGATTCAAATGGGAATTAAGTGTTAAATTCAACGACACATTACTATTCGCATCTACTGACAATAATAACGATAGCTGTGTCGCGAAGCACGCTATCACATTTTCTCCTTGAGTGACAAGAGAACAATCTCTCGATACGAATGAAACGAAACACGCGACAGATAAACCAAGCGCAAATGGCAACTACGAGGAAGTATGAGTAACAGTTCCGAACGAAGTCGCATTGTCGGTGATTTAGTGCCAAAATAATAGTCTTATTTTAACTTTTCGAGTTTCTGAACCATCTTCATGTCATTTTGCGCCGAACTGGTATCTGCTCTGTTAATCTATCTTCGTAAGATTATTCATATTACCCTTTAAAAGTCCACTGCTGGATATAGTAGTTCGCCACACAGACCGGTCCTGCGCCCTCTGAATCCAGCGGCTGCCCGCTGTCTTTTTCAGTTCGCCATCGTCAGTCAGTTCACCTGATTGAAGAACTGCCGGTACTTCTTTTGCAGACACGTGGTTAATAATGTCAATTAAGTAATTGACTGAGTAGGTATTTTGAAATATTAAGCATTTATTATTTTGATTTAATAATTATTAATCAAGAGAATTGGAGTCAGATAATATGAACATCAACCTCACAATTCTAACAACGAAGAAGAAAGTCTAGTGGAAGGAATCAAATCAAATCAAAACTGTTGATCCCCGTGGAATAGACTTAATCTTTGTGGAAAATGATAATATATCTCAATACACAAGAGAGTGACGAAAGCTCTTAATCTGTTGAATCAGCACAGAGATCTCCCTTCAGAATATATGTATTGGTTTCATGTTAATCGCCGTGGGCGTTATGACATGACCCGAATGCAGACGATGGTGTTATCTCAAAAATTAATTTAAAATTCCCAGCGAAGGCTTTAATGCTTTTGTTTTCGTCATTTATAATTGACGACCATATCTCGTCTGGCCTGGGTTCATGACTTCTGAGGAATGCTGTAACATTCATTTTATGAAAACCTTTGTTTCCATCGTAGTTATAAATTTAACTTGCCATTCGTTTTTCTTACTTTTTTCAATGTCACGCGTAAATCATTAAACGTTTCTATTCTTTAACCACCGTTAATTAACCCCAGATGCAAAAACGAAGGGGTGTTAAAGTTTGACGTGTATGTGTGTGTCTGTGGCTGTTTGTGGCATCGTAGCTCCCGAACGGATCAACCGATATTGATTTTGTTTTCTTTTTTGAAAGGTGAATTAGTCGGGAGTGTTCTTAGCTATGTTTGATGATAATCGGTCCAAGATGGCCGCCGCCACAAAATGGCGGAATATATATTTTTTAACAACTCCCTCAATATGGATATCAAATGAAAGGTCTTGAATAGTAGAAAAATGTACACTATACTGAAAGAAAATGAGATGTATTAGCTAACGAAATGAAATCTAAAAAGTGGAAAATTATTTTACTGATTGCAGTCTAAAGAGGCCATGTTTCAAAGCAGGAATTTACATTAAAGACAGGGCTTAAACATTGCCGTAGGTAACAACATAAAAGATCGGAGATACAGAAACATTTGTATGCAGTAACTAATAGACCAATTTAAGGCCGTAACAATTCTAGGAGTGCACAGCACAATTTGTAGGGCACTACCCTCTACACGTCGAACGTTCTCGTATATCAAACCGTACAGCATATTCGCTTACAAACACATTCACCGTGCATGATTTCTATGAACTCCTGATTGGTAGTCACGGAGAACTAGGCCTTGATAACTCACAATAGACACCGCTTTCCTTTGAAAGTGATAGTACATCATTGATAAGAACAGAAAATTATTATTGGCCTGGTTTCCTAAGTGATTTATATGGCCGCTACTGGATATTGAATAGAGCAATGGTTGATTAGAATATTATGTTTAAACGCTGTATAGCAGGAAGCTGCCGGTAAATTTAATGTTCCGATTTGGTATTTTATGTAAAACAAATGGAGGAAGTACTAATAGGCACTGTTCGCTGGACTGCGTAAAAGTAGATCAAACTTCTTTTTTTATTTCTTTTAGGATTTCCTGATAGTTAGATATTTACGATGGAATTCACGACGCTGTGGTTTATAGGAGAATTCCGATATATGCTCACTATCGTCTCTTTATTTCTTTTGCAGGAAATATCAACAATCAGCTAACCAGGAACATTCAAAGAAAGTGTTCATTTAATTAAACGTTTGTCTCTTTATAACAGCCTATATCAGTTTCAGACAAACAAATTTTTTGTACATGATTATTAACTCTCTTTAAATTATATAAATTATACTGTTAATGAGCATACAATCGATCAATTGAGGCCTTTCAAAGAATTTGGTCCAAAGATCAGTAGATTTATCAACCTTATTCGCATGCGTGTATCAGACAGACCCTCGCCGGAATGTCAGTCAAATCTATTTCTAATTACTCTGTAACCCATTGGCTATTTTCGCTTACAATGCATCTGCCAACTTTCACGATTACACCTCGTCTATCATAAGCAACGGGCTAGTACTAGATTCAAATCTGTATATTTAGGCCTACATGTGAGAGTAACGCTTTTTAATTGGACCATTCATTATAGCGTAGAGTTATTTTTATTATGACCTTGTTAACAGTAATATTTCTAGATACGTGATGCTAAATACTAAAATGATTGAGGTTTCCGTTAAAAGTTTCACGAATATAATAACGCTTCACACTTACGATGAAATCCAAGATGTACGAGTATCTTCATAAAAGCAAGTCAATTGCATTTAAAACAAAATTTCCAATCAACAATTTTCTTTGCTAGAAGAATGTATTTGTGACATTTGTGTATATCTTGCACTCGAAAAAGTACACCATTAGTTAATGAATTGAATTAAACACACGTCAAGAACTGCCGATGTGGATCAGTTAATGAATTGAATTAAACACACGTCAAGAACTGCCGATGTGGATCATCTTTAATTTATAACATTTAATGAATGAAAATGAAGTCAATACAGAAACATGACATTAAGGGAGCCTCATTCAGTGGTAAAAGATATCATTCTCTTTGATCAGGGTTCAAAAAATGTTTTTGGAAACCAGATTAACATTGAAACCATTGAGACTGAATAAATTCCTTGTCTTTTCCATTAAAAAATAAATCCATTATCGCTTTCTCCTGCAAATGTCGCATTTTACATACAATTAAATGCTAATTTCAATTGCTGAGTATATGCTCACGTCCCAGAATAATTGGCACCCTGCTATACAGCTTTGAACCTTACGTTTATCTGTTACGGTTCGAAGCTGCTTAATTTTGCTGATATTGATACTGAATGTTAACTTCAGTAAGAGACTGAATATAGTGACGGAGGATTAATGAAATACTTACATAAGATAACATTAAATATAACGATCATTTCAAGTTTTACTGTTTAGTTATGAAGATATGTTATCAGTTGATCCATAGATTGTTATTAATATAGCGCATTCTTCTATATTAATATTATAAAGAGGAAAGATTTGTATTTTTGTATGTTTGTACGTGTCGTATTCCTACGTGAAAACGGGTAATAGGGTCAACGCGGTTGAAGCAACTGGCTAAACGCTTATGATTTTAATATAGCAATAAAGCCTGGAATAGCACATAGGCTATTTTTTATCCTACGGGGACCCATTAAACGGGTCCACGCGGGCGAAGCCGCTGTCGGAAGGCTAGTTTTAAATATTTTTCAACATTTTAAGGTTAAGTCGGTACTAAATAAATATATAAAGTCATGATAAACCTTTTCATACTCCCAAAAATACCAAGAAGCATCGCTGTGTTTCAGGATCTCAAAAGGAAAACTTTTGTAATTGAACACAACAAAAATGTGAATATTTTGTGTGTATGTGATTTCAACGCGCACATAAACAGTTTTTTTAAATCTTGCAATAATTTGCTATTACACATAATAATTACTGATTGTATAGACAAGTTTTATATATGATGCTGTAAATTAATGCAAGATAACATAAATATGACAACTAATTAAAACACCTTTCAAGTCAAGTGCGACACAAGGTCGCCGCTGTACGGTCGGCAAAAAGACCAGGGAAAAAATTACATTGTGGCAATTGTAAGATTAAGTAGGTAGTGGTACAAAAAAGTGCCCTTGCATTATTATATTTTTCCCTTCGTAATAACTTTATTGCGTTACCTCGAAACATGAAGTACTTTTGTGTCTATAATTTAATGAAGATTTAAATGAGTAATTATCTACATTACATATTACTCTAAAATGCATATATACGTACATACATATAAGATAGAAGGATTAAATCCAATATATTTCAAGTTAATTCCGTTTTTTATATATAATTAATTTTTATCAAATCTGAAAACCGAGTTTGTTAGGAATATAATAGGATATTATATTTTATAGGATTATTCGCACGCCTGCCCGTTCGTCTGTCACTGCGAATCTGCTCCGAAATTACTGAACGATAGATATGACCAAATAAGGTATTCATTGAGATTTTTTGTGACCCGTATTGGGGGGAGTACTGAATTAAAAATTAAGAGAAAGGAGGCGAATCTATCTATCAGTGATACTGTACAGTTGCACAGCTATCAGTACCCCTAGTACAAGTTTGCACCGTTTTTATGTACGTAAAGTAAATTACGTTTTCTCCATACATCTAGTATCTACTAGCAGCGCCTCTAGCGGACGGTATGTGTCAACTCGAAGTGGCAGTACAAGGTGCACTTCAACAAACGGTCCGTTTGAAACGGTCCGTCGAAGGTCGATTTGGCAGTACGTGTTGCATATTTTGGCCAAATGACAGCGGTTTTACGGTAATTTGACGTTTCTCAGTTTGTTAACATCTCACTAGAATTTTTTTTGTGAGAAGCATATCGTTTTTTAAATATTTGGTTTAAAAATGTTTCAGCCTAGGCGATTGTTGCTGTTGGCAGCTTTGGAAGAGAACCAGCGTGACGAGGAACGACAGGATTTACTTCAGAGACGGAATTTATCGCCAACTAGCCGAATTTCGGACACACATTTCGTACAACGCTACCGGCTGACTAAAGAAGCATTTTATTGATAAATATGTTTGATAAGGATAGTTCATTCCTATATATCAAGGTACTTAGTGCTTTCGACATCTCTCTTGACATTAAAAATGAAGTCCAAAGTTTATTTGTAATACCTACTAATCTTACTTACTTTTCGGTTACTTATCTTATCAGTCAATTATGTTTTAGGTTTTAAGTGCATTATTGGTTTACGCAAATGGGGATTACCAGGGAGTTATTGGAATAGCTAATAACCTCTCGCAAAAGGCTATTAGCAGATATGTACAGCAAGTGACAGAAGCTCTTAACCATCCTAATATGATTAAGAGATTTATAACCTTCCCGAGGACACGAGAGGAAAGATTAAAAGTTGCACAGAAGTAAGTGATATCTATACTTTATCTACATATGTGACCATAGATGATTTAAAATAAAATGATGACTTATTGTTTTTCAGCTTTTATTACTGTTATGGGTTCCCTGGTTTTGTAGGATGTGTAGATGGTAGTCACTTTAGGATTTTCAAACCACATAGAAATGAAGAACATCACTACTATTGTAGAAAGCACTACCATTACTTGAATGTGCAAATGGTAATGTATTTAGAAGTGGTTTATTTGTACATTAGTCATGTTTCTCAAAACCATAGGAACATAATTCATAATGATAATGATGCATTTATTTGGGAAAACAGCAGCAATAATACAATAATGCAATCTTTGCAGCAGAATAATGAATCAGTTTGGCTTTTAGGTAGATATTTTTGTTCATAATAGGTACATAATATAATATAAATTGTAGATTTTTTATACCTTTAAAACTTGTCCAACAGGTGACTCTGGATACCCACAGAGGCCATGGCTCATGACTCCATATAGTCACACTACTCCAAACTCAGCAGAGGAGAAATATAATTACATCCACGGGAAAACAAGGGTTATTAAAGAAAATACCTTTGGACATCTCAAAAACAGATGGAGATGTCTCTGCAAAGATAGAGTTCTACACTACCAACCATGCTAATGTGCTAAAATAATAATAGCCTGCAGTGTGCTACATAATTAGACTTTGGAGTACCAGATCCTGAGGACCAAATTAATTGTAACGGTTTTTTTAGTTATGCCAATTTTACTATTCTGCGGAAGTGATATTTCAGAGATCAATGTTGAAGTTCCTGAGCCTGAACAAAACTCTTACCTGTTGACAGTAGGTCGCTTGGTTCGAGACCGGCTAGCCATGAGGCTACATGCTGAGGCTATGTAAATGCTCGAGCAGAAGCTATCTTTGAAACCACACGAAAAAAAAGTAAGTTGATAATATAATTTGGATTCTAGTGTTTAAAATTTTATAAAGGGACTACTAATGTCCTTGAACTAAGTATCTACCCTATGTTATTTATTTATTTGTTCAAGTGAAATCTATAAATTTTATAAAAAAAGCTTATAAATGTTGCTTTTTTTTTCAGATAAAAGACAATCCTCGAAACTGGATTTATAAGAAAACCTTGATTTTAGAAATATTAAATTCAGAAGCTGATTAATTCCATTTCTGTGTATGCAGACCAAGCACTGCAGGTATGCATATCAAGATCATTAAAATATTGTATTTATTTGAACTTACAGTAGTTCAAACTGTGAACTAATGTTGTTTTTTTTTATATTAGGATGGATGACTCAGGAATACCAAATGGCAGTGCTTATGACACAGCATACAAGATCTTTATAAGCTGCATCAAACCCCAGATTTTTAAGAAATAAAGCTGCTGCAGGAGGCACATAATAAATTAGTTTTAGCTCCCAGCATTTATTTATATTTATTTGTTCAAATATGTTCCATATCATTTCCTTTTTGCAAAGAGGTTCATAAGTAAAATTGTAGCAATACTTTAGAAATAAAACATCCCAAGCTGCAGTCCATTTTTGCTTTAATTGTTACAAGATGTAAGTTGTTTTGATTAAAACATTTTGCTAAGTTTATTGAAAAACAGACAATTTTATATTAAATATTTTATATGTCATGTCTTGAGGTAGTACTATGATTGTAACAAATTTAAGGTATACACAATATATAAACAAATAATATACAGTGTTTATTTTATCTTAGAATTTGAACTAATAAAATTGTACTAAGTATTACTTTGTTTTGACTATATCTTTTCTTACATTTCACATTGCATATGCTCTTGACAAATTATGTACTTTCAGAATTTAATAATAAAAGAATTGTATTTTAACATTTTCTTCTAAAATATCCAACCATTTTCTTCTAAAATATCCAACAATATAAATAAAAACATAGTCATAGATAGAACAAAGATATACTATGATTGTAACAAATTTAAGGTATACACAATATATAAACAAATAATATAACTGTATTTAAGATAAAATAAACACTGGTTTATTTTATCTTAAAATTTGAACTAATAAAATTGTACTAAGTATTACTTTGTTTTGACTATATCTTTTCTTACATTTCACATTGCATATGCTCTTGACAAATTATGTACTTTCAGAATTTAATAATAAAAGAATTGTATTTTAACATTTTCTTCTAAAATATCCAACAATATAAATAAAAACATAGTCATAGGTAGAACAAAGATAGATATGATTTACTCAATAGCACTCATTCCATTTTTCTTAGATATAAAATAAAAAATAACACATCTACTAACATTAGTAATTGTATGAACATAGTTTACATAATATTGATGCAATATACAACTTCTTTCACTTAAATAATATGAAACATCAATTGAACAATGTTTTGAACATATTTTTAAAACTATCAATGTAGGCCTCTTGGCTAATATAGCATATTATAATCTACACAAATCGTCTCTTTACAAGAACAACGTGACATCTCATAAAAACGTTTTTTTTTATTATTTGATATTCAAAACCGCGATGTTGAATTTTATTTTCTACAAAAACGCGGCATTTTAAAAGTGATTGTTCGAGGAGCTATGAGTGAAAGAAACGACACCACCATGGCAAATGGCGTTATCACGTTGTCTCTTTCGGTGTGGCCCACGACTTCGACAACGTTATGCGTTAGTTTGCCCCACACGCGTAACAAGTGAAGTGCTCCTGCTTCTCACAAAAAACGTGGCATCACGAGTATGCCACGTTTTTAGTGCAAAGGTATGTTTCTTGTTATTATTTACTTTAACTTGAATAATGTGATATAAGTTGTTAACTCGTTTTTGTTGTAAAACTCGTGAGTATTGAGAATGAGATAATGAATATTATCACATTATTGATGAAAAAGTTACAAGTTTTCTTTCAGATATCTTTGAATGTAACCATGTCGTTGATGAATGGTCTTCAAATACTATGGGTTATTTTATTTTACATCATTATTTTTGAAAACCTTTTAGTTTGCGTTTATATTATGCTAAAATGTTACATTATACATGCTAAAATAAAGTAACTTATACGAATTTCTTTTTCAGACAGCATTACGATCTAAGATATTAGTTCAATCAGCTACAGGTGTTAAAAATAATTTAAGTGAACAACTGAGTGATTCAAACACTCAAACATATTCTAACGCAAGGCGAGAATGTAAATGCCAAAAGCTCAACCAATAAATACATTGCAGACATCAACAGCAGGTATTTTTTTACTTATACTAAATTTTTTTCTAGTTTTGTTCCTATAATTTCATTATTTTAATCCTCTTTGTGGGCAAAACATCGAAGTAGATTCCATTCGACCTCATAGTAATTCGACTAGTAGCAGCGGTACCTCTAGTTCTATCAGTTCTTCGAGTTCTAGCAGTTCTTCAAGCAGTGGTCCATCTATGTATCAAGGTAAGTTAATTTAAATGCAGAGGGATATAAATTATTTACTCCTAACATCTAAACAGAAGTATAGATGTTAAACAGAAGTTTAGATTTTAGGAGTAAATAATTTATAAAAAAATAAAAATAAACGCTACATACTCACAGCTCCATAGTAAGGTAATTAATTTCCTGTGTCGTCGGTACCATGGACACATACAAAGACAGGAACACAAACACCTAGACCGAGAACAGAAATTTAAACTCATCATTCAAATTTCTGTTTCGCCGGAAATCGAACCCGGGATGACCGTCCCATGACAGTCCGGCACGGTAACCATTGTGCCACGCAGATCGTCGGGCTATATCCCCCTATTCGCACAAAATTCGAGGGCAATTGATCAAACCCACTTCAAGAAATTGATTGCATTTATATCGTTTCAGACAGCCACGACTTCGTAAAGGATCCTGATTATGAAACCCAACCAACATAACATGCTGAGTATTCTTCAAATACTGACGTGGAAAACAAAACCACTACCAACTATAATAACATTTCGGATGATCAAAATTTGGTAACATCTAATATAGTTTCAATAAACACTGAAAACTATGAGGAAGGAGCAAAGACAGACAATTTTAAATTACTATTGGAGCTTAGGTGCAATAGAAAAACAAATGGACGTTTATTGCTAATAGCGTAGACATAGTCACCCTAAAACAACGCAACGTTCGGGAAATTACAAAGTGTCTTCTCGTCCAGAATACCTGAGTGCCTAAAGTCGAAAGTTTTCGAGCAGTGTGTGTTGCCAGTGATGATCTACGGCGCCGAGACATGGTCCTTTACAGTTAGCCTTTTCCATAAGCTCAGAATCCGTAACGATGAAATCCGTAGACGAACGAAGGTTACCGACATAGCTCTCAAAATCTGCAAGCTGAAGTGGCAATGGGCAGACCACATAGCGGAGGACTGACAACCGGTGGAGAAGAAAGGTTCTCGAAAGGCGACCACGTCTCGGCAAAAGGAGCACAGGCCGCCCTCCAACCAGGTGGACTGATGACCTGAAGAAGACAGCGGGAAACCGCTGGATTCAGGGGGCTCAGGACCGGACGGAGTGGCGAACATTTGGGGAGGCTTATGTCCAGAAGTGGTCGATAAAAGGCTGATGGATGGATGGGATGTTTACTTTTTTATTGTTTTATTTGTATGAAAGTAATTTTTTAGTTACCATATAATTTTAATTAAAACGAATACTAAGTAGGTTTGTGATTGATTGATCTCTTGTTGATTATTGTGCCTTCAACTAATTTCATGGTGTAAGTAAGCCATTGTTTTCGTAAATTTATATTTTTTAAATACAAGATCTTTATTTTAATAGTGTGTCATAATTGACTTATCACACAGCCTTACACCTACATTTAACATCTTCAATGTGATATATCATTATGTTACAAGCATTTTGTGACATATTTTCATTAAAAACGTGACATGTGTGTCTGTGTTTTTTTAAATCAATTTTTTTACTTATTTCATATTGAACTGAGTTTTTTCTTGCCTATTTTCAGAAAACACATTAATTACCGCAACAATTTAATTGTTTTCCCACAGTAAAATTATCAATATTTTAGAATTTATCAACGCTTAAATGTTTAAAATTGCTCTCCTGTAAAATTGTGGTTTTCAAAATATCACGTTGTTCTTGTAAAGAGGCGAAATCATACTTTCAGATCCTAAAAATAAAAAAATAAATTTTAATATTCTCTATTCAAACTTCTAACAATTAAAATAGAAAACAGTTTTGGTAACAAATTATTAGTATTTTTTATACATTTTCTTTCGTTTAAATCTCTGTCAATAAAAATAGAACACAGTAGGTAATGGTTTAAATGAATAACAAATACAATTGTGTACATTCAGATAATATTTTTTAGCCGTTATCTTTGAGTTTCTAATAACAGCAAAATACAAAATAACATATAACACACACTACCTAATACAATACAGTAGAATATCACTAATACAGCACTTCAATAGAATGATATGTCCCAATAATCTGGCACCCTCTTTTGCCCCTATATGCCTATGCTCAATTAAGGTTTATTTTAAAACTAACTACATGTTATTTTAGCTAGATAATATGTAACATTTACAATAAAATCTGTTGATCAAGGACGCAAATGTGGATATACATACATTGTTTACTGACTGCTTTAATTTGTATTATGATTTATAGTAGTGCTAGATTACTGAGGTTCTAGTGTAATCCAATATTAGTCAAAGAATATTTTTAACATTTTTTGTGAAAACTCTCAACATAGACCTCTTCATAAGTGTGGAAGTTCTGGGTGCTGCATGCCGACCATTCTGCTGGAGTGGATGAGCAGAGTGACCAATGGTATCCAACTGAAATATAATAAAAATTGGAATTGTATAATATTTCTTTAGATCAGATTCTATTAAAGACAAAATATTTTTTTAAATCTTAATATTTAATCATGACTGATGAGAAACTTTGAATATTGTAGATGTTAAGTAAAAAAGAATGTACCTCCACTCAACTTCATCCTTCTAGGACCTATGGCAGCAGTCTGAGCATTTCCTGTTCCACTCGCTGCCTGAGGCAGCCCTTCCCTTGATATCAATTTTTCATATCACTCCATACCTTAACATACAGACAAAATAATTAAATTTAAATAACGTATTTTAATTCATCCACCTACATTTTGAGGGCAAAATTATACAGGTATTGTTTTAATGAAACATGCCTTTTATTTTATAACAATAGAAAAATGAAAACTCCCAATTTCAATAATGATGAACTTGGTTGAAGTTTGGAAATTTAACTAGAAAATTAGAAATAAATTAGAGCCTATTCAAAGTTATTTAAATATACTTTATCAATGTGTGCATGAGTCTCAATTTTGAAAGCTTTTACATGTTACTCTATTCCTTAATGAAATGAAATGAAATGAAATATTCTTTATTCACTGTACGGTTCATTTACAAACTCTTAGTGAACGTTATTTTTTTTGTTCTGTCTGCTCTGGGTGCGCTTAGGCAATGCTGAGCTGAAGAAAAGAGCAGACGGAGAAAAACTTCAGCCCTGTTTTAAAATATGAGGTATACAATAATAAGCTTTCTTACAGAGTAGCTATGGGCAGATAAGGAACATACGTGACAGCTACCGCATGTGTCAATGTCGTCCCACAGCCATCTGTTAACATTGGCAGTTTGATTGATTTAAATCTATTACATCAGTTATAGAAACAGCCTTGTGGGAATACAGCTCAATCCCAAGCTTTTTTATCAATTAAATAGTCCTTAAGATCGTAATAAGCCTTGCGGCACAGGACTTGTTTGACTTTCTTTTTAAATCTGTGTAAAGGAAGGGATTGAACACTTTCCGGGATTTTATTATATATTCTGATCGACATCCCGATAAAAGAGTGGCTCTTTTTGCGGAGCCTACACTTAGGGAATGCAAGTT
This sequence comes from Pyrgus malvae, assembly GCA_911387765.1. Classification (NCBI taxonomy): domain Eukaryota; kingdom Metazoa; phylum Arthropoda; class Insecta; order Lepidoptera; family Hesperiidae; genus Pyrgus; species Pyrgus malvae. Next base: position 20,306,045 of record OU426966.1, on the reverse strand, counting down.
TGTGGCCATTCCTTGTCGAAACACAGTTCGAACTATGTAAATCCAAAAAAGTCATAAATTTTATTCCGTGCTGGGGCGGATTAAGAATACTAACCCCAGCCCCATGTCGGGATACCAGGGTGTCGTAAAAGGCGACTAAACCCGACAACTGCTCGGTGGTAAGGTACCTTCGTGGGACCTGGCTGGGTGGCGACCACCCTCGGGTCGGAGTCAACCGCTTAATGCCTTTGGCTTGCCTTGGCTTGCCTTGGTGTGCCTCTGGCGTGTTTCGGTTGTGAGCCTGAGATCCAGTTTCCCTGTCCCACCCTTCCCTATCCCTATATCGCTCCGTTGATGCCTCTTGGGTTTCCGTTGGATTCAAGGCGCCTTCGCCCTGGTAGTCGTGGTGTGTCGGCGCGGGGGCCAGGAAGACCCGGTGAAACGGCTTTCCGCTGGCCGCCCGCTGGTCAGTTGGGGACCCGAACCCAGGCCTCACTGATAACCTCTGGCCTGGGAGGCTGTCCCGCCAACCAGCGAAAAATCCCGTTGCGCGGTGCCGTGCCGGGGTAAGAGACCGGAGGGGGGCCCGGCACCTGCGCACGGGGGGGACCGGGGGCCCTTTCGTCCCCCGCGCCGGCAACCCACGTCCTGCCATCGGCTTGGCGCTAAGAAGCCTACGCCAGGGCCTGAGGGGCACCAACGGAGCGATTCCCTTCAAATTTCCCACTCTTCTTTTTTTACCATGGGCAGCTTAATTAAAAAAAGGAAAGTTTACTCAGCGGCCATCCCCCCCACATTTACTGTGGATATGTGCAACATTAGGGGACTACACTCCAACCTGAATGCTGTCCATCAACACCTAGAGACAGCAAAGCCGGCTTTGCTTTTCCTCACGGAGACGCAGATCGCGCCACCTGACGATACGTCGTACCTACACTATCCCGGCTACACTTTAGAACACGCTTTTATGCGTAGGGCAGGGGTATGTATGTACGTCAGGGGCGATGTCTGCTGTCGCCGACTTAGCTCCCTTGAAGACAAGGACCTATCGGTGCTATGGGCGCGCGTAGACGCTGGGGCTAGAACCCGAATCTACGCGTGCCTCTATAGGTCCTATAGCGGAGACGCGGAGACGACTCGACTACTTGAGCACGTCCAAAAGACGTCCGACAGAGTGCTGGAACAGTGTCCCTCGGCTGAGCTGGTGGTTCTGGGTGACTTCAACGCTCACCACACCGAATGGTTGGGATCCAGAATCACCGACTTTGCTGGCAGGGCCGCTTACAACTTCTTCTTGGCATATGGGTTGACGCAGGTGGTACGCACTTTCACCAGAGTACCAGATATTGAGACCCATACTGCCTCTCTGCTGGATCTTCTGCTGACCACCCATCCATCTGACTACCGGGTGACGGTTGGGGCCCCACTTGGGACTTCTGACCATTGCCTGGTAAGTTCTGCCGTACCCTTGCCGCCCCCAGAAGGTTCTCGACCCAATGGGAAGCGTCAAGTCTGGCATTACGGGTCAGCGGACTGGGATGGACTCCGGGAATTCCTGGCTTCCTACCCCTGGAGGCAGCTGTGCTTCACCTCGGGTGATCCTAGCACGTGTGCGGAATCGATAGCCGATGTGATACGAGAGGGCATGCTTGGTTTTATTCCCAGCTCTTCAGTATCCATCGGCGGGCGAAACAAGCCCTGGTTTAATGGGTCTTGCGCTAAGGCTTCAAGCCTTAAGCAAGAAGCGTTTAAAACCTGGGCTGATGCGCACGCGCGCAACGACCCCGAAACGTCTAAGCTTCGAAAAAAATTCAACGCTGCCTCCCGTTCGGCAAAGAAGCAAACAGCCAAGGCGAAGTTTAGGCACATCGGTAGAATTGGCCAGCGTCTATCAAGCTACCCTTGCGGGAGTCGAGCTTTTTGGTCGCTGGCCAAGGCTGTCGAAGGTAACTTCTGTCGGTCGTCTTTACCATCTTTACGGAAACCGGACGATACTCTGGCTCACACGGCAAAAGGGAAGGCCGATCTCCTGGGTACCCTGTTTGCCTCAAACTCGACTCTGGACGACGGAGGTGCCGCACCGCCGACCATCAGGCAGTGTGAGAGCTCGATGAAGGACGTGCGTTTCACTCAAAAGGCCGTCAGACGAGCTCTGCAAGCCCTCGATGTCAAGAAGTCGAGCGGGCCGGATGATATCCCCGCGATCGTACTATTGACGTGCGCTCCCGAGTTGGCTCCCGTCTTAACGCGCTTATTCTCGCTTTCCTACACCACAAGTAAAGTACCGTCTTCGTGGAAGGTAGCCTTAGTACACCCAATTCCGAAAAAGGGTGACCGCAGTGACCCGTCCAATTACAGGCCTATTGCGATAACCTCCCTGCTCTCTAAGGTGATGGAGCGTGTTATAAACACACAGCTCCTTAGGTACCTCGAGAGACATCGGTTGATCAGCGATCGTCAGGCTTTCGCCAGGGCCGGTCGGCCGGTGATCTCTTGGTGTACCTCACACACCGCTGGGCTGAAGCCATCGAGGGTAACGGGGAGGCTTTGGCAGTCAGCCTGGATATCGCAAAGGCCTTCGACCGGGTCTGGCACAAGGCCCTTCTCGCGAAGCTTCCATCTTACGGTCTTCCCTTGAGGCTATGCAACTGGGTGGCTAGCTTTTTATCTGAGCGGCAGATTAAGGTCGTTGTTGACGGATGCTGCTCAGATATGAAGCCCATTAACGCCGGTGTTCCCCAAGGCTCAGTGCTGTCCCCTACACTATTCATTCTGCATATCAATGACATGCTGCAACAATCACGCAGTATACATTGCTATGCGGATGATAGTACGGTGGACGCACTATACACCTGTCGAGCCAATGCCTCTAGGTCACAAGTGGAGGAAAGCAGAATCAAACTTGTGTCTGAAGTCGAGAACTCTCTGGAGCGGGTCTCGGAATGGGGTCGACTTAACCTTGTCGAGTTTAACCTCACGAAGACACAAGTTTGCGCGTTTACCGCTAAAAAAGCCCCATTTGTTATAGCGCCCCAGTTCAAGGGCACCGCGCTCACCATCGGTGAAAGTGTCGGTATCTTGGGAGTTGACATTACGAGTAAAGTGCAGTACCGGAGTCATTTGGAGTACAAAGCCAAATTGGCATCAAAAAAGCTTGGTGTCCTCAACAGAGCGAGGCAGTACTTCACTGCGGGGCAACTCCTGACGCTGTATAAGGCCCAGGTCAGACCCCACATGGAGTACTGCTCCCATCTCTGGGCAGGAGCACCGAAGTACCAGCTACACCCATTTGACTCCGTTGAAAAGCGCGCGGTCCGAATCGTCAACGACCCAAGATTGACTGACAGGCTAGAACCGCTTAGCTTGCGAAGAGACATAGGCTCGCTCTGCGTGTTCTACCGACTTTACTATGGTGAGTGCTCCGAGGAACTCTTCAAATTGATGCCTACATCACCATTCCATGATTATACCACCAGACGAAGGTTAAAGTTCCACCGGCACCATCTGGACTCGTGGCGGTCCTCCACAGTCCGCTTTGCACGCTCCTTTTTACCACGGACGTGTAGGTTATGGGACAACCTTCCAGCTGAGGCATTCCCAGTGGACTATAACATGGGGTTCTTCAAGAAAGCTGTAAAAAAAGCTCTCCTTCAAAGCCGGCAATGCTCGGGCGGCTCCCCTAGTGTTGCCCGTGTCCATAGGCGACGGTGATCGCTTAACATCACGCGGCCCGTCTGCCTTATTGTTAGGTTTATTTATAAAAAAAAAAAAAAAAAAAAAATCGTGTTTATTTTTACGGACATACATTATATTTTCATAAATATATTGCGATGCAAATGTTAGTATATTCGTTTCCTTAAATTTTTCTCTCAGAGACTCTCTAGAATTTAATTTATAAATTGCGCGAATAGCCCTCTTCTGCAAAATAAATATTGTGTCGATATTAGCAGCATTTCCCCACAGTAAAATACCATACGACATTATACTATGGAAATAACTAAAATAGACCAGTCTAGCTGTATCGACATTTGTAAGTGATCTTATTTTTTTTATTGCAAAGACGGCAGAACTTAGTCTATTCGCTAACCGAGAGATATGGGGTCCCCATTGAAGCCTAGAATATACAGTTAACCCAAGAAATACAGCTTCATCAAGTAGTATGTCTTAAATAACCCAAGGGGCCCATGCCAATTTTAGATTTGGGGTGATTTGTTATTGGACAGGATGTTTTTAAATTACTCATGATGTACCTAACCTCAAATAAAGTTAAACAAGTGCAATATTATTTGACACAGGGCATTTAGATATCCCTGCGAATCGAAAACATAATAACAGGACGATAAGCATTTTTTAGGTATCATTTTGTAGTATAAATCTTGTATGAAAGAGGACTTACTTACAAATAGCGTATTGCACATTATGAACCTCCAGCTTGCCTTTTCTGTTGGCCTTCCAAATGCACTGCACGTACACTTTAAGGCTGGCTAAGTTCCCTTTTTTCTTCATTTTCACGAATTTGGTTTCGGGGGGAAATCTTCACTCACTTCACAATCAAACCCGGAATGTCGAGAGAAATACCGTTGTTTTCATTCGTCTTTGTGCCTTTCTCCAAATCACATATTATTTTAGTTATACAATGAAATATAAAACAAAGAAAACAAAATTAAACTTTAAGTAGTGTAAGTAGGTACCTATTGAATTGACACTTGACAGACAAATGACAAGAGTTGACAAGACAATTACATTTTTTTTTCAATTATGGCATCGCAAGCTCTGTGCATATTGCCAGCGTCAAGTATAATTTTTGCATCAATTTTTTGCCAGTTTCAATTTAAAGGACGAAGTAATAACAAAGTCAGTAAGTAAGTCGTCAATAATCAGTCAGTCTAGTCAGTCCAACACTCAAGTAAAGCAATGGCTACTTTACTAGAACATGTCCGATAAAATTTTGGAGGCAAGTAGAAAAAACACATTTTAGCACTGTTATAACCTATATCAAACAAAATGCTTCAACTTTATCCGATATAACTCAAAAATACACCAAGAAAATGAAAATAAAACGTTGTGCTCGTGTCTTTTTCGACTTCCCGCCAAAACTCCGACAAGACAATTAATTGTAAAGTCAACAGCCATCGCTTTACTTGGATATCTTGTAAGATTTAACTGCCTATTTGCCGACGACTTACTGATTTTGACTGTTCATGTCGCTTGATTTTATCGAAAATGGCAAAAATACGATAGCAATATTTTTACTTGATACTGTGTCTTAATATGCATAGATCATACGACATCATTACGAAAAGAAAAAAAAATTGTCTATTGTAGTCAAGTCAAGTATAGACAAGAGTAAATTATGTCATGAATATGTCATAAAACATATATATTGCCGCGTCAAATTTGGCAAAATGGCCGCTACTATTTGCATCTCTTTTTTTACGTATGTATGAAAGAGAAGCAATATACAATTTGTACACTTCACTCACACATGAGCATCTGTACGTTTATGTCGCGACGAAGTTGTTAACATAGTAACTCGCTATACCAATTACTACGTTGACAGAGATCGTCGCGCAAAAACGGAAAACGATAAACGGCGTTGTATTGCAAAACTTGTACTAGAGGTACGGCGTTTAAGGTGATCCGCACTCAATATCAGTATCACGTTGTACGATGTAACTCTCATCTATAAAATGGCGCCGGCCTGAAGTTACTGATTAAATCTTGATACTCATGTGATACATTCAAGATGTTTTTTAAGAGTTATTTGTTAACACCTAAGTTGAGTTGCTATTACTAGTTACTAGTAATAAGTGTAATTATGGTAATAGTGCTATTACCAATATTATTAACACAAATAAGGAAATAAGAATATGTTCCCATCTGCCGCTGCGGACGTTACGCAACACGTCACATCCATTCACTTCACAGCCTCCGAGAACGCAGTCATTCCGAACGATTGTTGCTGTCGCTATAATGTTGTTACAATTATCGGTTGGGGTGTACCCTTAGGGGCACTATGGGCCAAGGACTTAGAAAATTTTTCAATGAAAAATTTCTTTTTGGAATTTTAAATATTTCGATATGCCATCGCGTAGGGCTCATCAAGAGAAACCGCGGGGCACAGCTAGTAATTTCCTAATTTTGATATTGCTCGAGCGAGAATCTTTGAGAATCCATGAGAAATCATCGAGTTCAGACGGAAGCAAACTATCTTTTTTAGGAAATAATGGTCTTTCGAGTTGACACACAGAAGATAATATCATATCTAGCTAACATTACACGGTCTACACAAACTGGACAATGTAAAAAACTTTTTCCTCCAAAATATATTTTACATTTGCAATATGCAACAACACCAAAATGGATATGCAAAATTATCACGAACGGTACAAATTGGCCAATGGTCATTGACAGCTATGGCCGAGTGGTGTTAACGGTATGTCAAGGCAAAATTAGAATAGGCTGACGAATTTCGCAAAAACATCGAGAAATCTGTAAAAAATCGATTACACGACTAACTGTCTCATGCCTTTAATGGAATATCAAAACTAAGTACTTAAGTACTTAATGTCTTGAAACAGACCATAGCAGCATGATAATATCCAGTTAGTAGGGTTGGTAGTAAAACATTCATCGTTAAACCACGCCGTGAAGAAATTCTATTGTGTTTCGGTGGAAAGGTGCGAATGCCAGTCAGACTTACATATATGAAGTGGCCATAAGCCTCCGGAAAACCAATGGACTGCTGCTGGGAACTGGTGTATATCCCACAATTACGAGTACGAAAGTCTGGAGCTTACTCCATCACGCCTGCTCCAATCAGATTTATAAAACGGTATAAAGGGTTTTAGCGATTCCAAGCGCGGGGTTCACCGGGAACACACAAGAAACTTGCCAAGTAGCGGTTACCCATTCAAACCCGATTGCGCCTGTTTTACTTTATTGGGCAGTTCGCTTGCGTTCTACGGTAGCCTCATAGTCCAGCAGCCCCCGCCTATTTTTTTTAGTGATTAATAACAGGCTGAATCTTCGTGAGCTCGTTCAGTTCGACGAGACGCCCAAGTTTTTCCTGTGTCCAAATTCTGAAAGAGGTATGTAATGAACTGCGCAGGTGTAAAACATGTCGATTTGGTAGGGTGTTAAAATTGTCTAACTAACAGTAAATTTTTGATTGAAATTTTGAGATAATATGGTAATAAACTCGGAAAAACAGTTGTCCTACAAAATCGATGGTTTTAATTGGAGTGTCCTCCACGCCGAATATGTCGAAATAACGAGGTCATAAAACTTATTAATAACCAGCTGATTTTTTGTATGCAGCTTAGTATATATTAGTATAATTGAATGGCCACAAAGTCCTACAAATATAGTGGTAGGTTTTCCTAGTCCTACGCTTGGAGTTTGTTGATTCCACGGTAACACTTTTTTCATTAATAACAACCTAGATTTGTGTTTATCCTATCGGGAATAAAGGATAGAACACAATTTTACCACTGTCCTACACCAAAAGTGGTATGTATTTTCAGGAATTGATATATTTTGTCCACATATTCAACTTTACATTTCGATACAAAGTTAAATTCTAAAAACAATCCCGAGTAAATCACATTGTCGTTACACATTAAAAAAGAGGCCCAAACACAATAAAATTCTCTACTCCCTAAAACTGTAGTGTATGTATATCAAGCGGCCCTGATAGGCAGTACTCTGCTCTCACCTCAGAGGCACAGTGTTCGATCCCTCGGGGGAGCGAATTTATTTTTTCATCTGGTGAAAATAAAATGTTTTAATAAAGTTTGAACAATTGATATTCTTTAAGTATTGAATACATTAAGAACCATTAGTTAATTATTAATTATTTTTTATTAATCAAAACATGCGCGTTCCCGCGTTTTGGAGGGCACGTTATGCCGTCGGTCCCGGTTGTTATCGATAGATAACAGTCATTAAACCTTGTCGGAGGTCTTATGGGCGGTTTGAAAACATCCGACAGCGGGTTGGCCACTAAACCGCATCTCCACCAATCCGCATTGGAGCAGCGTGGTGGAGTAAGCTCCAGGCCTCCCTATAATGGGGAGAGACCCGTGTCCACCAGTGGGACGCAAAAAGGGTTGCAGCCAATCATTAGGTTTATAGTGTCCAATAAATTGTTTAAATAAAAATTAAATTTAAAATTAAAAAAAAAACCCCGACCCTAAAAATTAACTCTAAAAACTAACAAATAATATTTTAAACCTATTATAATTATCATCGTCACCAAATATATTATGTTAGTTCAAGTATTTTTATTTTCCAAGCGGCGTCGCGTCGGGGGACCGCTAAGTGAGAAAAACAGGTGTATGGTGGATGTTATTTTTTGGGTCGGGTTTTTTTTATTTTTATTTAATTTTTATTTTAAGCTTTTTAATCGGAACTAACCTATAAGGCAATACAATAAATATAGAAACGTAAGCCAGTATGATAAATAACGATGACATAAGCTGGGAGGTACTTCCAGCGGCTGGCTGCAGCATCAGGTCAACGTGACCGTGTTGCAAGATCATAACCTGCAAGAAAATTACTCTTTAAAAGTAATACACTGAATCCAAACACGATATGTCTGCTGTAAGTTTTCGAGGAGTTGGATTCTCTGAAGACCATCCAGCTTGTAGTACCAGGTCAACGTGACCGTATCGCAAGATCTTAAACTGCAATGTCTCTGCAACTCATTGAAACTAATATATTGAACCCAAATACGATAAGTCTGCTGTGAGTTTTAGAATAGTTGGGTTCTCTAGAGGCCAGGTGACCAGGACTCTGATGGTTGCAGCATCAGGTCGAAGTTATCAATTAATTGTCATTTAATGATGATACTGGCCACAAAAAGCACATCGAGTAATCGTACGCCAAAAATGCCTTCCAACATTTTGAAAAAACGCTGATACTCTTAAACTGCTGGACCGATATTAACCAAACATGGCTAAGAACCACCGGGCGGAAACTGGCTATAAAATAAAAATATGGCTTTCAAATAAAAAAAAACCGCAAGGAAATCGGTCCATTCGAGTCCATCGGTCCATTTGAGAGTTACGATGCCACAGACAGACGCACACACAGACAGACAGACATCGACGTCAAACTTATAACACCCCTCTTTTTGCGTCGGGGGTTAAAAATCAACAATATTAAACGAATAGTTGATTATATGAAATTATTGAAGAGATTGAATACTTTTAACTAATAATTATTATAAATTGCTCATTTTTTAAATATTTTTTAATGAAGTCAATAATATGTGCATAATTGACTCGATTCAATCGTCTCAAAAAAGTTGTTGATATTCAACGCTAAACTGATGAAACGTCAACGTTGGAATCCGACGATGATTAAGATTGTATTTACCTATAATATTTATAATTGTATTTTTTAGTTTCACTTTTGCCGATCATATACTTAATACAATTCATACAACTACAGTTATACTATTTAAAAAAAACCGGCCAAGTGTGAGTCGGACTCACGCACGAAGGGTTCCGTACCATTATCTATAAAAATCTTGCCGTGTGGTGTCCGGCGTTAGAATAGCATCACTCCCACTCTTCCCACGGGAGGTCGTAGGAGGCGACCGAGGGACAAATACCAGGAGATGGGCAGCAGCGTCTTCCTGAGGAACATACCACATACTGCGGTCACCAACACGCAGTGCCAAGCGCGGTGACTATGGCAAAAACCCCCTCATGACAAGTACACGTATACCCCGGCCCCCAGTCCCCGGCGGCCCCGCTATTCCTGGCTATGACAGCGGCCACGGTCACGGCGGGGCAGGGGGTGCTAGGAATCTCCGGCAGAGATTCGGCTGTCGCAAACGACAACCTCTGCACCTGGCAACATATAACAACAGGACACTGCGAACCGACGAGAAGATACAGGAGCTGGACAAGACGATACAGGAGCTGGAGAAGAGATAAACAAGTTAAACTGGAGCATCATAGGATTATCTGAAGTCCGAAGACAGGGAGAGGACACGGTAATCCTCAAATCCGGTAACTTGTTCTATCACCGGGAGGGCCAACATCTGTCCCAAGGTGGTGTCGGGTTTCTCGTACACAGGTATCTCGTCAACAACGTGACACAAGTCGAAAGTGTGTCAGCAAGGGTAGCGTACCATTATCTATAAAAATCTTGCCGTGTGGTGTCCGGCGTTAGAATAGCATCACTCCCACTCTTCCCACGGGAGGTCGTAGGAGGCGACCGAGGGACAAATACCAGGAGATGGGCAGCAGCGTCTTCCTGAGGAACATACCACATACTGCGGTCACCAACACGCAGTGCCAAGCGCGGTGACTATGGCAAAAACCCCCTCATGACAAGTACACGTATACCCCGGCCCCCAGTCACCGGCGGCCCCGCTATTCCTGGCTATGACAGCGGCCACGGTCACGGCGGGGCAGGGGGTGCTAGGAATCTCCGGCAGAGATTCGGCTGTCGCAAACGACAACCTCTGCACCTGGCAACATATAACAACAGGACACTGCGAACCGACGAGAAGATACAGGAGCTGGACAAGACGATACAGGAGCTGGAGAAGAGATAAACAAGTTAAACTGGAGCGTCATAGGATTATCTGAAGTCCGAAGACAGGGAGAGGACACGGTAATCCTCAAATCCGGTAACTTGTTCTATCACCGGGAGGGCCAATAATGTCCCAAGGTGGTGTCGGGTTTCTCGTACACAGGTATCTCGTCAACAACGTGACACAAGTCGAAAGTGTGTCAGCAAGGGTAGCGTACCTTATACTCAGAATATCTAAACGATATTCGCTGAAGGTTACACAGGTATACGCACCGACCGCGACACACCCAGACGATGAGGTTGAGGCAATGTATGAGGACATTAGTAGAGCCATACATGCCTCTAAGACTCATTTCATGGTGGTGATGGGGGATTTCAATGCTAGACTGGGCATGCGAGACGGCGACGAGCAGAAAGTAGGGCCCTTTGGGTTTGGACAACGGAACCACCGAGGCCGCTTGCTCGCTAACTTCTTGGAGAAGGAGAACTTCTTCATGATGAATTCCTTCTTCAAGAAGAAGCCACAGCGCAAGTGGACTTGGATGGTTCCACGAAAAGCGAGATAGACTTCATTTTGGCAGACAAACGGCACATATTTAATGATGTCTCCGTGATCAACAGGGTGAAAACCGGAAGTGATCACCGAATGGTACGATGCACATTAAATATCAACATTAAGCTGGAAAGGTCACGCCTAATGAAGTCTACGCTCCGACCAACACCTGTCCAAATCTAGAAGAATGCAAATCTGTGGACGAAATTAACACCAGGTTGGTACAAACCGTCCACGAGGTAGGGTCAAAGTTCTTTAAGACCCCCTCCAGTAGTAAACCTCAAGTGCTCTCTGAACATACCCTCGGTCTCATGAAGGAAAGGCGTGAACTATGTGTCCGGTCCCCGGCTTCAATGTCGAAATACAGGCAGCTAAATAAACAGATCTCTTGCAGTAGACGACGCGATCTGCGTGCTCACAACACAAAGCGCGTCAAGAACACAATTGAGCGGAACCAAGGCTCCAAAGTGTTCGCAAGGGATCTGATTGTTGGGCGAAGCCAGTTGACGAGATTGAAGACGGAGTCTGGCGCTATGGTTACGTCTAAGCCTGAAGTTCAGAGAGAAATTGACAGTTACTACGGACGGTTGTACACCTCCTCACAGGCTCCCGTTCCCAATATGGCGAACGACAAGAGAGCCAAATTAACCCGACACTATACCGAAGATATCCTGGACGTCAACCTGTACGAAATTAGAGGGGCCCTGAGTCAGCTAAAAAACAACAAAGCACCGAGAGATGACGGTATCACATCAAAGTTACTAAAGGCTGGAGGCAAACCCCTCCTAGTGGCGCTCCAAAGACTGTTCGATACCGTCATCAGAAACGGAACTATCCCGGAGGCGTGGGGCGTGGTGGTTCTGTTCTTCAAGAAGGGTGACAGAGCCCTTTTGAAGAACTATAGACCCATCGCGCTTCTGAGCCACGTCTATAAGCTGTTCTCAAGGGTCCTTACTAATCGTATTACGCGCAGGCTCGACGACTTGCAGCCTCCCGAACAAGCCAGATTCCGAAAAGTCTGCGACAGGTTATACAAAAGACCGAGGAGTATAATCTGCCGCTATGTGTTGCGTATGTGGACTATGAGAAAGCCTTCGATTCTATTGAGACCTGGGCGGTGCTAGAGTCTCTCCAACGGTGCCAGATAGACTATCGGTACATCCAGGTGTTGAAGTGTTTATACAAAGCCGCAACCATGACAGTCCGAGTACACGACGGAAGCACTAAACCTATTCCTTTGCAGCACGGAGTACGACATGGGGATGTTATATCCCCGAAACTGTTTACCGCTGCACTGGAAGACGTGTTTAAGCTGATGGAGTGGAAAGGGCTTGGTATTAACATCAATGGCGAACACCTCACACACCTCCGATTTGCCGATGATATAGTCATCTTGGCGGAGTCCCTGGAAGAACTCAACACAATGCTAGGTGACCTCCATAGCGCCTCCCAACGGGTGGGTCTTAAGATGAACATGGACAAGACGAAGATCATGTCTAATGTCCATATCACACCCATACCGGTCGTTGTTGATGGCGCTACTCTCGAAGTTGTCGACGAGAATATTTACCTGGGTCAAGCGATCGGTATGGGTAAGTCCAACTTCGAGAGAGAGGTAACTCGTAGAATCCAACTCGGTTGGGCAGCGTTCGGGAAATTACAAAGTGTCTTCTCGTCCAGAATACCGCAGTGCCTGAAGTCGAAAGTTTTCGAGCAGTGTGTGTTGCCAGTGATGACCTACGGCGCTGAGACATGGTCTTTTACAGTTAGCCTTTTCCACAGGCTCAAGGTCGCTCAGCGAGCGATGGAGAGGGCTATGCTTGGTATTTCTCTACGCGACAGAATCCGTAACGATGAAATCCGTAGACGAACGAAGGTTACCGACATAGCTCTCAAAATCTGCAAGCTGAAGTGGCAATGGACAGGCCACATAGTTAGGAGGACTGACAACCGGTGGGGAAGAAAGGTTCTCGAATGGCGACCACGTCTCGGCAAAAGGAGCACAGGCCGCCCTCCAACCAGGTGGACCGACGACCTGAAGAAGATAGCGGGAAACCACTAGATTCAGAGGGCGCAGGACCAGACGGAGTGGCGAACATTAGGGGAGGCCTATGTCCAGCAGTGGACTCTAAAAGGCTGGTGGATGAATGGATGTATCTATAAAAAATCACGTTTAATGTATGGGAGCCGCCTTAAATATTTATTTTATTCTATTTTTAGTATTTGTATAACAATAGCGGCAACAGAAATACATCATTGCCTTTGATTCTAGTTTACAAAATTTAACTTTTTGTCTATTGCCACGAATTCGGTGGTTGATAATGTTCACTTATGACTTGTTTTTGTCAAATCTAACATCAAATTTTTTTGAGCAGCTCTAGTTACTTTGTTTTTGATTTTTATCATTTAAGCGTATATATTAATCGATAACAGGCGTATTTTACTGTGTTAAGATTAGTATCTGCAGTTTTTGAGTCATGAGTAGTTCAAGGAGACGTTGTTTGAATAATTCAGATCATTTTTCCTACATATGCTGAGAATATGTGCTTAACGATTGTAGAAAAGTTATATTATAGTTGGTAAAAAATACCTATTTTGAGTATTTTGGGATGCGCTTGGATAAAAATGAGAAGTCTTGGGCTCCCAATTGTGTTTGTAAAGTCTGTGTGGAATGTTTAAGATTATGAAAAAGCGGTAAAAGAAATGCCTTTAATTTGAAACACCGACTATTAAATAACCACAAATAAACACCACGAAATCATCTCGAAGACTGTTTTTTAATACCGTGAACGTAAACGGTTTAAATACTAAAAATCGAGCAAATAAATGGCAGTAACCAAATATTAGTTGTGTTCAACGTCCAGTGCAGCGTTCATCTGACTCTTCAGTGCCTAAAATATATCTGATCCCTTAGAACAAGACATTGAAGGACCAAACTCATCACAAAATGATGCTGTGATTTGGAAGGTATGTCAAATGAGCCAAAATGCTTTTCCCAAAATAAGTTGATATGATCTTTTAAGAGATTTAAATCTATCTAAACAAGCTTCAGAATTGTTAGCATCCAAAATTGAAAAAAAATGGTTTCCTCAGATAGAAATTTTATTGTGAAAAAGATAAAGAATTACGGCGTTATTTTTCCGAAGAAAACGGTACAATAAAAAATATGAGATGCAATATGACCATAAAACTCCACTTCCTCCATATTCACCTGGACAGTTTTCCGGAAAATTTTGGAGATATGAGCGAAGAGCAGGGAGCGTATGCATAAGACTTACGCGTCATGGAAGAGCGCTATCAGGGTTTAAATTGATTAAACAGACGTAGTAAATACGTGTTTTTTCTGTTTTATAACTACATGCCTGAAGCTCAGAAACTAGAGCTGATAAAAAAATTCTAAATAGCATATCATATGTAGTCAGCAACAGCTGAAATTTCTTCTTCAACAGATGTACTGTAAACTAGTGAATTATCCATAGAAATCATTGCATTAAGATTGAATGAAAGGTAAAATTGTAGTTTACGATTTATGACGTATTAAAAAAAAACTACTTGCCAGATCTCGTTTAAACTAATTTTTGGTGGAAGTTTGCATCATGTACATCATATATATTTATTAGTTTCATCATTCTCTTATTTTAGAAGTTACAGGGACACATTTTGCCACTTTGGTAGTGTCTCTCGCGCAAACAATTTAGTTTAGAAAAAAATGATATTAGAAACCTCAATATCATTTTTGAAGACCTATCCATAGATAACCCACACGTAACGGTTTGATGGGTGGTAACGTATGGGTTTGATGAAAAAAAAATTTTTGAGTTTCAGTTCTAAGTATGGGGAACCCTCAAAATTTATTGTTTTTTCTATTTTTGTGTGAAAATCTTAATGTGGTTCACAGAATACATCTACGTACCGAGTTTCAACACCTTAGTTCTTATAGTTTCGGAAAAAAGTGGCTGTGACATACGGATGGACAGACAGACAGACATCACGAACCTATAAGGGTTCCGTTTTTTTGCCATTTGGCTACGGAACCCTAAAATATTGATTATGCTTACAGATACATGTGTCCCAACCCAAGTTACCAAATCTACAACTACGAAAAATTGTTGTTTTCAATATTTCTGTAGGACTAGCGATACATACCCATTTTTGGGTAGGACACTGTTTGATTTAGGCAAAGAATGCACTAACTGAGCATGTGTCTTTTTGTCCTACGGTTATTAATGAAAAAAGTGTCACCGTGGAATCAACAAACTCCAAGCGTAGGACTAGGAAAACCTACCACTATATTTGTAGGACTTTGTGGCCATTCAATTATACGAATATTTACTAAGCTGCATACAAAAAATCAGCTGGTTATTAATAAGTTTTATGACCTCGTTATTTCGACATATTCGACGTGGAGGACGCTCCAATTAAAACCATCGATTTTGTAGGACAACTGTTTTTCCGAGTTTATTATCATATTATCTCAAAATTTCAATCAAAAATTTACTGTTAGTCAGACAATTTTAACACCCTACCAAATCGACATGTTTTACACCTGCGCAGTTCATTACATACCTGTTTCAGAATTTGGACACAGGAAAAACTTGGGCGTCTCGTCGAACTGAACGAACTCACGAAGATTCAGCCTGTTATTAATCAATAAAAAAAATAGGCGGGGGCTGCTGGACTATCAGGACCATACGCGAACATATAGCAACGGTGAATTTGGTACACAAATTGAGCGTATTGGGCGTATACCGAAGAATGGATACTGTATTCAAAGTGTTTGGGACGAATTTTATAATTTGTGCTGCTGAACATAAGTAAACGATTTTCACTCGTAGATATTATTTATTTATTCTTTAATTGTTTACCTAAAAAATAGGCTAACAATGGGCGGACTTAAGGAAGTGGCATTCTCTCCCTGTCAACCCATGGTGATGGTGAGAATTTGAGATATGTAGATACTCGACGCCTATTTCATAGCCAGTATCAAAATTATCATTAGCTAACTCTTAACTATTTTATATACATATATACATATTACATAAATTTGCTCCAACTTATCTACCATAAGAATATACTCGAGATGTACGCATACAATTTAAATTGCATATTATCAAACACTACAGATAAACATAAGAGGTTATCGTTAACATAGACTTAAACAAACAATTTAATCCCACTGTTAGGTGTTGTCTCATTTAGCGTTTTTTTTTCTCATTTATCATCCATTTGAATAAGTACTAGGAGCCCAAAGCTAAGGCTGTGTTCAAATTTTAGAGGCAAATTCACTATTGAATGCCTTCTAAATATTACCACAAAAAAGCTTGTCTTTGTAGATTGTTAACGTTTAATATCAGTAATCGGTATGTTTGCGTTTAGGTCACTAACCATAGTTAATAACGAAAACCTTTAAAAGTAGTACTATAAGAGCATTCCGAGGGACTGAAACACAACAATTTTTTTTCTTCAAAGGGTTTTCTTATCGGCGTCACGCCCAAAATTGCAACAATTGTTAACTATTTAATAATTACATCTGATTGCATTTACCGTAAGTCACTTTAATAACATAATAAAACTTTGGAAATTATTATTGAATAAACAACATATAAAACAAATTACTTAGGGTAAATAAAAGGGCAATGTTATTATTACCTACTTATTACCAATAATTCCCCGTGATTCAATCATTGCTAGAAGAAGAATTTTTCTCATTATTATGTCGCGACATTTAATTAAAGTTACATAAATCATATTACGTTTCCTCCCGATTACAAGATGGCCGCTGTTACGATAGACTGTAATTAGTTGCGATTGAATATAGTACTTATTAGATTTGACCCACTTGGAATTTTGAAGTAACTAATTACACTGAATACTTTTGTGTTTGTATATCTTTTATAAGTGGCAGACTAAGCAATAGTTCGACCGGGAAAATACTTACTATTACTGCTGTAACCAAGATCTGCGATTGTTGGCTAGACATACATACATACATACAAACAAACTGAGTAGCAGCGCATCTACATACATACGACCTTTTTTGTATTGGGAGGAAACTTTCAAAAGGTAGCCGGCAACTTGAGAGAGGATACCGGGTTATGTGGAATTTGTACCGCATTAAAACCCCTTCCGTGGCCTGCCTCTGCGCATAGGGAGGACTCAGGGATCTCCAGTGGAACGCACCGGTGTCCGGCGCCCCAGAACGGGCCCATCTTCGGGAGAGCAGATGTGCTCTCCTGCATTTTCCGATACGGCGGCATACGGCCACGCACACACCGCCGTCCTTCCCGGGGTGAACGGTCGAGCTCCCACTCTCACCGCCCATAACCCCGGAAGCCCCCTGTTAGTCGCCTCTTACGATCAGGCAGGGGATGCGGTAGCTCTATCCTTAATTCCGAAGCTACAGGGACTATCTACAGACGACCTTACATTGAAACCAAACTCAAGCGTTTGGGTTTTGGTTAGGTACATGTCCACTGCAGCGACCACTTTACACAACGCAGTAGCAGCAGATCCTTGGACTACCGAATCAATTGAGACACCTAGTTTTATGAGCTATCAAAACGTGACGTGCTCATACATTTAGTATGAGAATTAACATTATATCATTGATTTAAAAAATTGTGTTTAAAAATAATTTTACATCTTGTTTTCCAAGCGTTGACTTAGTGAAACCTTTTTAAGGAATGCATTTTGATTTTTTTTTTGTCCAAGACCGTATTGCTTCTCAGCTTTACTTCTCAGCTTTATAACAAAATATGATATTAGACTTATTGAAGCATTAAATTCATTGTGTAATGGTCACAAAAGAAGGGCAGTTTATATTCTACTTAAATATAAACTGAAAAATACGACTCTTCCAAAAGAAAACGATTTTTCCAAGTTATTACCAAAACAAAATATTTAAATTTAAAGGCATCTAATACATTCAACACAAAGTTTTTACTCGTAAGTTTAATTTATAAGTAGGTGCAGTAGAGCCTATGATTGCACAATACCACAGACTGCGAAAAGACAATGTGCTTAGCGTGTAAGATTACTAGAAAAAAACTTTGCGTGCACATTTGAATACCAACGCCAATAAATAATAATGTTCGCGTACCGAATACAGGAATTAAGCTAAGTCCACTGTCTTAGTAAGAAATACAAGCTACAAAAGCGGGGCAAAACCAGGAACAGCGGTAAAGGGAAAGAAGTCTAAGCGTTGAATTTTCAATTTCTGAGAATTGGGACATTAGATATTTGATTTGTAATTTGATTGTATAATTTAAGTAACACATGGCCTTGAATATGATCACACGAATGAACCTATTTTTTTGCAACTGGGGAAACCTTTAAAAGATACCTAGCACCCTGAGGAGAAGTACTGGGTTTTGTGGGATTTTCACTTCACTAAAAGTCGATGGCCTCTTCGGCGCCTTTGAAAGGCCTCGGAATCTCTAGCTAGTGGAACGCACCGGTGCCTTTCTTGCGCATGGTATCAACTGTTCTAATCTAACCGGCACATGCACATACAGTTGTTTTTTCCCGGGGCCGCTGGCTGGACAGTTTGAGCTTCTACTCACACCGCCCGCAACCCCAAAAGGGGGATTTTAGTAGCCACTTATGCGACAAACAGAGGATCGAATTCTGGTCACGAGCTTCAGGGACAAGCACCGGGGGACGTTACCTACGTCTACCCCGGTAATTGCTTTTCCAAGTAGATCTGCGCCTCCCCTAGGCTCGTTCGGCGTCTTCCTTACCGATCATAACGTCACAGTTTTTTTCCTCTTAGATTCAAGCGTAATTCGGGGGCAGCCTAAAAATAAAAGGCGTGAGGAGTGGCCTAAACATGCGCATTCGTCTACTTCCGATCGTCTATCGTTGACTCGTTCAGCGTGAGGCAAGTCATACATCATGTTAGGGTCACACTCGTAAGTATTTGCACACAATGGACCACGAGTAGTGTTTTTTGAATAAAAAATTGCCTAATTAAGAGTCTGTTCAGACATGCAAGTGCAGATAACAACTATGTTTTAAACATAGTGATTATTTTTTGTTTGCATAAGAACCGTGCATGTCTTTCGATGTTTAAGACGTCGTAGTTTTACAAATTGTTTTTGAAGGGTTTTTTGTAACATTATCTTAATATTCAAATACCTAAAAGTGTTTTTAAACGAAGTCGTAAATTATGCCCGCATTTAGTGTTGTGCTTCAAAAGGAAAATAGCAAACGATCATATTCATTCAAATAGTCGATATTTGGTAAATTGGCTTTAATTATACTTAAAAACATAGTTCTACCTAAGATGGTAAATTGGCATTCCCTGTTCTAAGGGCTTTGTAGGTAATAATAATGTGTGCAATTAATAGTCCAATGATGTGTAAGCAGTAATCAGTGGTGACCTATTGGCAATTATTGGTTGTCAACAACACTTTTTGCACTTCACTGCTGGACACGGATTTCTCAGCGTAGAAGCCTGGAGCTTTTAGCTGTCGGATGCTTATGAGGCTATAAGGTCTTTGACAACGCCTTGATGTGCCCAAACGGAACCAAGGAGCGCACGTAAAATTATTCGCCACTAGCGATCACCCATCTTACTACCGACCGCGCCCGTATTGCTTAGCTTTATATTTTA
This sequence comes from Pyrgus malvae, assembly GCA_911387765.1. Lineage (NCBI taxonomy): Eukaryota > Metazoa > Arthropoda > Insecta > Lepidoptera > Hesperiidae > Pyrgus > Pyrgus malvae. Next base: position 20,286,348 of record OU426966.1, on the reverse strand, counting down.
AATAGTTAACGTTCTACTCCAACCGGAGTCATGCGTGCTTTCAAATTATACGTGTCAATGTCAATATCTTCCTGTCTGGCTGTCGAAAGGTTTTTTTTTCTTTGGCACGTCTATTTATTTCTCAACTTTTCCTCGTATTGTAATGTTTGTAATAGTTATAGGTGTAACTGTGAAGTCATAGCCGATGGGAATTAGGTTAATTTTAGTGTTTATCGCCTCGGCGGGAAAGTGACTCAACTGTATAATTTATTGTATAATTTGAGGAAGATAAAATTATTTGTTAATACCTAGCCTCTTCCTTATATTTGCCAGTCTAGCGGTAACTATTATGCCGGTAGATACTATTGTTGTTGGTTAGGCGATTTGTTATTATAATGTTACTTTCATTTTTCATAGGTTTAATATCTATATAAAACACTCTCAATTATTGCTAGCTTGCCAGCATAATGTTTTCAGGAGTGCTTATCGGTTTCTGATTCGCAGTTTACCGAACTCCTTTCATATTGGATGAAGGAGAAGAAATGCATAGGCCTCTTGTCTATGATTAGAAAAAAATAAAAATGGAATATTATCTGCGCCTGCGCCAGTATGGCGGCGCGGTTGCATACGTACGGTACTCACGTCGACTAACGTTCTTTGGTTATGTTCGACAATATTCTTAAGTACTAATCTAAAACCCATCAAGACTACAAGCGGAACCTTGAAGCGGCAGACTGCAGTCTGGAAGAACGTCCAGGATCCTGTGACTGTATATAGGAGAGGTGGCTTCGATTCAAGAATTCCGGTGAGTAATCTTTTGATTAACATTGTACTGGCATTATGCTGGTACCTAATTGGGAGTGTTAACTTTCCCAACAGTGGGCTTGGGTCATAATTGCGCGCCCGCCCACCCATTTTTTGGTCCTTCGGAGCTCGGATGAATGTCATCCAGCTTTAATTTAATTAATCATAAATAATTCTCTGCGTAATATACGCAAATTGAACATACCTGCGTATGTTTTCTGTTATTTTTTTGTCCTATTTTACGTAATATTTTGGATTTAAGCTTGGATTAATAATATCCAGCTGTTTTTTGCAACCTTAAATTCATATTCATAGTAAAAATTACATTGCATAATATTTGCATAACCTTTTTTGCATCAGTAATAAGATGGCGACCGCTCACAATAATTTAGCTCGACTTACCGCCAAGAAGGAGCGATTGTACGCTCGTATGAATGAATTATATAAATTAGCATCAAATATTTCTGATTTTTCGTCTAGAAGCAATGAGAATTTCATGGTTAAGTCTGAAATCATCGACGAAATGCGTATTCAGTTCGAAACATACCTCGATGAAATATACGAAATTCAAGTATCGATGGATTCGAAATTTAAGATTGATTATCAATGTTTGGATGCGTTTGATGATTTATACCTTAAAGTAAAGCGTGTTAGGAATTATATTGTTCAAGCTTCGCGATCAAATGTCTCCAAATGTGAAGATTCTAATGATAATTTTCAGTCAAAATGTAACATTAAATTGCCACCGATTGAATTGCCTTACTTTGACGGGAAAATGGAGAATTGGCCGAAGTTCTATGAATCTTTTAAATCTAACATACATAACAACAGTGATCTGACTGACTCGCAGCGCGTGCAATATTTAGTGGGTAAATTGACACACGGCGCTCTCAAGGTCACCGCAGGTATTGTACCTACGGGCGACACTTATAAAATTTTATGGGATAATTTAGTGAATAAATATCAAGACAAGCGATCATTAGGAACGCATTACTTAAATAATATTTTAGATGCTAAGAGCTGTAGTGATACGGCCGGCAGTCTCGATTCATTCATTGAAAAATATTCAGCTTCCGTTTTAGCTTTAAAACAATTAAATTTCAAAGATCTTGCCGATTTCATTTTCTTACATTGCGCTTTAAGAAAAATTGATTCGCATACTATTCAGGCTTTTGAGTCGTCTGTTCGTAACGAAGACATACCTTCCTTTGATAAGTTAAATTTATTTATTCGAGATCGAGTTAAAATTTTAGAACGCTCAAACACAAATCAGTCGAGTTCGAATCGATCGTCGGACCCTGCAGTGAAAATAAATAAAACGTCTACGTATCCATCGCGATCGGTACATAAGTCATTTATTGCTAATAATAATAGTCATGCAACGCATTCTAGACGCTGTGTCTTTTGTAATAACACTGATCATTCTGTTTATAATTGTGTTCAATTTAAAAACTTAGATACACCAATGGCCCGATTTGAATTTATAAAGTCGAAAAATGGCTGTGTGAATTGTCTTGGTATTACACATACTGTAACGTCCTGTAAATCATCTGTTGTATGCGAGCTATGTCAAAAACGTCACCATACACTCTTACACTTTAAAAATAGAAACGTAAAAAAATTTAAATGCCGTTCTTCTGCGTCTACATCGCGTGGTATACCTAATGAGGGTGAGTCGTCGACCACTAGTGCGACGCGTAGTGGCCCTGTGAGTGGCCCGAGTTCGAATTCGTTTACTGCAAACGCGAACATGGCCAGTGAGCGCCACGCGGCTCGTGCGTCTTTCGGGGAGCCGCAGATGCAAGTTTTACTGTCGACTGCTCAAGTTTATGCAAGGTCGAAAAATAATAATAACGGGAAAGTATTAGTAAGATGTTTAATTGATAACGGTTCACAGAATAATTTAGTTACACTTGATTGTTGTAAAGCACTCAAATTGCCAATAATTCCTTTAAATAATTCTTTTATTAAAGGAATTGGTTTAGCCTCGCGTCCTATACTGGGCTACGTATATTTGGACATTGAGTCCCGCGTATACCCAAATAATAAATACTCCATATACGCGTTAGTAGTTGATTGTATTACAGATCAACTGCCCAGTCATTATATATCTAAGGGTGACATGGGCTACCTAGAGGGTATACCCCTTGCTGATTTGTCATGGAATGTTCCTGGCAATATTGATGTCGTGTTAGGTGCACAATTGTTTCCATATATTTATTTAGGTGACAGAATCGAATCGGGGACAAAGTTGCCACCCGCTTTGTCGACTGCATTCGGTTACATTTTAATGGGTGATTACCCCAGCAATGTCGCTGTACCATCTTCGTTATCTGCCATTGCTCTTAACGATTTAATGCAAAATTTTTGGCAGATCGAAGAGATACCGAACATAAAATATTTAAGCCCGGATGAGACCGAATGTGAAAATATTTATTTATCGTCGGTTACTCGCGCGGTCGATGGGAGGTACAGTGTTGCTTTGCCCTTCTGTAAGAATCCGAGTGACCTTGGTAACTCGCGTTCTGGCGCCTTGCGCCGACTTATGTCTTTGGAGCGCAGATTTAAACAGTCGCCGGACTTACGTTTAAATTACAATAAAGTAATTAGCGACTATATAGAAAGCGGTTACCTGTCTGAGGTCAATGAATGCGATCTTGCGGATGAGGGATATTATATTCCTCACCATGCTGTCACCCGGGCGGACAAGCCACTGCCTCGTATTGTACTCGACGCGAGCGCCAAAACTCATACAGGGTTGTCACTTAATGACGTCCTGCATACAGGACCTAACTTGCAGGCCGATTTGTTTTTGTTATTATTAAATTTCCGATTGTTTCCCGTAGCTATGACTGCTGACATAAAGCAGATGTATTTGCAAATTGGTGTACTTCCAGAGCATCATAAATATCTTAGAATATTGTTTCGATTTAATAATAATGAAAGTATTAGAACTTTTCAATTTAATCGCCTTCCATTCGGGTTGAAATCCAGTCCTTACATAGCCATGCGAACTGTTCGCCAGTTAGCTGAGGACATGAGGCCACACTTTGGTGAAGCTGCACAAGTAGCAGAAAGTAATTTATATATGGACGATTTAGTTCATAGTGTGCCTGATGACGTCATCGCCGTCCGCCTTTCTAGAGAATTGATCTCGTTGTTTAAGGCCGGGGCTTTTGAATTACTTAAGTGGACGAGTAATTCTTTAGTTTTACTTAAAAATGTACCTGAGTCTCTTCGCGACTCAATAAATTTTTCTGAGGGCTCTAACAATGCCACTAAGGTGTTAGGCCTCTCTTGGCAACCAGCCGACGACAACTTCTTTTTCACGACTTCTTATGTCCAGGAGAAGTGTACGAAGCGGACCATACTCTCCATAGTCGCCCGCTTGTTTGACGTCCTAGGCTTGGTAGCTCCTGTCATATTATATGCCAAATTACTTATTAAAGAATTGTGGCTATGTAATATTGGTTGGGATGATACACCTCCAGAAAACGTTATTAAAAGGTTTTCTGATCTCATACAAGAGTTTTCTTTATTATCCACTCTAAAAATTCCACGTCACAGTGGTGTTTTGAGCAACAGTACCGTTCTGGTTGTCGCCTTTTGTGACGCCAGTATGAAAGGTTATGGCTGTGTCATATACTTACACACCACCGCTTCAAACGGAGATATCACTTGTAGATTGCTGTGTGCGAAATCAAAGGTTTCACCCACCAAAATTACGACACTTGCTCGTTTGGAGCTGTGCGCAGCGGTACTTATGTCTAAATTAATCAAAACTGTTCATGATACTTACCGCTCGCGTATTCCTATTGCAGGAACATATGCCTTTTCGGATTCGACTATCGCGTTATCTTGGATACATTCGTCACCGCATCGTTGGTCGGTGTTCGTTAGTAACCGCGTTGCTCAGTGTCATGAAAACCTTCCGCCCGAAAACTTCTATCACGTCGCAGGTAGCGACAACCCTAGTGATTGTTTATCGCGTGGTATGCTACCTTCGCAGCTTATCTCACATGATTTATGGTGGAAGGGGCCAACGTGGATGCGAACGCCAGTTTCTGAATGGCCGGTGAAAACTTTCTGTCCTACTAATGCTGAAAAAATACCCGAGCACAAGACAAAGGTTTTTACAGCGACTGTTCATTCGGAACATTCAGTCTTTACTTTATTATTTGAACGTGTGTCTTCATGGGATAAACTGTTGCGTATTGTAGTTTATGTCCTAAAATTTATAAAAAAGATAAATAGTTCGTCTGGTGTTGTTTATAACCTGATGGTGGCAGAAAGATATGTTATTTCCGCTGTTCAAAAATTGCATTTTTCAAATGATATAATTGCCCTTAAAAATGGCAAATCCCCTTGTAATAAATTAAAAAATTTGTGCGTGTTTCTTGATGAACATAGCATTTTGCGTATTGAAGGACGCTTGTCTAAGGCAAATTTACCCTTCGAGGTAAAGCATCCCGTTTTACTCCCCAAACGCGATCGGGTAGTAGATTTAATAATAAACCATTATCATGTTATTAATTGTCATACCGGCCCGGGACTTCTTATGTCCATTTTAAGACAGCGATATTGGATATTAGATGCCAGAACTGTCGTAAGGGCTAACGTGCGTAAATGCATTTCTTGTTTTCGTGTACGTCCTTCACATCCGACGCCTAAAATGGCTGATCTTCCTTATTGTCGCGTGACGGAAGCGAAAGCCTTCGTTCACACTGGAGTTGACTATGCAGGCCCTATTAAAATTACTCTTACTCGGCGTAGAGGTCAACGCTCCCAGAAGGCATATATCTGCCTTTTCGTCTGTCTGGTAACAAAGGCAATTCACATTGAGCTAGTCTCTGACTTGACTTCTAACGCATTTTTAGCTGCCTTCAGCCGCTTTATATCGAGACGTGGTCCTGTATCGTGTTTATACTCTGATAATGGAACGAATTTCATTGGTGCAAAGGCCCACTTAGACGATCTTTATAAATTTCTTATGAAATCACAGCCGCTTTATATCGAGACGTGGTCCTGTATCGTGTTTATACTCTGATAATGGAACGAATTTCATTGGTGCAAAGGCCCACTTAGACGATCTTTATAAATTTCTTATGAAATCAGAGTTCCATACCGCTTTAGGGAAAGATTTAACTAGCCGTCGTATTGAGTGGAAAATGATTCCACCCCGCGCACCTCACTTTGGAGGTATGTGGGAATCCAACATAAAAAGTTTAAAGACTCATCTTTATAGGGTTATAGGAGCCCAAATACTTACGTATGAGGAATTACAGACGGTGCTAGTGCAGATCGAGTGCATTTTGAACTCGCGGCCACTCACAGTAATGTCTTCCGACCCTCATCCTGAAGTAATAACACCGGCTCATTTTTTAATGTCCACGCCACTGCAGTATTTACCTGCAGCGGACCTAACAGACACGCGAATTAGTTTGGTCGAGCGTAAACAGTTGCTGGATAGTATGGTTCAATCCTTTTGGAAAAAATGGCGTCTAGAGTATCTGCATACGCTGCAAGTTAGGCAGAAATGGTCTACTCCGGACCATCCAGTTCGGATCGGTACTGTCGTACTCGTGGGACAGGACGATTCTCCTCCATTAGCTTGGCCACTAGGTATTATTACAGAAATTCATCCTGGTTCGGATGGAATAATTCGCGTTGCAACAGTTAAAACCAAATTTGGTATGTTTAAACGTCCTGTTGTAAAACTATATCCAATACCTAATCAATAACTTTTGATATAATTAAGATAATAGTTTATTAGATAAGTAATAGGTATTAATATAACCGTATTCTTTAAATATTTTCTATTGTAGCTTTTAAAATTAAATTAATATACCGAAGTTACGTGCTTCAAGCTTGACCATGAGACTTCTCCATTGCTTTTAATACTCTTAAATTACATATACTTATGATCTTCAGTTTTCTTTCTCTTTGAAAGTTTTCTCCAAAACTTCCAAGGCGGGGGAGCATGGTTAGGCGATTTGTTATTATAATGTTACTTTCATTTTTCATAGGTTTAATATCTATATAAAACACTCTCAATTATTGCTAGCTTGCCAGCATAATGTTTTCAGGAGTGCTTATCGGTTTCTGATTCGCAGTTTACCGAACTCCTTTCATATTGGATGAAGGAGAAGAAATGCATAGGCCTCTTGTCTATGATTAGAAAAAAATAAAAATGGAATATTATCTGCGCCTGCGCCAGTATGGCGGCGCGGTTGCATACGTACGGTACTCACGTCGACTAACGTTCTTTGGTTATGTTCGACAATATTCTTAAGTACTAATCTAAAACCCATCAAGACTACAAGCGGAACCTTGAAGCGGCAGACTGCAGTCTGGAAGAACGTCCAGGATCCTGTGACTGTATATAGGAGAGGTGGCTTCGATTCAAGAATTCCGGTGAGTAATCTTTTGATTAACATTGTACTGGCATTATGCTGGTACCTAATTGGGAGTGTTAACTTTCCCAACAGTGGGCTTGGGTCATAATTGCGCGCCCGCCCACCCAGTTGTTGTTAATTGTTAGTTGTTGTTATTAGGTACTATTATTTTTTTCTATTAAGACTCGCTTGATTGTTATAGGTATAGTACCTGGACGCCCGAGCGTTGCTCGGATAAAAACAATTGATTTTCTTGGTTTATTTTTAAGCAAAACATTCATTGGCTTAGTGTTACTTTACGTAGCCTTTTGAAATACCTAGCTCCTAATTTTAAAAAAATGTCACAAAATATAAAAAATCGCAACTTGCCTACTTGAGGTTTGAACCCGGGTCTCTAACTCCGTAGTCAGCTTTCGTAACCATTTGACCAAGAAAGCTTTAATTCCATTGACGAAATTTTTATAGAGGTTTTTCATATCGATATTGTCATTTGTTTGAAGGGCGGATTTTCGGTCGACATTTGACGGCTTTCTACGCAACAATATTATAAATATTCTCCAATAATAGATGTCAGTAAGAGTAATTTTATATTTAACGGCATAAACATTAAATGAAACGACAATTTCTATCAATAAAAAAATTCTGGATGGATTTAATGATCCCCGAAACCAGGGTACTAAATTTCATCAAAATCTTTGGAGCCGTTTCCGAGATTAAAAAAATATTTTTAGATATATACAAGAATTGCTCGTTTAAAGGTATTAGATAGATGTATATTGTATTGCTAGTCGGGTAACGTGGAAGTAGGAAAGGTGTTTTATGAGATTTACCAAAGTCCATCCACTAATTCGCAATGGAGCAGCGTATTTTAGTTAGCTCCAGGTCTTGTCAATGATGGAGGGAGAGAGACCCATCCCCAGCAGTGGGACGCTAAGGCTTAGCGGCTACTAAAATACATACTACCTAATTAGGGTGGCTCTTAGCATAGGTACACGAAATTAAAAATTCATGGAAATTCTTTAGGTTCAAGTTACATGCTTAGCTGTAGACTTTTTTGCGCCTCACTACTGGGTACAGGCCTCTCTCTCATTATTTGAGAGACCTGGAGCTTACTCCATCATGGTGCTCAAATGCGGACCGATAGAGTTACAGATTAGAGGCGAGCCCGCAAACGGATGCTTTCAAACCTCCCATAAGGCCTCCAACAACAATCGGGACAGACACGCATGAAATCGGTCACCATCTCACATCCAACCGCACTTGATTCGCTTAGCTGAATAACGAATTCTTTTCAGATAAAATTTAATTCTTATCCGAGTAGGATTTACCTACTTTTTTTTAACTCACATTGGGAATAAAATCCAAAATCTTGGTTGACCATTTTTAGACTCAACCACAACTCCACAGTGTCGTGTCTTACCTACCTACTTTAAGTCTTTTGTGTGTCGGTACAGGTACCTTTACATATTTTATATAGTGGTTCATAAAATGTAACAAAATCCGTAATATTAATCTGTTTAGTTCTATTCCAACGTTGCAGGTTCGCCGTGACACATATTGCATACTGTTACGATGAGATCTGATACTCTACTGTGTTACGGTCATACACACTGCATACACCTACCTTTTATACATTAATAAGTTGTAAAATGCTCGAATTGTGCCCAGCTCTAGTTTCCGACAAGTATGGCTCAACAGTTACAAACTTTATTTATCTGAGGTTACAAAAAAGGGAGTCCTTGGTACTAAAATTATGACTTTCGTAAGATAATACTGTTGTGTTACTGATGTAACAACAATTTTATGAAGTTGTACGTGAGATTTGCTACCAACGACCGTGCCCGCTTCGTTGAACTATTCCTAGAGCGAATGATGAGTAAAAACTGAGCAATGCAATCGTCATCCCATCCGTAATGTAAACTTGTGGAGAGCGCAGTAAAAGTAGTAAAACAAAATCATAAGAACACGCAGCAAATTGCCTACCAAATCATCTCTCTCATTATTTTTTTTTCTTTTTACAATACTTGATGTTCGGATAATCATACCTGAGACAGTAAAATCAAAATTATTATTCGCTGGTCTAATTAAAAGAAAAAAAGTTCGAATGCAATTTGCGTTCCAAATTCAACCGGCATGCGAACGCTGATGCCGGTCGGACTCGCTCTAAAATCGTCGCTGATACCGACCCAGATCTAACTTTTATCTAACACAAAACAGCATGTCTAATGATTCGAGACGACAGGTTTTTTCCGCGAATACGCACATCTAAGAACCGGCATGGCACGACAAACCATGGATGGAAAGTACAGTTAGATAACTAAAATACTCACGCGACTGTTCGAGATGTTAGATGAGATTAGATGTGTTTTGTCACTGTAAACTTGCACAGGTCTTAGTTCACTGTTATGCGGCACAGGGGTTGTTCACGGGGTTATTTGTGTTTTCACAGGTCAGTTCTATAAATGCGTACGGTCGGGATAGCGGCAGCAACGCTCCCTACGTGTGACATGCGCGACGGTGCGCGGCGGACTGGCGGGGTGCGGCGGGGTGCGACTGCCGTGCCGACCACGGGCGGGCCGAAACGTCACGCAACGGCCGCAACGCGCGCGATCTTGAGATCTCCCACTCACTGCGTGCGTTCGAATTCGAATACTTCGGTGAGAATTTTGAATAAAATATAGAGCCTTCATTAAACAATTGCATCATAAAATCAATTGCATTGCTGAGGTAATCAAACACTAATAATAATCAAACACATTTAAAATTTTAATAGAAGTAGGTAGGTAGTACCTACCTGAGTAGGTACCGTACCTACCTATTGCATGATTAAAAGTATAGCCTACTTACCGACCTAATTACAAAAAATATGCTTCACACTGTTCACACTCATAGCCACTAAGGTACTGAGTATCTCGATGCTCATAGCCCGGACCTACCCTATATCGTGGTGCCATGGACAAACACAAATACAAGGACACCAACACCTAAAATACCTCTAAATTCATAATTTAGATAGGTATCTGCCTACAGAATTGAAACCGGCGCTCTGCGGCACAAGTTGAGTGATGACCACTGCACTACGCCAAACCAGTCGCAAAAATCCAATTACGAGTGTTGAATTTTGTCTAAGTACCTACCTAATGATTATGTTTTTAATAAGAAGTTACCTAGTAGGTAGATATAAGATTACAGTTACGGCGCCTCCCATTTTTTCAACCTTTTTTTATTATATACCTACCTATTGTTTCCTTCTATTGCGGGCTGGGAACTGCTTTTCTCTCGGAGGTGAGAGGGATTAAGGTCATAGTCCACCACGCTGGCCAAAGGCTCTTTGGTGGACATGATGTTCTAGAAATTGTGAGTAAAATAGTCTCAGGCATCCTCCGAAAACGTCATAAATAATTAAATGGTGGCTGCAACCCTTTTTACGTCCCACTGCTGGGCACGGATCTCTCTCCATTATTGGGGAGGCCTGGAGCCTCTTAACTGCCCTACCAGACACTAAAACAAAATGTGATAGTTATTTGTTATTTACTAATGAAAAATGAAGATAGTCTTAGCCACAGCCAATTGTTCGGCGATACAGAAAAGTTTTTTCATTTACAAAGTTTTATATATCATATAAACCTCATTGCTTACAAAGTAAAAAGTAGATATCTACCTGTCACTATCTAGGTACGTAGAACTTTAAAAAGGACACAACGTTATAACCTTCAAAAACATTCACACAAGTCAAGCTTGGAATGCAGAAAACATTTTATAACATTCTAGTATCAATTATTGGTGGTTATGTCGTAATATATTCAGCATAATATTTAGTTAATTTAAACCGCTTTTCAAACAGGCCACCAGGGCATCAAGCTTCAATTACATAACAGGAATGCCAATATTGAACGTGAAATTTGCATAAACTGCATAAGTTAATATGAAAACAACGACACAATTCGACTTCGGGCAAGGTGATCAAGACATTTGCATGACAACTTCTGCAAGAAACTTAGTCCGTGGACTGACTTTGGCTATCTTAAGAAAGCTATATTAGACAGGTCCGCGCAGATCTCATAGGCAGAAGCGGATCCAGAGCAAGGGGTAGGCTTGAGCCTCCCCTGAAAGTATGACGGTGTATGCGTAGCCAAATGCCGTCACAAGCATTGGAAGTCGCAGGAGAGCACCGTGGAGGATACCGGCGCCGTCCTCTGTAGATCATGTAATTCTCCCCAGCCGGGAAGTAGGCCAACAAGTACATAACTATAAAAAAATATCACATAACTGGCTATCTCTCCCAATGTGTCGGCTACCTTTTGAAGGTTAGCTACCCCAATACAAAAAAATGGGATAAAGGCCACCCCGCAAGGATTCAGATTACTTCACAAACACTAAAATACCAATTGCGACGAATTGTTCAATCCAAACATGTTTCAGATTGGGAAAAGTACCACTTTATTAAGTCAAAACTCCCACAACTACACTACACTAAAATCAAGCCCGGTGCGTGTACAGTACGAGTAAACGACATACAGACAGACAATTCGGTTCCACAGTTGCAGTACCTACCTACCTATTGAATCTGGAATATTATCTGTACAGTGTTCGTTAGCTGTGCCGGACACCGAGATGTCCAGTTGTGCCGTTAGTTTCTAAACTGGCTAGTTTTGTTTAGGATAAGAAGTTACATAAATTAAATAAATATACACTAGATTATTTTAATAATTCAATAGTAGAAGGAACAGGAAGCCCACTCTACCGTCTACGGTTTCGCATGGAGAAATATACTTATACATTTGTATGTATACCATATACCTACCTACTAAGCTAAACAAAATGAGGGCAGTTTGCAGTGGGATGAGTCCTTATAGGTACGATTTTCTTGAATAAAATAAAACAAGCATACCTATACGGTCGAAATGAGAAACCTCCTCCTTTTTTGAAGTCGGTTAAAAATTCTACTTAGGTACTTTCTTACAAATTAATACTTTCTGTGTTTGTTTTTAATTCTTAAAGCTTATTTTTCCTGAATTACCAATATTTTGTTAAGAACAGCCAAAGTACTAATTAAAAACATTCGATTGTTTTCTCTGTTTTTGAGAGAAGTTACAACTTTCTTGGTTAAAACATTGAATGATAGGTTTTACATAAAAAAATAATCCTGATCATAGGCTTATGACATAGGTATACACAGGTACGACATATCAACTATCGCTAATTAACTACGTTAACATTGCTCTTTAAAGTTAAAATTTGTTTCCAATCCGAGGATCTCATAATTCCCGACATTCAACGTGGGATAAGCGCGGATCCGCAATCGTAATACAACCGGCGGCGCCGGCGCATCTGCCGCCCGTATTTATTTAGGTGTTGTTGTCCACTGGGTATTATTCTGAAATAATGTTCGCACTCCAATATTAACGAAGTAACAAATCCTGAATCCGGCCTCATAACTTCATAACAACCTCATAACTCGGTCTGATTTTGTTTTTATTAAATGCAAATGAGCATGCCAGCTCGTGTTAAGTGGTCGCTGCAGTCCATGGAGATCCACACAGAACCTCAAGCAAACCTATGTCTTGCCTGGGTTTGTATGCAGTTGCACTACTATTTTGGGGCCTATTAGTCGATTCATGTAAGTTTGGCCGGCAGACAACCGCACTTTATCAACGAAACAGAATAGAATTGCTTCACGGAATGAATGGGCACAGTGGCGGTATTTCTCCAGATCCCCGTCAAACCATGAAATATCTACTACCTGTATTGTTGTTTATTGCCAACGCCAAGGAGTCATCAATGTTTGAAACACACAGATTTTGTCGACTGCAGCAGAGCAAATCGCCGGTGTTCAGGCCCCGTCCAGAGAGAAATTATACAACGGTGTTTATAGCGAATCAAGAAGCCATCGACATTCGATAGATCGACTGTGTCGGCAATACCAACCTTGTTTTTCTATTTCTATGGTACCAACCATTGAAAACCGTCAGCGTTCAACCACCTAGACGTTTAATGGCGCCACCCAACGAAATTTGTAGAGGTTTATAAGGAGTCACGTCAAGGAATCATTCACATTTTACAAGCATTTAATCGGTCGACTGTTGGAATGCTCTGAAAGTGGCCTCACCCAGCTAGAACTTCTTGATTTTTATTGAAAGCAAGTTATTGCCATCACGAAGACATCAACATTTGACATATACAGAAACCGTCGACACCATTGGAAACCTCCTGCGTTCAGCTCCCTGGAGCCGTTCAGTGGCGCCACCCAGCGAGAAATTATCGATGTTTATTACGAATCAAGGAGCTATCGACACATGCACTACAAATGACGTAACGGTACCAAATGGTAAACTACGTTGAACGGCAGTGAATTTTAAGATTGCAGGATACCTCGGTACCAGAAGAGGTTTTAAAGATAGGATTTAATTAATATTTCCGTCGTGTCCAGTGTATTTATATGATGTTAGGTTAAAATTTAATATAGGACACGGAAAAATTTGCGTTGAGTCTTCGTTGCATGGGAGCCTAAAAGATGCTAAATTAAAAATTATTCCTAGAATCCTACCATAATTAGATTTACTTTCAACCTATTATTTATGTCGCACTACTGGGCACATGTCTCAGGGATTTAGGCCATAGTCCCAGGCCAAATGCTGATTGGTGGACATCATGCCTTCGAGCAATAAAGAGTTATTCTCATGCACTGTGATGGAAAATATCGTAATTAATTATAATTATTTAAACATCACAATATTTTCCCTCACCGTGGAGCAGCGATAAATACGCACTTAACAAAGTTCTTTGCCAGAAGTGCGTACTGGGCGTTTGAACTCGTTATCACCATCTCGGAGATCGCGGATTTTACTGATCGGCCAACGCTGATCATAATTATGTACAAGTTTTTTATTCAGTTCTTACGAGGACTTTTCAAATTACTTTGAGCCTCTCCTTTCTTTCTTTATGTCGTTTATTTGCTTTTCTTTTCATTTGTATGGAGAAGCAGACGAGCGTACACGCCTGGTTGCACAGGGCATGTTCATATATGTACACAATCTCGAGCATGTCTGAGCTTTGTCTAAGTTCGTATGCAATCGCGCTGCCACTCCGGAGGCTGATTGATCGCCTTATGTAACTGGCCGGCATCTGCACCAAAACAGAATAGAATTTTATAACGCGACAGCGCCAGAACCATGGTTATGTTTTTCGAGAGTATGTATGTATGTATAATTGTTTGGCACGCTATGCAGCCTGAACGGCTTCATGGATTTTAGCCTGAGAAATGTCTTTAGATTCGTATTTACTGTGATAGTATTACTGGGTGTATCAAAATGAAAAAAAAAAAAATGGCGGATTTTTGGCGCCAAATTCAATTGATTGACACGCTCTGCGGCCTGAACGGCTCGAAGGATTTTTGCTTGAGAGGTGTCGTTAGATTTGTATTTACTGTCAAAGTGACTCCAAGTATATCAAAAAGCGGTAATTTAAAAAAATAAAAAACCTGACTGCGTTTCTGTGTAATTTGGAAATGTAAAAACCCTAAAACAAGAAAGTCGTCTTATTTAACACTTTTTTGTTCGCTTTAAAGTAGGTTCACAATGGCCGGACTTACCTAATGCCTAATGGCATTTTCATTCCATAGATTTTAGGCTGAAATGGGTTGCCATCGTTGGCCATCGTTTTGACTTCTCCTGTCCAACCATGATAGTTCTTTCTACCTCCTACAAATTACCTACTATTGTAAAAATCGGCCAAGTGCGAGTCGGACTCACGCACGAAGGGTTCCGTACCATTATCTTTACATTTACCACTTTGGAAGTGTCTCTCGCGCAAACTATTCAGTTTAGAAAAAAATGATATAAGAAACCTCAATATTATTTTTGAAGACCTATCCGTAGATACCCCACACGTATGGGTTTGATGAAAAAAAATTTTTTGAGTTTCAGTTCTAAGTACGGGGAACCCTCAAAATTTATTTCTTTTTTCTATTTTTGTGTGAAAATCTTAATGTGGTTCACAGAATACATCTACGTACCGAGTTTCAATTCAACAGTATAGTTCTTATAGTTTCGGAAAAAAGTGGCTGTGACATACGGACGGACAGACAGAGACTGACAGACATCACGAATCCATAAGGGTTCCGTTTTTTGCCATTTGGCTACGGAACCCTAAAAAGGCCATAGTTCAGTTATCATCTAGATACCTGTGGCATTCAGCGTAAGGATAGGAAAGTAGTTAGCAATGTGCTGCATGCGGGTATCTGCGGTAAACAGGGCCGTTAATCATGTTAATGTGCACTGATGTGCAGGCTGCTGTACCGAAATAGATAGCGTTGCGTTGGGATCGTTTTGTATACTTTTAATGGGTAGTTAGGTATGTTTTTAGATAACCGTTATCAGGACGAACAATGAAAAATGCCCAAAGATCTTTTGTAAGCTTTTTTACTGGACATGAGTCCCTACTTACAATTGGGGAGGATTGCAGCTTTCTCCACGACCAGCAGGGTTGGTTGAGATGCGGATTATTAGTCAACTCGCTGTTGGATAGTTTCATTGGATAGTTTGTGTTTAATTAATATAAAATGCAATGCCTTACCAAGGCGCACTTGTTATTCTAATTTATTGTGTAACATTTGCATAGCATTAAATAAATAAATTAATTAAATATAAATAAACCACCCATAAGGCTTTTGACAAGTTTAAATGACTCCTATCTATCGATAACAACCTTGATCGACGGCTTTACGCGCCGTCCAAAGCACGGAAACAGGCATACGATTTGCCACTGGCGGTCATCCATCCCACACGAGAACGCGCTTATTTCGCTTAGCTGGGTAGATCACCTGCGTTCTACGCTAACCGCTAGATTTGAAATATCTTAATGTCGCTGCTTTAATAGCCTAATGTGACAAGTCCCGTAGCATTCTTTATAAACATAGTAATGTCGCTACTGTGGGCTGCAATCCTTTTTGCATCACACTGCTGAGCAAGGGTGTCTCTCTTACTGGGGAGGCCTGGAGCTTACTCTACTATGCTGCTTCAATACGTGTTGGTGGCCAACGTGGTGGTGGTTGTCAAAGCGTCAATAAGGCCTCCGACAAGGTTTGAAGACTGCTATCAATAAGTACCGAAATAGATCTTTACGTGCCTTCGGAAGCACGGAAATAGGCCACTGGCCCTTGCAACTGACGGACATCTATCATACACTCGATCCGCTCGTTTCGCTTAGTTTCGTTATTCGTAGTTTGCTTGCGCTCTACACCAGCCGCTGGGCTATGTATGCAAGCATCCTTCTTATATGATTGGCATGATCCTCTTGAAATACCTTAATGTCACATCAATTAATAGACGTGACACAACACATACACATCCCGTAGCATTCTTTATAAATACGAGAATAGTCATGTCGCTACTGTTAGTAATACAGAAAAGCATTTCCACACCATTTGTTGTAAAATTCCTTCGTAAACATTACAATATCGTTGTCGTAAGGTAATGTATAAAGGTAACTGTATGATAAATCTGTCGAGTTCCATTACTCACTGGTTCGCGGAAGTTCTCACACACTAATGTTCAAACGAGTATGGTACATGAAAAGTGATTTTGAATTTTGACTGATTTTAAATCAGTCGAGACCGGTGAAGAATTCTAATAATAAGCGCAATATTATAATAATTAATGTATGTAAAAAATTGTGCTATGTGCACTATGCAGTTTTTTTATTGGTTCATGTTATAAATTAAATAATTAAAGTTTCACGCTCATCACCCCACAGTAGGGTAGGATACCCTGTGTCGTGGGCACCATGGACACGCACAAAGACAGAAAAACAAACACCCAGACCGAGAGCAGAAATTTAAACTCATTATCGGGAATCGAACCCAGAACCCATGGCAACCATTACGCCACTCGGATCGTCTTTAATTCCTTCCATAAACTTTCTATATTTTCCTTAGTATCTTTTCGAAATCATTTATATACGTAGGTATTTTTCACATGTTAAAATCAGCGTTCTGAGACGGCTCCCGTTTTTTGTTTTATTTTACAAGCCAGTCATACATGAGGCGACCATCAGCCTCCGAAGTAGCAGCGCACCTGCATACGAGCTCCGGAGCCGTTCCGAGCTTGCTTCAGGTTGTGTGCAGATGTCCATGCATGCACGTCTGCTGCTCTCCATTTAAATAAAAAAACTAAGGTAAACGTCCTTATATTATCGTCAGTTTTTGTCAGTGTTCCAGTACTCGACATTCATAGAAAAAGAATATCTTTTGGCCTTTCTTCTATGGAATTACGAGTACTAGTATGCCTACGACATTATGGACGTTAAATAGAAATTCATATAGCTGCAACCCTTTTTGCGTCCCATTACTGGGCTCGGGCATTTCCCCATTATTGGGTTTTTCAATAAGGCTTGCGACAAGGTTAAACGACTGTTTTTTATCTAGACCAACCGAGACCGAAATTTTTGCTACTAGCGGTCACACTCACACATACGGCACATCTTTACTGCGCTCGTTATCGTTGCTCCACGATGATGGAAAATATCGTGATATTTAATTGATTACGATGTTATCGATCGCCGTGCATGCCTGAGAGAAATTTATAGTTTCTCAAAAGCATGACGTCCACCAATCCGCACTTGGCCAGGTGGTGGACTATAGCCTAAAACCCTCTCACTTGTGAGATGAGACCTGTGCCCAGCAGTGAGACATAAAAAAAAGGTTGGAAAAATGTTTTATTTCCTCAACTGTACTGTTCGCTGCACTGATTTGTATGCAGTCAGAATGCACCTTTAAGTCCCTCGGAGATATGTAGGGAATGATAAGAATGACCTTGTTTTATCAATAAATTGTATTAGTATCTAATTAAAATGTCCTTTGTATTTAGATAGGAATTATTCGATAGCTCTAGAAGAAATAAAATAATGAAGTCTAATACCTTTAAACGAGCAATTCTTGTATATATCTAAATATATTTTTTGAATCTCGGAAACGGCTCCAAAGATTTTGATGAAATTTAGTACCCTTTTTTCGGGGATGATAAATCGATCCAGCAAATTTTTATTGATAGAGATTGTCGTTTTATTTAATGTGTATTATTGGTAGTATTATTGGAGAATATTAATAATATTGTGGCGTTGAAAGCCATCAAATGTCGACCGTCAATCCACCCTTCAAAAAAATGCCATTGTAGATATGAAAGACCTTTATAAATAATTCGTCAATGGAATTAAAGCTTTCTTGGTCGAATGGTTACGAAAGCTGACTACGGAGCTAGATACCCGGGTTCAAATCTCAAATAGGCAAGTTGTGTTTTTTATTTTTTGTGACATTTTTTTAAATTGGGAGCTAGGTATTTCAAAAGGCTTTGTTAAGAAACACTAAGCCAATGAATGTTTTGCTTAAAAATAAACCAAGAAAATCAATTGTTTTTATCCGAGCAACGCTCGGGCGTCCAGGTAGTCCAGGTACTAATAAATAATGTTGCGCAAACATTTTTAGGCATTTTTTTATATATAAACTGAGTGTTTAAATAGAGAAGCGGACGAGCTTGCATGCTGTCTGGTATCAAGTGGTCGCTGCAGCCCAAAGACACACAGTTTTTCCTGAAGCTGCACTCAGCTGGATGGCACGCAGGTGGATGAATATCTCATCTCATTTTTTCACTTTGTCTCATCTTATGCTTCCTGGTCGAGTCATCCAAGTTTTACCACTTGTGAAATAGATCATTTTTATATGTTTTTTATGAACTTGCGATTTATGTTTGCTCGGGTGGAAATTTCCAACTCAATTTTGAAGCAGATACCTTCAACCGATTGAGCTAAAATTTTGTGTACAAGTTTAGGTTGGGTGACAATGCAAAAAAACATAGTATTTTTGTGAATCCAAAATGATCGCCGAAATAAAATAGCGGATTAAATCAAAAGTCCATAATGTCGACGGTGTACTAGTACTCGTCATTCCATAAAAAACTGTCAAAACTTACACTTTTTCTATAAATGAGGAGTATCGGGACACTGACAATAAGTGACAGTATTACGGACGTTTTTCTTATAGGGTATATTTTTGTACAACACACCCGTATGTGTACCAAATGGAAGGACTAGACTTTTTTAAGCTTTCGCATTTACATAAAAGCTTATTGTTTTTTTAAACTTATTGAAATTAATATATTACTACACAATCAACTCAATAAGTATCATGAGTAGTGTACCATAAAAATAACAAATATTAAGAATAATACAATTACAGAAACAAATCATTACAGTTCGCATCGCGATTCTTGTCTTTATTATTTTTGCAATGACCACAGTATATTATACACCATGTGTAAATTGGAGCTTTGTTCTACTACTACAAAAGGTAATTTTATTGACTGCAATACAGCATCATGATTAACAGACGGACATGAAAACCGTTAGAATATAATTATGTGGCACTATAAAACTATAATAAAAACTAACACAATCTAGTCTAATATCGATTGTAATACAGATTTTTTAATTATTGCATTTCAATAGTATCGTTATTAATTTATTGCATTTCTTTTATACAGTTAGTCAAAGATTTATTCATAAACCGTCTTCACACTAGAATTATCCAGAATTATCGAAGACCAATAAGTGTATCGTACCATAATTATTTTTATCGGATGAGCAATTGAAAATGCCGGAAATAATTAAAATCTCAGCGCCAATAATCTAATCTGCTTACGTTGCATTAAATCTCGATAAATCGCGTTCCACATGTTCATGCGAGCTGACACGATGGACCTACGTGGTGGTGCGTGGTCAGGAAGTGACCAACAATTTGTAGTTTTAAGGCGTCGTTGTTTCATGGTTGTATGTTTTGATTATAAACACACTGTACCCCGCGGTTTCACCCGCGTTAGAGAGGATCATTAGCATTAAGTGCATATACTGAGCAGATTTCATGTGTCCGAATTGAAACCCATACTTTTATTTCTTATGAGTTATGAGTTGATCTTAAATGATAGAAATATATTGTCGCGGCCATTTTTTTAGATCATTTAAAGAAGAATAATTCTTTCATACATTTTTTTGGGTAACTTGAACCGTTTACGCAGCGCACGCATCGGAAGCCCTCAAATATGAATAATTTTCCCCGTTTATGCAAAAATTTTCACTGATGTTTCGCTTCTATTGGTCACAGTGTAGTGTTATATAGCCTAAATCCTTCCTCGATAAATGGACTATCCAATACAAAAATATTTTTTCAATTCGAACCAGTAGTTCATGAGATTATCGCGTTCAAACAAACTCTTAAGCGCTGTAATTAATATATTTTAAGAAACTTTATTTCACTCACATCTCATTCTTTTATCATGATTGATCTTCTTCAATGCATGTAAGGAATGAATGAATGAATAAATTGATTTGTATTTATATATTGTTACATTAAAGAGTTGACAAAAGAAAACATTTAGATACCAACGTTCTCTACCAGTATGACCAATGTAAAAATATTTACCTACATACGAGTACCAATTTTACATTTCTCATTTTTAACACGCTTTTATTATTAACTTGACCTGTATGTACGTATGTATGTAATGGAATCTTTGAACTTCATTTTCACTTACTTCTAGGAGTCTGATTAACTTGAAAATTTGCACAGGGGTCAAGGGTCGATGACAATACAATAATCTCATAACTTTATATTAAATTTGTAACTAGGATCATCAGGATAAAAAAAATATACGACCGGTGGCTGATAAATTCGTGGCCTAAGGTACTTAATGAAACAAATATAAAGTTTTATATTTTTAACACGTTTAAGCGTCTGATTAACTTGAAAATTTACACAGCGGTCAAGGGCCGATGACAATGCAATAATATCAGAATAAAATACTACCAAAAAGTTAAAAATAAATAATGTAGTTTAAAAAACTAAAAAACACGCTTTTGTGAAAATACGAACTAAAAACTAAAAAATAAGAAGAAAATGTATTTTACTGTACAAAAAAGCGTGGGGTGGTTTTTAAGATACTATTAACACCATGCACCCCACGTTTTTTTACAGTAAAATACATTTTCGTCTTATGTTTTTAGTTTTTAGTTCGTATTTTCACAAAAGCGTGTTTTTTAGTTTTTTAAACTACATTAATTATTTTTTACCATCTATTATCTTTGCGTTGGCGACTAAGTATACGTTGCATTAAAAATGTAAAAACATGAAGAATTGGCCCACAATTCACAGTGTTTAGTAACCAAAGGGTGAAAATAGGATCCCAATTGGAAACATAGCTGTGCCCGGTACATTTAAAGGGTAGGAAAAAGTAATGAGACTAATAAATTATATCAGCTTATCGTAATTATGTCCGATGGATATTTAATTCATAATGCCGGAAATCTCCATATGTCACTCGCGTCATTCTGACATGCTATCATGCGATCTAACGTGTCTAGATGACTAGGTGTCCTAGATTGCAGCTGGTTTTAGATCTAGATATATGGTAGTTGTCATTTTTATAGTTGGGTAATAACAATTTTCTTACAGTTCCGCAGCCATTGATAACCCACAGGCGAATAAAGCTTTTTGTTAGGTGAATCATAGTTTGTGTCTATGTATTACGATAAATCTTTTCGGAGGCCTTATGGGCGGTTTGAAAACATCCGACAGCGCGTCGGCCACTAACCCACATTTCTACCAACCCGCATTGGATCAGCGTGGTGGAGTAAGTTCCAGGCCTTGCCAGGACGCAAAAAGGGTTGCAGCTATGACGCGCGATAATAAAGGTAAACTCTCAAAGATATTTCAGGTCCCTGTCAAACCTTGTCGGAGGCCTTATGGGCGGTTTGAAAACATCCGACTGCGGGTTGGCCACTAACACGCACCTCCACCAACCCGCGTTGGAGCAGAGTGGTGGAGTAAGCTCCAGGCCTCCCATACTATTGGGGGGAGACCCGTGCCCAGCAGTGGGACGCAAAAAGGGTTGCAGTCATTTCAGGTCCACCAAAACGCACTTGGCCTGCCTTGCTATGGCCCACAGACTTATAGGTAAATATAAGTCTGTGATATGGGTGGTATGGCCTATATCTCTCAAGTCTAAGGTCGTAAGCCTAACAGACATTTAAAGGGTTGAGTGAAATAATAGGTAGAGATTAGATAATGTACGTGTGAAATTATGACCACTGATACAGAGGGCCTCTTTCACCACCTTCAAGTAAAGTGACAAGTACGCTAATTGTCGGTTAAAGTCACCCGTAACTTCAATTTCAATTTCACGATGTTCGAGTGGCACTAATCATATGATAAACTGACCCGTACTCGTAGCTTTTACTTGCCAATTAACTTTACTTGGGGTGGAACTAATCAACACTTTATTTGGAGATGGTGAACGAAGCCCTAAGCGTCGTTTCTCTAAGCTCATACAGGATAAGTGTTTTTTTTCGGCAGCTTGATGGTACCATATATAATAAAAATAAATAAATATTTTTTTTATAAAATAAAAAATCTTTTCAATGAGCCAAGCGCATTATCTAACTGTTTACTTTTAAGTAACGCCTGATGATATTGTTAGAGCAAAGAGTATGCTCAATATTTAATTTTCTGCTATTTGAAGACACCATAAAGTTATTTTATTATTTATCAATGATCTAGAAATTTTAATAATGAATATGGCAAGTTTGATACAAAATTGTGGCTACAAATCTTTTGTTCCACTGCTGGGCACCGATCTCTCCCCATTATTGGGGGAGGCCTAGAGATATTACTCTGCTCCAAAGCTCCCATATTTACGATATGTCACAAAATAACTATTATCTTAAAGTAATCAGGTGATTATCCTCTTTAGATAGAGTAGACACTCCTCATATTGTTAATGTTTATTGAATAAGTATCAGAGATACATATCAATGATATTCAACTTTTAACGATAATTTTATGCAAAACGTTGTAATGTTCCGTTCTAACATTAATTCTGTGATTCAGGTAAAGAATATGAACGGTTGTTAATTAATACATTGGTCCCGTTACCCGCAATCTCGACTTCATCCTGCGATTCGGTAAATATATCGATATCGCATCGTAATTGTATCGATATTGCAATAGAGATTGAACGGAAGCACTGATTACTCTAATGGATGAGAGTACAGCATCATCATAAAATGTATCAAAACTTGTAATGTACTCTTCTTTGTACTACTAAGAAGAGTATTATTTAATACAGAATCTGGACACGAATTAAAGATGTCCTTAAGACTTAAGGTAATTAAATAATAATGCAATCTATATCTATACTAATACATAAAGCTGAAGAGTTTGTTTGTTCGGACGCGCTAATCTCAGGAACTACTGGTTCGAATTGAAAAAATATTTTTGTGTTCAATAGTCCATTCATTGGGGAATGCTATAGGATATATAACATCATGCTATGACTAATACCAAATTCCACGTAGACGAAGTCGCGGGCGGCCATAAGTAAGTAATATGTAAATCTTAAGGCTTAAGAAAAAGAATAAGTATATATAGAAAGGTGCGGTTGCCGGCCAGAGTAAAATGAGCCGACCTCAAACTAGGCCTTTTTATAACTTTCATCAAGAACCCCATCTAAGAGTCCACTGGGAATGTCTCAGCTGGGAGGTTGTCCCAGAATATACGCTTCCGTGGCAAAAAAACGTGCAAAGACTATGGAGTGGTATCATTATAACTACCACTGTCTTGCTCTTGGTCTTGTTAATGCTCTGTTTGTATATAAGAAACTACAGTAAGACAGAGAGAGAGAGAGAGAGAGAGATCTATATTTAATGAGCTACATAATAATGACAATTATGGTACATCATTACATCTCATAAGGACATTACAGGTATGCAAAGTTGGTTTATTAGGATAATATTTTTTTCTCCCACGCGTCGCAATAAATGAGTATTAGTACCGTATTTCAGTTCTAATTATGTGTGGCCCAGTTAAACCTTCATTTCCTCCTGATATTACTACTACCTATTCGGGAACGTGGTTGGACATAGATATATCAATATTTTATTAATATCCATACTTGTTGGAGATATCAATGGAAAACTGGGTCTATCTTTGATCCTTCATTCTTTTAATATATTACATATTTTAAATAATAATTAACCCCTATACCCCCTTAGAAAGTATGTTAAAGTTCCTTAGTAAGGTACATCTTTTATCTTACTTACTACTCTCTTATCTTACACTCGACGATCGGTGTGGCACAATGGTTATCATGCCGGACTGCCAATCGAAGGGTCCCGGGTTCGATTCCCGGCGCACACAAATTTGAATGATGAGTTTAAATTTCTGTTCTCGGTCTGGGTGTTTGTGTTTCTGTCTTTGTATGTGTCCAAGACACAGGGTATAGCAGGGTACCCTACTGTGGAGCTATGAGTGTGAAATGTTTATTTATTCAATATTTACTTGTTCGTTGATCCATTTAAATAAAAGAAAAAAATCTATATAATTAGAAATAAAAACAACGCGTAATTGATTGGCTGCAACCCTTTTTGCGTCCCACTGCTGGGCACGGGTCTCTCCCCCTTATTGGGGAGGCCTGGAGCTTACTCCACCACGCTGCTCCAATGCGGGTTGGTGGAGATGCGGGTTAGTGGCCAACCCGCTGTCGGATGTTTTCAAACCGCCCATAAGGCCTCCGACAAGGTTTGACGACTGTTATCTATCGACAACAACCGGGACCGACGGCTTAACGTGCCCTCCGAAGCACGGAAACGCGCATGAAATTTTTTGCCACTAGCGGTCACCCATCTCACACCCGACCGCGCCCGTTTGGCTCAGCTGCATAGATCGCTTGCGTTCTACGCTAGCCGCCAGGCCATGCGCGCTTCTCATGTGTTCAATCATGTAATTGATTACCTCAACTAAATCTCATCATTCCAATCTCCGCTCCGGGAATCAAAGCCGGAACCTTGATTGACAATCTGGCATGGAAACCATTGCCTTAGTCTTGAGTAGGGATAATATGAATTTTATTTTCTTAGTTATATACATGGTGTTTTACTTTGCGCTCCCGAGTATACGGATTACTGACTAGTGTTAATTTCGGATGCGACAAGGATTAACGGTTGCTATCTAGTCTATCTACCACTACCAATAACCGTGCATGGAAACCCGCACGAATTCGACAAGAGCGGTTACCCATCTTACTTTCGTCAGTGTCTGTTACGTTTAGCCATATTGATACAAGCAATGCAAGTTATTTTACACCAACCAAAGGTTACGGGATAGCATTGTTTGATTGATGTAACGGGAATTATGTTTCCAGTTTCGTATTTTTTTTATAATAAAATAAGTGCCGGTAAAATAATCGCTTAATTTATACAGGAAATTATACGATACTGTGACGTGCGTGCGTGCCTCTTCATATTAAATCATGTGTCGGTATTTCAGAAAAACAAAAAAGTATAAAATGTTTACGTGAGTAGCGCCCTTAACGCCTACTGGGTTTATATCTGAACTCTCGAGAATAAAACGATACAAAATTAAAATTTAATTGAAAGTAAATCTATAAAAAAATATAAGTAATTACAAAGACCAATAATTATTCTTAGTCTAAGAGTAATTAGGTTTTTTTTTTATAGATTTGTCTTCGCAGACATATATATGTAATATTGGCAAAATATGATGGTAAGGAAATAAAAAGGTTTTGAGGTCAAATTCTCATTTTATACTAAGACTATGCTCTCCTATAATAATTATTATGTTGTAACTTTCAACACAAGCAGTTATCTTACAAACTACCTATCTTCTGGTTTTATAAATATTTCAATTCTTCAAAATTTACTTTAACCAAAGCTAAAATGAAAGGGACATATAGGTATGTCCCTTTTATTTTATCTCATTCACTAGCTCTTTTTTTGGTTAAGCTTTTCTGGCGTGCCACCAAAAACGTGAAGTTCTGTCTACTCCAACTAACAGTAAACTGAACGAAGAAATCCTAAATAAATCGTATTTACCTACCTTTTTGAGCGATGAACATTGAAGGACGTTTTAAAATTAATGTTTTTTTTTTAAATATTTGACCACCTAAATTCTTAGTCTTAGTTTTATTGTAGGGATATATAACCCCGAAATTGCTCCCATATAAATTAAAAAAAACAATTTTGAATCAAAACAGGGTATGGTTGAAAATACACCAATAAAAAATGTGAAATCAAATATTTTTTAACAACAGTATACATTTACATAATATGTACTACATATATTGTTTAAAATGAACTTTATCGTTATCATCTCGTCTCAAGATCGAGCCTCGACATCCTTACACCTGATTTAAAATTCAAAAAGTCTTTTACTTTTTGGGCCCGATAGTAATTTGCATATTTATCGGCTGCTACCGTTTGATTCGTCTCGGTAATGGTGTTTTACGGCGATTTAATACTCCGGACTCAGTTTAACATTAATGGGGACTGACTGCTTTGTGTTTTACACAGGTATTAAAAAGAGGAGGAAAAGTGGGATTTAAAAAGAAAAAAGGTTGTAATAAACGCATCACGAAGAGTTCTGATAGATACGTTATAAGATATGATGATAATTTTGGGGATATCATATCTTGAGAGAGATACTGTGTTATGTGGGATTTTTACCGCACTAAAACCCTTAGGTGGCTTGCCTTAGTGCTTGGGAAGAACTCAAGGATCTCCATAGCAACGCACCGGTGTGTACCGCCCCAAAACGGGCCTGCAATTATAGTGCTTGCGGCCATATCTAATTCGATCCTTTCAGAAAACCAATTTGGATTTCGTAGCGGTAGGTCCACGGAGGATGCTGTGTTGGAGTTGACAAATACTATAATCAATAATTTTAATTCTAAGCTCAAGACTATTGGCATCTTTTTAGACCTCTCAAAGGCATTTGACACTGTATCTATTCCCATTCTCTTGAAAAAGTTAGAACATATCGGAGTACGTGGGGTTGTATACAACATCTTTCGCAGCTTCCTAGAAAATCGCAAGCAACGTGTGCAATTTGGAGATATGCTCAGTGATGTTCTAACCTTGACATGTGGTATACCTCAAGGCAGTATAGTTGGTCCTACCTTATTTCTCGTCTACATAAACGACTTGTGTAATTTAGCTTTACCCAACTGTAAAATACTAACATATGCCGACGACACCGCGCTTCTAATTCAGGCTCCTACATGGAAAGAAACACGCTATCATGCCGAGCAGGCAATGAGGTCTGTCATGCAATGGCTAGCAAACAACTTACTCACTATAAATCTTAATAAAACTGTATTTACAACTTTTGCCACAAGTTCGTCAGCTTTACCTCACGAGCTATTTTCTATCATAGCGCACCACTGCAAAGCAGAAGTTTCCTCATGCTCGTGTCCTACTCTCACACACTCTAAAACTGTAAAGTACTTGGGTATCTTCATCGACCAGCAATTGTCATGGAAATACCAGGTGGAGACAACGGTGGTCAGGATTAGGAAGCTAATCTACATCTTTAAGAACTTGAGAGCCGTAGCTGACCAACATACCCTTAAAACTGTATACTTGTCCTTGGCGCAATCTGTTTTGTCGTATTGTATAACAGCCTGGGGTGGTTCAGCTAAAACGAGGTTTTTGCGTCTGGAACGGGCACAAAGAGCTGTCCTTAAAGTTATTCTTTTCAAACCAATTTTATTTCCCACTACTGAATTGCATCAAATTACAAAAGTGTTAACAGTAAGACAGTTGTTTATTCGAAATCTAATATTGCGGAAACACTCGACCCTACCTTTTTCCCAGCATTTAGCTACAGGGCGACGTCGGTCTGACAGGATTTGCGAAGTTCCACGGTGTCGTACTGCTATTGAAAAGCATAATTTTCAATATCTAGCTGCTACGACTTACAATAGAGTAAACAAAATACTTAATATTTACCCAGTCACGTTCCGGGAATGCAAAAATAAAATAAATTCTTATTTACAAAATCTCACTTATGATGAGACTGAAGCTCTCATTGGACGACAGTGAAAATTTTTGGCACGCACATACTTACACACTCTTTCACACACTGGCACGCACACATGAGCACACACTCTCTCACACACACACACACCCATACACACACACACACACACACACACACTCACACGCACACACACACACCTTAACTCGCTTTAGCTTCATTTAGTTTAATTTTATATTAACTTAACATTAAGAAGAACAGAACTAACATTAGTGTATAAGTCTCACCGATTATTTGTATATCACCTTACTTATTTGTTATATAGAACATATTTACTGAGTGTTTTGGGGAGGGCGTAATCTGCTGCGACACAGTTTTTACTTTTGTAGCGGATTACGATCAATAAGTTGTGTATATCTTAATTACCTATGTTCAATAAAATCTTTGAAATAAAATCTTTGAAAATATTCTGCCACAGTGAGTCAATACCTTCGATGCTCTAAGGCCCACACACAATGCCGTCCTTCCCGGGGCTGCTAACTGGACGGTTGAAACTCCCACTCTCCCCGTCCGCAACCCTGGAAAACCGTGGAAGATTAAAATGTTAGTCGCCCCATACGATCGGGCTTTAGATACCGTATTTTTAATCCCAAAAGTACAGAGACTAATGGAAGTAACTCCTACCTAATATTTTATAGTTATTTATAAACAACTAATCCTCTTAACAAAATTAGTAATGTGACTGGTGAATAGTAATTTTGTGTGAAGTAGTAATCGCAACGTAATAAAACCGCGTCGTAAAACTTGGCGAACGACATTTAGTTCAACAATCTATTTGAGTGGTCACTCGGCATGAGCGTAGGTTGTAACTAAAGCTACTGGTGAAAACAGGTTAACTTGCCCGTAGAGAGTCCAAATGGTTCAATATTTCAGCAATATTTTAGCAGCTCAATGGTAGTTTTACACTACAATAGTAATTAAATAGCTACAATAGTAATAATATATTAAATAGTATAGTAGTAAGTATAGTAAATTTAAAAACATCCGACAGTGGGTTGGCCACTAACCCACACCTCCACCTATGCTCCAACCCGCATTGGAGCAGCGTGGTGGAGTAAGCTCCAGGCCTCCCCATTAATGGGGAGAGACCCGTGCCCAGCAGTGGGACGCAAAAAGGGTTGCAGCCAAGTATAGTAATATAACAAGATCAGCGAGGCCAAGCGAGAAAGACCGCGGTCACCGACACGGAGATAACGAGTTCAAACCCCGGCGCGTACCTCTGACCAAGAAGTGCGTATTCATCCCTGCTACACGATGAGTGAAAATACAGTAAATAACGCTTCACACTCATAGCCCCACAGTAGGGTAGATATACCCTGTGTCGTGGTTGCCATGGACACACACAAAGACAGAAACACAATTTGACTTCGTCGGGAATTGAACCCGGGACCTTCCGATCGGCAGTCGGGCATGGTAACCATTACGCCACACTGGTCGCCAAAGTATGTATCTAATTGCTAAGGAACAGTGCTATTTAAATAATTACTATGGCACAATACAAAGAGCGCTTTTGACTATGTTTTTCATGACCGTGCATATCTAAGAGTATATCTTATAATTTCTCAGTAGGCATGATGTTTACCGCGTCTAGGGAATTTGATCCCGGACCTTTTTCTAATCCTGGGATTTCGGGTTTTTCTACAGAGAATCCTGGGACCCCGGGATAATTGTGCGATTGTGTGTAGGTAATGAGTAAACTTTATAAAAATCGTGCGAGCCGTTTCCGAGATTCAAATTATATATTTATATACATTGCTCTTTATTGTTCGTTTAAAGGTGTTAGATTATTATATCAGTGCGCTTTCGCCGCTTTCTACACTACTGCTGCTCTATGCAACAGAGTGACCTAGAACTTAGGTGTAATAACGCAATTCAATAGTTTCCAGTTAAATATCACGCACGTCCTCATACCGACTGTATAATAACCTTTCCTAAAATGCGTAAGAATAAAATACTTTTTAAATGCCTTGTTTAAGAAACGTGATGGCTAGATTTTATCTCAAAGAGCACCTTAACAATCTGCCATAGCTGGAGTATCGATTGCTGGTAGCTACTAAGCACATGAACATATTCACGAGTGTGTCAATTACATACCTGCATTAAACATGGCGTCGTTGCGACATGGAAATCCA
This sequence comes from Pyrgus malvae, assembly GCA_911387765.1. Classification (NCBI taxonomy): domain Eukaryota; kingdom Metazoa; phylum Arthropoda; class Insecta; order Lepidoptera; family Hesperiidae; genus Pyrgus; species Pyrgus malvae. The sequence continues at coordinate 20,256,103 of OU426966.1, read as the reverse complement.
TCTGTATGAGTTATAGTTATATTAGATCGCCACCAAAATCGGTTTATTTTTTGGCGCCACTTTATGAATTGTACTCTAGTGGCGACCTTAACCTACCTACCTCAACTGATCGAGAGATGGCATAAACATACGATTTCTGGAACGCATTAAGAGATGGCGCTACGTGAATCCTTAATCACGCTATTGATCTTTTCTAAATATCCTGCATACGTACATTCTCCGACGAAATGAAACTATCGGAGTACAGCTGCGCGAGATCTCCCTTTGACAAACTTTCAACAAACGTCATTTATTTTCTCATGTGAAAATTAAAAAGTCTATCAAATCTTGCTCTAACGTGGATGTGGTGCGTGACGTACGTGGATGTGGTGCGTGACGTAATGTCCATAAGCCAAAGCTAAAACTGTCGTTGCACTTTAAACCTATCTTTGGCTGCAAGTCCTTCTTGCGTCCACTGCTGAACCATATTATTGGCCAAGTAACTGTCGGATGTTTTCAAAGCGCCCATAAGACCTCCGAAAAGGTTTGATAACTGCTATCTTTCGATAAACACCGGCATCGACGGCAACGAGCCTTCCGAAGCACGGGAAACGCGCGAGGTGAGCTACATTACTATGCTCTTCCTATTTACACCCCACCGCATCTGTTTCGCTTAGCTGAGTAAATCCCTGGTGTGTTCTATCTAAAGTTGACTAAACTAATACATATGTACATATATACTTCATTGCTTACCATGGATTTTGCTTTCGGATCTCTTTTAATTATGGCTTTGAGCAGAACTAGAACTTAGCGATTTAGAAAGCTAATTATTAGTGGAAGCGGTAGGGAATTGAATGGATTATCGTAGAGAAATAAAAAGAAAAATATGCGCGTTTTGCCTTAGAGAGAGTACATAAATCGTCGGCCCCGGTTGTTATAGATAGATATCGGACAGTTGAAAACATCCGCCAGCGTATTATCCATTAAACCGTATCTCCACAAAACCCATTGTAGCAGAGAGTGGAATAACATCTGGGTCAGATGATCGGTTCTTTTTCCACAGACAACCAAGCAGAATTTGGTAGGTAATGGTTCGACCGTGGAATCGCCACCGCTGCAACCACTTCTGCCGTGAAGGAATTCTAATATGTTTCGGTTGAAAGTGCTATTGCCGGCCAGACCTACATGAGGCGACCACCAGCCTTCGGAGCCACAGAACATTATTAACATGTTAAGTGTTCGGAGCAGCAGCACAACGAGGCAAGACACAGGTTTCCGTGGTTTGGAGAGCACGTTAGGCTGCCGGTCGCTGTTGATAGATAGTAAACAACGTTTCACATTTATAGCCCCACAGAGGGTAGATATACCCTGTGTCGTGGTTACTATGGACACACATAAAGACAGAAACACAAAAACCCAGACCGAGAACAGTTCAAATTTCTGTTTCGCTGGGAATCGAACCCGGGGCCCTTCGATTGATAGTCTGGCTTGGTAAACATTGCGCCACGCAGGTCGTCAAATGATAGTAAATAGTAGTCGTTAAACTTTGTCGGAGTAGTTCCAAGCTTCCCTGGTAATGTTAAGAGCTCCGTGCCTAACGGTGGACGTTTGCTGTCATATATCTAATATAAGTGTACTCGTAGTCGGTAACAAGTTATTGAAACACAAGGGCATTATTACTTCACAGTGGTAAATGGCGATCGCTGGTAGTCACTTCTCAGTGAAATGATAAAATTTCTACCTACAATCTTACAACCATCCGTTAACAGTAGAACTGAACGCTCCTACAATTTATCAACTGAAGTTAAATGTCACGCGGTTGCAATACCGATTGTATCTGATCACTTCGTTAATTAGTCGGAATTTATTGAGCACAATTAAAATTTTCGATACATATTTCAAACGAACCGAAACATATTTCAAATGCTTAATATTCTCGCAGCGTTGTTTTGTTGTATACTATGTATTTCTTAGAATTACACTTAACTTTGGTCTATTATTTATGCTACCACCTAGCTACAATGCGCCCTGGAATCGCCTGGTTGGTTAAACTATCAGCTTAATCTTGGAATTGGGGATAAGTGTAAGAATAATAATGGGTACCATGGACACACACAAAGACAGAAACACAAACACCCAGAGTGACCCAGACCGAGAACAGAAATTTTAAAGTCATCAAATTTCTGCTTCAACGGGAATCAAAACCGAATAAATACGTCCAATATTTGAAAGTTTCGTTGAAACCGGGCTATTAATTTAGCCTGTGTGCCAAAATCATTGAGTCGTCAGTTGTCAGTAATAAGCCAGTCAAGTCAGTCAGATATCCAAGAAAAACTACTACTACTTTACCAGAATTTGTCTGTTGAAGTTTGGAGACAACCCAATACGATGGTTTTTAAAATGTACACACACTCTTGTATTGTACCTTAAAATTTAAGTGGTTAGTCAATAAACTAAAAAGACGATTGTTAAGCTTGTTGCTTTGTACAAAGTCAAATTAATAACTAGAGTACATATTGCTTATCCCGTGAAAAATACATCAGATCTCATGTGAAACCAAGCTCCTAAATCCACACGCCCTGACACCAGCTCTAACTTCACCATCTCTTTATTTCAGTTTAAATGTGTGGCTTGGACGTTTTGTTTCTTCAGAAAAGAGACATCTACGGCTACTGTTCCCAAAGATTTAGATTTAGTCGTATTGAACAGATTTAAAAACCCATTTTTGTAAAAATGCTGCAGGTTACGTGCATGCCACTATAGCCCATGGTCATCCACCCATCCTCAAACAAGCTTGTTATTCTATTGTGCAGCTACTCTAGAGGCTAATTTTCTCTTTCACCTATTAAGCTTCTAACCTCGTTTTCTTTGAAAATGAGCCGTGTACTATTTAATTGGCTGCAACCCTTTTTGCGTCCCACTGCTGAGCAAGGGTCTCTCCCAATTGGGGAGGCCTGGAGCTTACTCCACCACGCTGCTCCAATGCGGATTGGTGGAGATGCGGGTTAGTGGCCAACCCGCTGTCGGATGTTTTCAAACCGCCCATAAGAGCTCCGACAAGGTTTAACGACTGTTATCTTTCAACAACAACCGGGACCGACGGCTTAACGTACCCTCCGAAGCACGGAAACGCGCATGAATTTTTTTGCCACTAACGGTCACCCATATCACACCCGACAGCGCCTGTTTGGCTTAGTTGCATAGATCGCTTGCGTTCTACGCTAACCGCTGGACCATGCGCGCTTCATTTAATTAACACTATAATTAATACTCAGTCAAACCTGATGAAACAGCAATGAATGAATTGCCCATAACCACTACTGAACGGATCAAACGAAACAAATATCATTTGAATACAATCCTGCGAAATCAACAGTAAATATCTGTAATTTCCTTGCCGACAACATTGATAAACGCAACTTATCATTAATTGGAAAGTTCCGGAAAGCCTGGAGGCCCAGACACATTATAAATCACGTCGAGTTAGCAGGGATAGCTGGGGTGACCACGAGTTTGCGCCCATTTGTAAATGAGCCCATGTAGTGGTATTTTTTTGAATGGAGTAGCAGACGAGCATGCAGGCCACGAGGTGTTAAGTGGTCGCTGCAGCCCGCGGACATCTACATACAACATCAAGCAAGCATAGGTAAGTCTTGTCTGAGGTCGTATGCAGTTGCGCTGCTACTCCGGAGGCTGATGGTCGCCTCATGTAAGTGTGGCCGGCAACTGCACCTTTCCACCGAAACACAATGGAATTGGTTCACGGCAGAAGTGGGTGCAGCGGTGGTACTTCCTCGGGCGAACGATAATAGTTCTACCACCTACAACCTATAAGTTGTAGGTGTTAGAACTATTATCTTTCGTTCATATTTTGTCTTTATTTGCACCGATCTGAAAGGCTGCAGTAGCTTCCCCTGCTTGAATAGTTGGGCTTCCCGAACTCTATATATATACAAGACCAGCAAATGCGAAGCTCGCTGTAAAGGAAAGAGTTCTGTAAGCTTTACAAATTCTTAGAGCAAAATCTCTCTGCAGCCAAGCAAAGCCATTTGCGCACAATTGCCAGGTCCACTGCCTCCACCCAGTCACTCGCAGCGTACAGAACAATGGGTTCGATTACGGCGATGTAGATAGTTTGTATTATTTGTGGGCTCAAGCCCCATGTGACTTTAGCTGCACGTGCCAGTTGTTGATAACTTTTTGTGCTTTTGTTAATAACAGCTTTCACATGAGACTGAAGCTCAGTTTGTTGTCAATCACCAGAAGTTCTTTCACTACCCTTTTCACAGCGTCAAGGTTTGACACTGACTGTGCGTCGCACCGATAACAATCTTTTCACGTACTATAAACATGCAAGTCCCATGGTATTAAAATTAAACCTCGAACATGACGCGAGATTTACAGAACCGCTTGATCCTTGAAGTTTATATTATTACTCCACACACCACAGTTTTTTACTGAATTAGAATGGTAAAAATAAATCCTGACAAAAATCAATGTATTTTGCATGCAGAGTCCCTAGAGCAAAATAGTTTTAGAATACTAATACTTTTTTATTTGGCTTAAAATTAAGCTCAGCGTCTTTTTCTTGTAGTAGGATACAATGTTAATAAAACACAGATGATTCGGTATACGAATGAAACCTTTTATTAAAAACTCAATAGGTTATAAATAATTTTACTATCAATTAATTAAACAAAAATATTTTAAATTAGCAAGCACCGTCTATATTAAAAAATAAAACATATTTGCCAACATTCCATACAGTGTCCATACAAATTACATACAATTAACAAAGATAGTTCCTCTTACATATACTTACACGATATTTTTTAATGACACAAATTGTGTAGAGTCCATTTTCTTTTCGACATCTGGTAACCCTATACCGTTGTTAACAATTCGCCTGAAGGGCTGTCCATCGGGCTAGTTCGATGAAAAGGGAGGGAGGGAAAATTTACCTTACGCCTCACGAACAATTAACGTCAAAAATTAGCATCCTTTGATAAGGACAAAATAAAGATGTTGTTAAAATACTCAATAGTTTAGATTTTATAAGGGGCTTCCACCAACCTGTATTGGAGCAGCGTGGTCCAGGCCTCCCCAGACTCCCCAGTAATAAGGAGAGACATGTGCCCAACGGAGGGTGCGGGTTATTTGGAACTCTGTGTGCCCAACAGTGTGGTGCAAACATTTTTGCAGCCATGAATGTCTATCGACCTTCAGATTAATAGTGTACAACATTTTTCGCAGGTTTGTATTTTCAACGGCCAACTTTGAGCTACATCAGCCAGGTGATGTTTAGCGATCATTGCTAGTCATGCGCTGCTAAATTCAACCTCAAACAAGTCTCAAGTGTTTTCCTAAGGTGGTATGCACCAGCACCAGATACTCCGATTCAGAGATCGATGGTCACCGGAAATGGAGTTTTTTTCCGCCCGCTTTTTTCTCCTAGCCCATATAAGCCTTAGCGCACCCAAAGCGGATGACGGTCAGCTGATGGCCGCACAACAATGACAAACATCAAGTGTATCTTATTACCCAGGATGTTAATAAACTATTTCATTTCTATCTCAATCTGATCTGCAAACTGTAAACATGTTAGATTTAATTATCAAGTCATGAAGGTTTACATGATGGTTTTGACGACCCGTGTGACGCAATGCCGATCTGTGTGGTTACCATGCCGGACTGCCAATCGGAAGGTCCCGGGTTCGATTGCCGGCGAAACATAAATTTGAATGATGACTTTAAATTTGTGTTCTCGATCTGGGCTTTTGTGTTTCTGTCTTTGTATGGTTCATTGAGCAGCGATGGCCGAGTGGTAAAAAAACCGCGGTCTTCGACGCGACCGATCCCAGGTTCAAATCCTCGGCTCGCACCTCTGACAAAGAAATTCGTAATGTGCGAATTTATCGCTGCTCCACGGTGATGGAAAATATCGTGATATTTCATTGATTACGATGTTCTCCATCGCCGTGCATGCCTGACAGAAATTCATAATTTCTCGAAAGCATGACGTCCACCAATCCGCTGTCATTGAGAAGAAATTAATCAAGGTTAAACATACTGATTCAGGCCCACATACTAAGCATTTACAACTACTATTATCTTTCAAAGCTATTCAGAATATTCCGACGGAACCCTGTCTACACACACGCATTCTTTGCATTATTGAGAATGAACGCACTATGTGACTAATTCACATAAATGTATACGGTATTATCGGTATTAAATTTAATATTGGTTTATAAGAAATTAATTAAGCCTATACATCTTTATGCATACCAAAAAGAAGAAGGGAGCCCCTTATGGCGACTAAAATGGTTATGGCTCAAAACACATTTGTCCTCCGATCAAACGCGTTAGGTCCCTTGTCTTCTTGACGTGTGTCGCATACTTACATGCAATACATCAAGACATCCGCGGGACAATTTTTGAATGAAGTTTTGTGCAATATGTCTACATGTTCTTATAAAAAAACTAGTGGTCCCGCCCAGCTCCGCCCGGGTGCAGACGTTGTTCAAAGAGGATTTGTTTTTTATTATCTTAAAGAGACTTCATGTTACTATCAAACAAAAATATAAAACAAATAATGACATACGAACTGTCCTGTTATTCTGAATGTGTCAAAGTTTAGAACGGCACGGCACGAAATTCAAACGTTTGACAGATAGGAACAATTTATATGGGAAAACTACTTATAAATAAATAAAATAATTAAAAAACATTTCCAGTGGCCCAAATTGTGAATCTAAACCATCCTCGAATCCATTTGAATACACACAAAAAAAGTCATTAAAATCTGTCCAGCCTTTAAGGAGGAGTTCAGTGACATACACACTCACAGAAGAATTATATATATTAAGATATAAATAGTATCATTGTCCTGGCTGACCTTATTTATATTTTACAAGCTTTTGAGAAGGTTAAACTTTCCTTGCAATGCCTTAGATTAAGTATTTCACCAATAAGTAAATAGATACTAATGTTTTAATGCTACATAATGTTTATATTTGTATCGGAATTTCTGTTATCTATATATATATAATCCAGTCACCAGTCTACACGTCGTCGCAGCGGTAAGTCTCCTAGTTCCTCGTAGACTGACTGATGCGGCGCCCAACACCTCCTGGATCCCAAATCATAAGCAGAAGCGACTTAATTAAATGTTTTAAAACAAATCAAGTCTCCCCAGGATTTAATGGGCTTTATTTTATATCAAGATGCTCAAATATATTTCTTAAAATTTTAATTGCCTTAGTTCTTCTATATGATATAATCAAGTTAAACAAATGTCATAAAGAAATTGTCGCATGCCTTATGGAACGTAGTGATGGAACTCTGAGAATACGTTGACGACCCGCGTGGCGCAATGGTTACCATGACGGACTGCCAATCTAGGGATCCCGGGTGCGATTCCCGGCGAAACAGAAATTGAATGATGAGTTTAAATTTCTGTTCTCGGTCTGGATGTTTGTGTTCCTATCTTTGTATGTGTCCATGGTACCCACGACACAGGGTATGAATTACCTTACTGTGGGGCTATGAGTGTGTAACGTTTTATAACAAAGTTAGGCCGGTTTTGTAAGCATGTGTGCGCGGTCAGCACACGCAACACAATTAGACTTATATTTTTGTTCTGTCAACGTTTGGGTCAATGTGTCGCGATATTCGACTGGCAAAGCTAGGAGTAATTTCGTTGCACTAGTGTGCGTGTCAATTGTATTTACACAGTGAGGTTTAAACCAACCACGCTTCCTTATTAGGTAAAAAAATTTTTTTCTTAAATATAAAAATATAAACACAAGTCCCGCTACAATCACTCATTCGCACCACACAAAATAGTATTGTCGTAAATTAGTAGGATGTTCCGCAAAGCACATAATACGATCCCGCGGGAAAGACTTATGGCCCATAGACGCATTCTGGCTCCTGAATAAAACAAATGACATTCCTACCTTTAGATATTTTGAATAGAGTTAGTATAAGCACCTCAAAGTTAATTAGGTAACTCTCTAACTGTTATTACTAACATAAAGGTACGATTTCTTTTTGAGTAAGTAATTACATTAATTTATTTAATAAAAAAATGTATTTAATTAAAGTTATTCCAGGATTTCATGTGTTTTATTTTATATCACATTGCCCAAATATGTTCCTTAAAATTTAAGTTGCCTTCGTTCTTCTACATGATGTTAGATATAAAAATAGATGCCATCGTGGCTTTAGTCAAAACAAATATACCTATGCATTGAGTAGTAGATTTAGTTAGTACTAGCGACTGCCCGCAACTTCGTCCGCCTGGACTTTAGTTTTCGATTTTTTCTAAAATAAAAGTAGCCTAAGTTACTCCTTATTACAACAGTTACCTGCCAGTGAAAGTCACGTCAAAATCGATCCAGCCGTTTCAGAGATTAGCCGGAACAAACAGACAAACAGACAGACGGATGGACAGATAGACAAAAATTGTATAAAATGTTATTTTGGTACATGTACCGTATATACATTCATATGCATGTAGTAAAAAACGTTTTTTTAAATATTACAAACAGACACTCCAATTTTATTTATTTGTATAGATTCTGAAGTTACGAACAGGTACTTGAATTTTTATTTATTTATTAACATTTCCTTCTTTTGCTCTTTTTTCTTTGCTATTTCTGGATCTCCATGAGTGACTGACTCAGGGGTCTTGGGGTGCAAAATGCACGAATCAAATGAATTACAAGTAAAGAAACATTCTATAATTAAATATCTCAGGTAAACCTTATACAGGATATATCTACCCTACTATGAGTGTGAAATGTTTATTATTATTATTATTATTTATGTTTTTTACTTTTTCTTGCTACACCACTGTTGAAGAAAGAAGCAGTTCGTTTAGGATGCTGAATCTACTATTTTCATAGAAACATAAATACGCATCGAGTCATTAATGTATTGTTCTGTTGTAAAATATAACTTCTGTACACAATAAACAGTACTATCTACCGAATGCAAAATACTACAAGTTTGTAGTTAAAAGCTGTAGTTACTTTGAATCATGTCCGCGTAATGGCTGATAGTAACGATTCTACACAACTTATACCTTCCAGCCGTTTACGCAGGTTCCGGGTTTGATTCCTTGTTGGATATTTTTGTTTTATGGACATGTTTTGTAACTACAGTGACATTAGCTGCCTTGTTATTTGTCCGAGTTAAAATTTCTAGAGTTTGTGTTTTAGTTTTCGTGTTATCAATCCAGCCTTTCCAAAAATGATGACGCCTGATATGTGTTCTTAACAGATAATGTTGATCTACTAATGATGACCTAGTGTTTCATTGTAGTACATGTGTTACTGGATAAATGTATCAAACATATTAAAATTTTATAATCTAAGATTTACTTTTATTGTAATTAAAAACTACTTAAAAAGAAAAAGATAATATACAAATTTTACAAAATGTATATATATGCCATTCAAAATACCTGATTGCGGCATGGTGCCCAGAACGCTGGCAGCATTCCCTGATTGAACCAATAGACTGATGATCTAGTTATTTATTTCTAGAATGAATTTTAATTTAAAATTAAAAAACATATTATTTCACATCATCACATAAATAAATAAGTATTTTTTTGTATCCTCAGTTCGCGTGTTTAATCTAATAGGGGTCAATTTTTTAATCCAATAAAAGGATAACGATCATATTTCTGTCTTTGTGTGTGTCCGTCGTACCCACGACACAGGGAATCCTAGTATGGGGCTATGAGTGTGTAGCGTTTATTTATTTATATTAACTGACTAATAACTTTATTTAGGGATTGAAAAACTGGCCCTTACATTGCGAAGAGTGGCACAGTATAAAAAACAAGATTTTTGTGCCATTGCCGTGTACCAGTTCTTTTTATTGTTTTGAATAAATCAAGCTAGGTGGCGCTATATGTGTGACAGATATACTCGATACATTGTATTAGTAGACTTGAAAGCTATAAGTATGCAACGTCGCCACGCCGAAATCAGTTTAATCCGCCATATTAGATGTACCAATGGCCCTGGGGCTTGCGTAGAACGCAAACGTCGGGTGGGAAATGGGTGACTCTTTTAGTGTGGTTCTTGACCCCAGTAATGGGCAGAGACGTAAAAACGGTTGCAGCTATTAGGTTATGTTAGGTTTCACAGCAAAAACTTTTCAAATATGTAAAATTATAGTTTAGATAACGGAAAATCCATACAAACAAAACCGCGGACATCAGTTTTATTCAGATACGTAAATATGCTTCATTAAAAGCTCGTTACAATAGTGTCGGGGTCAGCATAGCAGATAAATCCGCGGCATTTTCTTGTGCTGGCACATGTCGTCATTTACACTTCCGCACGTATCAAGCCGAGATAAATTATTTGAAGGAGCGGCAAAGTTGCAAAATACTAATAAACTGTTTTTGTATAACATGTGATTATTTTTCGGATTTTCAGGCCAACGTTTTAAAATTTTTGGATATTTTCTTTACAAACTTAATTGTGTAAATATTTTCTGGTCATTCATTTTATTACATGTTACAACATATTACCTATGGACAAATGCTGAATCGTACATATTGGTAAATTTATGTCATTATAGATTTCAAAGATTTATTAAAACATTAAAACATACATATCAAAAGCTGAATTTGTTCGTAAACAACTGCAGAAGTTAGAAAACTGTGTCGCAGTTATTTACGCCCAGCTCTGGACAAAGTAGAGGAAATGTTCTAACTTAATGAATAAAATTGGAACAAAATTAGGATTGAATTAATTGAATTTGTAAACATTATATTAAATTTAGAATTATCATAAATTAAGACAGTAAATTACATTACAAGAAACTAGAATGTGAGTATTCAATATGCGTATTTTTGCAAAAAATAAATTACAATATGTATTATAAGAATTATTTATACACTACAATTAAATATACCTAGTTAAGAAGTGTGTGTGTGTGTATGTGTGTGTGAGCGCGCGCGCGCGCGCGCGCTTGTGTATGAATGTGTGCGTGTGTGTGTGTGTGTGTGTGTGTGTGTGTGTGTGTGAATTTTTACGTACACGAGTCTGCTTATCGTTTTTTAAAGATGTTGTTATCCAACCATAAGTGATTCACATTTGAATAAAAATTATAATAATTTTTATTAAAAATATTAAGAATGATTACGATCGTGCAAGTTACATTCTTAATTACCTATTAGAAACGCATCTTTCGTCTACGATCTTACGACTGATAGAGCAATGCTAAAATGAAGAAAAACAAACATCACTGTGTTCAATTTCATAGTATATGTCAAGAACTACAGTACAAGTCCAATTTTTCTAATACCTTTAAACGAGCAATTCATGTAGATATGTACCTATATATATAATTTGAATATCGGAAACGGCTCCAACGATTTTCATGAAATTTAGTGCACAGGGTTTCGCTTTTAAAATTTGTCGTTTTATTCGAATTTTCAGCGATAATCAACTTAAATATGACTGTTACTGACATCTGTTGGAGAATTAATAATATTGTGGTGTAAAACGCCGTCAAATGGCGCGTCATCAGCCAATCCGCCGTTCAAACAAATGACAATGTCGATTTGAAAGACCTCTATAAAATTTCGTCAATGGAATTTTAGCTTCCTTGGTCGAATGACTGCGGAGCCAGAGACCCGAGTTCAAACCTCAAAAAAAGCAAGTTGCGTTTTTTTATTTTTTTGTGACAATTTTTTTATTGGGAGCTATTTCAGATGGCGTTGTTAAGTAACACTAAGCCAATGAGTGTTTTGCTTAAAATTAAATCAAGAAAATCAATTGTTTTTATTCGAGCAAAGCTAGGTCGTCCAGGTATTTTACTTGTATTTAAAAGGGCATATCATACATTTCAAGATTTCAAATATTATTTCTGCGCCGGTGAGCCTGTTCACAGTTCCTGAAGCGATAGCGGGAAATAGCTGGATTTAGAATGGACGAAGCCTGTATGACGTATTACGGACCGATGACACCTGTAGGATTGTGTTGGAAATTACATGAAATCAAGAAATCTCCGCGGGGCACTCATAGACTACGAGGTGACAACCGTGCCAAGCCGTGTTATTAGTTAATATTTCTCGCTGGGTGTATAACTAATTAACAGAACTATAAAAATATTAATTAACAGCAACCCAAGTGATTATTTCCTCATCACTCAAGCGGGTTTATTAGAAACATGAGGCTGGTTTTCGTGTGTTCAATACTATTTCAATTTTATGGTGAGAAAACGTAGGTAGCTTTATTTTTTGTGTTCGAGTACTTAGATATAAATTTTGTTCATTAATTTCAGCTGTATATGGATTATCAAAAAGCGATTCAAGGTTTTATAAAAATGTTAAAGAAGGTGATGATTGGTACGGTGAACTTCAGAAATCTATTAAAGATTTCAAACCCGTTGCAGATAAAAAACAAAATATTAACATTACAGATGAAGACATGAAAATAAATGACAATGTAACAAGAAAAATCATGGAATCACATCTATATTCGGGAATGAAATATAAATTTCCTATCATATTACAGAAATATCAAGATTATGCAATCAAAAAAGCAATAGAGAATATTAACTCACTACCAAAGTATATTATAATGGAATTACAAGTACAAGAAGATAAATTGTCATTGATTAAAACTAATATGATTGATAATTTTTTTGAAAAAGCTGTTAAATACTTTGATAAAGTTACAAAAGAAAAATGTACGACTGACATTGATAAAGAATTTTTGTTACTACATTCATTACATAGATTTAACGATCTTCTTTATAACGAAAAAATAAAATTATTTAATGACATGATAGATCAAGCCAATGTTAAACTTTCAAAATATGAAGTTATACGCATTATGAAACAATTTCAAAAAGACTTAATTAATAACAAACGAAATGATATGGAATATTTATGTTATGAGCAAAATATTTGTAAGCCAACTTTAGGTTTCACTGACTATCTAGGTGATATTTTACACGAGATATTAAAATTATCAGATGTGAAGTTAACTGACCTCTTTATGAAATTATCAGTGCCCATCAAAGACCAAAACGAGTTTTTTAAATCGATTTTGGGTGAATCAAATACATTGAAAATAGGTATGAACTTGGAAAGTTTATTATTTACGGATGACTCAGCAATGAGAAGGATTTTGTTAGCATTGCGTTCATACTTAGCAGATAAGTACGTCTTTGTTAAACATGTTGACGAAAATACAAACATGAGAAATAAAGCTCTGCGTATTCTCGTCGATATTATAGATAAATCGTTCGACACAACTGGAGATGAAGTATTGGCACTACATTTTGATTTACTTCTCAAAACTATTGCAAAGTGGTCTCTGGGTCGTAAAAATGAGATTCAAAAAGTTTTAAGAGGGTTTGTCAACCAATCGGTGGAAATAATGAAAAACAATTTAACTGAAGATGCCAAGCTTGAGATAAGGGCTTTAGTAGACATTTTGATGCGAAAAGGAGACAACAGTAATAAAATATACAAATATTTATTGGCTGATGGCTCCAAATTTGTCAGAGATGAAGATGTTTCGCTAAAACTATCTATGATGTTGTAAAATAAATTGATTCACTAAATATGTACGAAGGAAATAAATAACTGAATAATAATGCGTGATTTTACTGATTATCAATAAGATTTTTTACAAAGACATAAAAAGTAAAATTTGGAGCGTTTAAGTAAGCTGTGCCAAGTGTCGTCTTTACATGCATGCAAGTATTGTATGGAGAGTTTTTTGCGGGATGTCGGAAAGGACATGTGCTCTTGTTTTATTTTAATTTTCTTGGTGTATTCTTCAGTTATATTGGATAAAGTTGAAGGCATTTTGTTCGATATAGGTTAATGACAGTGCACGAGTGTTGTGAAATAAAATAAGAGCGCGAAAACATGTTTTTTCAGCTTGCCTCCAATATTCCATCGGACACGTTCTGGTAAAGTAGCCATCGCTTTACTTGAACACCTGACTGATTAGACTGACTGACTAGACTGACTGATTACTGATCTTTTCAATTACTACTAAGTGATGCAAAAAATATACTTGATGCTGGCAATATGCACAGAGTTTGCGATACCATTATTAAAAAAAAAAAAGTTGGTGTGATACCGCACTACATGTTTGCATATTTGACAACACTGTGTTTCCAACATCCTGAACGCTTATGTATTGTAGCAACAGCATGTTAAGAGTAATATGTAAATGAATTCAAATATATTCCTTGACTGACACAAAAACAACTAAGTATAAGGAAGCACATTTAGGTTTTATTCTTATAATCTTGGCTTATAATTGTTGCTTGTGCTTAAGTATTATTAGTAATTTAAATTTTTTTTGTCCGATTTCTGGGCACACGTATATGTGGACAATATGCTACGTATCTTGTGATGCCTGGACATGACATTCAAATTTTGTGTGAACTCAGGTAGGTGTACACAGTAATGCAAAACATCGTAATGAAATGTTACATAGTTTTCTCTCATAGCGTTGGCTGCAACGCCCGCATTGGAGCAGCGTGGTGGAGTAAGCTCCAGGCCTCCCCAATAATGGGGAGAGACCCGTGCCCAGCAGTGGGACGTAAAAAGGGTTGCAGCCTCATAGCGTATCGGTAATTAATCAAATAATAATCAAATCAAAAATATTTATTCCATATTATGAATACAAAATATTCGCTTAATGAATGCCATTTTTCCCCGGTCATCGCTTTTAGATGCCCGTTGGGGCTAGATGTTGAACTGAGAGAAAAAAAGGCGGCGGAAAAAAACTCCCAGCAGCACTCTTTATAAAAAGTACTTACAAAATTGAGATAACAGTATGGCTATGAATCCATAATGGGCACACGTGACAGCTAACATACCATTAGTATATATTAGGGTTAGAACGTCTGTGTCGGAGACTGATGTCTTTAACACTCAGTCATCGCTGATCAACAAATTTACCAAGAATGGATATATATTGGTGTTAGTTTCACAGAGAAGTATTTTCGGGCTTCGTAATACAATTACTGCCTCAGTAGACGTTATTTTAATTGTACCGTTAGCATAAGATATTTGTAATATTTTGTTACTTTGTTTTTCTTTATCACACAATCTCAAGCAGGCCTTAGTGATGCCTGAGGTGAAAGACATACTGAAAATTTGACCGCAGGCAACATAGGAGTATTTAACTTTAATACAGGCAAAGAATATTTTGACACGGGGGGGAGGGTTCCGCACCCAATAAATTAAATAATTTAAGTAAATTATGAAATAGGAAATTAATCTACCCACCTAATGTATAACATAATGAAATGAAATTTAATTCATTTAAATAATTTGCATAGTAGTCCCCCGACGCGAAAACGCTTACGCATTAAAATATTAGGTACTTCTTACCCAGGAATTATCAAGTGTCAATAAATATTAAATTTAACTTTGCCTATATTGACGACCCATGTGGCGTAATAGTTACCAAGCCGGACAGCCAATCAGGTGTCCCGGGTTCGATTCCTGGCGAAGTAGATACTGAAATTATGAGTTTAGTGTAGGTATGTAGTATGTAGGTGTTCATGTATTTGTGTGTGTCCATTGTACCCCCGACACAGGGTACCTATGTATATCTACCCTACTGTGGGGCGTGGGGCTATGAATGTTATAAACGTTATAAATAAATTATTTTTCGTATCGGCTTTTTAATTATCTACTTTTGATTTTGTGTCTGCTATCGTTACTTAAGTCATATGATACTAGTGGAATGTAGCGAAGCCCCACCGTGCCCTTTGCTACATGAGCCGCTGGGCTACGTTGATATCTGCCATTGATTTCCGATAAGCATTTTATTGGAAACGTACTTGCAACCGGACACTTGGACATTCGTGTAATCTTTACTCAGTAGCACTGCATATAATTCTGTAAAGGTCGTGTAAAGCCAAATAATATAGGTACTGTTAACATGTAGGATTGGTAGATTTAGGTCTTTTGGAGTTATGGATAGGCTAGATACCGCATAAAGTGTATTTGAGAAATACTGTAATAATGCTATTAATATCCGAAAGTTTGTCTGTGTCTATATGCGTTTGTCTGTTACGTTTTCACGCTTAGGGTCTCTTTCTCTTCAAGTAAAGTGACAAGTACGCTAATTGTCGGTTAAAGTCACCTGTAGCTTCAATTTCAATTTCACGATGTTCGACTAGCACTAATCATATGATAAACTGACTCGTACTCATAGCTTTTACTTGCCAATTAACTTAACTTAGGACGTAACTAATCAACAATTTACTTGGACATGGTGAACGAGGCCCTTAGACTACGGAACCAATCTTAATGATATTTGGTACAGAGGTAGAGTAGACCTTGGGAAAGGACTTAGGACAGTTTTTATCGCAAAATTGGCTTAAAATGTTGCTATTGTCGAAAATAAAACAAAACTTTGTATTTAGGTGAAAGTCATATTAAAATTATGGTATTTAGGTACTGGATACTGTCGGGTGTTTTCAAATCGCCGCCTCCGATAAGGTTAAAAGACTGTTTTCCATCGGTATCAACCAGGGCCGACGTTTATTGTGCACTAAGGACGGAAACGCGCATGAAATCTTTGCCACTAGAGCCACCCATATCACGCCTGACCTAGCAGTTTGCCTTAGTTACGTAGATCGAACGGAGGGCCCACCCTTCAAAAAACTTCAAAAGGTACCTACCCAGTGCCCTGGGGAGAGGTACAGGGTTACGTGAACTTTTTACCTCACTAAAACCCCCGCCGATCTCCGCGCCGCTTGTAAAGGGCCTCGGGATCTCTAATGTAACGCACCGGTGCGCGATATTTTGACCCTTTTGGGGGGGGGGATACCGGGTTATATGAGATTTATATCGCACTAAAACCCCCTCGGTGGCCTGCCTCTGCGCTTGGGGAGGACTCAGGGATCTCCGTGGAACGTACGGATGGATCCAGCTCCCACTCTCACCGCCCACAACCCCCAAAAACCCCTTTTAGTCGCCTCTTACGATCAGGCAGGGGATACCGTAGCTCTATTCTTAAAGACTGTGATATTTTGACCTGACATTCAAAGTAAGTTCGGGGTCATTGGCACAGATAGACAGTGTGTACACATATCTCAGTTAGCATGCTTGTATGCATGCTAATCGAGAGATGTGCAAACGCCTACACTCGGCGCGGAATGCGAAAATCATAATGATACCTACATACACTTAAGCGAATATCTTTACGGTATTACAGCAAAGCAGCGATGGTCGAGTGGCAAGGACTGTGATCTCCGACATGGAGATAGCGGGTTCAATTCCTCGGCGCGCACCTCTGCCAAAAAAAAATTATCGATGCTCCACGGTGATAGAAACTATGGTATAAACTATGTATATGTATATTTCAATGATTTCATGGTTTCCATCACCGTGCGTGCCTGAGAAACACTCATAAACTCGAAGGTGTGATGTCCACCAATCAGCACTTGGTCAGCGTGGTGGACTATGGCCTAAAACCCTTTCACTTATGAGAGGAGAACTGTGCCCAGCAGAGAAACATTAAATGGTTGAAAAAAAAGCAAAGCAAATTGCTGTACTTAAGGTAGATATTGTGGAGCTTGTGTTGTATACTGGTAGTGGAAATACAAAATCCGTCCCGCTTTGGAGCAGCTTGGTGGAGTAAGATCCAGCCGGCCCCAAAAATGGGATACCCAAAAGTCTACTCCCCTAATATTCGCCATTCCCGCCATTCACGCCCGCGCACCCTCTGAATTCATCGGCTTCCCGTTGTCTTCATTTATGTCATGACACATGACCTATGTCGATGTTAATGACCCTGAAGCAATGTCTTTTTGATGAGCGCATGGCCCGGCGGTTAGCGTAGAGCGCAAGCGATCTATGCAACTAAGTCAAACGGGCGCGGTCGGGTGTGAGATGGGTGACAGCTAGTGGCAAAAAAAACATGCGCGTTTCCGTGCTTCGGAGAGCACGTTAAGCCGTCGGTCCCGGTTTTTTCGACAGATAACAGTCGTTAAAACTTGTCGGAGGCCTTATGGGTGGTTTGAAAACATCCGACAGCGGGTTGGCCACTAACCCGCATCTCCCGTGGTGGAGTAAGCACCAGGCCTCCCCAATAATTTGGAGACCCGCACGGGTCCCAGCAGTGGGACGCAAAAAAGGTTGCAGCCAATGTCTTTTTTAGACAGCCACCTTAGCTCATACACTGGTACGATAGGACCGCAGACTTTTGTTACAAATTGCTATTAAATTATTCATCAGGTCCAATTTTAACCTGGCCATTTATTCAGAGATCCACCTGTCAGAACGAAATGCGATTCGTGCGAGGTTCATGACGTGATAATCTTTTAATTAACGCGCTAAGAATTCTATTTAGCTCATTAATATTTATGATTTTGGCAAAGCATGTAATGATTATTGCTTTGTAGGCTTTATAGCACTGAAAATTTTATTGATATTGTACTACACTTAAATGGCAATTAACTACACTGCTAATACTAATATAAGTACCTGGACGATTGTGCATTGCTCGGATAAAAACAATTTATTTTCTTGGTTTAGTTTCAAACGAACCACTCATTTGCGTATTGTTACTGAACAACGCCATCTGAAATATCTCCCAATAAAAAAGAAATTCACAGAAAAATAAAATATAAACGCAATATGGTTTTGATTGAGGTTTGAACCCGGGTCTCTAGTTCGGCAGTCAGCCCACGTAATCATTCGGCCAAGGAAGCTTAAATTCAAAGAACGAAATTTTTGTAGAGTTCTTTCAAATAGACATTGTCATTTCTTTGAACGTCGAATTGGCGGATGGCGTTTGACGGCGATCTACGCCACAATATTATTAATACTCTCTAATAGATTTCAGGAAAAGTCGTATTTTTCAGTTTATATTTAAGTTGATTATCGCTAAAAATATTTTTTTTATAATTTAAAATTTCTAAAAACCGAACCGAGCTGGATTGATTTCTCATTCCCGAAACCAGGGTACTAAATTTCATCAAAATCGTTGGAGCCGTTTCCGAGATTCAAAAAATATATTTAGGTATACACAAGAATTGCTCGTTTAAAGGTATTTAATAATACCAAAGTTACAATGTTTAGATAAGTTTGTTGCTCAATCATGCAATAAACTCAAATTACCGGGCGAAGCCGGGCCGGGATGACTAGTGATATAATTATAACACCATTTCGGAAAACATCGCGACACGAGATGCATTTTTTATGCCACCTTATAATTTTGTCCTGTACATAAATATGGTTCTTGAGTAGGTACCTGATAGTCCCTGTAGCTTCGGGATTAAGAATAGAGCTACGGTATCCCCTGCCTGATCGTAAGAGGCGACTAAAAGGGGGCTTCCGGGGATGCGGACGGTGAGAGTGGGAGCTTGACCCTTCCAGCTAGCAGCCCCGGGAGGGACGGCGGTGTATGCGTGGCCGCATGCCGCCGTGAACACCTGAAGGTGCAGGAGAGCACATCTGCTCTCCCGAAGATGGGCCCGTTCTGGGGCGCCGCGCGTGGAGGACACCGGTGCGTTCCTATGGAGATCCCGGAGTCCTCACAAACGCAGAGGCAGGCCACCGAGGGGGTTTTAGTGCGGTCAAATCCCACATAACCCGATATCCTCTCCCAAGGTGTCGGGTACCTTTTGAAGGTTTCCCCTCCCGATACCAAAAAAAAAGGTACCTAGCAGATGAGTTTGAAGGCTACGTAGTGTAATGTGGTGGTCAGTCGCTGCAACTCATGAATATCCTTTCAAGATAATAAGTGTATTTTTATGTATTATAAGGTATGTAATATTATATTTTTGTAGTTTATAATATAGTTTATATGATCATTTGTCTTAGTTCTTTAAAAATTTTTTTAAATGTTTGAGGCACGCTTTAGATACAGTTAGCGGTAAAAAAATTGTTAGTTAAATATTGATATTTTTGCCACCTACTTAAAATTCTTACCAACAGCCAGTGTTCACTGGTAGAGAATGCCTCACAACTTTTTTGTAATGATAAAGTATAAATAAATAAATAAAATAAAAAATATCTACACACATCCTCAAGCAGGCCATGGCTTTGTGTAATATTATAAACTAGAAGAGTTTGTTCGTTTGAAAGCACAAATCACCGGCCGGACCTAGTGGTTCGAACTGAAAAATTATTTTTGTGTTAGTTCATTTAGCTATGACGCAGGTTAAACCGCAGGCTCATCTCATAAAAGCTAGGACGACTAGGTACTCCTCACGAGAAAGATTTTAGAGACAAGGAAAGCTAAGTACAGGATTTTTAGGAGACTAGGGAACGCTTTCCTTCTGCTCTTCCCTTTTTAAATCGCTAGATAATAATTTTCAACAAAAACTGTTCCACTAATTCTAAACATTAAATAAATCACGGGCAGAAATATCCAATCTGCAATAGATTTACTCTGTGGGCAGTCGTGGTCGCGGCACGTGCCTAACAATGGATGTTTATTGCTAACCAATCTTAGCCCTTTATACCTTAATAACTTGGCTTTTAAGAGGGTCTCGCCACATGTACCTGAGGTTCTATGGGACCACATAATAGTTTATACTTATACGAAGCATGTAGATTATTGTAGATAGGATATTATAGTATTAGTATATGTATAGTAGTACTCGTATGTAATATTCGCCTTCTTATAAAATAGGTATGAAGCGCGCATGGCCTGGCGGATAGCGTAAAACGCAAGCGATCTACGCATTATAAGTCAAACGGACATAGTCAGGTGGTAAGTCATTGTCCCTGTAGCTTCGGGATTAAGAATAGAGCTACGGTATCCCCTGCCTGATCGTAAGAGGCGACTAAAAGGGGGCTTCCGGGGATGCGGACGGTGAGAGCGGGAGCTTGACCCGTCCAGCTAGCAGTCCCGGGAGGGACGACGGTGTGTGCGTGGCCGCATGCCGCCTAGAACACCTGAAAGTGCAGGAGAGCACATCTGTTCTCCCGAAGATGGGCCTGTTCTGGGGCGCCGCGCGTGGAGGACACCGGTGTGTTCCTATGGAGATCCCGGAGTCCTCACAAACGCAGAGGCAGGCCACCGAGGGGGTTTTAGTGCGGTCAAATCCCACATAACCCGGTATCCTCTCCCAAGGTGTCGGGTACCTTTTGAAGGTTTCCCCCCGATACCAAAAAAAAAGGTGGTAAGTCATTAGTCAGATGGTTGACCGCCATGAATGTACCAATTCATGCGCGTTTCCGTGTTTCGAAGGGCACATTAAGCCGTTGGTCGTGTTTGTTATCGATAGTCCGCGGTCCACCATTCTCCCTCTCCTCCTCACGGTGAAGAATTAGATACAAGAAAGCTACATGCCTTTTGTCTGAGACTAGTAATCTCTTTTTTTCTGCCCTTGTCTCTTTATGTCGCTACAAAAAAAATATTGATATTATATATAGGACGTTCCACTAAAAACAGTTCTGCGTATTCTAAACATTAAATAAATTATGGTAAGAAATATCCAATCTGCAATATATTTACTCTGTGGGCAGTGATGGTCGCGGCACGTGCCTTACTGTTTATTGCTAACCAGTCTTAGCCCTTATACCTTAATAACTTGGCTTTTAAAACGCTCTCGCCACATTTATCTGATGTTGTAGGAGGTATGTTGCCTCATACAGCTAGTTTTTTCTTAAAGGATATAAGACATTATTGATGTTAGAGGGCGATGTGTTATATAAGGCTGGTCCCATTATTTCAACTCTTTTAACGTCATTGGAGGCAGGGCCGTCTTAAGTCTATTCTGAGCCGGGGTGCGGGACTCAGCCTGCGCCCTCGTTTTTTTTTTACACTGCAGCGTGGCACGTGACCGACGACACACTGCAGTATGAAAGGGGTCCTAGTCAACCAAGAAAACACAATACACGTAATTTTGATAATTTATTTATTTATTACTCTAAAAAACAAAATTAACTTAAAACTTCGATTACTAAATATCTATTTATTACATGTACATACACATACATCAAACAAACTCAATTTTTCTTGCTTTTGAGTTGGCAAAGATTTTAATTAAATCATTTATTTTTATAACAATTTTGGATTCTATACTTATAATAGCTAAGTTTGTCAGTCTGTCTTGGGTCATGGTTGAACGAAGATAATTTTTTATTAATTTTAATTTTGAAAAGGATCTTTCACCTTCTGCTACTGTTACAGGCAGTGTTAAATATATACGCAGAGCTGTTGAGATATTGGGAAATGAGGAAATTAAATTATTAGAATTTATATAGCTTAAAATATCAGTGGGAGTACTTGTTGATGCATTGGGAAAAAATATTGGCAACAATTCTAATTCATTATATAAATCCTGCCCGTTAATATCAAATCTATTTTTAAATGTTAGTTTTTCTTGGAGCCGATAACACTGAGATTTTTTTTCTTGCAAGCATTCAATGTTTTGGAAGAGTGAAAAAACTGAATTGTGTTCCGTCAGCAAATCGAATCTCTCATTTAATTTCGAGATAGCAGTGTCCAGTAGAAAAAAATAAAAACATACTTTAAATTTGTTGGTTGGGTCTAAAATGGGCTCATCTGCAGCCTCGTAATCAAAATGTCTTTTTCGGGGTCGTGGACGAGCAGTTTCTTTAAATTCTGTTTCGCATTCTAATTCTTCAGCAATTAATTTTGCATCAGATAACAACTGTTCAAACGCGCTATCGGTGCGGTATTTCTCCAAATCTTTTTTAACAAGATTAATCATTTTGGTAGCTTCTGAAATAACTACGTCCGATTTTTGCAAATTTTTGCTTACAATATTAATCTTTAGTAAAATATTGTACCATATAACTACTGAACATATAAATCTATAAGACTTTAATTTGGCTATTATTGAACTCGCTATGTTTTTTGTGTCGCTGTCATACTTGTTATTTATAAAAATATAGTATAATGCATCGTAAATTTTATCCATGTTAAAACGGAGTGCTCTAAGAGCATCAAATCTACTTTCCCAACACGTATTTGAAAGAGGTTTTAATGTCAAAGTAGGTATCTGCTTCATAATTACATCCCAGCGTGATGTGGATGCTGAAAAAAATACATAGATTTCTTGGACAATACTGAAAAAGTTTGTAATTTCCAATGAGCTTTTAGCGGCGTCATTTACTACTAAATTAAGGGAGTGAGCAGCACACGGTACGTAAAAAGCACAAGGATTCATGTCCAATTTTTTTTTTGAAGGCCTATATTTTTTCCCCTCATTCATATTGGCCCCATTATCATAACCTTGGCCTCTCAAATCATCTAATTCAATATCGCATGATTTTAAGAAATCTAACAAATATGTCGCCAACCCTTGTCCGGTAGTATCAGTTACAGGTAAAAAACCTAAAAAATGTTCTCGTACCTCAGCGCGTTTTGTCGATGGATTTAAATAAATAAACCTCACAATAACAGTAAGTTGTTCTTGGTGTGAAATATCAGGTGTGCAATCTAGAATTACAGAGTAGTATTTACATTGCTTCAGAAGACTAATTATAGTCGTTTTAATTTTTTCAGCAATTGTACTAATCAGTTGAATGTTATGACCAAGATAATGTGGCATGCGATGCTGAGCTCTTTGAATTCGAGCAATGTGTTCTGATAGTGTACTATCAAAATTAGATATACTCTCCACCAACTTTAAAAAATTACCATTATTTGGGTCATACAACTTCTCGGTTGTGCCCCTAAATGCTATATTTTGACCTGCTAAAAATTTTATAATTTCGATTATCCTTTCCAAAACTGCCGTCCACCTTTTTCTTTCGCGGTCTACTTCAGTTTGATTTACCGAGTCTACTGTTTGCCCTTTCAATAAGTCATTTTTTAGATCCAAATATTTTTTTAAAGAACATATGTGCCCTGAACTTTTTTCATGTCGTTCTATATTTCTCGACAAATGCCCCCAGTCTTTGTAACCAGTGGGGGCATTAAATGCAGTGACATTATTATTAAATAGCTTACAGTGAAAACAAAATACAGAATCAGTAGATGTGGAATATACAAGCCAAACTCGATGAATAATTTCGTTGTTTTGTAACTTTTTACTGTAATATGTATCTGAAAACGACCTCATGTTACTATCTGAAGGATAGTTGGTTTTTTTTATCTGAATCGGTCCACGTTCTGTTAAAAATAATCTTAAATGATCGGGTATTACTTGCGGCCAGAGAGCAGGATCATTCGCGACATTTTCACAAAATCGTACATCTGGTTCTGTTGCTGGTTGGTTAACAATTGGAATTGGTTCACTTGGAGATAGCGAGCTAGGCGAGGTACTGGTACTAGTATGAGCTGGAACTTGTGAAATACTCGTAGAAGTTTTCTCTTCCAAGTTGACTGTCTCTTCTAACTGTAGGGTGGATGTTGACGAAGATGTACCTAAAAAAACACAAGATAGTCAACAATTTGTGTAACCAAGTGTGGTAACAGGGCCACGCAATAATATTTTAGGACATTAAAAACAGCGCCTTAAAGTTATGGCGGGCAATCGGGCATAGTCTAATCCGTTAGTCCGGGCGAGCGCGCTCAGTGTGGAATTGCCGAGGCGCTTACGCACTCTCTATGTGCAAACAGTAAGAAATTAAAATACTTTAGTTGCGATTGGCGGATCTCTCCTGCGGCTACTTCATGAAAAAACATAATTCATAATCCCCAAAAACAAATCACATACACACAAGCCATATAAGTACAGATAATAAGTACAGACAGTCCAGTCCACTGTTAGACATGAGCCTCCAAAACTATGGGGTTATTTATTGCCATAATCTCCACGATTGGAACGCGTGTAAGACATATCACACATTACAAAAATTTAACAAAAGGTCTGAGAAGGTATGTATTTAAATAAATATTGCACCGGCCGGGATTCGAACCTGAGACTTTTGGCACAAGAGTGAGTTAGTTACTAAACATTGCGCCTTCCGGTGCGCAATCCACAAAAAACAATTAATTAGATATTGTCATAATCATAAAAACCTACGTCTTTATTTAAGACTCATTTATTAGGTATACAGTTACAGGTAACTTATACAAAAAATAAGTGTAATAATAATAAGTAGGTAGGAACTTAGGGATCGAACCAAGGCAGGATACACCAGCGACTTATGTCACTGATTTATGCCACTTCAGATGTTTTACGAGTATTTATGGTACCAACTTCAACTGACTGAACTTACCAGGTCGAAAGAAAGAGTCAATCGGAGAAGTTAGCTTTTTAATTTTTTCTTCTTTCTCCAGTTTCCTTTTTCTATTTTGAGCACCCGATGGTTTTTTTCCCCTAATTCGGCCATCTACAATAAAATCAAATTTCAATTTAGTAGGTACTTAATTTTTCTTTCTATAATCTAAATAAAGCAAGTAGTTTTTTATCAATCACTAACATTAGGGTCATTAAGAATTTGTATTTTTGCAATTATAAACAAACTAGCTGCCGCCCGCGACTTCGTCCGCGTGGACTTTGGTATTCGTCATAGCATGATGTTATGTAGCCTATAGCCTTCCTCGATAAATGGACTATCCATCCAACACAAAAAGAATTTTTCAATTCGAACCAGTAGTTCCTGAGATTAGCGCGTTCAAACAAACAAACAAACTCTTCAGCTTTACATATTAGTATAGATAAACAAAACAGTCATGACTCTCTCTCATAAACAAATGATGTGATGATAATGATTGCAATGTACCTAACACCAACACTTAAAAAATAAAATTGACTTACCTTTACATTTTTTCTCTAAGAACTTCCGTGCTAATTAGCCGGTTGTCGCAAATGAAATGAGCTAACGAATTCAATTACTTAAAAGAAGAAATCAGATCAATCACTGACCGACACTTACATAGGCGCCGCGCGCCGCACTGTAAATTAAAATGAACTTACACCTAATTGTAGTGGTTTAGAGATCATTTCTCTTTAAGTGCGAGCGCCCGGGCGGCTATGTCAAAGGACGCAACAGACGTACAGGTGCCTCGCCGCGCGCCCATTTCAAATGAACTTACACTCTATTGACTTAGAGATCATTTCTCTTTAAGTGCGAGCGCCCGGACGGCTATGTCAAAGGACGCAACAGACGTACAGGTGCCTCGCCGCGCGCCCATTTCAAATGAACTTACACTCTATTGACTTAGAGATCATTTCTCTTTAAGTGCGAGCGCCCGGACGGCTATGTCAAAGGACGCAACAGAAGTACCGGTGCCGCGCCGCCCGCCCATTTCAAATGAACTTACACTCTATTGACTTAGAGATTATTTTGCATGCTTCAAGTGCAAGCGACCGAGCGGTAACGTGTCAAACGTACATAAACATACACTCTGTTTGGATTCGAGATTTTGCCGCGCGCGTGTTGTATTAAATAAAATTGTTATTTGTGTATGTTATGTAGTAATGCGGCATAACAAGCGCCGAACTCCGAAAGCGTAATAAAAGTAAAAAAAATATTATTGTTGATGACTATTTTTTTTTTTGCTTGCGCATACATATTTGTCGTAAGTAACTTAAAAATTCAGCGGTCGCCAGGCGCCCCCGGGCGCTCTGCGCCCGGGTGCACCGCACCCCTTGCACCCCCTGGTAAAGACGGCCCTGATTGGAGGGTACATTTGTTGGATGTAGTACGGTTTGGTGGATTTTGCAAATACGATAAATAATATGTTTCACCGTTATAAAATTTATTATGAGCTTCAATTTTTGGAGGATTAGGCCATTGTTGTTGTAGTGATCAATTCTAATGTGCTATTTTATGTGAGTCACCATACCTTTTTTTTTGGTTAAGGGGGGAGACCTTCAAAAGGAAACCGGCACCTTGGGAGATGGTACCGGGTTATGTGGGATTTGACCGCACTAAAACCCCCTCGGTGGCTGGCTCTGCGCTTGGGGAGGACTCCGGGATCTTCAGCGGAACGCACTGGTGTCCTCCAAGCGCGACGCGCCAAAACGGGCCCATCTTCGGGAGAGTAGATGTGCTCTCCTGCACCTTCCGATGCTTACGGCGACATGCGGCCAACAGCAATATAAAACATTCTAACAAAACTTGCAAGCATAATTAAGCTACCTAGGTACCTAAATTTTCTTAAATAAAATGCAAAGTAAGGTAAACTAAGACGACACCGCAACTGGAAAATCTAAAGTAACTTGAAAATGCTTTTATGTGAACTGTTGGCAGTTTTTCACGCCACCTTTCGGTAAAATTGGCCTTTATTGGATTTACAAAGGCTTCCATGCTATTAAAGGCGTAGAACGGAAGCTCTCTACGCATTCAAGCCAGACAGGTGCGGTCGGGTATGAGATGGTGACAGCTAGTGGCAATTTCATGCACGTTTCCGTGCTTCCGTAAGCATGATATTCCGTTGGTTCCTTGTCGGATGGGCGGTTAAAAAATCCTACAGCGGGTTGGCCACTAACTCGCATCACCAGACAGCTTTGGAGCAGCATGGTGTAGTGTCTTTCCAATAATGGGGAGAGATCCATGCCTAGTAGTGGGACACAAATAACAGGACAGAGCCTAAACTTTATTTCGGGCGGGCGGTTTTAAAACACTAACGGTCACATCTCCCGCATATCCCGCATCTCTACGTGGTGAAGTTACATGCCTCTCAATAATGATCCATGTGATTTTTGCTTAGCGTTGGGACACAAAAAAAGGGTTGCAGCTAAATGTGACAGCGCCCTTGAACCGCAGTAAACTTTATTTCTGTAATTCCACACGACGTCGGCGAGAATGTTCGCCCTTGATTGGAAACCGATTTAAAGGCTTTTGTTGAACTCGAACGAGAGCTCGTGCCGTGCCTTGTTTCATTTTTACGTATAAATCGGGCTATAAAAGTGGGTACTTGTAGTACGATCCAGAAAAAAGGAAAAAAAAAGAACTAAAAATCTCGCTATAATTGTAATCAGAACTGATAAGCCAATTTTTAAATAGGCACCTAATAAAACCTATACCTACGATATTCTTTTTCCTTTATTTATTTCCTTTATTACAAAGCTAAAAGACTTTGCTTCTTTAAAAGCACTAATCGCAGGAACAGCTGGTTGGAATTAAGAGATTATTTTTTGTGATTGATGAGTTGGATTTTCCATATATCGATGAAGGTTTTAGCCTATAAAACATCACCGTGGCTAGTAAGATGAGTATCGTAAATTTAGTGTCTTGTTCTGTAAGGTCCTTTTTTCAACCTTTTTTATGTCCCACTGCAAGGCCACAGTCCACTTCGCTAGCCAAGTGCAGAGAAATTGTGAAAATGATAATTTCCGAGAATGTTACCTACTATTAGTATTTAATTATTACCTACAACTATATATACTCTATACATATTTTTCGAACAACTTGAAGATAAAATATAATTTTGATGTACATATGAATCAGGAAAGTTATAATATGGAATGTAACTAACATATTCCGTAAAGCAATTTCCACGAGTAAAATGTACTAATTGGGTTACCTAACGTCAAGTAATTATAAGTGTTAATGAAAAACTTAACTAACTAAATATACATTTTATTACCGTTTAAGTTACATCCCAGCATCTATAAAATGACTAATTTACTTCACAAATTTAGGTTGCCGAGTATTTTCTAAGCTTATTTATTGAACAGTCTTAATTAAAACCTAAATAACTAATTCTATTCCTAGATTGTAGGGTGCCCGTCTGTTTGTCCGTCATTTCAATCTTCGTTAAGAACTAATAAAAGTACGTGGAGTGAATTAAGAATTGACGTAACTGTAGACTGAAGAAACTGTAGAAGTGATTTACATTCTATGAGTCATCATCATAATGTGAACGTTTCACTCTCATAGCCCCACAGTAGGGTAGGTATACCCTGTGTTGTGGGTAGACATGTACAGAAACATCCAGATCGAGACCAGAAACTGAAACTCATCATTTCAATCTTTGCTTCGCCGGGAATCAAACCCGGGACCGGCGATTGGCAGTCCAGTATGGTAACCGTTCCGCTACACGGGTCGTCATCAAACGTATATCTACCACATTGCTAAGATTTTATCGATACATAATTTCTTTTCTTATAAATGACCATATAACTGTTGTTCATTTACTTGCTGTTTGGGGTATCGAGCGTCTTAAAGCAAAATGTACAAATAAAAATTATTTTACTAATCTTAAAAACATAGAACGTAGAAACGCCGAGAAATCTTACTCCGTCGCGTCGATATGTGGCAGTGTGATAGATCGTGTCCGTGGACATCTCCCTACAAAATGTACTTGAAATAAATGAATGCTTTACCCTCATACCCTCTAGAAAACCCTGTGTCGTTGGTACCAAACAAATACAAAGACAGTAATTCTGTTTGTATTTTGCAGCTGAGATCTAGAACATAATTGAAAATACTTCTTCTCGATGGGAATCAAGAATCTAAATACATCCGTTACAATGAAACCGTTTAAAAAACCTTTGATAAGAGATTGCTAATCTTTTTTCCTTTTAATGCGTATCCAGCCCATGAGATTATAATATTTTTGTAACGTTAAAATGAGATAGGGACAGAACAGGACTGAAGAATACATCCCATACTTTCTGAAGACTGCCATCTAAGCATTAGATCTTATGGCATTTCTATACGTTGTTTGGTTTATATTTATTACCTTAACGAGAGTCACCTCGTGGCCTGATTAAAACCCGGTATTTATTTAGTCGCGGCTAATTGTTAGAGTAAAAAGATATGGCCTTGACAGGGTTTATTTGTGGAAAGCAGGTTGTTATTGAACCGATTGAACGAAATGGGTTGTAATAAGTATGAGTTCTTTGAGGTTTATTTTACAGTTTGTGTTATTTCAGTTAAATGTGTAGTTATAGCAAGATATAAAGAAGGGACTCCTTGCCTTGAAACAGGCCAGTATTATAAAAAATCTGATCATGAAAGAACAAGCCCTCTATTATAATTGTCGGAGGGTCGAGAGTTTATTTTTAAACTCTGATTATGACTGTTTCTTATAACACGCTTTTCAGGCTTAATTTAATGGTGGTAGTAAAAATGTTATGAAAATTAATTTAATTTACGCTTTATTAATTTAATTAACGCTACACCAACCAGCATAAGAGCATCGTGGTAGAGCCCAATGTGGAGCTCCAGGTCTGAAGTTCCTAAACAATAAATAAAAATATGTATATGTGTAATAGAATACATAACTAAAATAAATAATAAACCAAAATAAATAACATAATTAAGATATTCCGCGGAATAAAAACCTGGGAGGATTTTTTCCGTCAGCATTTTCATCCCCGCGTACAATAACCCATCATAGTAGTACCCAAAGCTGATGACGGTGAACCACGTACAATTCAAACAAAATAAATTAAATTTGTACAAAAAGCACAAAATTGGGTTTACTTAATTTAACTAACTAAAATGATAATTATGTAGAATTATGTAAGTCTACTGTATTTTAGTGCGTGCGTGAGTATTTAGTGTTTATTGTAAATAATTAGTCTATAATTTTAATTTAATTTTAACTTATGATATATAACTTTTAAAATAAAATTTGTACAACCCAAAGGGTATATATGGCGATCTAAATATTTTATAAAACCTTTTTTGCTACCCATATTTGTGTTAATAAAATAGTTTCTTTTCTTTACCCCAATAATGGGAGAGACACGTTCCCAGTAGTGGGACACAAAAATGGTTGCAGCTAAAAACCGCTTTTTAATTTCATTATGATTTGCCAGAAACGTTGTAATTTGTCAAATGGTAGTCTCTCAAAAATTTACAGTCTGCTATGTACCCAAAACACTATCATTTTCTGTTCATTCGTTCTGTTCCTTCGTTCGTTTCGTTCGTTCATTCTGTTCGAGTCCGAAGATAAATATTGAATCCACCCAAAACGTGGTTGTAATCCTCGTAGCTTAAAACGGCCGTCAGCTCACGTTTATTGAAACGACCTACTTACTTCCTTTTGAATTGAGTCCTGTTATGCGTATTATTTACATGTTTATTTTGTGACAAATCCGACACATTCGTCAATAATCTTGTTGGGCTAAGCCCCTCGAAATGTTTTACCGTTGTGGGGCTTACTTCCGTAAACGTGTTATTTTGGGCTCAAATCATTGAAGGAGCGTTGAACTTGGCGTTAAGATTCGCGATCTTTTGATTTGATCCTAAACGGTACCACAAATATGTATAACTTGAATGTGCGCAATCATAATACTTAATTAAAGGGATCTTTTGCAGTGGTGGTTGGGCTAAGCCCCTCGAAATGTTTTACCGTTGTGGGGCTTACTTCCGTAAACGTGTTATTTTGGGCTCAAATCATTGAAGGAGCGTTGAACTTGGCGTTAAGATTCGCGATCTTTTGATTTGATCCTAAACGGTACCACAAATATGTATAACTTGAATGTGCGCAATCATAATACTTAATTAAAGGGATCTTTTGCAGTGGTGCAATCAGATGACTGATTTTGGGCGTAATGAGAATGTCTGCCAGCTAGTTGGACACAACCTCGCACCGCATTGGAGCGGCTTCAGGTTTTCTCAATAATTAAGAAAGACTCATGCACAGCAGCGGGATGCAAAAAAGGGTTGTAGCCATTATCTCAAGGACATGAACGCTTTATACTCATAGCCCCACAGTAGGGTAGATATACCCTGTGTCTTGGGTACCATGGACACACAAAGACAGAAACACAAACACCCAGACCGAGTACAGAAATTTAAAGTCATCATTCAAATTTCTATTTCGCCAGGAATCGAACCTAGTACATTGGCAGTCCGGCATGGTAACCATTGCGCCACGCAGGTCGTCCCTTCCACATCTACTATTTTTTGTGTCCCACAATGGACACGGGTCTTTGTTTTCCAATAATAGAAAAAGCCTGAAGATATCTGCATCACACTACTCCAATTCGGGTTCGTGATGCATGTTAGTGGCCAACCGACTGTCGGATGTTTTCAAACCGTCTGGTATCTGACATACCAATGCTGTTCATCGGTGACCGATGACAGCGTGCCCTCTGAAGCTCGCTTATGCTAGCATTTCTGCTAGCTGCCGCGATCACATCAACATTTATTAGCACCCTTTTAAATTTAACAGTTTGGACCGCTTTGGCACTTGACCTATGGCCTAAATCGGTCCTTGTTTCTGAAATGAGATCAGCGCCTAGTCATTACACATAATGGGTAAAATTATAGCAATATTACTAAATGTCATTGCTAATAACTATGTTAAGGCACTAAATTATTTCAACTTGAGAAAATTTTCACGGTTCATATAACTATAGACAATAACATATATTAATAGGTAGGATCATTGCCACTTTAGTCCATCATCACTCTACGGAGTCTTGCGCTGCTATTAACTATTCGCAGAAACGAGCAAGATTCCACCACACTGGCCAAATCCGGGTTGGCGGACTTCACATTTTTGAGACAACTTGTAACTTTATTGCGGCAATAATTCCTCTTCACCTCTAATATATGTGGTATCTTTCGACTTTAATCAATCCTTGCCTAGGCTTTGCAGATAGTCCCTAAGAATAGAGCTACGGTATCCCCTGCCTGATCGTAAGAGGCGACTAAAAGGGAGCTTCCGGGGATGTGGACGGTGAGAGTGGGAGCTTGACCCATCCAACTAGCAGCCCCGGGAGGGACGGCGGTGTATGCGTGGCCGCATGCCGCCGTGCACACCTGAAGGTGCAGGAGAGCACATCTGCTCTCCCGAAGATGGGCCCGTTCTGGGGCGCCTCGCGTGGAGGACACCGGTGCGTTCCTATGGGGAGAGTGTTCCTATTACAAACGCAGAGGCAGGCCACCGAGGGGGTTTTAGTGCGGTCAAATCCCACATAACCCGGTATCCTCTCCCAAGGTGTCGGGTACCTTTTGAAGGTTTCCCCCCCGATACCAAAAAAAAGGCTTTACAGATAATAGTCCTTGTAGCTTCGGTATTAAGAATAGGCCTACGCTACGGTATCTTCTGTCTAATTATAAGATGCGACTAAAAAGGGACTTTGAGATTTGCGGGCGGCGGGAGTGGAAGCTCCAACCGTCCAGTTAGCGGCCCCGGGGATGGGCGTAGGCATGGTGAGACCAGCGCCCCACCCTGGCTCTGTCCTGTAAGGTACCTTACCAAACCTAAAAAAACCAGCCAAGTGCGAGTCGGACTCTCGCACGAAGGGTTCCGTACGTGATCTATAAAAATCACGTTTATTGTATGGGAGCCCCCTTAAATATATATTTTATTCTATTTTTAGTATTAGTTAGTTCACACTTAACCGTCGTTAGTCGACCATGTGTTTGTATAAAACATTTTTTTTTGTTTTGCCTAGTACATTATTTGTTTATGTAAGGAGATACCATTTTTATAATTACTTTATCCGTGTAGTATAGAAGATTCAACATGTTTACTTTTTCCGTACGTACAGATACAGGTTACTAAAGGGTGTAAGTAACCTTTAGTATGAAAAAACAACGGGTTGCACTCCGGTAGTGCCGGCAGAAGTGAAAACTTGAACATTAACGTTTTGCATTTTTGATATTTTGGAATGGTTACGGAATAATTTCGCACGAATTGCTTTTATTATCAGTATTATTTTTCATCTAGTATTTTCAGTAGGTTTACATCTAGTATTTTTATAAAGTACTCACCCATTTTCTTTCACTATTTTTTCGTCACTTTTTTATTAATAGATGCACTTTGTTCAATGTCCATATTTTAAATACTTGATATAAACGAATTTTACAAGTACAGACAGTCGAGCCGTCATCAGCTGTCACCCTTCCGTCTTACGAATATTCGATCAGACCACGTGTCCTGCCTGACGCGAGTTTAACATTTTTTACTCATCCCAAAGAAGTGCACAACGCCGCTAAAGAAGTTTTCACTTCAATTAACCTTTGTTAGTTACATATTATTTAAGACGGGAATGCGGTGGTGTGAGTTTGAATTTTTGTTCTTGATCTGGATGTTTATATTCTTGTTTTAATGTGGAAATCCTATCCACTCTATGTGGCGATGTGGCGTGTATGGTATTAATTGCTCAGTGCACCATATTTCCACCATACCTCCACCAACCCGCATTGGAGCAGCGTGGTGGAGTAAGCTTCAGGCCTCCCCAATAATGGTGAGAGACCCGTGCCCAGCAGTGGGACGCAAAAAAGGGTTGGAGCCAGCCCACAGCCCGCCAGCACCATATTTTGATGAAAACATAGTCATGTTTCACGTGTTACTCCATAGTTATTTCTATGGAGTAACACGTGAAACATGACTATGGAAAATAGCTCTATAGTTGATGAATTGATGTAAACAACTTTCATACGGTTTGACATTTCGTATACTATCGCTTCAAAATTATTTCCTGCGCATCGACCTAAAACTGTCATCCAGAATCTGAAGGATACCTAAATCCTCGTCAAATTATACTAGAGGTCATTGATTTCAACAAATAACTCATCAATATGATTCTTCTTTAGGAACCCTAAATATATCATGTCACACATAAGATATCTCTTGAAGAGAATCTAATCAAGACTGTGCATTTGTTTGCACATCGCCGTAATTGGAGATGGATATCAATACATAACGGGTGGAACGAGACCCACACTGGCCCATTTATCACCTCATACGTTATAATCAAAGCGATCGCTTCCTCTATATCCTTTATCTAGCTGAGTTTAATTAAAATCAGTCCAGTTAAACGGATGGGCAGATAGCATCGAGTTTTTAACACCGATAGCATAATGGCGTTTGCGTTTCATTGCGTGGTATCTGGAGATTAATTATTACAATCGCAGGATGCAATTCTTTTTTGGTTCCAATGATAATATTCGCTTTCTATTTCATTCCGTTCCAAAGCGGAATACGGGTTTGTTCCCAGTCTGTTCCAGGATGGTTTCAAATTGCTTAGGAGGCGTCCGTAAAGAGCAACTGCTTTATAAGGACTAACTCCGGCACCTAAATGCTTCTAACGTGTTCTGCGAAACACGAAAACATGCATAAAGTTAATCACTTGCGGTCATCTAGTGCAGGTGACATTTCCGTAATCTTTTTGCGTAGTGTAGATCATCTGTGTAGATACCAACCGTTGGATAGATTACAGTCTGATAAAATTAAGTAGCAGACGAACGTAGACTACCTGTGAGATTTTGTAGAAGGAAGACCAAACTCAAAGAAGCTGGAGTCTTATCTGAGATCGTTAAGTACGCTGCTGGCCTCCCAGGGACTGATGGTGAAAAAATAACTTCACGGCTAAATGCATTTCTATTTACGAACGTGAACCATGCAAGTGCTATTGTACATTTTTTTTTATTTGAATGGAGTAGCAGACGCGCATGTAGGCCACGTGGTGTTAAGTGGTCGCTGCAGCCCATGGACATCTACATACAATCTCAAGCAAGCATAGATAAGTCTTGTCTGAGGTCGTATGCAGTTGCGCTGCTACTCCGGAGGCTGGTGGTCGCGATGTAAGTTCCGCCGAAACACAATAGAATTGGTTCACGGCAGAAGTGGGTGCAGCGGTGGTACTTCCCCGGGCGAAACATAATAGTTCTACCACCTACAAAATTTGCAATTATGATTATTTATTGTACCTTTATTTTTTTATTTTGCAAATTACTGAAACCTATACCGGAAAAATCATTAGTCGTTATTTCTTGAAACTCGTATCTTGTCCTGTAAAATGAATAGCCGCGATGCACAGTGTATTAAAGGAGGATAAAGTAACTTTGGTATTACATATGTTCACAATGTAAAACGGAGCAATGTACATTAAATTCACACAAAATCACACAATCTGCATTATAGAATGCAAAGTATGCTTATAGAATCATAATGTTATCTTTATGTCTCATATGAAGACGAAAAGGAAATAATTCATCACATGCTTGTCAGGAGACGTTTTAATGTGAGATTGCAGTAAGAACTGTGAATAACAAAGTATTTGACAGTTGCCCGTTACAGACTTATGTTAAGACTGGCTGTTATCCTGCAGTTTCACCTGCAGTTCGAAATATTCGAAAGTAACTGTATGTAACGGCTGATTTAAATTGATCCAATAGCTAGATCCAGCATCACTGCATTCCAGCGCTGTACACACCAAACACCGAGCGACGTACATCAAAATGGCAGCTTGCGATCTATAAATCATATAATACATTTACGTGTCATATGAAGATGAAGAGGAAATAATCCATTAGAGGCGTGTCGCGGGACGCACATTTAAATAATGCGACATTACCGTAAGAAATGGTGATAGCGAATCGTTTGACAGCTGTTCTTCACTTACAGTTTCCTCAATCTGTACGACTACCTGTAAAAATTGTTGGCTGTTTTGGCGACTAGTTTTTTGTTTCCTGATTTAATAGCTGAAATCATTTTAGACTCCCATTGCTGGGCATGGGTGTTTACCCTCAACTGGGGAGTGTACTCCACCACGCTGCTCCAATTTAATCAATCCAAAATGGAGCATTGGAGTCGCGAGCTGAAGTAAGCTACAGGCCTCCTCAGTAAAAGGGGGAGTCCGGTGGCCAGTATTAGGGCACAAAATGGTTGCAGCCAAAAAACTGCAACCATTTTTGAGTGTGATTTTTATTATAGTTCCTAAGATAGAGGGTTATTGTGGAGCAATTTGTTGAGGCCATTACAACGAGTCCAATACTCTCAATACAGCAGTGTAGTGGGGTGAGCTCTAGGCCTCCCCGGTTAGTCCCTGTAGCTTCGGGATTAAGAATAGAGTTACGGTATACCCTGCCTGATCGTAAGAGGCGACTAAAAGGGGACTTCCGGGGTTGCGGACGGTGAATACCCTGCCTGATCGTAAGATCGTGACAGTGGGAGCTCGACTGGTCCAGCCAATAGCCCCGGGAACGAGGGCGGTGTGTGCGTGGCTGCATGCCGCCGTGAGCGCCTAAGGGTGCAGGAGAGCGCATCTGCTTTCCGCCGCGGTGCGTTCCACTGGTGATCCCGCCCAACAAACAAATACGTCGTATAAGTCTTGATTTGTACGATCTAAAGTTGGATAGCAGTCTTACAATGGTAATGACTATATTATATGACTACCAGGTCCTATAGATGTTTTTAATGTAACTAATTAGTCGTGCGACGAATATGTCATAGTAAACTGATCTTAGCAACGTTGGGGTGACTAAACTATATGACGTTATATTACTTCTTAGCTAAAACGTTTGTACGACAACGCAATAGTCATACTAACGTTATAGTCCGATAAATGTTTGGAACAGACCAAATTATGTCTTTGAAAAACCTTTATATGACATTTATATAACGTGCATGTTGTATAGACATTATCACAGAGACGTTTATATAACAATCACTATATTGTTTTACAGCGGTCAATTAAAGACTCTTAAATGACATGGTTGTTTACTGACGACTCAAATATAACCTTTATATTACATGATGTTCGTTTAATGTCATGTCCTGACTTTAATCAAACTTGCAGTCGCATTTAAATCAGGTTTTGACTTTATAATGACTAGGCGGACATATTTACGAACTTTTGATAAAAAAAATTACGAAAATGGAATCAAAAAAATCGTGGAGACGAAGATTAACGAGAATTTTGGTGAATATTGGCAATATGAAAAGGGTTTTCTTTATGTTTCTTGCGGAACCCTAATAGACAGCTGTCATGGCGACCATTATCATCATCATCAGGTCGTACAGAGGTAAGTTTGCGACAAACCTATATTTATTAATAAAAATCTATTGATTTAAACACAAAATTACGAGGGGGCATGAAAATCTTAATAGTATTCACATAGGTATATTATCATAGTTCTACTTCAGTTCCCAGTCGAACTAAATAGCATGAGAGACAGATAAAGTAAGTAAGATATGAAAATAACATAAACTCAGCTAGCATTTATTTCCTTGTAATTATTTATTTTACACTAAAATCTTTAAACGAAACTCTTGACTCATATAAAACGTTTTAGTCATTCAGTAACACCTGTACGACCACAATACAACAAAGCGTCGAAAGTTATGGTTATCCCATAACATTTGTACGACTTTTGAATGACGTTAACGAAGTTGGCTGGAGACTTCTGTATGACCATTATACGACCATTTAGGGCGTATAACTGGGGCCATTTTCGCGTTTAGTAAACGTTATTATAACGTTAGTATGACTTAACTATTGCGATGTATGGTATTCAGATAACGTTTACTAAACCTTTATACGACGTTAAATTGTTACTTGGGCGGAGACCTCCCCAAGCGCAGAGGCAGGCCACCGAGGGGGTTTTAGTGTGGTACACATGCCATATAACCAGGTATCCTCTCCCAAGGTGCCGAGTACCGTTTGAAGGTTTCCCCCACGATAGCAAAAACTGGCCTCCCCGGTTGAGTGGAGAGACCTGTGCCCAGCAGCGGGACGAAAACATTATTGCCACCACTCCAATTAAATAAAAAATACAATAGTAGGTAAACATTTTCCCGCATTTTAGTTTTCTTCTAAAAATAAGGATCAAAACCGTGCATAGCGTGCAATAATTTGCAATTAAATGAACGGAACGCAATATAGCATTAATGGTTCGTATCGCAACCATTTTCCGCCACATTGCCTTCTAATGGCCACCAGCGGTTTGGAAAGTGTCCAATAATAACATTTCACACAGCACACTCATAGCCCCACAATAGAGTAGACATACCCTGTGTCGTGGGTACCATAGACACACACAAAGACAGAAACACAAACACCCTGACCGAGAACAGAAATTTCAAATTCATCATTCTAATTTTTGCTTGGCCGGGAATCGAATTCGGAATTCCCCCGAAGATCTATACGTTCTAGGCTTAGAATAATAACGCTAAGAAAGTCAGTCTTCATATAAATGAAGAGAAGAATTTGTATGAAGACTGACGTTCTTAAGGTCAATTTTCGACGATGTCTTTAACGACGAATTTTTAACGACGTCTTCAATTTTAGCAGCGCGCTTGTGCGTGCTGTCAAAATTGAAGCATTAAATAGATTCCTACAGCTGTCACATCGTACACACAAAATATTTTTATTTTGACCAAATTAACTATAAAATCTTAGACTAAGTATAATGTACTTACTTAATGTATAAAATACTACAAAATATTGAAAACACTGTGAAAAGAAATCTAATAAAATAATTATTAGATTTCTTTTGTTTTTAAAATTAATGGCACCAATCAACATGCTTCAATTTGGGCGCGCGAACTTGGCTTCTATAATGTAATTGTAATTATTCTAAAGTTCCAGGTTAACGTTCTGCCAGTGTTAGGGTTAAAATTTCATAAACTATATTGCTTTTAAAGTAAAGGAAAGTAAAATATAAAATAAATAAGTATGTTGTTAGTTGCTTTCTTTCATTATAAGAACAGTTTAAAATATGCAGTTTAAACACAAATGAACCAAACGACGCTATCTTTTACTATGTATCTATGTTTGCACAAATTTAAAGGCGGATGTGATAAGACATTAAGTACCTAACTTTTTCACTCATTGTAAAGAATGCAAAGCAAAATTGAGGATTTGATTTTGACAGGTATGGATCTATATAATGTAGGTATACAGGGTGTCTGTATGTATGAGGCATGTATGTGTGAGGTTGTTTGGTGAGAAGGTAAACGACCAGGATGATTTTATATATTACTTTATTATATTAAGACGGAGCGATTCGTGTCCTTTATGTAATGGCTGATAGGAAGTGAGGGAGTGAGAGAGAGAGTGAGAGACAAAGACAGACGACACAGACTACATAATTAGGATTACAGACTATAAATATTCCTACATGTAACATCTCCCTTTTTTTGAAAAAAACAAAAGAAAATAAATTTACATTCTTATTTATACTCTCATCCCTTTTCAGCTTATAACGACATTATGATAAAATTAGACAGTGGTCAGTACCTATTCAATTTATCACCTGGTTCCTCATAACTTCCAAACTACTTATCATAAATATTTTGGGAATTATTTTGATTATTGATCGTCCGCAGGTTACGTACCTACTATTAATATGTTAAATGAAGCGCGCATGGCCCGGCGGTTACCGTAGAACGCAAGCGATCTATTCAACTAACGGGCTCGGTCGGGTATGAGATGGGCGACCGCTAGAGGCGAACATGCGCGTTTCCGTGCTTTGGAGGGCACGTTAAGCCGTCGGTCCCGGTTGTTGCCGATAGATAACAGTCGTTAACCTTGTCGGAGGCCTTATGGGCGGTTTGAAAACATCCGACAGCGGGTTGGCCATTAGCCCGTATCTCCACCAACCCGCATTGGAGTAGCGTGGAGTAAGCTCCGGGCCTCCCGAATAATAGGGAGAGACCCGTGCCCAGCAGTGGGACGCAAAAAGAGTTGCAGCCAATATGTTAAATGCAATACATAAAAAATATTTTTTACATCACAATTTCTGATGAGAATATTTACTAGTTCCATTCTTTGTAGAGCATAATTTTCAATACCACGATTTTATCCTATCCTATATGGGAGGGAGGGAGGGAGGTGCTATTGTATGAAAAAAGTATACATCATCATCCGTTCTGAGTAGTTTTTACCTAACTTTATAACCAGGATTTTAGTTTTGAATCTTATTTTTAATTTTATTCTTAGTATATCGTTACACTCATGCTGAAAGTAGTTCAATGTGCATTCAAATAGGAAGACTGGAAGGTTTGGCCGCCCGCTTGGCGTTCGCGTGCCGTGAGCATTCGACCTGAAGATAGCTTACATTACAGCATAACTTCTGCTCACGGTTAAGTTGCCGTTAATTGCCTAATACCTCAGTAATGTTTAGTCACCTGGACTCAAAGATATTGTAAAGTGTAGAGTTATGTTTTGACCATCTAATATGTCCAACTAAGTGCAGAGAGGCGGTATATATGTCCTATACATTTAGTATAGGATATATCATGTTCTATCCAAAAATTTGTATGCGTGCATTTCGCAAATAAATTATTCTTATTCTTATTAAATTGCCCTCATATGTACGCGTTCGTGCTCTCAGTATTTTTTCGTGTTGCACATTACAGTTACAATTTTTAGATTTTTCACAAGTAGTAAACAAAGGATTATATTATAAAAAGTCAAAATAAAAATAAAATCAACATAAAAGGTCAAAGGTCAAAATTAAATATCAGACAGTCATATCAAAATGTAAAATTATTTAGCGTCGTATAATCATTACTCAATGATGTGAAATGTTTTTGATTTAGTTTTCGTTTCTGTATGACGACCCTTGTGGCGCAATGGTTACCATGCCGGACTGCCAATCGAAGGGTCCCGGGTTCGATTCTCGGCGAATCAGAACTTTGAGTGATGAGTTTAAATTTCTGTTCTCGGTCTAGGTGTTTGTGTTTCTGTCTTTGTATGTGTCCATGGTACCTACGACACAAGGTATATCTACCTTACAGTGGGGCTATGAGTGTGAAACGTTATTTACGGCACAGGTTTCTCCCCCTTATTGGGGAGGCCTGGAGCTTACTCCACCACGCTGCTCCAATGCGGGTTGGTGGAGATGGGGGTTAGTGGCCAACCCGCTGTCGGATGTTCTCAAACCACCCATAAGGCCTTTGACAAGGTTTAACGACTGTTATCTATCGGCAACAACCGGGACCGACGGCTAAACGTGACCTCCGAAGCACGGAAACGCGCATGAATTTTTTTGCCACTAGCGGTCACCCATCTCACACTCGACCGCGCCCGTTTGGCTTAGCTGCATAGACCGCTTGCGTTCTACGCTAACCGCCGAGCTATGCGCGCTTATTATTATATATTAGAGTAAAACGCAATCAAGCCTCATTTGTTTTCGCTGTTTACAAATTTGAAAACATCCTCTAAAGTATTTAATATATTGCCTTTTTATTTGATCTCAGTACACTGCCCACTCACAAACATATAAATTATCTTTTCCTGTATTGTAAAGAAATCACTACATAAAAATAAAACCTCCATTACCCCATATATGCAAGGCATATCTATCACAAATTTGTAAATAGACTTGAAAACATCCTCTAAAGAAGTTAATGCACTTACCACACACAATAAAATTAAATTGTAAAGAAAACGCCACATATAAATAAACCCTTC
This sequence comes from Pyrgus malvae, assembly GCA_911387765.1. Taxonomy (NCBI): domain Eukaryota; kingdom Metazoa; phylum Arthropoda; class Insecta; order Lepidoptera; family Hesperiidae; genus Pyrgus; species Pyrgus malvae. The sequence continues at coordinate 20,214,112 of OU426966.1, read as the reverse complement.
GTTACACTGTATGAAAACCTTATCTATTACAAATTTGTAAATGGACTTGAAAACATCCTCTAAATAAGTTAATGCATTTGCCGTGCACAAATCAATAAAATATCCCATATTACGTGTCGCCATGGACATCGCAGATACTGTCTACTGCAGCATATGTGTTGATTAGTTAGCTAGATAGAATTAATACTTGCGTGGTTCAAGGTATTGTCACAATTAACTTATTATCAACTTATTAAAAATAGGGGGCTGTATTTCAACAGGACAAAAAATATTTTAAGCACGACTTGTTTGTCCATTGGACTGTGTGACTGTCAGGATCAGAATAATTATTCACAAGATCGTGCAAAGAATTGTTATGAATATTTCATGATGGTACGCATTTTTAAATAAATTTGCACTTCACCGCTAAGCGCCGTTTGAAAAACGCAAATGGACAACAAACTGATCCAAAAAACGCAGCTACGCCTTATCTATTCCGGCTGTGTACAAATAAATAATAAATAGTCTCAAATCATCTACTACAGTATTTAATGCTTTTCCCGTGCAAAAACCAATAAAATATCCTATATTACGTGTCGCCAACCATGGACATCGCAGATACTGTCCACTGCATATTGTGTGTCAATGTTCGAACATTTTACAGTCGCGATTACGTATCGCAAGCAAGATAGAATTTAATACTTGCCTGCTTTAAGTTTAGAAACGGTTTGTTTTACGTTTTGCTGTTTTGTTCGTGTTTGTATAAAGTCAATAAAATAAAGCTTTAGATTAACTATGTTTCTCTTCGACAGGGTAGGAAGTTGACCTAAAGAAAAAGACGCCGTAGAAAGACTAGAAAGTCCAGAAGGTAGAATCCATCCATCAGCCTTTTATAGTCCACTGCTGGAAATAGGCCTCCCCTAACGTTCGCCATTCCTCCTGGTCCTGGGCCTTCTGATTACAGCGACTACCCGCTGTCTTCTTCAGGTCATCAGTCCATCTGGTGTGAGGGCGGCCTGTACTCCTTTTGCCGAAACGTGGTCGCCATTCGAGGACCTTTCTTCCCCGTGAAGGTAGAATAGGAAAGTCAAAAAGAATTGTTGCCAAGCTATTAAATCCCATAATAACAGTGGTATGAACACATAGAGGAACATCTCTCATATAAATATTTATTCAACCATTTTTTAACGTGCCACGGCTGGGAAACAGTAAATTTCTTAGTTTGAGGTGCATTGGTTTGACCCGAAGTCTCGTATGTACAATAACGATATCATAACCACTGGGCTCGCTGCTATCCATTACAAACGAATATTATTCTTATAAATGGGAACACACCTTAATATGATAATTCTCTCAACAAACAACAGTCAACAGAGTGACAACGCAGACACAAATGAGCACGTGTTTACTATGTCATTATGTAGGTTGACGGACTGTCGCGAAAGAGGCTGTATGCTCTGTCTCTGTCTTTGAGATAGTGTGTATAAACATTCTATTTGGTAAGATGAAGGAAACAAGATTGCGTTATTATTGAGGCATCAGAAAAGAATATAATGTGATTAAGAATAGGGTATGGAATATATTAATTAAGAATATACCCTGACTGTTCAGTCAGTGGTCCCAGGAAGGACGGAGGCGTGAGCATGGCCGCACGCCGTCGCAAGCCATGAAAGGTGCAGGAAGCACCACCTCCGGATGATGTGGCCGTTTTGAGACAAGAATGCTGGCCACAAACTGTAGCCCATGGTCATCATATGGTCATCTAGACCCAGCCATCAGCAAGCTCGAATATTGTCTTTAGAGGTTAATGGTCGGTTCATGAAACTTTGGATGGCAATCTCTCCATCGAAACATATAAATATTGCATTGTGGGAGGAATGGATTCAGCGGATGTAGGTATATCCTTAGTTGAACCTCGCTAGTTGTATCAGTTGCCTAACAGAATGTTGCATTTTATGATTAAAATAATAATGTTATTTACTAGAAACACAGAAAAATAATCACAGGAACAAACATAGAACAAATCTTATAGCAAATTTTGTAGTGGCTTCTAGGAAGGAAATACTCTTGTCACAGTATTGTTTACCAGCAAATTTCCGAGAACTCATTGTTAAATAGTAGAGACATTTCAGCTTAAAAGCATGCCATAAGGCCTGAAATATACATATACACAATGACATATACAAAAAACATTTTTTTATGGGGTTAAGTTAAAGTAAATGGTGGTAGCAGTAACCTAGCCTAAAGTAAGACTAGACTTACAATACAATACAATACAATACTCTTTATTTGTACACCACAAAAACAAAACAATAAAAATAAATCAACATAAAAACAGCAGTGGTGACCAAAAGGCGGTCTTATCGCTAAGGCAGCGATCTCTTCCAGACAACCTTTGGGTAGATAACATGGTAATAGTGAAATGAAAAGGGTAGGGGTGTACAGATGTATAGTAATACTAATATACTTACTAGTTTATAATAAATTTATAATATTAAGGTACTTTCATACATATATATAAATATTTACACAGATAGAATAGTGAATATAATAACATGTTATACATTATACAGATACAATTCTAATATATTATTGTTAGCTTTTATTTATATATGAAGAATATTGTATTAGTTCATTCCGTATAATTATATTTTTGGTAGCAGTATTTGATTGTTCTGTTTCCGGCACCATCTTGGTTCGTCAGTTTTATTTAATCATATCCGACTTCCGGTCGCACGAATGGTCGTTATTTACTCTGACCAAGCGGCAAGCATTCGTGTCGGAAGCACTGAGGGATCAAGACGTGGCTAAGGAGAAGCATTAGTAAAGCGTAAAAGTGTTAAAGCCTATATAAAATAATAAGTGAAACAAGTAAAGGATTTGAGGAATAATGGTTAAGTTGCTTGTTAATATGTAAGTACTCCATTTTTGTTCTGTTGGTGGTTTATTCGTTCTTGAAACATTTACATATGTGATTTGTATACTGCATAACTACGAAATATACGTGAAATTGTAAAGTGTTTTATCTTTTATTTAACAAAAACCCGCATTCTGAGCTGTGAGCCAACAGTTCAGAAGTGGGATAATAAGAGAATTTACTGTTTTCTTTCACGTCCACAACGGCCATATCTGTAAATATTCTGATATTTTGAATTTTCTTGAATTTGTTTAATAAATAGATGAAATATCGAACCGGCGAACGCTTAGATAAATACAAAAGGATGGACGTCAATTATTTTGCAACTACATGTTTTATTAACTGTTATTGTAATAAATTTGCAGTATACTTATCAGCTTATCACCCCACTTTATATTATGATGATCAAAATATGCATATTGTATGAGAAAACGCTGATATTTAAAGAAAGGTAATTAATGAAATTAACTTAATTTCTTTTCTCTAGAGCGGAAACACCGCCGTGGTGTATAGACTTGGATATGATAGAAATATTTGATGACGTGAGAATGGATATTACCTTCTACATATATGTTTAGTGCGTTAAAGATTATATATTATTTTAGATTAATAAGATGCATGATTAATGATACCTTTTTGCAGCTGTGGTATTTTAGATGTGAACAACCGGTTTTGATTAAGGCTTTTATAAATGTGACTTTTCTTTTAAATTTATTGCCTTTACAGGAAGTCTGTACCCACTTTTTTATTTTTTTTAATAAGATAAATGAATATACAATGGCTTGAGTTGATCTACCTTATTTTACTTACTTCAACAAAAAGGATGAGTTTCTCATGTTATATTTAGTATTGCATCGACATAATCCATATATGTAATAATAAAAATTTGACACTGACCTTTGTAAATATGAATGAAAACTGATATCATACACCTAGTAAAGTATTTATTTGATGCTTATAATTCATAATTCATTATCTTAATTTGCAAGAAAAAAAGGGATACAAAAAAATGGGGCTGAAATGATACGAGTATGTAGTTATGTACGCTTTCAACTTATTCTTCCTTGTCTATGTGTAAATTGATGTAATTTTACAGGCATCAATCGCTACATATTCTAGGAGACGTATACACCGTGCCACAATGTCAACTGGGACCTAAAATGATTGTTAGCAAAGATTTGAATGTTTCGAGAATTTGGTTACACTGTAAAATTCTTACATGATTTCAATTTACAAGGGGGTGCCAACATAATGTTTTCGTATTTGTCTTACAGTTCTATTGGTCTGGCCAATATTTTTTCGTAAAATAATTCGGGTATCTATGTTCATAATATAAGCATAAGATTTTAATATACAATGAAGGTAAGATAAGCATAAGATTTTAATATACAATGAAGGTAAGGTTAAAACTTAGTGTTTGAGAAATGATAGCTTACAGATAGTGCAGATGCTATGCTACACTACAAATTATTTTGTGAACTATCCTCGATTATTCTTTTTGTAATGGGTGCAGTACAACCTTAAGGATGCTTTACATGAAAAATGATGATGATGTTGACGATAACAACTATGATGGTGATGATGATGATTATGAGGTGATGATGACGAAGACAACGATGATGATGATGACTACGACAACGATGGTGCTGAGGGTGATGATAACAACAATGATGGTGATGTTGGTTATGATGGTGATAATATTGATGATGACTACAACGATGATGGTGATGATGATGTCATTTTCGAGAAAAATACATTCCTTTGTCTGATTATTTATTCATTTATTTAAGGTTCATCAACGAGCGTGGATAACACCTAGTAAAATATATTTGTAAACAGTAAAATAAGTAAAACCTTGCACCCACAATTACAGTTGAACACGGCATACATATTGAGGACTCTGTGTACCTATATAAGTTTGGTGACTTTTTTCTTTAGCTTTGGACAATTCAATACTATATTGATTTTTCTTTCCTCCTATTCGATTCTAAAGTTTATTTGAAATCGAATATGTACTTAAACGTGTCATTTTGCATTTTTCTTAAAAAAAAATTGATAATTTATGGACTTTTCGTTTTTAAAGTCTGTTTATAATAGAATATGTACTCAAAAATGCCATTTTGCAGATATTATGGACGAATACCAACGAGGAAGGCTACCTAGGATTGGAGGTATAATCAGTTTCGAGACCACAGGTGATCTCAGGTTAGAAGGCTAAGGTAAGCACACATGAGCCCAGGTCTGAGGGCCAAAGGATGCTCTGGTCGAGCAGGAATGAGCCCAGGTCTGAGCGCCAAAGGATGCTCTGGTCGAGCAGGAATGAGCCCAGGTTAGAGGGCTAAAGGACGCTCAGGTCGGGCAGGAGCGAGCCGAGGCAATGGACGCTCAGGTCGAGCGGGAGTAAGCCCGGTAGAGCAGCGATATACGCAGGATGGAGGGAAATCGAAGGGAATACTAGAGAAATTGCCTAATGTGGGGGTCATCCAAGAGATTCGCAACGTCTTGGTAGAAGGAAGCATTATCTGAGCGGTATTTTGAAATGAAATGAAACGAAATAAAATCATGAAATGAAATTATTTATTTTGCCAAATGTGGTACATGAATAGTTGGGTTTTAGGTAGTTATAGTGTATGACATTAACCAAAATTTGGTGTGCAAAGTTACTATTAACATTATTTGAATTATATTATTTAAAAAAAATATTTGAGCTACGTTGAGTTGTAGTTGTAGTGGTAGTCAAGGGGATTTTGAAACTGAGATAATTTTCGATAAAGTTCTGCTAATCCTAACGTATAAAATTTAGTTCCACTGACGCGTCCTTCTGTCTGTCTCTCTATATGAACGAGATACTCAAACTACCGAACGGATTTCAATGCGCTTCTCACCAATAGGTAGTGTTAATTTTGAGGTATGGATAGGTGTATAACTATGGTTTTGTGTGAAGCTAGGTTTGTTAGTTAGCTTCGGCGTTTGATGCGGATTAGAGTTGTCCTTTATACTTTATACTATATTTTGGAACATGGATTCAAGGTTTTATGCCACCGAAAAACATTAACTCGGCGAGCCAGCATACGAAGACGGCGTTGAGCGGAATCCTGAATCGAAGGCAGTGTTGAAAGTATCACGTTAAGTTTAGGTGGAGTAGCATAGAGGTAGGTTTGGTTGTTTTTAGTTAAATTGGTAAAACTGGAGAACCTGTCTCTTGAGTCGATCTGGCAGGGCTGGGCTGGGTCGCTGATTTTAAAATGATCAATCAAAATAGCGGTGTAATACCGGATTTTGACCCTATGTGTTAAAAGCAAACCATTTTAATCTGGTTTAAGAAGATGGAAGAATATTCAGAAATATATGGATAGGACGGAGGGGAAACTATTTGCTGCGCTCTTTCAAAGTTGGTCTGGGTTGGCAATGTTTGTGGAGGGCTGGTAGTGGAATGTATTTTACGGGGCGAATAATAACCTAGTAGTTGCAGTGGGTATTCAAGAGGCCTAATTTACCGAACCTGGGCGGGTGCGAAATTATTTTTGGGACAGTCACTCTAGGGCATCGTAAGGTGTATCGAAATTGCGGTATTGAATGTAGGGTTGAAGCCTGATACCCAATCCTTCTTTGCTTATTGTGAAATTGATTATTGGCAAAGCAATTGACTTTTAGGATTTAGATGGTAGTGTTTCAGATTACTTAGTTCTCTATAGATATAACCGGGACTTCGACACTATAATAAGCAATTGACTTTTATGATTTAGATGGTAGTGTTTCAGATTACTTAGTTCTCTATAGATATAACCGGGACTTCGACACTATAATAAATTATTGATAGGATGAACGTATGAAGTACGCACATCAGAAATTGGGAAGTTTTGCATTTTGGATCGTGAACTGGTTTTATTTGCCCGAGTTTTTGGTTTATCTGACGGAGGCATTTATATATATATGTACATGGATAGCTTGAGGGCGCGGAAATCAAGTGTAAGATATGGAAGGTCGATTTACTGATTTAATGCGCTTTATGGATATTGTATCAGAGGCTTGTTATTTTACAGATGGATGTTCTGGATTTCGCGATTATGAGACCTACATGAGAGTTTTTTTTAAAACTTCTATTTTGGTTGTAATAATGTTTGTGAGTTAAAATGTATCTCTGGTACAGGGAGATGGAATTTGGGGTATTGACTGATATTATAAACTGGTTTGATCTTTGTAGAGGATTTGGCAACTTTGTTGCAGAGTTGGCGTCTAGACATCAAACATATAAATTTGAAAAGTGTATGTGCGGGATATGATCGTTCCAAATTGGAGGATAGAGATAACAGTGCTGGTTAGTGACGTCGCTTGCTTGTATTATGGTACTGGATGTTGGTGGGGCTCGACTTGCTAGAAAATGATAGATCAATAATTAATTATGTTTGGTATTCCAACTATTTCAGTTTATGTGATGGTGCGTTGTCTGTGTTCGTGTTTTGTTTATAAGTGGCACATTCTGGACATCAGTCAACTACCCAATTAACTTAAATGGATGTAATAGATACTTATGGAGACTGTTTGTGCGTCCAAGTTTGATGTGAACATTTACGGGGATTCACTTGCAGTAAGGGCCTACAAATGCAGGGGAATGGGGAGACTCTAAATTGCGGTCAAGTGGTTATGACTGACAATAGGAATGCAAACAGGCACTGAGTTGCGGTAAGGGTTAGGACAAAAGGCTGATCTCGCTTGGAGGTTTTAAAAGACAAACATAGGGATTGCTTCTCTACTTGTTTGAGATACCTTGGTTTTACTGATATTGGTGTAAAAGTTGCGGATTGATGTGTTAGTAAGGGTTGTTCTTGTATATTTAGTTAGCCTTCATGAGGCTTGCACATATTACAGGGATTGGTCACGGATATAAAAGTGTTTATTGTTTGTTCCCATTATGCACCTCTTATAAATGGATTCTTGTTTTTATCGGGTTGAACCCGATCGTCGGCTTTGTGAAAATGAAATGATAATGAAGTGAAATTGTCTGCAATGGGTAAGGTAGTTGCGGGCTGGGTCTTGCATCTGAGTGAGAAGGTGTCTCGCATTAGTCTTTGTAGGGAATTTTTGGACATGTTTATATTTTGCTTTAGAGTTGATTACTATGAAGGTTGGGTAGAAAATATGTATACTTGAATAGTTCGCCGTTGAGTTGAATGAGTCGTTTAACACATTTGATCGGGTTATTGAAAGAAAAATTGACATAGTTCTGATGGGAAGTGTGGAATTGGTGACTTGATTCTTATCTAAAGCGTTTATTTGAGTTGTAGGGGCCATGGCATGTGTATCCCTCATGTGGGGTCTTCAATAGAATATGTTTATGTAACTAATTCGATTTCAAATACAAATTCAAAAAAATATATAATTATTAATTATTATTATAACTTTATTTGAGATTTCATGATAATTTTTCAGACATTTCATTTCAAATGTTGATATGAAGTTATTTATTGTTGGTTTACGGTTAATGGGTTCTTAGGATTAATAAACTAAGGCCAATTTATTTTTGTGTGTGTGTAAAAATAATGTTCTTTCCGTTTGAAATTAAAAATACGATTAAAATTAAAATATATTATAATGATTTACTGCATTATTAGCTATTAATACATTTATTGAGTACAAGTGAACGTAATTTCTTGTTTTTTTTTTATTTTATTAACGAGATTTCGATAAACATATACAATATTGTACATTGTACATTAGATAATAAAATAATGTGTTAAAGAATGTAATTTATAGTAATATTTTTAGAAAATTGATAGTACTTTTGTGCTTGTAAGAAAGCGTGAGGACACGCTATAAGCAGGATGGCCGAGCTGTTAGCTTTTATTTATATATGAAGAATATTGTATTAGTTCATTCCGTATAATTATATTTTTGGTAGCAGTATTTGATTGTTCTGTTTCCGGCACCATCTTGGTTCGTCAGTTTTATTTAATCATATCCGACTTCCGGTCGCACGAATGGTCGTTATTTACTCTGACCAAGCGGCAAGCATTCGTGTCGGAAGCACTGAGGGATCAAGACGTGGCTAAGGAGAAGCATTAGTAAAGCGTAAAAGTGTTAAAGCCTATATAAAATAATAAGTGAAACAAGTAAAGGATTTGAGGAATAATGGTTAAGTTGCTTGTTAATATGTAAGTACTCCATTTTTGTTCTGTTGGTGGTTTATTCGTTCTTGAAACATTTACATATGTGATTTGTATACTGCATAACTACGAAATATACGTGAAATTGTAAAGTGTTTTATCTTTTATTTAACAAAAACCCGCATTCTGAGCTGTGAGCCAACATTATGTACTAATAAATATTATAATTATTAGGATTAAGATAAAAATCTTTTACGAGTTTTTTAAATGCAGTGACTGTTTCTGCTTTCCTTATTGACATTGGGAGCTTATTCCACAGACGAACTGCTGTGCAAGTAAAAGATTTTTTATAAAATGTCGTTCTGTGTAGAGGAGTGCTTAGAGCGAAGCTTTTTACTGTACGAAGGGGGCGATTTTGAGCAGCCAGATATTCAAATCGCTCTTTGAGGTAGACAGGAGCAGAAGAATAGTGCAATACACAGTAGAGAGCAGTAAGAATGTGAGTATTCCGGCGAAGACGGATTGGGAGCCACTTGAGCTTATTACGATATTCTGTGACATGGTCATATTTGCGAAGTCCAAATACGAACCTGATGCATAAATTTTGAAGACGCTCAAGTTTATCTAATTGATCCTCTGTGAGATCAAGATAGCATATATCGGCATAGTCAAGTATTGGAAGAAGTAAAGATTGAGCTAGCGTAATTTTAGTTGCAACGGGAAGAAATTTTTGTAGTCTTCTAAGCGACCCTACAGCAGCAAATATTTTGCGACTCACCTCGTTAACTTGCGGCCACCATGACAGTCGAGAATCTATGATGACACCTAGATTTTTCACTTGGTTGGAAAAGGGTACGTGAGTGTTATTTAATTGTAGTGGCGGAAGGCTCGATAGATCTACTTTTGACAGCAATCTGGTACTACCTACTATCATGGCCTGGGTTTTCTGAGGATTAACTTTAAGTCCATAGGATTTGCACCAGTCAGAAATACAAATCAAATCCGAGTTGACCCTATCTATAGTTGCTGGAAGATGACCTAAGGAAGTAGGAGTATAAATTTGGAGATCATCTGCATATAAATGGTAGAGAGAAGATATACGAGATGTTATAGAGTTTATGAAAATAGCGAACAGGAGAGGAGACAACACGCCACCTTGCGGGACGCCAGCTTCAACAGCAGTCCATTGAGAGTAACTATCTTGAACTCTAACACGCTGCCGGCGCCCATACAAGTAACTTCGAAACCAGTCAATTACTACTTACTTATACCTGATTCCAAGGATAGATTCGCAACTCATTTTTAGACAAACTCAAAAGCACTCTAATATGGTGTAGCGGCGCGATACCTACAGCAACATGTTCCGCGCCTCACATGAAATGCTGACCATGCAAGACGACGCAAGCAGCGAACATTGTAAACAATAGAGTACTACGTCACACGCGTCATACTGAACTGGCCAATCAGAAGACGTATCCTGAATCACGCTATCGAAGTTTCCTAGATTCTCAGTATATATACAAACGGTCCGAAGTTAGCATTCGGACCGCGGTCCCCAGGCAGTGACATCGCCTGGCGGGAGATCTCCCCTTTTCCTCCACAATGGTAAAGGAAAATGTTTCAATTATTCATATGAAGTTATTCTTTTCATTTCTACTGATTTTTTTACAAAAGGGATTGTGCCCCAAAAGTTAAGTACCTATGAAGATATTTGTGAAGATTTGGGTCCACAGTTTCCATTTGACAGTTTCTTTAGATCAATTTTTAAATAGGGTTCACTGCAAAGAAGACGAAAGTTAGATCAGCCCTCTTTTGTAATTTTTTTCACAAGACCGTTCCACTTTCACTTTATTTTTTTATCGATGACACTAACATTAAAACTATACTGTCACAGACGTTAAATATTAAATATAAAATACTTTTTATTAAATTAACTTAAGTATGTCAATTACAAAATACATATATAATATTGTACTTTTTACTTATAAAATATATAGTGAAAATGAAGTTAAAAGATTCCGTTACATACATACATACAGGTCAAGCTAATAAAAGCGTGTTAATTTTTTTTTATTTTGTGTAATGTATGCATTTATTTACATTTTGTTATCAAAATCAACAGAAACAGTCACGCACACCGTCTCTTAAAATGGTCGTGATGTTCACTCATATAACTTTAATAAGTCAAATCACTGATTACAATACACAAGCAATAATCAAACATGTCATATAATGAGATTTTAATCGTGACATTCTGATAACCGAGATTATGCAGTAACAGTTGAAAAAGATATTTTAATGTAATGATACTCGTATATACTACAGCCTAAAATTTATACAAAATCCATCACCACTGTACTATAAATTAAAGACCATGTTTAATCGAATCCTAAAATCTTGCAAATAACGTCGTTAAGTTTACTAATATACGTAAGGATAGTAAAAATAGCACCATAAATCATAACATCAAACAAAGATCTCGTTTGTGTGAGCTGAGTTAAAAATCTGATAAGATAACGCGCATAGCGCTCTCAGTCTCTCACCGGCAATGGACAACTTTGGTTACCGCGAGATGGGGTGGCCGGCTCCACTCCAAACGCCCTCGCAAACTCCCCCGTCGCGATCGCGTCTCACGAGCAGTGGATCCAGAATACGAGACCCAGAAGAATTCCCGCTGAGAAATAGCTTCAAACATGTACGAAGTATCGATTTACTCGAGTCCGCCCGGGACCCGAGCAAAGCAAAAGAATATCTGTTCGTGGGTCCTTCACCTCCGGCGGACGATGCTCCGAATATGTATCACAGCTTCGACATCCTTGCTCCTGACCCGGAGGCTCGACTCACAGAAGACGTGGTCCGAAGAGCCCTTTGTGAAAGGGCATTAACATTGGGAGCTGGAAGATTTTTTGACGACCTCGAGTGTGGATTAATCACTGCAGATAATATCGAAGAGCATATTTGTTCTGCTCCAGAATCGGTCGTGAATCTTACATTATTGTGGGCTGCTTTTTTAACCCGCGATGAACTACTACCACCGATCTTAGATGTAGGTGCAGATATACATTATTCTGAACCATTGGGGCTGACAGCACTTCATATTGCCGCCTTCAGTGGTGCAAGCAGATCAGTGAGTTATTTACTTTCTATGGGGGCTGATGTGGATTTTATTCCCAAATACTTTAGTCCTCTGCATTGTGCTGCATTTGGAAATTCGCTCGAATGTGCTGAATTATTAATCGCTAGTGGAGCGTCATTGCACGCTGTTGTCCAGAGAGCCGGTTGTGAAGATAATCTTGTTCATTGTGCTGTGCGAAATGACGCTGTAGAGTGTATGGAATTGTTTATAGAAAAAGGTGTAGATCCAGCGTACATAACATCGGGGGGACTAAATGCCTTACATTTAGCAGCCGAACTTGGAGCACAACGTTGCTTAGCATTTTTGTTGAAATTAACCAAAATTAATGTTAATGTCGTAACAAAACAAAGAGATAAGGAGTGTAGTGCATTGCACTTAGCTGCCACCAGAGGATATGCCGAGTGCGTAGAATTATTGTTAGCTGAGGGTGCAAAACCAAATGCTAAGAATCACAGAGGATTCACTGCTCTTCACCTTGCCGCTAGATGTTCGAGTATAGAGACCGTTGAGGTATTGTTAAGAGATGGGAATGCAGATCCCAACGCAGAAGACTTTGATAAAAGGACACCGTTACATGCTGCGGTTTGTCGCTCGGAACGTGCTGGTGATATTATTGATATGTTGGTTACCTGGGGAGCAGATGTGAATAAAAAGGATGAATATGGATATTCACCCCTGCATCTTGCAGCGTTAGATGGTCTAACACAGTGTGTTGAAACACTTATCTTCTTAGGAGCTGATGTCACATCTAAATCAAAGAAGGGACATACAGCTTTAAGTGTGATTGTTAGAAAAACGCCGAAATCACTATCAATTCTTAAACACAATTTAGACAGTGGAATATCTATTAGTTCCGCGGAAGGCAACGAAGAGGTACAAATTGAATTTAACTTTGGAAAGTTTCTTAAATATTCTTATCCTCGTGAGATAACGTATTTAAATAGTTTGATCGATGAGGGTCAAAAAGATATTTTGCAACATCCACTATGCTCAGCGTTTTTGTTTATGAAGTGGAAGAAGATAAGAAAGTTTTACTTAGCCAGACTTATCTTTTGTTTTCTGTTTGTAGTTTTCCTCTCGATCTACGTGCTAACAACAGTAGTTAAAACATGTAAAGGCAAATACTCCAAAAAATACGGCGTTCTGAATGAGCTGTGTCAAAAGCAATCTCTACTTGGTGATATTTTGGATGACAATCCCATAGAATTCGAAAGATGGGTTCTTATTGCGATAACAGCTTTTGAAATAATTCGAAAACTTACAGGCATAACTGGTTACTCGAGCATATATCAATACTTTACTACTGTCGAAAACTTAATGGAATGGTTTGTATTACTTTCGGTATTTTCGCTTTACAATATACAGCATGATTACGGTTGGCAAAATCACGTTGGCGGTTATGCCGTTGTTGGAGCTTGGACGAATTTAATGTTAATGATGGGTCAGTTGCCTATGTTCGGCGATTATGTAGCCATGTACCAAAAGGTATTAAAGGAGTTTTTGAAGCTTTTACTTGCGTATATTTGCCTCCTTCTCGGATTCGCAATATGTTTCTGTGTTGTGTTCCCTAACGAAGAGATGTTTTCGAATCCTTTGATGGGTTTCATCAGTATTTTGTCAATGATGGTTGGAGAACTAAATTTAAACATACTCATCAATGACCCCACGCAAGATGATCCGCCGCTCATATTTGAATTATCAGCACAGATAATATTTATTCTATTTCTAATGTTTGTGACGATTATATTAATGAATCTCCTTGTTGGTATTGCGGTTCACGACATTCAAGGTCTACGCAAGACCGCAGGATTGTCAAAGCTAGTGCGTCAGACGAAATTAATTTTGTTTGTTGAAATGGGAATGTTTAGTGCATGGTTGCCTAAGTGCCTTCACAAATACGTTTATAGAACTGCGCTGGTGTCACCTGAGGCGGGAAAAGTGATATTGAGTGTAAAACCTTTGAATCCTCACGAGAAAAGGTTACCGACAGATATAATGATGGCTGCTTACGAATTAGCTCAGTTAAATAAGTTAAAATCCGGTAGATCTGTGAAGGAGATGTTGCACAAAAATAACTATGTAGCAAAGCTAAGAAACGAAGGACAGTCGAATGATCAAAACTTTAATATGGAAGTACGAGGGATGCAAGAGAAAATTGATCAGACCACGTTCAACTTGAAGAAGATAGACCAGGAGATACGGCACTTAAAGATGCTATTAATGGACCAGCAAAACTTACTGCAAAATCTATTCAAGTCGTCTGACAGGGCGTATTCGCACATGAACCAGTATTATCCAGAATCGCCAGTATTCTTCCAAAGTAATGCCTCTGATGTTACGTCTATTACTAAAGTAACTTAATTTACTTTATTCTGGACGAAGAGATTAAATAGTATGAGTATTTAATGTCTTGCTTGTAAGTTGAAGGAATTTTAATTTCATTGCCATTTGAAAATAAAACGAAGAACTTATGTTGACTTGATATGTTATCTTTAAATAAATATTGTATTTGTTACGAAAAATCTCTGTGAATTGTAGTCTGAGTGGCATGTGTGCTTAGTTGAGGTGCTATATTTGTCTTAGTTGTTTGATCTTATGTTTGATGCAGGGTATTTAACGCGTGGAGCGAACAGTAATGATTTTTAATAAAACAATTAAGAACAATTAATTGTTTTCTTTCTCACTGTCTTTTGACTTATGTACAATTTTATTTATTACACTTTTACAATAAATTAGTATTCAGAAACAATCCAGTTGCATTACATTTCAAAACTAAATAATAGTTTAAAAAACCTAAAAAACACGCTTGTATAGCTAATCGAAGTAAAAAGTAGAAACTAATTTTTAATTACAAAGAGTTTATTTAAATAAATAGATTTTTGACCTTCTAGCTTCTACTATAATGATTACAATCTGGATCTATCATAATAATTAATTAACGCAAATTGATAATTCTGAGTAAATAGCTTGGGGTGCATTTTACTACATTTTCATAACTCTCCCTCATAGATAGAACTTGCCAATAGAATCATTGTCATATTTAATATATTATTATCAAGCACCGAAGCTTTTTGCTCTGAATTGATATTTTGAGGTAATTAATTCTGAATGATTGTTCGCCCTTCTCCTACTAATATTTATTTATTTATATTTATGTGAAAAACCTAAAACTAAGGTTCACAAAGGGTTAAACCTAATGCCTATTGGCATTGTCTACCAGTACCAGTCGACCCTGGGTGATGTTGAGAATGCGAGGTAGGCTTCTAAAATAAACAAGCTAAAAGACACAAGATTAAAAATAATGATAACTGGAACATAACAAAAATGTATATAAAGTCTTTGTAATAAAAAATATTTTCTACAGTTTAGTTCGCTTAGCTTTAAGAGCGTGTTTTTTTTAAACTATTTTTTTTTTCATATAATTTTTCATGCAATGGGTATTATCATCGGTCCTTGGATAAGTATGCAAAGTTTCAAATTAATACGACATCCAGAAGTCGGTCAAAATCTTGTTCAAAATTTCCGCTACATACGACCGAAGCTAATAAAAGCGTGTTAACTTTAAGTTTTACAGTACAATTTTTTTCCAACCAAGTAATAAAAAATAACACTAAGTACACTCTCATAGCCCCACCGGTGGTACGGTGAGGAATGAACCCGAATTATACATTAATCTATGGAATAAATGAACGCTAGGATTCCCTGTGTGTCCTTGTAGCTTCGGAATTAAGAATTGAGCTACGGTATTCCCTGCCTGATCGCAAGAGGCGACTAAAAGGGGGCTTCCGGGGTTGCGGGTGGTGAGAGTGGCAGCTCGATCCGTCCAGCCAGCGGCCCCAGTAAGGACGGCGGTGTGTGAAGTGTGGAGAAGTGGAGACCCCGGAGTACTTCCCAAGCGCAGAGGCAGGCCGCCGAGGGGGTTTTAGTTATTTACAAATCCCACAACCCGGTATCCCCACTTCCAAGGTGAAGGTACCTTTTGTAGGTTTCCACCCGATACCAAAAAAAAGGATTGCCTATGTAGTGGTTGTTTACTGTGGGTATGGACACATACAAAGACAAGAACACAAACGCTCAAACAGAGAACATACATTGAAACTTAAAAATCGATCAAATTTTTGCCTCGCCGGCAAACGAACCCAGTAGCCTCGTTTATCAGTCCGGCATGGTTACCATAAATAGAATTCAAGACCTGTATTTTAATCATGCATCAAAATAAATATTTTTAGTTTAAGCCACACCCTTTTGTGCTCACTTTTTCTATTACATATATATGAAGAAGACAGCGGGTAGTCGCTGGATTCAGAAGGCCCAGGACCGGGAGGAGTGGCGAACGTTAGGGGAGGCCTATGTCCAGCAGTGGACAATATAAGGCTGATGGATGGATGGATAGATTATATATATATTAGTATATTTGGATGCATATTCTTTTATGAGTATATACACTTTTTTATTAATTTGCTATTTGCATCAATTAATAGTTTAATAAAACCACTGAAATAGGTAATAGTCTCTGTAGAGTCGCTGTTGTTAGGTAATATTTGCGCACAGGATTTTAGACTGCGCAAGATAAAGGTGATTACATGAGATTTTGTCGACAAAATTGTGTTTGCACAAATTGACGCAGTTTCACGATCAAGGCAAATGTTGTAATACGCAAGGTGCGATGATGTAAGAGGTTATTAAAGAAAAAAACTTTATTTAATCCAGATCCAACATATACTACGAGTAATAATGATCCCTTATTTCAGTTTACCTTTGAGTCTAATTTTCGCGATAAAAACTGATGTCTCTGTAGGAACTGTAGGAGTTAAAATGATCTCGCTATATATATAGGATTGAACATGTCACTTGCATGCCACGATAAGGAGCAGTGGAAAAATCTGAAATCAGTGAATGTTTGGCCACATTTTCATGAGGCGAAGGTTTTTGTGGGTGGTAGAACTATTATCGTTCGCTCGGGGAAGTACCACTTCTGCACCCACTTCTGCCGTGAACCAATTCTATTGTGTTTCGGTGGAAAGGTGCAGTTGCCGGCCACACTTACATGAGGCGACCACCAGCCTCCGGAGTAGCAGCGCAACTGCGAACGACCTCAGACAAGACTTACCTATGCTTGCTTGAGGTTGTATGTACATGTCCATGGGCTGCAGCGACCACTTAACACCACGTGGCCTGCATGCTCGTCTGCTACTCCATTCACATAAAATAAATAAAAAAGGCGACTATTACATACCATTTACTTTTCGAAGTACAAGAAGTACAGGTCGTATACATATATATATACATATATGTAACTCTTATACGAGCATATGCAATAATTACGTTTGCTTGAGGTTGGTGGCCATGACCAAACCACCAATTAATAACGAGCCTGCGTGTTCGTCTGTTACTCCATTTTAATAATAATAAATATTATAATCACTTATATATTATTTTATTTTAAGATACATAACCACTTAACACTCAGGCCGATTTTGACTCTGTGCCTAAAGCACGCCCGTGTATACTCATATGTGTAAAATGTGTATAAACAGCACATAGTTTCAGGTTGGCTGGTCTCAAAGATGCGACGCGTGCGGCCATCGTTGTCAGTCGGGCCCACTGAACTGAACGACTGTCGGTATTTAACGTCAAATATCAAGCATGTAGAAAAAAATTGCTTAAGAAACTTACGATTAATATTCATTGAAAATATGCTCTTTTGGCAATAAAGTACTGCGGCTGGCGTAGAAAGCATGCGATCTACATTTTAAGCGAAACGGGGGCGCTTGAATGTAAGATGGGTGGCCACTAGTAGAAAATTTCATACGCGTATCCGTGCTTCGACATTAATAATTACATTATTTTAATCGTTCCTGTGAATGTAATAATGTAGATCATAAAATATTAAATGACTCTTCATTGCATTACTGTCAAAATCGTGACGAAACGTGGTCATACAGTTAGCCTTTTCCATAACCTCAGGGACGCTCAGCGAGCGATAGAGAGGGCTTGCTTAATATTTCTCTACGCGACAGAATCCGTAACGATGAAATCCGTAGAAGAACTAATAGCTCTCAAAATCTACAAGCTGAAGTGGCAATGGACAGCCCATATAGTTAGGAGGACCGACAACCGATGGGGAAGAAAGGCCCTTGAATGGCGACCACGTCTCGGCAAAAGGAGTACAGGCCGCCCTCCAACCAGGTGTACTGATGACTTGAAGAAGACAGCGGGTAGTCGTTGGATTCAGAACCGGATTCCAGGACCGGGAGGAGTGGCGAACGTTAGGAGAGGCCTATGTCCAGCAGCGGACTATAAAAAGCTGATGGATGGACTGTCAAAATCGTCAAAAAATTTGTATTGACAACCTAACTTGCGCAACCTAAATTATTGCGGCGGAGTTTTTGTACTTGTCGCCGCGGGCCTGAGTACCTATACGGAGAGAATACGGAGTAGGCACTAGTGAATATCAGGGGAGGTCTATGTCCAGCGGTGGACTTTCAAACGCTGATGGATAGATGGGCTTCGGAGTGGGATTGACTTTTTTAAAGCAAAGGACTTCGTTAAAAAACCAATCTATCTCTCTAAAATCTTTAATATGCAACCTAAACCTGCGTGCATAATTACTGGTTATCGCTAAGTAGTTGAGGAAAGGAATTTGGCGAGATAGGGCGTGTTCACAATAAGTATCGGTTTTCGTGCCGGCGCACCGAGTCGCCACCTGGCGGGGTATTCTTTTGGAAATAATTCCCCGTTATCGTACAATGTAAGATACAACAATAATACTATATTTACTTTATAGGCCCTTATCAATTGGAATGGACTTAACTCTGGCCTTAAAAATTTAAACGTTATCTAAATTCTAGTGTTAATGTTTTTGTCAGTAATTACAAATACTACGTCGTGGTCGTACATCTAATTAATCCTTTATTTTATACTAGTCTTCCGCCAACGGCTTCGCCCGCGTGGACCCGTTTTAAAGGTTCCCGTAGGATAAAAATCCTATGTCCTTTCCCAAGGCCCACTCTATCTGTGTTCTAAATTTCATTAAAATTTGTTCATTAGTTTAAGCGGGAAAGCGTAGCAGACAAACAGACAGAGTTACTTTCGAATTTATAATAAGTATTAGGATTTGGGGGTTTTGGTCGTAAGCTGAAAAAGACATGATATTTTCATTTTCTTGGTGGACTTTTCAGTTACTAAAATATAGCGTAGACGAAAAAATGAAATTGTTGTTTTACTATTTTCCTTGCAATTTTGCCGCATGTTTTCACCGTTTGAAACTATATTTCTGCAGATGTCTCAAAACTAAAGTTAGTTACATCGGTCAAGTCGTCGTCAAGTTTTAGCGAGAATAACGAAGAGCTATTCATATTTAAATATCCATATTTAACTGTAAAGTATCTATAAAATACTAGCTGGCTTTTGGTGGGCCACCCTTCACTTAGGGGTATGAAAAATAGTTAGTAGCCGATTCTCAGACCTACTGAATATGCATGAAAAGTTTCATAAAAAATCGGTCAATCCGTTTTGGAGGAGTATGGTAACTAACACTGTGACACGAGAATTTTATATATAAGACTAGCTAACCCGGCAGACGTTGTCCTGCCTTAAAGTATCAGTAATAAAATACCTAATATTGCGACTATAAATTGAGATGTAAGCTGTTCTATCTTTCAAGTTGAATCAAACTGCACACGGTGTGCAAATTTTATTAAAAAATGTTAAGTACAATATATACAGGTACAAACAGTAATGGCCGTTGTTGGCGGGAGCTCACAACACGTGTTTATTTACATGAGATCACTTAATTAACTGAGAGTTAAAGCTGTCTTTGTCAGATTAATAAATTGTAAATAAATGATTATTGCACTGGAAATTAATGATAAATTTACGATGTCAGATGTTTTTTTTTATTCTAAGTCATGACAAAATAAAAATAAAAATCTTCCCAAAAAATAAAATTAAAATTTTTAATTAATAAATAAAAAATAAGGGTTGATCACAGAGGGGTGAAAATTTAGGGTTGCATGTATTTTAGTATGATGTATCATAAAAAAATAAAAAAATAAAATTTTGTCCAAAAAAATAAAAATAAAAATTTAAGGGTGGACCACCCTTAACATTTAGGGGGATGAAAAATAGATGTCCGATTCTCCACTCTAGCCGATATCCTTGCACAGATTCACGAAAATCGGTCAAGCCGTTTCGGAGGAGTTCAATTACGCACCCCGTGACACGAGAATTTTATATATTAGATGTAGTAAAAAATTAAAGACAGATTAACAGACTTCTACCTAATCTAGATGAGGGCAAAAACAAGTGTTATAACGTGCGCAACGTACTTAAATATGAATGAAAAACATTTAAAAAAATTCCTGGTCAACATTTTTTCCCAAAGAATTTCATTCAGTGTAATACTTTACTTGGAAGTATTACTGCTGCCTTGTGTAAAGTGGTCTCTGTACCAATTCTCTACAGCCATAAAGCCTAGAGAGGAATCTTGAAAATCGCTGCAGCATTTCTACCGTGTCATCTTCTTGTGGTCTATAAATAAGGTCTTAGTTATGCTTGAACTAAACTATCGGATATGCTTTGGAATTAATACCGATACCAAGAATCTACTCTTATATTATAAAGAGGAAAGATTTGATTGTTTGTTTGTACTGAATAAGCTCCGCAACTACGGGACCGATTAAAAAAATCTTTAATTATTTGAAGCCGACATTATCGCTGATGAACATAGGCTACTTTTTACCGCGGGAAAATGCTTCATTATAACGGGAAAACGGGGAATATGGTCCACGCGGTTGAAGCAACTGGCTAAACGTCTATGATTTTATTATAGCAATATTATAGTCTTACGTCGTATTTTAAATGGAGCCTGAAATAGCAAATTGGCTGTTTTTTATCCTACAGGGAACTATAAAACGGGTCCACGCGGGTGAACCCGATTTATAGGCCCCTTTATAGTTCCCAAAGCCGAGTGGTTAAGATATCGGACTCTAAAGACGTGGACCCGAATTCAGATCCTGGTTACAGATCTTCTAATTTAAAAAAACTTGTGTACCTATGTGCATATTTATCGCTCCTCCACGCTTAGAGCAGCGTGACAGACTCATTTTATCCATCTATCCATTCATCCATCAGCCTTTAGAAGTTCACTGTTGGACAAAGGTCTTCACTGATATTCGCCATTCCCGATGGTCCTAGGAAAAGAAACGAAATAAAATGAAGTGATAATTAAAAAATCTGAAGATCCTTGTGCGTTGAAAAATAAATAAATAGGTTAGATTTCTTAACCAAAATAGGAAATTATCTATCTTTGAGTTAAATACTAATTTTAAGACCCATAGATATTTTAATCTACTCGTATGTTAAGAGTTGTCCTTATTCTCCCTACATCTTTGAGCAACTTTAGGCTTGAGCGAATACTATTTCCTTCAATGGACTACCTATTTGAGACTAATAGAATTATTATTTATTCTTATGCTAATAGCTCAAAAACATTTGAGCTGCGACTGAATTTTATATTTGACGAGAAAATGCTAAAAATAAAGTACAAAACCCTTTTCGCAGGAAAGCTATTTCTTACATTAGGAAAGTAAAACCGACCGACAGTTTGTTTCAACCTTCATAACCTTCATGCTTAGATAATAAGGCCCAGTAATATTCGCCATGTTGAGATCGAAGTTTCCGGAATTGGTCGGCGTTTGTACGAGTGAAGCAGCCGATGACAATTAAACTAAAATGCAGTTGGTGCGGCATTGCGTAGAGCCACGGCCCTGAATGTACGTACTAGTGGTGTAAAAAGTCTTTAGGATTTATTTATGTAGCTATCTATACATAAATGAAATTCTCGTGTCACCGTGTTAGTTAGCTACCCGTTATGACCTACGGTGCCGAAACGTGGACACTGACGATGGGACTGTTTCACAAGCTCAAAGTCACGCAGCGAGCAATGGAGAGAGCTATGGTCGGTGTGTCCCTTCGAGACAAGATCCGAAATCAGGAAATCCGAAGGACTAAATCCACCGACATAGCTCTAAGAGCCAACAAGCTGAAGTGGCAGTGGGCCGGTCACATCTGTCGTAGAGCCGACAATCGTTGGACGAAACTACTCTTGGAGTGGAGACCGCGTTCGGGTAAACGTAGTGTAAGACCCCCTGCGAGGTGGCGCGACGATCTGTGCCGGGTGGCGGGAAGTAACTGGATGCGTAGAGCCGAAGATCGGGATCAGTGGCACGCCTTGGAGAGGCCTTTGTCCAGCAGTGGACTCATCCGTATCAGTATCGTCAGCCCGTGCTGATGACGACGACGACGACGTGTTAGTTGCCATACTAATGCAAAACGGCTTGACCGACTTTTTTACGAAATTTTATAGGTATATTTATTCAGTAGGTCTGTTGCTTCAGGATTAAGAATAGAGCTACGGTCCTTTGCCTGATTGTATGAGGCGACTAAAAGGGGGCTTCCGGGGTTGTGGGCGGCGTGAGTGGGAGCTTAATCTGCCCAGTCAGCAGTCCCGGGAAGGACGGCGTGTGTGCGTGACCGCATGCCGCCATAAGAATCGGATGGTGCAGGAGAGCACATTTGTTCTCCCGAAGATTGGGCCCATTCTGGGCGCCGCGCGTGGAAGACACCGGAGTTCCACTGGAGATCCCGGAGTCCTCCCCAAGTGCAGAGGCAGGCCATCGAGAGGGTTTTAGTGCGGTCAAATCCCACTTAACCCGGTATCTTCTCCCAAGTTGCCAGGTACCTTTTCAAGGTTTCCCCTCATCCCGATACCAAAAAAAGGTCGGAGAACCGATCATAATATTTAAATTAAAATTATCATTATATTTTAACACTAGCAGCCGCCGAAGACTTCGTCCGCGTGCAATTTAGTTTTAGAATTTTTCTAATATAAAAGTAGCCTTATAGTTACTTCTTATTGCATCAGCTACCTGCCAGTGAAAGTCCCGTCAAAATTGGTCCATCCATTTCAGAAATTTGCCAAAAAAACAGACAGACAGATTTAAAAAAAATGTATTTTTTTTAAATGTACTCTATAAACATTCATATGGATGTAGTAAAAAGCGGATATTTAAATATTACAAACAGACACTCCAATTTAATTTATCTTGTAGATATAGTTAAATACGGTACCTAGTGCGGTTGCTTACTTGTCAATAAAATCTTTGTTTTTTTTATCTTACAGGCAGCGGATTGGCCACTTACCCGCATCGCCATGCCGCCATACGCCGCATTGGTGCATCAACGTGTTATAGATTTCGAATATTCTCAATTACAGATGGAGACCCGTGCTGCTTTTAATAGTATAGGACAGAAAAAGAAATTCTACTTACCTCAGAAAAAGAAGGAGCGCTCTTATAAATCCCGAGAGTAAGTCGAACCCTGGACTTCTCCACCACGCTGCAGCAGCGTCGCTGCTCCAGTGCGGGTCAGTGGAGATGCGAGTTAATGGCCAACCTGCAATCGAAATTTCTCAAAACGCGCGTCAGGCCTCCGACAAGGCCGAACGACTGCCATATATCGATAAAAACCGGAACTGACACCTTAACGTGCCTTCCACGGCAACGCGCTTCGAATGTAATTTTGCCTCTAGTGGTCACCCCATTTCACACCCGAGCGCACCCGTTTGACATATCTGCGTAGGTCGCTGGCGCTCCACGCCAATCTTATGATTAGCAACACTAATTGAAGGACCTTAATAATAGGAAGATAAATAACTTCCTCCACTAGAGATGTCATGAAGAAATTGCTTGCGTGATATATCTACACGAATATTTACAATAAATAGTGCTTAAGCGTACCAGTGGGAAATTACAGTGGTGACCTCGGACCAATGGCGATAGTGGCGCCCCCGATGCCGAGTATTAAACGCGCCGGAGTCTCGACCTACCCCCATTCCGCAACCGCTCGCTGCGATTTGTGTTAGATACCGCTAAGTTCTTTGTTTTAATTGAAAGTTAAATAGCTTGACGTTGATGCACATTATTTGAAGCTAACTTACTGACTGACTTTGCACTCATTCGTGTATCTAGTCAAGTCCATACGGAGGCTGGTGGTCGCCACATGAACTATAAGCCTGACCGGCAACCGCACCTTCCTCACCAACAATATTGTTCCGCGACAAATTGAGAAAAATTGCATAAGCATACCTATATTACAACGTAGTCTCCAAAGAATTATACGGTATTGTATATTGAAAAATAAAGAATTTGAAACATTTTTTTGAATTGATAAATACTTATAAAAATAAGCATAAAATATACTTTATGATCGAAAATACTGTTTTTTGTTAGAAATATTTGCTTACATTTAAACGCAACGCCAAAAGTCATAATTAATTTGATATGTATGAATTCTTTTACAAATAGAAGGTTTACTAAGTAAAATGGGGGGTAGGTGCTGTATACCGAAATACAGGTTTTATAAACCTAGTTCGGGAAACGATGCCTGCTATACTTCGATACTGCATTGTATATTAAGATGTTAAAATTACTTTTAACGTTGTAAATTTACTTTGAATAAAGAATATTATTATTATTATTATTATTACTGACAGCCTGAAGATCAATTATATGTCAACAAATGAACAATAATCTCCAACCAAGCAGATCAAACACATGCCACACGCGACAGAAGATATAATCTAATTAGCACTCTCACCTGCTTATTAGCCGCCCGCAAATAACCCGGGAATGCGAGATGGATGCCTGCAAATAACCAGGGAATGACTGGCGGCATATTATCAGGGGGTAATTAGTCCGTTATATTTAAATGGCGTCTAGGCGCCAAGCGCATGACTCCGACTGCGTCAGTAAGCTATACAGCGCTCAAACGTTGTAAGGAGGGTTTGTTTTCTGCTTTCATTGCATCCCACTGCTGGCCACGGATATTTCTCTATAATCTTACTTCACAAGTGCTGCAATGCCGGTTGGTGCAGGTGTGGTTTAGAAACAATGACCATCTCTAATCGCGCAAAATACTTCTGATAAAATTTAAAGGCTGCGATACCATAATATAGATATCGCTGCAGAGAACAACACAGCATTTTTAAATATGAAACAAACCCTGTTTTGACTACTATATTTAGAGTTTTCAACTTGGCGCCTAGCATCAATCCTGGGCTATATTTGTGGGCATCACTCTCGGGTTATTTGCAGACATCCAATCTGCATTCCTGGGTTATTTGCGGGCGACTAATAAGCAGGTGAGAGTGTTTGATTAGCTCTACTAGAAATCATTGCGCTTTTATGTTTGATTTTTCAGATGAAAATGGAAAACTCACCACTCTTGTGCCTGCCGGATGATATTTGGCTGGACTCACAGACAATTTGCTTTAAAACTATACGGACCACACGAGTTTAAATTAGACTCAATTTTCATGATCTGAAGACGAAGATAACATAAACAACTGAAATTTGAATAAGAGAGGGAATTTTAGAAAGTATGTGAAATAAAAAAAATGTTTTGCGAACTATCGTGTGGCATATAAGCTGGGGATTTTTTAAAGAATCTCAATTATTTTTCTGATATAATTTTACAAAACAGTACCTTTAAAGTGAATAAAAAAATATCACGAAAACTGACCGTTCCTGTATAATCGAAACGGCTTATTTTATTTTTATTTGAATGGATAAACAGACGAGCATGCAGGCCACGTGGTGTTAAGTCTTGTCTGAGGTCGTATGCAGTTGCGCTGCTACTCCGGAGGCTGGTGGTCACCTCATGTAAGTGTGGTCGACAACTGCACATTTCCACCGAAACACAACCGAATTGGTTCACGGCAGAAGTGATGCAGCGGTGGTACTTCCCCGGGCGAACCATAATAGTTCTACCACCTACAGAAGCTAGGGGAATTTAAGAAAAATGTAGAAAATAGTTATTTTCTTTTTTAGGGTTCTATACTCAAGGGGCAACGGGATTCTATAACTAAGGCTCCGCAGTCCGTCTGTCCGTTTGTCTGTCACCAGGATGTATCTCATGAACCGTGATGGCTAGATATTAGAAATTTCCACATATGACGAATATCTGTTGCCGCTATAACAACAAATACTAAAAAATAGAATGAAATAAATATTTAAGAGGGCTCCCACACAATTAACGTTATTTTTTTTAGATAATGAGCTGTATCTCATGAAACGTGACGGCTAGACATTATAAATTTTCACAGATGAGGTATTTCTGGTGCTGCTGTAACAACACATATTAAAAAGTAGAATAAAGTAAGTATTTAAGGGGGCTCCCACACAATAAACGTGATTTATTTAGATAATGGTACGGAATCCTACGTGCGCGCGTCCGACTTGCACTTGGCTGGTTTTTCAGTAATGATATCGCACATGTGCTTATCAACATCAAGTAAACATTTTCTATCCAGTTTTTGCCCGTTTCATGAAAATCGGGCTATAAAATAATATTAGAAAGACGAAAGAAAGAAAACGTTTATTCATCTCGTGGGTTCTGCACCGATACTAATACAGCATATATACATAATAAAAGCATAATAATACTAATATAATAAAAAATAGCCAATTAACGCGGTAATAACTAATAACTATGTATACGAAACAATAAAAAATAAAATAAAAAGTTGAAACGCCGCAGCATCACAAGATGGAATAGGACCGCACTCAGCCTGTATCGCGGCTGCTGGTTTTCAGTATAGTCAAAGTCAAATCTTTCTTCGCAGTAATCAATCGGTCAAGTCAGTCAGATATTCATGTAAAGCGATGATAACTTTACCAAATTGTGTCCGATGTATGCTGAAAATGAAAATAAAACAAGAGCACAAAATGTCTTTTTCAACTTCAAGACTATAGTTTTTAACTTTTCTTGAACTAGTGCAAATCTATACTAATATATAAAACTGAAGAGTTTGTTTGTTTGTTTGAACGTGCTAATCTCAGGAACTACTGGTTTGAATAGAAAAATTATTTTTTGTTGAATAGTCCATTTATTGGGGAATGCTACAGGCTAATAACATCATGCTATGACTAACACCAAAGTCCACGAGGATGAAGTCGCGGGCGGCCGCTAGTATAAATATATTTAGATTCAAACGTAATAATAACACTGCAAACTGAATAGTAATAAAAGGAAATAATTTTATGGTCTTAAAATAAGACGGTGTGTCGATATTGTAATCGATAAGATTATCTAAATCGATTATGAAATCGATAACAATTGAAATAATAACCGACGTGTCTCTCCCTAGATAATTAGTTGGTTTATATTTCGAAGTTATCCTTTAAAACAAATAATGTAAATATTTATAATTACGTTGAAATAAGTAATACGCGCCCTATGCAACTTTATGCATTATGAAACTGTATTATTGAGTGACACTCATGTGTGTAGTTACGATATATTATTTATAACCAGCTCATCACATCTGCTATAAATACAGAGCAACTGATTCAGAGAGCACAAATAGATGCGCGTACGCATTGCACACACATGCCATTTTTAGGCACCGGCGTTTACTGACTGTTTGACTGGCTGTAACATTTTTATTTAATGCTTTACATTCACAAGCTCACACTAGGATTCCGTTTGTCGTGGGTATCAAGGACACACAAAAAACAGAAACACTCATAGACCACGAACAAAAGTTTAAACTCCTCATTAAAATTAACGCCTCGCTGGGAATCGAACTGAGATGTTGTTTAAATCACTTTATAAGTTAAACTCTTCAAAAGTTCGTTGAATCTGAAGATTTACGTTGAGTTTTAGGTTGAGGTTGGTTGAGGTTGGTTGGAGCCGCAGATTGGCAGGGATCTGCGGGCCAAAAGGTTCGCTATTTTTGACACAGCCCTCCGCTCCCGCTCGATGTCCTCTTGGTTCGAGAGGTCAGCTGTGTCTATGTGCCCCAAGTATTGATATTTTGTCCAAGTCCAAGGGGACACCATTTAAATTTTTATCTCTATGAAATCTCTAGGGCTTTCCCGTAATTACTGATTTCGCCATTTTCTTGCGACATAAATATATAAAGCGGCTTTAGTCACGTCGGGGTTGTGTGAGGTTGTCCGTTGTCTGGCTAGTTTCCGACTACCTAATACAGCCGTCTTACAATATAACTTAACTACAAAATTAGTTTAGTTAGATTGACGATTCGTTTAATAATAAAATAGTTCCAGGCCATTTATTTGAAATGGCTAAAAGGATAACATTCGGAGTTGAGTAAAATAATTCCAGCTTAGAATAGTCGTTCAGCTTTTAAGTGTTTTAAATTGAATGAGTCTTAAATGATATGATAAATTATGAGTTAAAGGATCTTAAAGGATCGGAATCCCATCTTTAAATTTTTCCTTCTTCCTGTGATGATTAAAATATATTATAATAAATGAGAAAAATTAAGTTCTCGTACAAAAATCTCGTTAGGGCACAGTATATATCTAGGTAAGTACTATTCTTCTGTGATGTTTACGGAACCTAGGAGTATAAACTGCTCTAGAATGCCCTCTATGCTACAAACGATAAACCTCTAAGCAAGGGTCAAGTACAACGTGCGGGGTTGATACAACCCACAATGTCCAGAATCCAGACACTAAAAGGTTGCAAGATGTAGAGATAGATGGCGCTAAAATGCTAATTTTATTTTATTTGATTAATATTTTGTCACGTCACAGGTTTAAATTGAATAGGTATAATAGGTTTTACCTTACCTTTCACAATAAAAAAACTGACTATCTGAAATATGTATATATCTTTAATTATATTTAAATTCGTATCCCACTATATAGATATCAGACCTGCCTGCATCAATATAACGATCAGTTATATTGATGCAGGCACTCTTTCCTAAACTCTTTTTACATACAAGAGACATTTTTTTATTCAACATTTTTATGTCCCACTGCTGGGTACAATACTCCTCCCAGAAGAGAGATTTTAGGGATTTACTTTGAGAAATTAAGAGTTACTCTAGGGCATGCATGGTGGTCCCTGTAGCTTCGGGATTAAGAATAGAGCTACGGTATCCCCTGCCTGATCGTAAGAGTCGACTAAAAGGGGGCTTTCGGGGTTGTGGATGGTGAGAGTGGTGGCTCGATCTATCTAGCCAGCAGTCCCGAGAAGGGCGGCGGTGTATGCGTGACCGCATGCCGCCGTAAGCATTGCAAGGTGCAGGAGAGCCCATTTGCTCCCCCGAAGGTGGTCCCGTTCTGGGGTATCGCGCGTGGACGATACCGGTGCGTTCCACTGGAGATCCCGGAGTCCTCCCCAAGCGCAAAGACAGCCACTTAGGGGGTTTTAGTGCGGTCAAATCCCACATAACCCACCCGGTATCCTGACCTCTCCCAAGGCGCCGGGTACCTTTTGAAATGAAAAATATCATAATTAATTCAATCACAATGAAATGAAAATATTTTACTTGCACAATATATTCCCTCACAGTGGAACAGCGATAAATACGCATATAACAAATTTTATTTAGACTTGCGCGCATGAGGGTTGAACGTGAACCCCGTATCTCCGCCTTTCGTCCACTAGGCTCCGCTAACCCGATCCCCCAGGGGATCCCCGCGAACTCATCTGTTCATCAGAATCCCCCGTGTCGGAGATCGCAGTCCATCGCTGCTCTATGGAACATACAATAAATAAATCCAGGGAAGAAATGTTAAATCCTTGCTTAACCGATCTGTTAAAATCTGTTTCCACATATAAAAAGACAAGTGTAACGCGCTGTTACCTACATTATTGTTTACTAGCGGCCGCCCGCGACTTCGTCCGCGTGGACTGGTTTTAGTTATAATATGATGTTATAGTTTCGCCTCCGCCGGCGGGCCACAGGTCTATTCATACTAATCTATGGGCGGGCCGTGCCGCTGGACCCCATCGTAGTATGATGTAGCGTGATGCATGAAAGACATATTTTATCTACTTTAAATACCAGAAGCGATAAAAGTATCTATTTTCAATTAAGAATCAATTTATTACTACCGTAGCATTTGAAATAAATTATCACTTTTTATTGTAGTTATTGATCACTATTTTGGCTATAATAGCTTACACATGAGATATAGATATGTGGCGGGCTTTTTTGTAGGACTATTTCAGATAAACATTTCCATCATACATTACAAACATACATATTATGTATGTGTAACTCTAGCGGTTTTCGCAGCGAGAATAGCTCGTTCTAGATTTTTTCCTACTTACTTGACACTTCGACAATTCACACAATACATATTATCTTTATAAATTGTAGCCTATGTGTTATTCTGATGTATAAGCTATATTATCGTAAAGTTTTATTAAAATCCATTCAGTAGTTTTTACGTGAAAAAGTAACAAACATCCATCCATCCATTCTTACTAACTTTCGCGTTTATAATTATTAAGTATGATTGCTAAAAGTTATCTTTGAAAGTGCGTACTAAATTACATCATCATTCTTCGGTGAATTTCCTTTACAGTGTATTAAATCTATAATGTAAAATAAACCGCAATATAATAAAACATATTATTATTTTGAGTAATACGTAACGTGATCGATGTACTTATTGATGTTCATAAATGGGATAAGATAATAAATAGGCACCTGCAAATTATAATATAATGTCGTGAGAGTATCGTGTTTGTATAATGTCTCTTATATGTCACTTATATTTGTATGATAAGCTCTGATTTTTTAGGGGTTCCTTACCTTTAATATCTTCTACAATATTTATACTCCTCACATTTTTTTAAAATTTGAATAGAGTAGCAGACGAGCATGCAGGCCACGTGGTGTTAAGTGGTCGCTGCAGCCCATGGACATCTACATACAACCTCAAGCAAGCATAGCTAAGTCTTGTCTGAGGTCGTATGCAGTTGCGCTGCTACTCCGGAGGCTGGTGGTCGCCTCATGTAAGTGCGGCTGGCAACTGCACCTTTCCACCGAAACACAATAGAATTGGTTCACGGAAGAAGTGGGTGCAGCGGTGGTACTTCCCCGAGCGGACCATAACAGTTCTACCACCTACCAAAATAATATTCCAAAATGGGTGTCCTCCTAGAATTGGAAAGTGTGTAAGTGAGTTTGGCGGGAAGACGAAAAAGACATATTGTGCGCTTGTTTTATTTTCATTTTCTTGGTGTATTTTTGAGTATATATAGGATAAATTTGATGGCATTTTGTTCGATATAGGTTGATTATAGTGCCTGAGTGTTGTGGAATAAATTAAGAGTGCGAAAATATGTTTTTTCAGATTGCCTCCAAAATTCCATTAGTCACGTTCTGGTAAAGTAGCCATCGCTTTACTTGAGTGTCTGACTGAATTGAGTGACTGATTACTGATGACTTACTGACTTTACCTTTTATTACTCGTCCAGTTTCACAGAAACTGGCAAAAACATGATGCAAAAATTATACTTGACGCTGGCAATATGCAGATTTTGCGAGGCCTTGATTGGCAATCCGGCATGGTAACCATTAGGATTTTCATTATGTTTTTAAACGGCCTTCACTTCACCACAACCGGCGGGAGCTCCTGATGAAAGTCCTCTGTCAGGACCGAAACATGTCGCCATCCCCGATAGAAAAACCAAAACGTGAGTACAGCCGTATAATATATAACTACAAAGGTCTTCACTTCGTTCCATCTATCCATCTATCAGCTTTTAAAGTCCACTGCTGGACATAGGCCTCCTCTAATGATCGCACTCTGTCCGTTCCTGCGTCCTCTTAACCCAGCGGTTACTCGCTGTCTTCCGGTCGTCATTCCACCATTGCAGCACAGGCCTTGCTTTGTACAAAAACTATAGATAACATTGTCATTGTACGGGTGTTCTTCCTATATTTCAATGTCGAACTCTAATCCGTATATCGAAATAACTACCGGACATTTTAATCCCACCAACAAACAGCAATAAAGAGTTGATAATTTTATCTATATTATTCTAATAGTACCTATATAATGATGTAAAGTAGGAAGTTTTATTGTTGCCAATTGTTCGCCGAAAATGGGGTACAGGTTGATCTTAGCTTTCGCGATTTTTGCAGGTAGGTCAATCTTATATAATTCCAAAACAACTCTATTTATATTTTTCCAAAACGGAATTAATATTCAGTGATTTAGTGACGAAATTGTGCCTTTGGAGTAAATTTTTTTCTCAGCAGCAGCGATGGGCAAACGGTAAAGACCGCGATCTCAGACACATATGTATTAGCTACAAATCCTCGGCGCGCATTTCGGATAAAGAAATTTGTAATGTGTGCATGAATCGCTGCTCCACGGAGAATACTTTGATATTTTCATTGCCGTGCAGCGGCCACTAGTATAATATAAAATAGTATTATATGATGCTGTATATTTTGTAATATTACAATTTGCAATGGAATATTAAAATGTTTTCTCTCGCCATGGACCAACGATAAATACGGTTCATAGTCAGAGATGGTCACCAGTTCTTTCATTGAACGTTTGAGATGTAGATTAGTGCCCTACTCGACACTGGAACTTTTAAAACCGCCAAATAGTACTGAAAGCCAGTCATCAAAGTTAAACCACCTCTGTACATCGACAACAACCAGAGTACCGGAATCTACGGCTCTGTAACAATAAACAAAGAAAATTATGAGTCCCCTCCCTTAACTGTAACTTAATTGCTTTATTATCGTTCTAGGTGCGTCAGCACTTCGCAGCGACCGAATCGCGGGTGGCAGTCTCACCACCATCGACAGTTATCCCTCCCTCGTCCAGGTGGAGTCACGTTATCTCGTCGCTGAAATCTGGACTCATACGTGTGGAGCTAGCGTCCTCACTTCACGGTACATGCTCTCCGCTGCCAATTGCTTCAGTGGCCTGTGAGTATTGGTGTAATTAAGAAATTAAAAAATTTTTTTCTTCAAATGTGTGGATTCTTTGGTTCTTATGTGTGGATTTCTTTCATCTATGGATATGTCCTCAAAAATGTTGATGTTTCTAATATAATTTTTTTCTTAACTGAATAGTTTGCGCGAGAGACACTTCCAAAGTAGTAAAATGTGTGTCCCCTCCCCTGACTTCCTTCCCCTAACTTCTAAAATAGAGAATGATAGACCTAAAAAAATATATTATGATGTACATTACCGTGAAAACTTCCACCGAATATTGGTTTGAACGAGATCTAGTCAGTAGTTTTTTTTTAATACGTAATAAATCGTAAACCGCAATTTACCTTCAACTCAATATCATATCAACTCAACTCAAATATTTAAAAAAAACATTGATAATGGTACGGAACCCTTTTTTCGCGTGTCTGACTCGCACTTGGCCGGTTTTATTCTTTTAATGAGCTGCCGTACTTACACTGTTACTATAGACATTGACAGTTGGAGATTGGTACCGTAAACGCACCTTCCTATCTAGGAGAGAGCGGGACAAGATGAGATAGCTAAGACAAAACTCGTCATACAAAGAAAAGTACCTGGACGACCGAGCGTTGCTCGGATAAAACAATTTATTTTCTTGGTTTAGTTTCAAACGAAACACCCACTTAACAACGCCATCTGAAATAGCTCCTAATAAAAAAAAGTTATTTTCATAAAAATAAAAGTCTGGCGCTCGAGGAAATCCACAATGAGACTCGTGGGCTCCCCCGTTTGAAAGCATTTACGTCACAATATTATTAATATTCTCCAATAGATGTCAGGAAGAGTCGTATTTTTCAGTTTTTATTTAAATTGATTATCACAGAAAATATTTTTATACAATGAAAATTTTCTAATAATAAAAATTTGCTGGATCGGTGTATCACGCCCGAAACCAGGGTACTAAATTTTATCAAAATCTTTGGAGCCGTTTCCGAGATTCAAAAAATATATTTAGATTTATACAAGAATTGCTCGTTTAAAGGTATTAGATGAGATTAAACTCTTTAATAAAATTCTTAACAAAAAAGGAAACAATTATACATTTGTCTCTTATAACTTAGAACTTTTTTGGGGAAATAATGAAAAAAATAAAGTCAGCAAATTTTCCGTTTTGCGCCATAACTGGGGTAAGATGGGAAACTGTGGTGATGAAAATGGGATCTTTTTTTATCGTCCGCGCGTGGGTAGCATGTGCGTGTACTCGTAGAAAATAATCTAATACGTGTGATTTAACAGTTATTTCGGCTATATCTTATGTGAACATTATAAAACTAACTTAGTTGATTCTCCAGTGTATTGTGAAAATAAGTGTATTCATTCAATTACATAACATTTTACAAAAAACATTTTGAAACTGCAACAACAAAAGTGATTACTCCATAAACAGAGTCGAACGCGTAAGCGACGCGTTTAGCACAGAACTTACGTCGTTTTGGACTTGAACGTAGCTCGGAAAGTAATAAGCGATAATAATCATCTATCAACAACATGGCGCTGCAACGTTCACCGCCTACGAAGTATGGTTCGAGCCCCGATATGTCAACTTCTGGCTCCACCATGGACTTAAATACGCGTAAGAGGAAGCCCGTGGATGATATTGACCATAAGCTTCTGACATTATTGGAAATAAGACTTGAAAAACAAATGATTACTTTGAATAACACAATTACAAACAACGTTACGGCTGCCATAAGTTCCACGCTCTCCGATCAGCTGTCCACTATTAGTTCGAATCTTTTGGAAATTAATTCCACACTGTGTAAGCTGACTGAAGAGAATGCCGTTATAAAAAACTCGCTATCAAATACAAATTCACGTTTGAATAATATGGAGAAATCCTTCAATTCTTCATTAGAGAAGCAGAATCAAATAGAATCAAGATTGGAGGCCCTCGAAGTCACTGGAGGGATTAATACTGATCTTGTGTCACAGATGCGTGCCCTCGAGACTAAAATAATAGGATTGGAGCAATACGGAAGGCTAAATAACTTAGAAATATCTGGTCTGCCCGAAAACTCCAAGGAGGATTTATCTCGACATTTTCTAAACATCGCCACGTTCCTGGGGGTTCAAACGTCACCTACGGATATCATACATATAAGCAGAACCCGTCCATTCAAGGCAGCTATAGGTCGTCCGAAAGCTATTGTTATCAAGTTAAACTCCCGTTTGCTGCGTGACTCCATCCTATCCGCTGTACGAGCGAAGAAATTTATAAGATTATGTGATATTGGTTTCGATGGAGATGTGAGAAAAATTTATATTAATGAACACCTTACACCGGAAAATAAACAGCTGTTAAAAAATACCAAAGAAAAAGCAAAAACTAGCGAGTATCAATTTGTATGGATTCGTGACTGCAAAATATTTGTTAGAAAAAATGATACAAGCCCATCTATACGTATAAAGGACAGTTCCGATCTACTTAAAATTAAATGACTGTGTTTTGTATTTATATACATAAATCGTGCATTTTTTTCCCGAATAACTGTAATAGCTCTAAGTATATGTAATACTCAGATATTTATCTTCTTTTTACTAACTTATATTATGTATGAGTACAAATGTTATTGTTATAATAAAACAATGATATGTATTCTTATTTTAGTATCATATTTATTTTATTATTTAAATACTGTAGTAGTCTCACAAATATATTTTTACAGCGTTCATTATCCACAGTTACTATCTATTTTTAACAGCAACTATTATATTATAGGATTGTGTACTTACTACATAGCAGCTTTAAGGAACCATAAACATAAATATGGTAAGTGTGTAGTGCGTTTTATTCCTGTATCTTGTATAAAATCTTATTGTGGTGGATTCATTGTATGTTTTGTCAACAAAAGCCCAATTTTTGGGAAACTGAGAAAAAAAGTTTATATGTTTATATTTATCCCTTAAAATGACCACTAATAAAGTTAATACTTTTTACCAAAATGTCCGTGGTCTACGGACTAAGTGTTTAGAGCTGTATAATAGTATTTTGTTACATAATTATCAATTAATTTTATTGACCGAGACATGGTTGCAGAGCGACATACTCAATAGCGAATTGTGTGACGGAAGGTTTGATGTATTTCGCTGTGATCGTGACTTAGCCGCAGTTAACAAAAATGCAGGTGGGGGTGTAATGATTTGTTCTCGCCGCGAACTATGTGCAATCAAAAGAAAGGAATGGGTTTGTAGTAAGTCTTTTGAATCTTTATGTATAACTTTACCTTCAAGATGTATAGGTTCACATCGCAATTTAAATATAATTTTAGTCTATATTCCGCCGGATGAAAATAAATTATCTGAGTACATAAATGAGTTTACAAATTTAATTGACATTTTTTATAGGATGTCACCGAATGACAACTATCTAATAGTAGGCGATTTTAACCTGCCTTGTCTACACTGGAGCCGTTTTGGATGGTCACTTAAACATTTAGGCAAGACTGAAACTCAAATAGCTGCTAGTACATTGGCCGAACAATTTAGCTTCTTAGGCATGAAACAATATAATCTGTTAACTAACCGTTCTAATAATACACTTGACTTATGCTTTTCGGACTTATTTTTGGAAGTGAAACATTCTGAGCCTCTAACAAAAATTGACACGTTACATCCGCCGTTCACATTCGAATTTCCTGACCTTTTGGTAAAACCGCTGAAAGAAAATTCCCGCGTTAAATATAATTTCTACAACTGTAACTATGAGAACATTAATAATTATTTGTCAAATGTTAATTGGGATCAATTGATTCTAGATACTGAAACTGTTGAACAGGCGGTAGATAATTTTTATGAAAAACTATATACATGCTTCGCATTATTTGTTCCGCTTACATACAATAGTAATAACTCGTTTCCAAGTTGGTTCAGCAGTGCTTTAATAAAAATAATAGGTGAAAAATCTAAAGCACATAAAAAATGGAAAAAATATAAGAACCCTCGTGACTATGATGAATTTAAGCTTCTTAGAGAGAGACAACGCCGAGTACAAAGTCAGTGCTTTGAAAATTTTACCCGTTATACTGAAAATAATATAAACAAAACTACAAAACATTACTGGAAATATGTAAAGTCTAAAAAAGGTGGTTCTAATTATCCTCGCAGTTTTACGCTAGATAATAATTATTACACAGAGGGCACAGAAATTTGTGGTGCCTTTAATAACTTTTTTGAGAGTGTGTTTGCGCCTTCATCTCACAATAACAGTCACTGTCATCAGATAGACTACTCCACAAATGAATGTATCTCGCAAGTAGTTATTTCTCAAGACATTATATTGAAGACTCTAAAAAGCTTAAATATCTCAAAAGGGGCAGGTTGTGATCGAGTGCCTCCCATTTTCTTATCATCCTGTGCAAAAACTCTTAGTTATCCAATAATGCTATTATTTAAACTCTCCCTCACACAATGTGTGTTCCCTAAAATATGGAAAACGGCACATCTAATACCTATACATAAGAAAGGTTCCAAGACAAAAATTGAGAATTATCGTCCCATATCCATTCTTAACTGCATTGCCAAAATTTTCGAAAAAATTGTTTACAATAGTATTTACCCCGTTATTTCTAAAGCTATTCCTCCTACACAACATGGTTTTCTCAAAAAGCGTTCCACTATCTCAAATCTAGCCTGTTTTACTGAATATGTCCTAAAGCACATGGAGGGTGGTGGACAGGTTGATGTTATCTATACAGATTTTGAAAAAGCTTTCGACCGGGTAGATCATATCATCCTGCTCCACAAGCTGCAGACGCTCGGAATACATGGTGATCTCTTGAGATGGCTTCGGTCATATCTGACAAACCGATCTCAGGCAGTAGTTCTTGGCGGGTTCAGGTCTGACTTTATTACTGTTCTATCTGGGGTACCACAGGGGTCCCATCTTGGCCCTCTGCTTTACAACGCATACATTTTTGACATTTATATGTGTATAAAAAATGCCAAACATCTTCTATATGCAGACGACAAGAAAATATTTATGAGCGTACAAACTATTAATGACTGCAATATTATTCAAAGTGATTTAAATGAGCTATTTAATTACTATTCCACAAATAATATAACTGTAAGTATACATAAGTGTCAGTGTATTTCTTTCACTCGCAAAAATAAACCAATAATATTTCCTTATAATTTAAACGGCGTAGTAATAGCTCGAGTTGAGAACTCCAAACTTACTATGCGTGAACATATAAATGTTATTTGTAATAAGTCTTTCCGTAACCTGGGATTTGTAATGAGAACTTATCTCCCCTTTAGAAATCTGTTAGCTATGAAAATAGTATATTTTGCTTATGTTAGAGCGGTGTTAGAATATGCTTCTCAGATTTGGTCTCCATATTATGCTATTTACATCAATAGTATAGAGCGGATACAAAGGAAATTCATATCTCACATTA
Organism: Pyrgus malvae; assembly: GCA_911387765.1. NCBI lineage: Eukaryota > Metazoa > Arthropoda > Insecta > Lepidoptera > Hesperiidae > Pyrgus > Pyrgus malvae. The sequence goes on along the minus strand of OU426966.1, from coordinate 20,175,744 downwards.
ATTTTAAATACAAGCGTTCTGGCACATCCTACCGAGATGATTGCCGATATTACAACCTTTTAACGCTAGAGGAAAGGCGTAGTGTTTTAGACATGGGATTTCTATTTGATATACTTAGGGGTAACATAGACTGTCCTGATATTCTTGACAGTATAACGTTTAATGTTCCAAAGTATCGCACTAGGCATACCAGTAATCTGATGTTTCAAGTTCCATTCCATCGAACAAAATATGGTAAAAATAATATAATAAGTCGCTTACTTAAAACTTACAACATAAAATTCAACAGTATTGATCCATTTCATGGGTCTAAAGATCATTTTCTTAAAAGTATTTTGACCACTATAAAATTAGATTGATAATTAACTGATTGGATGGTGAACGTGCATTAACTGAAAATATATTTGTATATATATTCTGCTCATATTATTTTTATTTATTTTTATTGTATAACATATTTTTCATTTGACCCAAACAAATATTATTCATTGTATTAAAAAATGTCTTTTTCATATATATGACTTATATTATTATATAAATTGTATGTATGTATATAAATTTATTTATATAATGATACTGTCTGCAGTTTATGTGTATGGATTATTAATAATCTTATTGAGTAATAATGTTTATATGCTATCACATTTTGTTAAGTTGTGGATAACTATAATTGGCTTTATGTGTAATTTAGTCTTAAGAATAATATGTTAAATTTAAGCTGTTGTTATCCCGAATAAAATAAAAATAAAAATAAAAATACTGTGGGCCAAAACGAGTACATATTTTAATCGGGCAGACTGTGTTCACAAATTTATTGTGTCTCTTCGTCTTCCTCATCTACTCCGGCACATGAATTATGTGCCCAACCGCCCAATCGCCCAATCTTCGGTTGACTCCGAGTACCTATAAAGGGGCTTTCACACTACGCTATAATATAATAGTATATAGTTTACTTCCCATCATGTCCCGAACTTCATCTTGCCCCGGTATCCTCTACTTAGTAAGAGAATTTATAGAACAGCATGAACTTAGCGCATCGCACCAATTTGTAGCGTATAGTAAGCCAATAATATATAGTACAGTACAGCGTGAACGTGTCTGGAAAACAACAGCGGGTTGGCCACTAACCCGCATCTCCACCAACCCGCATTGGAGCAACGTGGTGAAGTAAGCTCCTGGCCATTGCCCAGCAGTGGGACGTAAAAAGGGTTGCAGCCATAAAATATCGCATCATGTCCTATTACTTTTCAGCTTCTACAATGTCCGCCACCGGCGAGTGCGAGCAGGTACCACCTACCGCGGTAGTTACGGTCTTATCCGGTACGCGGAGCAAGAGTTCAATCACCCCACGTTTGGGGAACAGGGCAACGTTGGTGACATCACGATCGTTAGGCTTGACAATCCCCTTATCTACTCTCCTGTGATCCAGCAGGCCAGGATCATTGCAGCGGGCTCTGTGATTCCTGACAACTTGCCCGTCATCCAGGCTGGCTGGGGACACATTAATGTAAGTTGGTGACATTGTTTTATGTATCTATTAAAATTAGTGCCAATATAAAAATACTAGAGGTCCCCCGCGGTTTCATAGCCGTTAGAAAGGGTCAGTAAAATATCAATATTTTTATTGTAGTTATGGTTCACTATTTTGGCTATAATGGCTTACACATGAGATATAGATGTATACTGTGGCGGGCTTTTTTGTAGGACTATTTAAGATATACATTGGCATCATACATTACATAATTATGTGTAACTCTAGCGGTTTTGGCAGCGCACGCCAGAATAGCTCGCAGATGGTAGATTATTCCTACTTGACAGAAAATATGACGATAAATTTTGGTCAATTCACGCAATATCTTTATAAATTGTAGCCTTTGTGTTATTTTGATGTATTTTTTTTTATATATAAATTTTACTTAAAATTCGTTATGAAATATCATTACAGAAATAATATTTAAAATACGAGTATTTCGTTGTTTATTTACTTCAGCATATTCCGAAAGGGCTAGATCGACCTTTATCTGACTTTTTCTGATAAACTGATCATAGAAGAAAAATCTAATCAATGTATTTTCTTTCTTGTAATGTTTCTTGTAAATAAAGTGTGTAAAATCATGAACTGTCCTTCAAATAATTAACATTCTGTTGGTTTATTGTAATCATTATGGTTTTCTTTAATTCAACCGGGATAGTAGTGGACACAAATTATATGACCATTTTGTCCGGGAAGGAACCCAGGTATTAAATTGAGTATTATGAAAGGTGTCAGCCAGAAAAGTAGATGGGTAGTTGTATTTATATACGATCATATCCTAAGTTTGAGGAAGAGATCACTTGACAAAACACATGCCTTCATGATCAAACATTTTCGGTTGTCCTTTTCAGGAAGGAGGTCCCTACTCTCCCCTTCTTCTCGACACCACCGTGTACACCGTCAACAATACCGTCTGCCGTGAGCTATACGAAACCCTCGACAGGCCAGCGATCGTGACCGACCACATGGTCTGTACTGGTTTATTAGACGAGGGCGGACGCGGTGCTTGCCAAGGCGACTTCGGCGGCCCTCTCTACTACGACTCAGTGGTCATCGGAGTCTCCTCCTGGGGCCACGGATGCGGCAACGAGACCTTCCCCAGTGTTAACACCGCCGTGTCGCCTTACACCAACTGGATCCTTGCTATTGTCGGATGAACTAAAATTTTGTAGTTAATTAAACGTTTATACTTTATTTCATGGTCTTTTTCTTCTTCTTGAATTTAATACATTCTATTTTTATGGTACAGTTTTTACTGTACCTAATGCTCTTCCAGTCGATAAACCTTGTCGATGGCTGTAATATGGGTGGTTTAAAATCATTTATTTATTTATTTACCTTAATTAGAACGGTTGTCTGTAAAGTCGGTTTACTGACGATAGTTGAACGTGACAACGTCATAAGAAAATACTGATGGAATAGTTGCATACTTGATGAAAACATGTAAATGTATTATTGAATAGCAGCTGTCCACGCGGATGCATCAATCACTGAAGTAGGAGAGAGACAGATGTCGAACGCTGCCGAACGCGGATGCCGATTGTGCCTCTTTGTCGCTCGTTCCGCGATCTCGCTTGCACTTCAAGCCTTAATTGGAACGCCTCAGAGCGAGGTAACGCCGCATGAGTCATGTTTTATCGTGCGTGCAGTCGGCTCTATCGAATTATAAGACGTTGTCACGTCAAAATCCAATTACATTAATTAGGAACTATCATGCATCACGCTCACAGAACCTGAGACATTCTGACAATATATCCTTCCACTCATCCACAAACAGATCGCATTCAGGGTTGTCATCCAGGAAAGCGTTAAGAGCGGAGAGAACTCAGGGCACGGGAGAAAAAGCGCGTGCAACAGTGCGCGCATGTGGCACGGCGAAAAGGTCATGTTTACAGGCCCGGAGGTAATTGTCTGGGAAGTAAAAGCGACACAACTCATTACTTAAATTAGGGGCATCAATTGTACCCCGCAGAAACTTGCACGCGATAACCAATTGATTCTTGAACTTCCAGGGAATTCTTGAATCATCATCGTCAATTAAGAAACAGTTTTTTTAAAGGATTAGAAAATGAGTATGTAGACCAAATGGTTTTTAGTGGTCACTGTTTTTTTTGTATCGGGGCCGAAACCTTCGAAAGGTACCCGGCACCTTAGGATATGTGGGATTTGTACCGCTCTAAAACCCCCTTAGATGCTGGCACGTTAGGAGAGGGGTTATGTGGGATTTGTACCGCACTAAAACCCGCTCAGATGCTAACGGATATGGAGGCATGCGGCCACGCACACCACCGTCCTTCCCGGGGCCGCTGGCTGGACGGATCGAGCTCCCACTCTCACCGCTCACAACCCCGGAAGCCCCCTTTTAGTCGCCTCTTATGATTAGGCAGGGGTTACCGTAGCTCTTTTCTAAATCCCGAAGTTACATGGTAACATATGGCCTACCTACACACATAATATCTTAAGAGTAATGAAAATTTTAAAATAACTCCGTAGCAAAATTGTAATGATTTGATACGGTAGCGAGGGCGGTCGGGGCTTTACAAGATGTTCGATAGATTTACTTTTTAACTTGAATGCATACAATTTTACGTTTAGTGTATCATTTGCCTCCATCACCATCACCATTATGTTCCCAAAAATGTATCGCAAATATAAAATAAAACCCTTACGGAGCTGGGTCGGGTCGCATTTGGTTACAATTTGCTTCTTTATACGATACTTTTCAAGAGGACCCCACTGTGTGCCCGAGGGCCCCGACATGGCCTAAGACGGCGCTGTTCGTTACTGTCATATTTACACGTACTTTGCACTTAGCGTTTCAAACTCATAGCCCCTCCGTAGGGTAGATTATACCCCAAACACCCTGTGCTTTGGGTTCCATGAACACACACAAAGACAGAAACACAAACACCCAGACCAAGAACCGAAATTTCAAACACTAAATTCAAATTTCTGCTTCGCCGGGAATCGAAACCAGGATTCTTTAAAAAGAAAGGTTGGTTGTATGGGAGGCCCCGTATGGGTATCTGTAATATAATCTGGTCCACGCCAGCCACACGGTTCGTCAAAAGTATGTTTATGAAACTTTTTATTTACGGCCACTGATTCTGTATTAGAGTATGTAGTTAGTTAAGTGCAATTAGGATTCATTGTCCGTTATTACTACTCAATCTCTAGAATAATCGTTAACCTAAGATAAAATAATTTATAAGTGCGACAATAAATCGGATAAGATAAATTTAAGAAACACATAATAAAATCATTGAACTAAATAGTTTTGTCTTATGAAAGTTTTTCGTAAGAATATCTAGCTGCAACTCTTTTTTGCATCCCACTGTTGGGCACGTCTCTTCCAAATATTGGAGAGGCCTAAAGCTTACTCCACCACCTTAAAATAAAATGAAAACGAGCACACCATATATTCATGTTCATTCATGCAAGTATACACTTACATATGTATATGTGTGACTTAAGACGCCGTATACGAAATTTGGCCGATTTCGGTGATTTATATAATAAACGCTTCACACTGATAGCCCCACAGTAGGGTAGATATACCCTACGTCGTGGGTACCATGGACACACACGCACACACACAAAGACAGAAACACAAACACCCAAACCGAGAAAGAACAGAAATTTAAACTCATCATTCAAATTTCTGTTTCGCCGGGAATCGAACCCGGGGCCCTTCAATTGGCAGTCCGGCATGGTAACTATTGCGCCATGCAGGTCGTCACTTTATCCAAATAGCTCAAAAAGTACCAAAAAAAATGAAAATAAAACAAGAGTACAGGCCCGTTTAGCATCGGCCATCTGATTTACGCGTGCGTCGAAGCTGCAAGCGTTTTGGCAGACATTTCTATGGGTAATAGGATGAAAATTAAAAAATATTGTACATTTGAAATAATGATGTTTTTACATATAAGATTTTGCTGTTAAAATACAGTATTCCCATAAGTTTTATTGAACAATATGAATGATCATTTCAATAATATGCTAATGCTGACTGAAGAAAAAATATTTCTGTACTCCACCAATTTGACGGAATATCAAAAAGTGTATTTTGAATTTTTTTGTGGTTTTTGGTCGCTTACCTCTCGGAATAGCTGTAACATTAAAACGTTAAAACGACATCAGATCTGTCATTATTTTATTTTCTTCCATGACGGTTTATTGGGCAGAAGTATTTGTAGGCGGTAGAACTATTAGGTTCGCCCGGGGAAGTACCACCGCTGCACCCACTTCTGCCGTGAGCCAATTCTATTGTGTTTCGGTGGAAAGGTGCAGTTGCCGGCCACACTTACATGAGGCGACCACCAGCCTCCGGAGTAGCAGCACAACTCCATACGCTCTCAGACAAGACTTACCAATGCTTGCTTGAGGTTGTATGTAGATGTCCATGGGCTGCAGCAACCACTTAATACCATGCCTGCATGCTCGTCTGCTACTCCATTCAAATAAAAAAAAACAGTAATGTCAAAACTTTTTTAATACTTTTCATACATACATCCAAAATAAAAAAAAATAAAAAATCTGTTGTTGGTATTTAATTTTCTGTACCGTGTAGGTAGTTTCTCCAAGAAACTAATCTGGGTAGCTCGGGATTGGTCTCTAAAGGTGGAAGTTATGAATATGAGCTACAGTAAGACTAGATACAGTAGGAAAAGATCGGCTGTCTGATCGTAAGAGGCGAGTAAAAGTGAACTTCTGAGGTGTAGGCGGCGGTTTGGAATACCGCGCACGGAGGACATCAGCACGTTCTACTGGAGATACCGGTGTCCTCTCAAAGCACTTAGGCAGGCCACTGAGGAGGTTTTGGTGCGATACAAATCCCACATAACCCGGTATCCCTCTCGGTACCTTTCAAAGACTCCGTCCCGATAACATAAAAGGTACCTCGGCTTTAAAAATATGAGATACGGTGGCACGTAATCGTAAAAAGTTACTAAGTGGAGGCTTTCGGGGTTGTACACGGCTATAGCTCGGACCAACAGCCACGGGAAAAATGATGGACAGACGGACGAGAGGTTTCCCAAAAGTCCATTTGTAACGCCGCGCATGGAAGACAACCAGTACGTTCCACTGCAAATCCTGGCTGTGGGTTTTAGTGTAGTACAAATGTAAAATAACTAACTCGCTTTCTCTCTCGGGCGGTGCCTCAGATGGCAAAATAAGGTAGATTTAAGTGAAAATAATTAATTATTAAGAGGGTTAAATAGAGGAGGGTGAAATTTATATGGAATTTTCTCATTTCTGGACATGGAATTATGAAAATAGGTATATGTGTAAGTGCTTGGTTATAATTAAAAATGATTTGTGTAGGTGAAATGGACGACACTCCCCCCCATAAATATAAATATAATAAAATATAAATAAAGCGGTAAAAGGGGTAAGGCGCTAAGTGGTAAACTCCCCCCAGTTTGTATGAAAATTTTCTCATTTCTGGAGTACTAGACCAGTACGAAAATTAGTTTATCGTGGTTTCTTCTCTCTTCTTGATCGTTTCTTCATTTCTGAAGGTCGTGTCCATTAAAGTCCTTCATGCTTTGGTGGATTATCCGCTTCCATCTCGTCCGGTTTTCGGCCTCTCTCAAGGCAGTTGTTATGGGAAGACCAGTAAAAGATGTTATTTGGTCACACCAACGGCTGGGTGATCTGCCGCGGGGTCTCTTTCCTTCAACCTTGCCCACCATAAGCAATTTATCGAGGTTGTCGGTTTCTCGACGGGCAATGTGACCAAAATACCCAAGGATCCTACGGTAGCATATCGTTGAGAGTCTTGATTTGATCTTTAACTGCTCCAATATAGATGTGTTGGTCTTTTTAGCGGTCCATGGGATGCGGAGCATTCTTCTCCAGCACCACATTTCGAATGCATCTATCTTCTTACGGTCTGATGCTCGAATTGTCCATGACTCGGAGGCGTAGAGAAAGATTGAGAAAACCAGCGTCTGGACAAGTCTGATCTTTGTGACTTTAGATACCTTTTTGTTTTGCCAAATACGCGTGAGTTTCCCCATTGCAACTTTGGCCATCTGAATCCTTCTTCTGATTTCTCGTTCACTGCCTCCCTGATCAGATATTAGCGATCCGAGGTATACAAATTCATTAACCATTTCGAGCTCTGATAGTTCTCCAGTCCTTGAGAGCGAACCAGTTCTGTCGATAAGCATTACTTTTGTTTTCGACTTATTGATAGTGAGTCCGACCAGTTCACTCTCATACTGTACTCTATTAAACAGTTCAGCAAGTTCTTTTTCCGATGATGCAAAAAGTGTGGTATCATCCGCATATCTTAGGTTGCTAACCTTCACGCCGCCAACAGAGATGCCTCCCTCCCAATTTTCTAAGGCTTTTCTCATTATGTATTCCCCGTAAATATTAAAAAGAATAGGAGATAAGATACATCCCTGTCTCACCCCTTTCTTTGGCCTGAAGGGTTTTGAGATGGTATCGTTAACTCTTACCTTGCATAGACCGTCTTGGTACAGATTAGCGATCAGTGATATCAGATGTGAAGGTACTCCCATCTCACGTAGTATGGTCCACATACAATCCCATCGTACACAATCAAATGCTTTGGAGTAGTCTATAAAGCACATAAAGAGAGGTATATTGAATTCTCGGCTTTTTTCTATTATTTGCCTTACGTTAACGATCTGCTCTCTTGTGCCCCTGCCTTTGACAAAGCCTGCTTGCTCACTAGGGATCTGCCATTGGAGATATGATTGTAGGCGGCCGTTGATAATATAAAGCATATAAGCTTTATATTATCGTGGTTATACATATAAAATTAGTACCTATTAGTTAATGTGGAAAAGGCTAACTGTAAAAGACCACGTCTCAGCGCCGTAGGTCATCACTGGCAACACACACTGCTTGAAAACTTTCGACTTCAGGCACTGCGGTATTCTGGACGAGAAGACACTTTGTAATTTCCCGAACGCTGCCCAACCGAATTGGATTCTACGAGTTACCTCTCTCTCGAAATTGGACTACCCATAGATCGCTTGACCCAGGTAAATATATTTGTCGACAACTTCTAGAGTAGCGCCGTCAACAACGTCCGGTATGGGTGTGTCCGCCAAGATGAATATATCATCGGCAAATCGAAGGTGTGTGAGGTGTTCGCCACTGATGTTAATACCAAGCCCTTTCCACTCCATCAGCTAAAACACGTCTTCCAGTGCTGCGGTAAACAGTTTCGGGGATATAACATCCCCTTGTCGTACTCCGCGCTGCAGTGGAATAGGTTTAGTGCTTCTGTCGTGGACTCGGACTGTCATGGTTGCGGCTATGTATAAACACTTCGACTCCTTGATGTACCGAGATTTATTAATTAGTTTTGAAAATATTAACAAATAAATGAGGTACACATGGGCTACCAACTCAGCACACAGGCCCTCGCTTGAAAAACTATTTATTATATACCTATCTATACATATTTTATATTACGCATAATTTTTCATTTATAGATCTCCTATCAGTAGTGGTAAAGCTGAATACTTTATGCTCTCAATAACAATAAAACAGATTATAATATCTATGTATATAAAGATTCCTTAAGATTACCATCATGGTTATTTTTGAAGTCGATCTTGTAGAAAAATGTTGTGGGTCCTTGCTATTTTGGCTCTGTGTGCCGGTAAGAATTTGAATTCATATTCTAGAATTCCTCTCTTGAATTCATCTTCTATATTTTTGTGGTTACTGTGATGTGTAGGTAATGTGCCAGGTGGGATATATCGTAAAACCGTGGAAGGTCAGAAGCGCGCATGTCAGCGCTAGTGGCAAATTTCATACGTAATTCCATGCTTTGGAGGGCACGTTAAGCTGTCTATCTCGGTTGTTATCGATAGATATCAATCGTTAAACTTTGTCGAAAGCCTTATGGGTGGTTTAAAACATTGGACAGCGGGTTTCCACTAACCCGCAAAGCCTTATGTTAGACACTTTAGGCCAGCGTGGTGGGCTGTATCCTCTTTTCCATGGCCAAAAGTGTCCTTAGAAAGTTTGAAACTACTTAGATGTTTTTTTGGTAGGTTTTCTTAAATTTTATGAAGTAAACTTTTTAAGTGACAGTTCAAGAATTAATGTAATATTTTTAAGGTTCAACTACCTACGTATTCAGGTTTTATTTTTATTCAAATATTCACTGCACGCAGAAGTTCTATGCATGCCATATGTAAAGAAGTATAAAATTTTAATTTAAAATAAAATAGCTAGCACAATTAAACAGAAAAAGTAAAACACAACATATTTATTTTATACCTGGTTTAAACTTAAAATCTTAAGATTGCACGTAGCAGGCGCGACCCCCAGTGGTAACCAATTTCACATATCTCTTTACAAATTCATGTTTCAGGTGCTGCGGTAGATGCCGGCAGCCACCGCATCGTGGGTGGCAATCCCACAACCATCGATCGCTACCCCAGCATAGTCCAGGTCGAGTCTCGCAACGTATTCACTGAAGTATGGGGCCAGTCTTGCGCGGCCAACGTTCTTACCTCCAAATTCCTTCTCACCGCCGCCCATTGCTTTGTAGGCGTGTAAGTATTCAACGTTTGCTGTAGCTTCGGGATCTGTCTAGCTTGCCTTTGCAGTAGCCGCAAGGGTCGCTACGAGGTTTCGGTATTGTATAAATCCCACTGTGTAACAAACATGCAGATAGGCGTAACCATAGACTTACAATATACTAGCCTTCCGACAGCGGCTTCGCCCGGGTGAACCCGTTTAATGGGTCCCCGTAGGATAAAAAAATAGCCTATGTGCTATTCATTGTTATATTAAAATCATAGGCGTTTCGCCAGTTGCTTCAACCGCGTTGACACATACAAAAATATCTCTTTCCTCTTTATAATATTAGTATAGATATATACTAGTGGACCCCGCAGACGTTTATATAGGCAGGACGCCTTAAAGGTATTGAAAGAGGATCAGTTTCTTTATCATCTCAAAGAGTTTTTATGTTACTGTCAAATGTTTTGGCGCGAAGTCTGAAGGGACAAGTTGTGCTCTTTTTTTATTTTCATTTTTTGGTGTATTTTTGAGTTATATCGGATAAAGTTGATGGCATTTTTTCAATATTGGTCAATGACAGTGCACGAGTGTTGTGAAATAAAATAACAGTGCGTAAACATGTTTTTTCGGCTTGTCTCCAAAATTCCATCGGACACGTTCTCGTAAAGTAGCCATCGCTTTACTTGAACATCTGATTGACTACACTGACTGATTACTGACCACTTACTGATTTTTTCTATGACTACTGATTGATGCCTTAGGTTATGATTATCTGTCTAGTTTTAACTCTGACGCAGTAGTAACGTCTGCGTGTTTACAAACTAACACTAAGGGCACAGATCGCCGACGCTACGAGGAGTTAATGTGGGCTGGTAGTAAGTCAATACAGAGGGGTTTCATCGGGATATCCGAAAACACATGTTGTGCTCTTGTCTTACTTTAATTTTTTTGGTATATTTTTGAGCTATATTGGATAAAGTTGACGAAGAGTGTTTTTTTAGATATAGGTTAATTATAGTGCACGAGTGTTGTGAAATAAAATACATTGCGAAAACAGGTTTTTTCAGCTTGCCTCCAAAAATCTATCGGACACGTTCTGGTAAAGTAGCCATGGCTTTACTTGAACATTTGATTGACTAGACTGACTTCCTTTTTTTTCTATGACTAGTGAGTCATGCAAAAATTATACTTAACGCTTGATGCTTTGTGCTTGATGTTTTGTGTTTGAAGTTTTCTTGTTATATTGCCATCATTTTTTCTATTTGAGCTTTAAAATATTCGCTAAACTACTCCAGCACAATTCGCTCAATCTCATCAATAGATTCAGATCCGTTGTTTAGAATATAAATAACTCTTGTCGTCCTTTCCTATTTTTCAGACAGAATAATTTATTTACCTTGAATTTTTTTTTATTATATTATACTGTGTAGTTTGAGACTTCCACAAAACAAAGATATACTCTCTTTTTCTGTGATAATGCTCTGGATTGCGTATTGTGGTAAATTTAACACTTTATCCAGCAGAAAATTTGTGCAAAATAGTTATAATGTTTCACATTAATATATATTATGTAAGTCTGTTTGAAGCGCGCATGGCTCGGCAGCTAGCGTAGAAGGCAAGCGGCCTATGCAGCTAAGCCAACGGGCGCGGTCGGGTGTGAGATGGGTGACCGCTAGTGGCAAAAAAAAATCATACGCGTTTCCGTGCTTCGGAGGGCACGTTAAGCCGTCGGGCCCGGTTGTTGTCGATAGATAACAGTCGTTAAACCTTGTCGGAGGCCTTATGGGCGGTTTAAAACATCCGACAACGGGTTGGCCACTAACCCGCATCTCCACCAACCCGCATTGGAGCAGCGTGGTGGAGTAAGCTCCAGGCCTCCCCAATACTGGAGAGAGACCCGTGCCCACAATGGGATGCAAAAAGGGTTGCAGCAGCAGCATGTTAGTCTGTAAGGTATTTATAGTATGGGCCTTTGTTTCCTGAGATTAAACGATTTATTATTATCATTATATTATACATTTGCTAAGAGTCGAGGCCGTCGTAGGATAGCTCACAATTTGTAACGCTACGACATGAGCGTAAACTCAACGTATATCTTTGTATTTTGCAGGGCCTTCAACATCCGTAACCGTCGTATAAGGGCTGGTACCACCGACCGTAACTACGGTGGCCTCGTCAGGTACATCGAGCGGGAGTTCAATCACCCCTCTTATGGAGAACTTGGCAATGACGGAGATATCAGCGTGATTAAACTGGAGGAGCAGCTGATCTACAACCCTGTGATTCAGCAGGCTACCATTGTCCCCCATAACACAATTATTCCTGACAATGTACCAGTTGTCCACGCTGGGTGGGGACATACCACTGTAAGTGAAATTTTTTTTTCAACCTATTTTATGTCCCACTGCTAGGCACAGGTCTCCTTCTCACAAGTGAGGGGATTTAGGCCATAGTCCACCACGCTGGCCAAGTGCGGATTGGTGGACGTCATGCTTTCGAGAAATTATGAAATATGTTTGAATTATGAATAATGGCCGTGATCGTCTACTGGTTAGGACCCTACGTTGTAATTGAAATATATATGTATAATACTAGCTGTGCCCCGCGGTTTCACCCACGTTATTTTTTTTCAAAGTATCCTATTTTACTTCTGATAGCTCCAAGAATATATGCACATAGTTTCTTGATGATCGATTGAGTCGTTTTCGCGTGAAAGAGTAACAAACAAACATACTTTCGCATTTATAATATTGGTAGGATTAGTAGGATGTATTAAACTATAATAGATTTTATTTGCTAGTTAACATTTTATGACTAAGTTAAGTCAGTAGGACTTGTGGGATTTGATGTGGTAGGTACCACCATTAGACATAATATTTCTGCCGTGAACCAATTCAAATGTGTGACGACGGTTATGCGCAGATGCTGCTCAAATTTCCACACGGTGATTATTAACCTCTAGAGTCGCTGCTAATCGGGTTGGTCACTAAGCGGCATCTCCACTACCCGCATTGTAGCAGAGTCGGACGTAAAAAAGATCGCAGCCATAAATCAAGAAGTATATGGCTGCAACCTTTTTTGCGTCCCACTACCGGGCACGGGTCTCTCCTCCTTAGTGGGGAGGCCTAGAGCTTACTCCACCACGCTGCTCCAATGCGGGTAGGTGGAGATGCGGGTTAGTGGCCAACCCGCTGTCGGATGTTTTCAAACCGCCCATAAGGCCTCCGACAAGGTTTAACGATTGTTATCTATCGACAACAACCGGGACCGACGGCTTAACGTGCCCTCCGAAGCACGGAAACGCGCATGAATTTTTTTGTCACTAATGGTCACCCATCTCACACCCGACCGCGCCCGTTTGGCTTAGCTGCATAGACCGCTTGCGTTCTACGCTAGCCTCCGAGCCATGCGCGCTTCAGTAAGAAGTATATAATTATATAAGTACGAAGTAAATAAATTACAATATGACTGGGGATATAACAGTTAAATATGATGGCTCTTGAGTTCGATCAGATCAGAGTACTGTATACTGCTGCAAAAGAAGTAAGAAGCGAACCATGTATTACGAAAGCAAAATCTTTGGTAAACAGTTCACATCATATTGAAAGAAAACTTAACCGCATCTTTCATATTACCTTATTTTTTAGCAAGGTGGTGTCCCCTCCCCTGTACTGCGCGATGTCCTCATCTATACCATCAACAACGACCTCTGCCGCGAGCGCTACCTGACGCTGCCCAGGCCTGGCATCGTGACCCGCAACATGATCTGCGCCGGGCTCCTGGATGTGGGCGGGCGGGATGCCTGCCAGGGCGACTCCGGCGGCCCGCTATACTACGGCACCATCGTCATCGGCGTGGTGGCCTGGGGTCATGGCTGCGCGAACGCCACCTTCCCCGGCATCAGCACCGCGGTCTCGCCCTACACCAACTGGATCATCAGTATTGTTAATTATTACAGCTAATTGCAACATTCTACGGTGGCAAATGTTTTTTGTAAAATAAAAACTGTAAATTTTTGTAAAATAAAATTTGTTACCTACTTAAAATTAAAAATTGTTATTCTATCTGCTTTCATTATGAAAGCTTCACATAATAATATCGTACAAACAAATTCTAGTTAATTATGGTTAATTGAAATCTTATATGGAGACAATTGCTTTTTATACCTGTTAATTAAATAAGTATTTCTATCTGGTTCGATTTAAATTGTTTTTATTTATTTATTACGATCATATTTACAGCTAACATAACAGGTTAAAAGCTAATCATCGGAGAGCCCACGACGGCCAGACCTTCGTTATTTTATAAAACCTGAAAGTTTTTCTGTGCATGTCCTCTATACAGGTAAGAAAGGCCAGCGACTACAGATTTTGGGTTGTGGTTACTTGGGCAGGTAACAGTTAGTAAAGGTGTGTAAAATAGTAAAATTCGTTAAAGTATAAAGCTCATTTTTTTATATTTTCTTCAGGATAACTTTAGAAACCTCGTCATCCATTGCCGGACACTTATGACAGTTGCCACCCCGCCAGACGTCTCTAAACTTTAATAAATTATAATTACATCTTGCCAGACACATTGAAAATCGGCTGTAGGTGAGAGCGTGAATGCTTAGTCGATTACGATCTTTTAAGATATGCAATAAAAAATAATTTTATTACGTTCATAGTGATGCTATATAACGTAAAAAATGTTATTTTAATATCATAAAATACAAAAAAGGATGATTACATGTAAAACAAAATATTTAAAAAATCGTTTTTATAAATTTCATCATTATCGTCAATATTTAAGACCCTACAAAGTACAGACCTATTATTACCTGCTTACAAAAGATTTACAAAATTATAGCATACATTAGTCAACACATTTAGACAAAAATTCATTCAAATTCAAAAATACATTCTCGCTGAACAGCAAAAAGGCTGTAAGAAATACAGTAAGGGCTGTAAAGAGCAATTCACAGTAGATGCGATAGCCATGATACAAACCACAGAACATTATAACCGACGAAGACGAAGTAAAGAAAAGACGAAAAAGTAGAATGGACAAAGTATACATTCCATGTCTTCTTCTTCTTCTTTGTCGACTCCTCATGTCTGACGGTCTTGACCACCAAGATCCAATCTGCCTACAAAAGTCCTCCATTTTGATCTACTTTGCGACAGACGCAAGGATTCGTGTACGTTGGTTTGGCACTCTTCTTTGATAATGTCTGTCCACCGAGTACGAGATCTTCTTCTACTGCGCTTTCCATTTACGTGGCCTACAACTACGAGTATAAGCTTTTCGAGGTTATCAGGTTCTCGTCTTGCTACGTGACAAAAAAGCTCAGTACTCTTCGCATGCACGTAGTTGAGAGACGAGTTTGAATATCTAGCTCCTTCAGAATTGACACATTTGTACGTCGCGCCATCTAAGATATATTCAACATAGCTGTGCCCGCGACGTCGTCCGCGTGAATTAAGACTTGTATAAAAGGGATTGATTAAAGATCAAAGATTATTTATTTGCATTGAATAAGTAGTAAGTAGATAATTATTATATATAGTAAAATCACTTATATTACAACGTTCATATGTTCAGAAGACACCTAAATTATTTTTTCTAAATCCTTCAAACCTAAAACAGTAAGGACTGCTTACTGTACTCAGATCTTACTATCCACTTTTCGCATGCTTCGCTTTTCTCGCGCAATCAGATTCTATTTACAAATACATATGTAGCTCGTTTATTAAAAAGAGATACTGCTGCTGTGCCCGTGGCTTCATCTATGTTAATAATAGTATCTTTAGTAAATTAAGTGAATTTATACTGCAAAGAATGCATAGACTCATTCTATATACATGGCTTTAACCTACTGCAGAAATTTTATTTGAACCATACGTTACCATATTTGATGACGGTGAACATCAGCTTTGGGCACCCACCATGATGGGTTTTTGTACGCTAAGAGGGAAAATAGCTGGCGGGAAAAAAAACTCCCAAGTTTTTATATCTTATTTATGTTATTTATTTTACTTTTTTTATGTATTTTAGTTATGTATCTTACAAAACATTTTATTTATCGTTTAGAAACTTAGTGACCGTTTAGTACCTACGCTTTTTTAAGTAAAAATAATTTTAAGTATTTTTTAAATTCATTAATATTTTTAGTTTTTAGGGAGTCTGGTATTGTATATTATGCGAAATACACTATTAGGACATAGTTTAGTTTTGGAAGGTATTGAGCACAACTTATTGTGTCTTTTAGAGTTTACATAGAGTAGATATCGCATTTGACCATTACAGATATTTCATAGATATACATATAGCGAAGAGAGTGTCATTATATTAAAATTTTGAAAGTGTAGTTTACATGTATCTATCTGCCGAAGTTAGGAGATAAAAATTCGTATGGATAAGTAACCAAATTCCACGCAGGTGAAGCCGCGGGCGGAAAGCTAGTTTACGATAAAAACATAAGCTTGGGAATGATAATGAGGTAGATAATAATATTATTAGCATCAGCCATAACTGTATGTATAGTATTTTTATTGAAATAAGAATGAGTCATTTATTTATCATCTCTATATGACCGATTCCAAACTGATAACATAATAATAATAATATGTTATCTTCATATTAGGCCATACTTATTCATGAGTAACCATGTGTCGTTAAAATATACCTACTTACTAATAAAAATAACAATGGAAATAAAAATATGACGATCCGTCTGGCGCAATGGTTACCGGCATGGTAACTATTCGGATCCGGATCTATCATCATAATTGTAATAAAAATTACCAAGAATTTATTTCCATATTTATTCATTAATAAAACATAATAAGCCCCTGTGATGCATAGTTCACGTATTAGTGGATAAATCCTAAATTATTTGCATCGCCTGCGCTTCGAAGTTACAAAAGCAGCAGAAACTGTCGCCGGTTTAACCTAGTCATCACTTTATTTCTTCGAAAACGCGACTGACCACGCGTGACATCTGGAACAAATTAAGCCGCCAATATCTGTCACGCGCGGTCACGGTGGATAAACGATCGCCGTCACGTCATCTTAAAATCGGTGCGAAATAAACTCGTTCTCGTTGACGGTCTGGCAACTGCGGCGGTGGACAAACGCTCTCAGGATCCTGAGTAGCAGCGCAAGTGCATATAATCTCAGGCAAGACACAGGCTTTCTTTGGTATTGTAGATGTCTGTGGGCTTCAGCGCCCAAAACCATTTGTTCTGCATGCTCGTCTGCTACTGCAGTTAAATAAATAAATAAATATTTTTGGACAATTCACACAATCTGATTCCAAACTAAGCAGAGCTTGTACTATGGTAATCAGAGAGCTGTAAACGTACTTATATAATTCTAAATACATATTTAAATAGATAATTAACACCCAGACACAGAACAAATAGTCATGTTCATCACACAGATATTTGTCCTGGGTGGGAATCGAACCCACGACCTCACGTTTCGCAGTCGGCTCATCACCCACTACGCCACGGAGGCTGTCCAGAGGCACGGAGTTAAATAAATAAAGAAACGTAAAACAACTTAGATAACACGCATGCAGATTCTTCATGATGACTCCCTGCATCGTAGATCAAGTGATAAAACTTGTGTTAATGATAAATAATACTTATCTAAATATATTTGTGAATCATCATTAGAAAATCAAGCATGTGTTTAGATGCTCAGCATAGGATTCCGTAAACTTCTAAAGTCTACCTTTTCATATAAATACATTACTTATAATAAGAAGAAAGCTTTATGCATTATAAATTTGTTTGTAGTTAAGGATGCATCCAACACTTTAGAGAAGTTGACCAGTAACGTTCTTATGTCCTTTATGCATTATTTTATATAGGCTTTATAAAATAGCTACTATGGGTTTTTTAAATGTTCGCCAATGCGCGGGTGGACTGCTTTTACGCGAGCATCAAGCGGCACAGGAGTAGATCAAGCGGTGCGCATCGCTGGTGCGCAGGGTGCGGGCCAGCCGCAACAGCATCCTCGCCATGATTGCGTGTCGACTGGACTGCCCGTACCTGAATCACTGTTGCGCCATATCCAGTGGAATGGTGAACAGCTTATTCGGGTACGAGCATTCAACAGCACTTCATTATAATAATAAGAATAATAAAATTATATAATTTTAGTTGAAAATATATGTTAGGAATACTATGGGCCTCTGCTTATGTTTTAAAGTGATGTAAGTTATTGCCTGAAATAAAATTTAAATAAATAAAATAAAATAAATAAATAAAGAGATAGATGTATCAACTAAAAAAAACGGCAAAATGCACGGAATACTGCTGACCGCATAACGAAATGGCAGGTTGTTTCTCAACCATTCAAGGAAAAAACCATTTTTTTGGTCGCTAGCTTCCCGAGATCCGCACAAGTCCTTGAGTCTTGAGTGCACTTGGCAAGATTTTTAAATTTTAGTAGGTTTTCATAAAAAGAAAGGTATTGCTCCCTTAAATGCTGCACATCGTTGCACAGTGTGCCCGTTATTTGCAACTCCGTGGTTGCACACATAAACCATGTTTCATTAAAATATTAAATATTGTATTACTGTGTCTCAGTAGCCTGGAAGCGTAGGATATTCCTTAGATTAGGCCCTGTTCGCACACTGTGATCCAGTGACGAACAGGGTAATTTCAATTTTTTTTGTTTGGTTATGTGATGTATGTATAGATGACAATACCAACAGACAGATTTATTCAACTTACAACTTACTTACAACAGACCTTACACGCCTTGTCAAGAGATGGCGCCATGGGTATCTTGAATCACGCTATTGAAATTTTCTGAATGTCTGACCATATTATACAACCTCTGAATCGAGTCAGTAGGAGCGCGGCCGCTCCCCGGGCATGACCACCTCGCCTGACGGGAGATTTCCCTTTGCCAAACGATTTTACTTACTTATTTTCAATGTTTCCTTCAATTCGCATAATAATATAGATTGATACTATGTAGTATCAGAACAGTATATGTATTATGTAGGTATACTGAAATAATATGTTACAAAATATCGGATTATTGATTTATTTCTGAATGAAGACAATACTCAATTAATAAACTTAATCCAAAATAATAGATTAAATTGTTAGGAGGATTGGATTTTTGAGTCCCTTCATTTCGACAGACATTATTTCCGCTTATAAATAGACAAACAGAGACAGATGTTAAGGTTTTAATGTAACCGTTTACTAATAATGATCCCAAGTCGGCACAATTTAATTATCATAATTTAATCCCCCTACTGGCAATAAGAGATAATAAAATGATTAAAGATACTGACCACATGTTTCTATATAAAAACAAAATATCTTCTTTCAAGATATCAGTTTCAGTGGCGACATTAAAAAAATGGCGTGTCTGTGGATTTTGGTTCTTGGATTAGTTGCAGGTAACTATCTTCGTAAAGTAAAGTGTGCATGGCCCTGTGGCTATCGTAGAACGCAAGTGATCTAAGCTGCTAGGCGAAACGGTACCGATCGAGTGTGAGGTGAGTGGCCACTAGTTGCAAAGGTCAAAGTAATATTAGTAAAATTGATGAATAAAGACACTCACGCTACCTTTCGATACTCATGGATCTGCTTCAGATATGTCGGGCAATTTTTTGGAAGCTACTGTTTTTTAAAATAATATTAAAAAGGTAGAATGCACGATCACGAGCATACAGACTATGTGGTTTTAGGTTATATTTACCCTACTTCAAGCAAGCTTTAGCCTTGTCTGATATAATTGCACTTATTGTATTCAGTTACGAAGCCATTCTGATGGTCGCCTCATACTTGTATGGCCGGCAACTGCATATGTTTTAAAACAACAGCGGTGGTACTTCCACAGTCGATAGGTTTACCGTATTCAAATTTTATTCCAAATAATAATAAGTGAATGTGAAATATGAAGGAACCTTCATCCATTCTTCGTAGTTACAGGATTTGTTCGAGATTGTGAAGTTGTGTTTGCACGTCCTTAGGCCGAGCGACTGTCAATCATCACGTTGCCTGGTTGTCTACTATTAAATTTAAATAAAAAGATGCATCTGAGGGATTTTACGTTGACATGGCATTGGTTTCAATTTCAGGTGCTTCAGCATCGAGCAATAGAATCGTAGGTGGTTCTCCTACAGTGATCTCACAGCACCCTTGGATGGTGCAAGTGGAGAACCAGGACTTAGCCGGATTTTGGAGGCAGAACTGTGCAGGGAACATCCTCACAACGCGCTATTTTTTGTCTGCTGCTCACTGCTTTGAAGGCTCGTAAGTACCTTTGAGGAGTTTTCGTCTTCTTAACTGTTCATTCTGTCGTTTTGATTTCATTGTAAAGTATTAATTATGGTTTTCTAAACAGCTTTTAACAAAACTTTCATCTAAATCCACCAAAGCGCGTTTCAATTTTATGCCGCGTATTGTTTAAATGGACATAACTTTGTTTATGGACCGATTGATGTGAAATACACACTTAATGTTACGATAAATCTGCATTTAAAGAAGGGAAAAGAAATTGGGAATAAAATTAGGGTAGAATTTCTGGAAAGTGAAGGTTAGAATGATTAACATTCTAACCTTCACTTTCCAGCTTTTGAATCCTTTTTATTTGCTACCAAGGGATGATTTTTGAAAAAAGGTTACAAAAGTGTCTTATTATTTTCAATAAAGATTACAAATACAAAATTTCAAGTGAAATACTTTTCCCAAAAATATTCTATAAATCAAGTCTCAACAATCAGTTTTAAAAAGAATTTCGAAAAAAATTGACACTTAAAGGGTGAATTTTGGATAATGCTGAAATACGTATTTCTTTATTTTAGTCAAAAATATTTGTACTAAATATCAAGAAAGTCTATTGAAAAAACAAAGTTACCCTTAAAGGATAATTTTGTTTATTTTCTATAGCCTATATGTTAGCGAGGACCAATGTATATACAACGAAAAAAGTTTCATTAGAATCCGTCTATTAGTATTTGTGTGAAAGTCAGACAGACAAATTAAAACAATAATATTATTTATTATTATTTATAAAACAGACAGACAAACATTTCAAAACATATTTTATTGGGTTCCGTTACTTACGAATGGCCCCTAGAAGTATTTTTTAAAATTTATTTGCAATGTACAGAATTGACCCTGCTTACAGGTATTTTATGCTTACAGTTTCATTATAAATACTTTATCTATAATTATAACATAGCAGAGTGGCGCAGTGGAAGCGTGTTGGGCCCATAACCTGATGAAATGATACAAAGGCCAGTATAACTAAGTAACAGTTTATTAAGAGATTCTATATTATAACACACACTTCACGCAAGATGGACGACGTCGAGAGGGGAAGGGGAGAGCTCCTGTACGAATGCATTAGCACCGGAGTGCTGATTCATTGCGCAGAGTCAGCGTGCAGGCGTTCATCCATTTCATCATTCTTGAAATTGAAATGAAATGAAAATATTTTATTTGCACAAATATGGGTGAAAAATGTTTTACAAAATATTTAGAACTCCATATTTACCCCTTAGGGTGTACAAATTTTATTATATTAAATAAAATAATTATTGAAATTGACGTAACTTTTTTGTTTGTAAACCGATTTAAATAAAACAAACCCTAAATGTTAATCCAAAAAAATACCAATACATCAGTGAAAACCGCATCCTTCTACGTTAAGCCGTTCCTGAGATTAGCGCGCACAAACGAACAGATAAACAGACAAACAGATAAACAGACAAACAGACAATAATTCCAAAAATCATTGTTTTGGGTTCTATTACGCTAATAAATAGCTCTAGTGACAGTTTTTTTCAAATATCTTCAATGTACAGAAACCGACTTGTTACAGATTTATTATATGTATATTATTATATGTATATATAGATTATTTTTTAGTTTTCAGTTTTTTTGGTTAATGTTTTTGTTATTAAGTTTTAGTTTAGATTGTCTCACATGATTGCCTCAAGTCTAGCTAGCGGCAGTAGGTAGTCCTTTTGTGTCAGCTGCTGGCAGCGCCGGATTTAGACTTCGGCGGCCCATAGACAGAGCATGTGGGTGAGGCCCTCAAATTGTTTGTGGTTAACAGTTGAATGGGAAAAGTTCTGCTTTTTTAATGATAAAAATGACGCTATTGGTCTAGCGCGGCGCGGTAGAATGCACGAAAGGCGCCATTTGGGCTACTTGATCTCAAAGATTTTTAAATCCCGATCAAAGAAAAAAATAAGTTTTTCGTCTAACTATTTGTAAAAAAGCTCAGTATATTTTTGTTTCAACTGAGCCTTTATCGATTTAATTTAAAAAACAAA
Organism: Pyrgus malvae; assembly: GCA_911387765.1. Lineage (NCBI taxonomy): Eukaryota > Metazoa > Arthropoda > Insecta > Lepidoptera > Hesperiidae > Pyrgus > Pyrgus malvae. The sequence continues at coordinate 20,153,389 of OU426966.1, read as the reverse complement.
TGTGGTGTGGTGGCGGCCCATAGGCAACTGCGTATGTTGCCTATACTTAAATCTGGCACTGGCTGCTGGAGTTAGTGACCAACCGTTCAGTCTTATTCAGGGGGTACCTACATATTGAACCTCTTGTCCATGACGCTTTTGCCGTTATCCTATCATATGTTGGGGCGAAACACGTGTTGGTGGTGGTACGTATGTTGGTGTATACTTTTTGTTGTTGCATGTGCATGTGTCCTATGTGGGAGGGAGGGAGGTGCTATTGCATGAAAAAGGTATACACCATCATACGTTCTGGTTGCGGATTGTTGCAAAGTAGTTTTTACCTAACTTTATAACTGATCAAAATAGTAAAAAATTGTACAGTATACTTTGTATACCTCACGCTGTAAATATGACGATCAAAATACTTCTTGTTACCTTTCAATAACCTTCTTTACCATTTCTTTACTTCGTTACCCAAATATGTTGAAATGAACGTCACCATTTCACCATTATACCTCCAGGCGAAGGTGAAAATTTAACTAACACCATCTGGAATTATGGCAGTCTTTCTTCCACAGTCTTTACACGTTCCTTTTTACCACAGACGTGTAAACTGTGGGACAAACTTCCAGCTGAGACATTTCCAGTGGACTATGGGTGAACATGGGATTAAGAAATCTGTAAAAAAAGCTCTCTTTCGAAGCAGGCAACTCTGATGACTCCTCAGGAGCTGCTTGTGTCTATAGGCCATGGTGGCCGCTTAACATCACGCGGCTCGTCTGCCTTCATTTAATTACGGCTTTCATATAGAAGAACAGTCTGAATTATTAATAATTATAATATAATAATATATAATTGTTATAAATATTATTATTACATATTATTCCAAGATGATAAAAGGAAATTCCCAACACCCTTTTCGCTATTCATTATTGATTGATTGTTCTAATGATATTTCCTCTATTCTTCTTCAGTGCGTATTCACCTCGTCTCCGTCGTATCAGAGCAGGCTCCGAAGACATGCATACGGGTGGTGTAGTCGCCTACGTGGAGCAGGAGTTCAACCATCCGACTTATGGCCAGCTTGGCTACGATGGTGACATAACGGTCGTTAGGCTGATGACCCCACTCATGTTTACTTCCAATATTGGGCAAGCTACCATTGTTGCGCAAGGCTCGGTGATACCTCAAGGATTTCAAGTGGTCAAAGCTGGTTGGGGTGCTATAACTGTGAGTGTAGGACATTCTTTTTATGAACCTTTTTTGTTGTTGAACGGAATATCATAAAATTACGCAAAGTAATGTTGGCTGTCACAATGTTTCATTGTTATTTGGTTTCTGCAATCCTTAGCAATCTTTATTAAACTTAAATAAACCTAGATAATGCTAAGTAGTGTAAACCATTGCGTAGCTACTCTTGACGTAGATGGTGCCCTCACGTCAGGAAGTCCTTGGTGCGCATGTTGGTACTACTTGCTACCGAAAGAATTAAACCTAAGAACAAAAAAAATACATGGTGGGCACCTGGGTATCATGCCACCCAATGATACGTATTTCTTCGTTTTCTGCCATTGCGTCTGTAAAACAACAACGTCTCCATCCTATGAGCCTATGCATGGTCCAAGCTTAGGTCGGATCGATGAGAATGAGAAGAACTTAGACCGTAATCAATGTCGCTGGCAAAGTTTAAGTAGGTTAACTTTACATGCCATACAAAAAAAATGGGTAACTTCCAGAATGTAACAAAATATAAATAGTTAGTGGTAGAACTGAGAAAACTAGAATGGTTCGCCCGGGGAAGTACCACTGCTGCGCCCACTTCAGCCGTGAACCAATTCTATTGTGTTTCGGTGGAAAGGTGCAGTTGCCGGCCACACTTACAATGAGGTGACCACCAGCCTCCGGAGTAGCAGCGCAACTGCATACGACTTCAAACAAGACTTACATATGCTTGCTTGAGGTTGTATGTAGATCTCCATGGGCTGCAGCGATCACTTAACACCACGTGGTAAAAAGCTAGGTGTCATCAAAAGAGCGAGGCAGTACTTCACTGAGGGGCAACTCCTGACGCTGTATAAGGCCCAGGTCAGACCCCACATGGAGTACTGCTCCCATCTCTGGGCAGGAGCACCGAAGTACCAGCTACACCCATTTGACTCCGTTGAAAAGCGCGCAGTCCGAATCGTCAACGACCCAAGATTGACTGACAGGCTAGAACCGCTTAGCTTGCGAAGAGACATAGGCTCGCTCTGCGTGTTCTACCGACTTTACTATGGTGAGTGCTCCGAGGAACTCTTCAAATTGATGCTTACATCACCATTCCATGATTATACCACCAGACGAAGGTTAAAGTTCCACCGGCACCATCTGGACTCGTGGCGGTCCTCCACAGTCCGCTTTGCACGCTCCTTTTTACCACGGACGTGTAGGTTATGGGACAACCTTCCAGCTGAGGCATTCCCAGTGGGGTAACATAACAATAACATAGGGTTCTTCAAGAAAGCTGTAAAAAAGCTCTCCTCCAAAGCCGGCAATGCTCGGCGGCTCCCATAGGCTTGCCTGTGTCCATAGGCGACGGTGATCTCTTAACACCACGTGGCCGGTCTGCCTTATTGTTAAGTTTATTTATATAAAAAAAAACGTGGCCTGCATGCTCGTCTGCTACTCCATTCAAATAAAAAAAATATAAAAAAATGTGCACGACATTTTTCTTTACATTCGTCAGTTGTAATTACGTATCTTAGAGTCGACGTCATTGATAGACACATCTCATTCCTGTAAGATACAAACTTGAAAAAAATCTAAGACAATTGTAACCTGCACCTGAAGGATATCTAAGGAGATAGAGGAAAAAACAAACAAAATAAAATAAGATTTTACCTACTTATATTTACTAGGGTGCGTACTCCAATGCGGATTGCTGGAGATGCGGGTTAGTGGCCAACCCGGACGTTTCGTTCGCCGCCCCTGCACTCGCCACTCAACTTGTGAGCTGGCGGAGACTATGTACGACTGTCGGATGTTTCAAACCGCCTTAAGGCCTCCGACAATGATTAAAGACTGTTATCTATCAACAACAACCGGGACCGACGGCTTAACGTGCCCTCCGAAGCACGGAAACGCGCATGAATTTTTTTGCCACTAGCGGTCACCCATCTCGCACCCGATCACGCCCGTTTGGCTTAGCTGCATAGACCGTTTGCGTTCTACGCTAGCCGATGAGCCATGCGCGCTTCAAGTTTATACTCACATGGTTTATATTTTTTATATGCAGGAAAATGGCTGGCCAGCGGGTCAACTTCGCGAGGTGGTCGTCTACACGATCAACAACACGCTCTGCCGTGACCGCTACCAAAACCTGCCACCGGTCGGGACGCACATCGTGACCCCCAACATGATCTGTGCTGGTATCCTCGACGTGGGCGGCAAGGACGCCTGCTACAGAGACGCTGGTGGTCCCGTGTACTTCAACATGATGGTCATCGGCATCATCTCCTGGGGCCACGGCTGCGGCAATGCCACCTTCCCCGGAGTCAGCACCAACGTCGGCAGCTACACTGACTGGATTGTATCTACTGTGCAAGGCTGATAAAAAGGCTTGACTCTTTCTTACTTGCTGAAATTGTAAATAAATACTGAATGAATATACATTTGCTGTTTGTTTTATGGCTTTTCCTCATAAATAATTTGGCTGGAACCTCTTTTTTATTCTATGTCTAAAAGTATAGTGTTATACTTTTAGACATGTTATTCCATGTATAGGTAAATGTACATCCTTATTTACAATAAAAGTTAGATTTTTAGATTATTAATGATGCTATATTCAATATAATAATATGCTATAAAAGCAGCGATGGCCGAGTGATAAAAGACCGCGGTCTCCGACGCGATCGATACCAGGTTTAAAGTTTAAACCCTCGGCGAGCACCTCTGACAACGAAATTTGTAATGTGCGCATTTATCGCTGCTCCATGGTGATGGAAAATATTGTAATATTTAATTGATTACGATGCTCTCCATCGCCATGCATGCCTGAGAGAAATTCATAACTTCTCCGAAGGCATGACGTCCACCAACCCGCATTTGTTAAGCCCTAATCCCTCACTTGTTAGGGGAGACCTGTGCCCAGTAATGGGACATAAAAAAAGGTTGAAAAAAAAATATTATGCTGTATTCAGCACCACACGTGAAATCCTTTTTTACGTCACACTGCACGCGGCACGCGTCTCTCCGAGGTATTGGAGTTAGGGTTAGTATCCAATCCGCTGTCAGATGTGTGGAGGAAAAGGGGAGATCTCCCGCCTGGCGGTGTCACTGCCTAGGGACCGCGGTCCAAGTTCTAACTTCGGACCGTTGGTATATATACTGAGAATCTAAGAAACTTCAATAGGGTGATTTAAGGATACGTCTTCTGATTGACCAGTTCAGTGTGACGCTCGTGACGAGTACTCTAGTGTTCACAATATTCGCTGCTTGCTTCGTTTTGCATAGTCAGCATTTCATGTGCGGCGCTGATCATGTTGCTGTATCGCGCCGCTACATCACTCCCCCTCCAACTATGGGATGATGTCGTAACTCTGTCGTCATCGGCTGCGTGTGCCGGAATGATGCGATGCGTGCACATGCACGGGAGGGAAACCCAGAAACCTCTTGTTGCGTGCTGCGAATCACCAAATTTGAGCATTGCAGGATGAAGGAACCAATGCACCTTTGCGGCTGCTCGTGGGACCTTGTCATTATGCTCGTCACTGCTGGCTTGACTCCATTACTCTTTGTACTTACTGAAGGACGTCAGATACTCTGAGGATGAAGGTGCTGGTACCATTGAGATGTGGTCGTCATATATGTATGTATGTCATATATACTGAGAATCTAAGAAACTTCGATAGCGTGATTTAGGATACGTCTTCAGTCACTGTCATTAAAGCTTTCTTGGTCGAATGATTACCACTGGTATGATGAATGCGGAGCTAGAGACACGGGTTCAAACCTTAATCAAGCATGCTTTGTTTCAGATGGCGATGTTAGGAAACACTAAGCCTATGAGGGTTTTGTTTTTAAATTAAACCAAGTAATTTACTAATTAGTAAATTACTTAAAGTAAATTGTTTTTATCCGAGCAACGCTCATTCGTCCTGGTACTCTATCACAAACTTATCAATATTTACGCTGCTACTCCGAATGCTGATAGTCACCTCATGTAAGTTTGGCTAGCAACTGCACCTGTCCACCAAAACACAAGTGAGTACAGCGGCGGTACTTACCCAATCGAAACCTTAGTGTTCTATCGAATGATTTGCACCGGAGTTAACACCAACGTCGGTTGTTATACTGACTGGAATGACTGGACATCTAATGGGCAAGGCCGCTCATATGGACAAAGGTCTTCTTTACTTGATGTGCTTGTAAATGATAATAAATTTTCCTATAGGTATTTCCTGTTTTATAGTTATCTTTGTTTACTCCTTTATTGGTTTTTACTCAGAAATAATTAATGCGATAGTGAGATATCAGTATCCGAATCTAATATTCTTGTTATCCGTTTTGGGTAAGGTCCTTTGCACACTGCGACTTTTAGCAGCGATGCAGTTGCGATTCCTGCGCGATACGGCATTGCTGAGGTCGCGAGTGGTTTCTCTTCATACACTTGCACTACTTTAGATATGGCTGCAACGGTTTTTGCGTCCCACTGGTGGGCACGGGTCTCTCCCCATTATTGGCGGGCCTGGAGCTTACTCCACCACGCAGCTCCAATGCGGGTTGGTGGAGATGCTTTTTAGATATACAGTAGATAAACTAAAATATATTTATTTGCCAGAAGCAACTAAAAAATCACATTTGCATACATCTTAGTTATGCTCGATCAAATTTCCCAAACGTAGGTAACTGGCGCATTTGATGGTCAGAAAACCGTACCTGGACGACCGAGTGTTGCTCGGATAAAAACAATTTATTTACTTGATTTAATTATGGTTTTAAATAATGCAATATGGTTTTGATTGAGGTTTGAACCCGGGTCTCTAGTTCCGCAGTCAGCCCACGTAACCAATATTTAACATAGAGCCAAGGAAGCTTTCATTCAATGAACGAAGATTTTATAAGTAGAGCTCTTACAAATCAACAGTGTCATTTCTTTGAACGCAGGATTGGTCGATGGCGTTTGACAGCGTTCTAGGCCACAACATTATAAAAATACTCACCAATAGATGTCAGGAAGAGACGTATTTTTCAGTTTATATTTAAGTTAATTATCGCTGGAAATATTTTTTCATAATTTACAAAAAAATAAACCCTAGCTGAATCATTTATCACCCCCGAAACCAGGGTGCTAAATTTCATTAAAATAATTGGAGTCGTTTCCGAAATTCAAAAAATATATTTAGGTAGGTACATACAACAATTGCTCGTTTAAAATTATTAGATATTGTAGGTTCCGCATATATGCAAACGCGCGTTAGTATCAAGTAAGACGCGTCGCGCCATTGCATCGATGCTAAAAGTCGCATATAGTAAAGTCGCGTAAATAAGCTAATAAGTATATGAGCCTAAATAAATTAATAAGTATGGATGGGCCGATTAGTAAATGGAAAAGAGAAGCTATCGCTGCTCAGAAATATAAAACTATGAATAAAAAACCCAGCATAGTCATTTATCATTTAAGGGTTTTTTCGTCTAATCAAAAACGATTTATAATCAAACTTACAAACATTTATCTAGAGTAAAATACGGATTTATAGATTTTTTTCCGGTAAACTTACAGCTCATTATCATGTCATTATCATATTATCATCAATGTAATTAGACAATTAATCATTTCTGATCTTTATTTTACTATATAATAAGAACAAAATGTACTGTTAATATTCAGTACTAGCGGCGGTATTTGAAAATATGGCGTACTTATGGATTTTGACACTTGCTCTTATCGCAGGTAATGTGTTTTCGTAACCTTTTTTTATTTTATGAATCGCACACTCAGTGACCTGTAAAACTATATAATTATCGATGGGATTAGTACTTAGATTGGTAATCGTTAAACTGTTAACATCAGCTATTAAGGAATAATTTAAAAGAAAAAAAAACTTTTTAAAAACAAGCTTCTAATTATTTTTATTTAATTTATGTACACACAAATGGTCACAAGCAGAATTAACAAATAATGTTTGTACAAGGGCATTACTTATTCCACATTGAAATATCTTCCAGTAGGCCCGTCCAAGGATAATAAGATCTGGTAAAGCGAACTATCGACTATGTTTTTGTAAATGAACTAATCTTTAATTGAAAGAGAAACTATTCTCGTCAAGACGATTCAAACAAGCCCAAACTCGATGAGGTTGTGTCGTTTTATTGCGAAGTTCCTTTGGCAACCTTCCAAATAGGTATATCATCAAATCAGCATCATAACATCATAATAATGTATTTTCACATTACTTACACATGTATGCAAAGATGACGTCTTCTGTAATGCTATGGGGTAATTTCAAACATACTTTTAATGTATTTTATGACTTATGTTCCTATATCCCCTAGATGGGGCAGAGGGCGTCTAGAGTCCTGAGCTTTGCGCTTTATTTTACTCCAGGTCTGTCCGATAGCCTTCGTATCATCAATGATAGTCCTCCGCCTAGTCTATTTTGGACGACCACTTTGTCGCTTTCTTTGGGGATTACAATCTAAGGCTTATTTATTTATTTACTACGCAAAATATTATAAAAAAAACTACTTACTATATCGATGATTCTATGAAGGTATCGGCTAACAAATATTCGCAGCTGCTGCAACATGTCTTTTGTGACCTTCCACGTCTAACACCCTTGCAGTGCGATAATATGTTTCCGTGCCATCTTCCGTGATTGCCATATAGGTCGAAACTGTGCGAAGGTTGCTCGAGATTTACTTTTAATGTGATTCTATGTGGAATGATTTGGTTGTCGCCCATACTCACATAAAACGACCACCAGTCTCCTGAGCAGCAGTGTCTGTCACTTTAAAAAAGTAAAAAAAAGGTGATCTGCTTATTCATTTTTTAAGAAAAGTCCAGGCTTCTTGAATTAGGTACGGGAAGACATCGTTATCCTGTAGTGGAATGCAACTTATTCTTTTACAGTTTCCACAGTATCACTAACAATATATTTTTTTAATTTAGGTGCTTCAGCAGCAAGCAACCGTATTGTGGGTGGCAGCCCCACAACGATCGAAAAGTACCCCACGATCGTGCAAGTGGAAAGTCGGAGTAGTATATGGAGTACATTCTGGAACCAGAACTGTGGAGCCAACATCCTTACTTCTCGCTTCGTTTTGTCAGCTGCTCACTGCTTCGATGGCCCGTAAGTATACTTAAGTAAGAGTGTCAATGAAGATTTTGTGACGATGCGGGTCATTGACGGTTAACGGTTAGGTTGATGTTATCAGCCAGCTTTAATATGAACACCCGAAAATGCGCATAAAATTTTCTGCTAATATTTTAAGTTTCTTATTTTTAACCAATATCGAAGGAATATTTCCATTTGACATGCATGTATTAGACTTGGATATTTTTTTTCAACCTTTTTTATGTCCCACAGTTGGGCACAGGTCTCCTTCACACAACTCACAAGTGAGAGGGATTTAGGCCATAGTCCACCACGCTGGCCAAGTGCGGATTGGTGGACATTATTTGAGTGACTTGGATGTTGTTTGAGTAAATATTATTTATTTAGGCTTTCAAGGACGTGTACAAAATTTCGTAATTATGATTATTCACTAACACGCACAGGAGCAGTTTGATGAAGTAAGCTCCAGTCCTTGCTTATAATGGGAAAAAACGACCCATTTGCGTCTCACGACGCAAGTCCAAATTTAATCAAATATTTGGAGCTTTTATCTAATATGGTATTTTTAAATATTTTTCAGCTTTTATCAACCGCGTCTCCGTCGTATCAGAGCCGGTAGCACCTATCGTAATACCGGCGGGATGGTCGCCTACGTAGAGAGGGAGTTCAACCACCCGACGTACGGTCAGCTTGGCTTCGACGGCGACGTGTCAGTCGTCAGGCTGTCTTCCCCACTTATATTTTCGCCTGTCATCCAGCAGGCGACCATTCCAACCCAAGGCTCGGTGGTTCCTGACGGCATTCCCGTAGTCCACGCTGGTTGGGGACATATTACAGTAAGTTATTATTTCATCGACTTTTCCATTGTATTGGTTGTTTAACAGAAGAAGGCTGGCGCCAAGGTTTCTAAATCTACAAGAAATGTTATTGTCAGAGACTCTCCTTGTGGTTCCGGCCCGGAATATGATGTACGACATCGTATGCGCGTCGTAAGAGTCGAATAAATTGGAGTTTCAGGGTTGCGAGCGGCTAAAGTGGGAGCTTGAATCGTCCATCAAGCAGCCCTGAAAAGATAACCGTGTGTGTGGCAATACAACAATTTTCAAATTACCTAATAAAGCAGTTTCTAAACAGCAGTCAACTATTAACCTGCACATAGCGTTGAGTTCATACAATTTATATAAACAGTTCTTTGGAGCAAATTCTTGAGAAATGTTCTTTTTCCTTCTCGCTTTTGAGAAGAACTATTGATTATATTGCTGAATATTTCCACTTTACCTTACAGGCAGGTGGTTCGTCGTCCCCCGTTCTCCTGGATGTTACCATCTACACGATCAACAATGAGCTCTGCCGTCAACGCTACCTGACGCTGCCAAGGCCTGGCATCGTGACATCAAATATGATCTGTGCCGGTATCCTGGACGTAGGCGGCAAAGACGCCTGCCAAGGTGACTCCGGGGGACCCCTGTACTTCAACAACGTGGTGATTGGTGTGGTATCCTGGGGCCATGGCTGCGCCAATGCCACCTTTCCGGGCGTTAGTGCCGCCGTTGGTTCCTACACAAACTGGATCCTGTCTATCGTTAATGGTCACTAGAGTGCTGCTCATAACTACTTACTTTATGTTTATAAATATGATTGTAGTAAATAATTATTTCAATAAATTATGTGTAAGTTTTTGGTGTGTTTGTTCATTCTTCATTTTGATTTTAGTGGCTGGTAGTAGATATCAAACTGGCAGTGGATATCAAACTCAATTGAAACCGAATTCGTACTCGTCTAAAATCCAACCATAAGAGATAAAAATAGGTTACCTTTTCTTTCCCTGTAATATGACGGGTAACCTTCCGCAACTGATACGAGAATAATAGAAAGAAAGAAAGAAAGAAAATATTTTATTCACTCTACGTGTTTTTTAAAAACTCTTCGTGAAAAAAATTTTTTAGTAAGTACTCGTATCAAAATTCAAATGAAAAATACCAAAATGGGTTGTAAAAGGGTGTGTGCAAACATGTGTGCCAGTGCGGAAGTTTCGCAACAACATTCGTCATTTTTTTAAGAGTTTTGATATTTTTGACAATCTTGGTTGATGCACCGCGATATTCGACTACCAAAGCAGTGCGTTGTAAGTGTATACGTGTTATGTGTGTGAACACAGCGAGGTGCAGTTTAAACCAGCCTCACTACTTTGTTTTGCAGAATCCGGTCTTTGATTACCAAGTCAATTGAGATACTTTTAATGAGCTGTCAAAACGTGACATCCACATACATTTTGTATGAGAAAATGATAAGTGACGTCACTTATCATATATAGTCAATTGACTTCATTATTATTGATTTAACCGGTAATAAAAATCATGTATAAAAAAGAATTAACAATTATATTGCTTTCTAAGCAACCTTTTTAAGGTAAGGTTTTTGAATTTTTTTGTGCATAATGTCCAAGACCCTATTGTATCTTTACTTTATTTTTGTTCTGTGCGTGCATGTTCACCGTACAGAGATAATCCATTAAAATTATTTTAAGTACCTACATACATTAGGTACATTCTCGTGATTATGGGTGATGTACCAGTGTTCGTTCTGGGGTTATCCAGGTAATAAACAAAATACTGAAATTATCATCATTAAGTCGCCCGAGATATGGAGAGCAATAAAACGGATAAGATTAAACTTAAGGTTAGAACAGTAGCTAGCGTCAGTGCTCGTATCTAGTATTAAAAGTATAAAACTATGACATAAGTATTTTATTATGTCCTACCAAAACAGAGTATGTGATGTAATTAAAGGGTTCCTTACGTAATTAAAACAGATTTTATTTTTCTACCTCGTGTACACTTAAATCAATAGTAGTATAATAGTATTCCAATAGTCCATTTATTGAGGAAGACAGAGACATCATGCTATGACTAATACCAAAGTCCACGCGGACGAAGTCTCGGGCGGCCGCTAGAATTCTATACTAATCTTAATATATATAAATCTCGTGTCACAATGTTTGTCCTCAATGGACTCCTAAACCACTTAACCGATTATAATAAAATTCGCACACCATGTGCAGTTCGATCCAACTTGAGAGATAGGATAGCTTACATCTCAATTAATAGTCGCAATATTATTTTATTTCTGATATTTTAAGGCAGAACAACGTCTGCCGGATTCGCTCTGATTTTGCGCCATCGTCCAGAAGTTTGACATTGTCTGAATAACAATACATCTGTCACTATTTGTTTTATATTTTTTATTTGGCAGTAACATAAAAACTCTTTGAGATGATAAAGAAACTAATCCTCTTTCAATATATTTAAGGCAGGACAACGTCTGCCTGGTTCACTAGTACTAATATATAAAGCTGAAGAGTTTGTTTGTTATAACGTGGTAATCTCAGGAACTACTGGTTCGAATTGAATTTTTTGCACAATTATTTTTGTGCGGTTCGTTTTTTTTGTATTTGTATTGTACCGCACTAAAACCCCCTCGGTGGACTGCCTCTGCGTTTGGGGGAGGCCTCCGGGATCTGCAGTGGAACGCACCGGTGTCCTCCGCGCGGCGCCCCGCGTACGGGCCCATCTTCGGGAGAGCAAATGCGTTCTCCTGCACCTTCAGCCACGCCATCCTTCCTGGGGCCGCTGGCTGGACGGATCGAGTTCCCTTTCCCACCACCTGCAACCCTGGAGGCTGGAAGCCCCCTTTTAGTCGCCTCTTACGATCAGGCAGGAGATACCGTAGCTCTATTTTTAATCCCAAAGCTACAGGCACTGAGATACGTGGTTCAAAACCTCGGCGCGCTCCTCTGAAGAAATTTGTAATGAGCGTATTTGTTGCTGCTTTACGGTGATGAAAAATATTGTGATATTTAATTAATCACGATGTTTTTCATTACCGTGCCTGAGAGAAAATCATGATTTCTCGAAGGCATGACGTTCACCAATCCGCAACTAACCAACGTGGTGGACTAATGCCTAAGTCTGAGGAGAGATAAATATAAAAGATTGAAAAAAAGAAGATATTGCTGCTAAAAATATTAATAATATGAGTAAAATAAATGATCGTATATATTTTAAAGGTTTTCATTAAGACCTGCGAATCAATAAGGATCTATAAATTTGACGTACAAAACATTTATCAATAGTTTTTTCCAATAATTGTAGTAGTCTTATTGTAGTGTAATAAAGCTGTAAATATTTTTTATCTTTATTTTCCTATATAATAACAACAAAATGTATTCCAAATTTCAGTTAGCAGCGGCAGTTTAAAATGGCGTACTTGTGGATTTTGACCGTAGCACTCATTGCGGGTAACGTATTTACGTATCTAATTTGTGTTGTTATCGTTGACGTGTCAGGATGTTAGTGATCATCTTTGCTAGTATAGTAAGTTGTTAGTGAATTGCTGATAAATAGTTTTTATAAATTTCATAAAAAAATCTGACATATTTTTTAATTATAAAAATATTTTTTTATTTTAATAATAATAAAACGCTTATATAATTAAAATTAACAATATGTATACAGGCAAAAGGAGGCGGCTCAGCTTTAGCTAACGTGAGACATCTCACGCAGCGCTGTTTTTCAGCCGCAACCTTTTTTTTTTGTGTCGGGGGGAAACCTTTAAAAGGTACCCGGCACCTAGGGAGAGAATACCGGGTTATGTGGGATTTGACCGCACTAAAACCCCCTCGGTGGCCTCCCCCTGCGCTTGGGGAGGACTCCGGAATCTCCTAAGGAACGCACCGGTGTTCTCCACGCGCGGAGCCTAAAATGGGCCCATCTTCGGAGGTTAGATGTGCTCTCCTGCACCTTCCGATGTTTACGGCGGCATGCGGCCACACGCACACACCGCCGTCCTTCCCGGGGCTGCTGGCTGGACGGATCGAGCTCCGACTCTCCCCGTCCGCAACCCCGGAAGTCCCCTTTTAGTCGCCTCTTACGATCAGGCAGGGGATACCGTAGCTCTATTCTTAATCCCGAAGCTACAGGGACTAAAACCCCTTTAAAGATTTTAGGCAGGGTTATTGTAGTGTTTGGCTCGGAACGGCCTCCGACAACTATATTCACTTACAGTTTATTTACATTAAAATGTCAATAACGGTCATAATTAAATATGAAATAAACAAATGATATTAAATTAAAATTAATAAGAATGAAATTGAATTTAGATATCTAACTTTGAAATCCATACTAATATTATAAATTCGAAAGTAACTCTATCTCTCTGTCTGTCTGCTTCTCTTTCATGCTTAAACCACTGAACCGATTTTGATGAAATTTGGCATAAACATAGAAAGCACGTTGAGAAAGAACATAGGCTACTTTTTGCCGCGGGAAAATATCTCATTCCCACGGGATGCAAATGAAATGAATGAAATGCGCCGGGTAGTGTTATAATACACTACATGTTATTACTTACTTCATTCACGTCCATTATCATATTTTATAACTTATATTCTTTTGTTTTATTGGTATACTTTGCTTTTCCTTTAGTTTATTTTTTCAATTATGGCATCGCAAACTCTGTGCATACTGCCAGCGTCAAGTATAACCTTTGCATAATTTTTTGCCAGTTTCAATGAAACGTAATAACAAAGTCAGTAAGTAAGTCGTCAGTAATCAGTCAGTCCAACATTCAAGTAAAGCGATGGCTACTTTACTAGAGCCTGTCCGATGGAATTTTGGAGGCAAGCAGAAAAAACACTTTTAGCACTGTTATTCTATTTCACAAACACTCGTGCACTGTAATTAACCTATATCAAACAAAATGCCATCAAATGTATCTGATATATCTCAAAAATACGCCAAGAAAATCGAAATGAAACAAGAGCACAATATGTTTTTTAAGACTTCCCGCCAAAACTCCAACATTGATTCTTCGCGCCATCGTCCAAAAGTTTGATATAGTCTGAATAACAGTTCATCTGTCACTATTCGTTTTTAATTTTTTATTTGACAGTAACATAAAAACTCTTTGAGATGATAAAGAAACTAATCCTCTTACAAAACTTTTAAGGCAGGACAACGTCTACGGGGTCCACTAGTATGTCATAAATTGTAAATTTTTATAAAGTTCTTATCCATTATACATTTAATTTTATAAATAGTTTGCCGTGCCCTATCTGGGTCGTGTGAATACTGTAAACCTATCTATAAGAACTAATGTAAGACTGTTACTTATAACGTTTTTGGCAAATAAATAAATAAAAATCTTTAACCTTTGCTCTCAGGAAAAGTACTTAGTAATTGTCAAAATCTTCGGATGTCTTATGGGGCTACTTAAAACGACTGACAGATGTTTGAAATTATACCTTTCTTCCATGAAACCGTTTGGGGACACTGCCCCGATAGCACAACATACCCCACACTATTGTAGTGTGGTGCTGAGATGCCTAATATAAGTAAATCAATAAATAACGCTACACACTCATAGCCCCACAGTAGGATTCACTGTGTCGTGGGTACCATGGACACACACAAAGACAGAAACACTAACACCCAGACCAAGTATAGAAATAAAAACTAATTATTTCAATTTCTGCTTCGCCGGGAATCGAACCCGGGACCCTCCGATGGTAACCATTGCGCTACACGGTTCGTCAAAAGATATAATAATAAGTAAGATGATAATTTCAATATGAAACATTAATAATAAATACTTTAAACAGTAAAGACGCCTTTCATTGACTACGAGCCTGCCACATCACTATAATATGGTATAGTTATTTTTTAATAATAGTAATTTATGGTTTTATCAAAGAAGAACCACGCGTCAAGAAAATGTGTGATTCGATGGAAGGGTTCGATTGCCGGCAACAACTACGTGTGACAACCATCTGTCTCATTAAAAATAACGAATTGCGTACTGGCTCTAATTCATTTTATAAATGAAAAGTCCATGCTTTTTACAAGAAGACTACAAGAAATACCTACAAAAAAATTTACAAGAATACTGTTATCATATAGTGGAACGTATTGTTGTAGTATTTTTTTAAACCTATAACCTTATTCACATTTTTTTAAATTTCAGGTGCTTCAGCGGCTAGCGACCGCATTGTGGGTGGCAACCCTACAACGATCGAGAATTATCCCACGATCGTGCAAGTGGAAAGCCGGAGTAGTATATGGAGTACGTTCTGGAACCAGAACTGTGCAGCCAGCATCCTTACTTCTCGCCATGCTTTGTCTGCTGCTCATTGCTTCCATGGCCCGTAAGTACTGTACCATTGTGTCCAAGCGCGGTCGCAGCCTTCAATTTGGGGGGGGGGGGGGTCACTAAGAAATTTGAGGGAAGAGGTGTCCCAAATTGGCTTGTTTTGACTTTCGTCTACGCATGACTGATGGATTTGGGGGGGGGGTCATGTCCCCTGTGACCCCCCCCTGGGACTGCGCTCGATTGTGTCAATGCAGCGTCAATTAAATTTGTGTAAATAATCTATCTATGTATAATAGGTACCTTTAAACGAACAATTCTTGTATACACCTAATTATATAATTTGAATTTACACACATCTTACCACTTTGGAAGTGTCTATCTTTCAAACGATTAACTTTGAGAAAAAATGATTTAGGAACCTCGATGTCATTTTAAAAGACACCCTACACGAATAGGTTTGATGAAAAAAAATTTTTTGTTTGAGTTCCATGTATGGAGAGCCCCCAAAACTTTGAAGTCCTAATAGTTTTGGAATGAAGTGGCTGTGACATACGGATGGACAGACAGACAGACATGACATAAGGGTTCCGTTTTTTTGCCATTTTAGCAACGGAACCCTAACAATTGATTTTCTTGGTTTATTTTTAAGCAAAACATTCATTGGCTTAGAATTACTTAACTCAGCTCTCAACAAGCACAATCTGCTACAGCGCTACGGGTGATCAAATTAATCAAGCCAAAAGTATACACATACCCAAAAATGCCATTTTTAGAGTTCCGTACCTGAAGGATGCCAACGGGACCCTATTACTAAGCCTCCGCTGTCCGTCCGTCTGTCTGTCATCAGGCTGTATCTCATGTAGGTACCGTGATGGGTAGACATTAGAAATTTTCACAAACGATGTATTTCTGATGCCGCTGTAACAAAAAATACTAAAAACAGAATAAAATAAATATTTAAGGGAGCTCCCATACAATAAACGTGATTTTTTATAGATAATGATACGGAACCCTTCGTGCATGAGTCCGACTCGCACTTGGCCGGTTTTTCTGTACGAATCTTAAGTTTAAATTGCATGTATTTACAGATTTGGATACTATTTGAGTGCGATAAAAATCTAAACAATGCCTGACAGTTTTTTACGTTCATTTTCATGTGATTATAAATTAGGCTCTATACACCTACACAATAACGAGGAGAGACCTGCCTAGCCGTGGGACGCAAAAAGGGTTGAATTTACTCGAAAAAAAAATCCAAATTTAGAGAACAGTCCAAGATTCATCAGAATCGATTCTTTTTTTATTTATTTATTTATTATTAAAGCTGTCAACATCTTGCTTACAGTTAGAACCAAACACAAGAGTTTCAATTAAACTAATTAATTGTATTAAGATTAAAAATAACTAATTAAAACTATGTGGTTGTAATACTGCTGCCAGCAGTGAGACCCTCAAGGTAATGTGTCGCAGCTTTGCGTAGCTGGTTTAAGGTACATGTAAAAATATCCAAGTCTGCATTCTCCCTAGATATTTCATTAAGGAGTCGTAACGCCCTTTGGAGTGGAGCCCACCGCGGCACCGGTGCAGCGCGGTACGCGACTGAGGTAGTGCAAACACATTGCGGCGAGCGGCACGGCGCCGCGGGTGGGAATCGCGAACCGCGATTTATTTTTTTAGGATATGGCTATACTATATCA
This sequence comes from Pyrgus malvae, assembly GCA_911387765.1. Taxonomy (NCBI): domain Eukaryota; kingdom Metazoa; phylum Arthropoda; class Insecta; order Lepidoptera; family Hesperiidae; genus Pyrgus; species Pyrgus malvae. The sequence goes on along the minus strand of OU426966.1, from coordinate 20,136,252 downwards.
TGACACGTATTTGAAGTCGGATTATTTTTTTATTTTGTTTTTAATCTATATTTTCAGCTTGTATGATGCTCGTAACCGTCGTATCAGAGCCGGTAGCACCTATCGTAATACCGGCGGGATGGTCGCCAACGTAGAGAGGGAGTTCAACCACCCGACATACGGTCAGCTTGGTTTTGATGGTGACGTAACCGTCGTTAGGCTGTTGTCCCCACTCATCTACTCACCTGTCATCCAACAGGCTACCATCCCTACCCAAGGCTCGGTGGTTCCTGACGGTATTCCCGTAGTCCATGCTGGTTGGGGACATACTACAGTAAGTTATTATTTCAGTATATTGTTTAAGTTAAACATTATAATGAGAAAAGATTTGTTTGTTGTTTGCATTGAGTAGGCTCCGAAACTACCGAATCGATTAAAAAAAATATTTCCCTGTTAGAAAGCTACATTATGTCCGGGTGACATAGGTTATATTTTATTTGAAAAAATTAGGGATCCTTAGTAACACTCCAATTATATAAACCAAGGTGTAAAAAAATCTTAAAATATTATTTAAATCGCGTGCGCCGCGAAAACTATTGATGATAGAATAAAATAATGACTGTGCAGTACACATCATTATTTAAAAAAGTAAAAATATTTCCAGTTTATGAAACTGTAGAGTTTTATCATTGTATCTGCAGGCAGGTATGAAATACGAAGTTTAACTGACTACTCTACTCGATGGTAGGTTAGATCAAGATGGGTTTTAGGTTTTGAGAATTAAAAAGAATCCAGCAAATTTCTCACTTCAAGTTTTTATTTATTTATTTCTGTACACATACCCAATTAATAAAAATTATTAATTAAAGAAAAAAAGAGTACAGGAGTACCACTTATCCCTAAATAGGAATCTCTTTCAGCAGACCCGCATGAAGGAGAGTTTATACAGAGAGGCAAACTTAGTGTGTACCGGACTTTAAACACGGAAGATAGGATTTAATAAATACGTACGAGATATAAAATATAATATTAATGAAATTGGAAAGGCATAGGATTATTGTCAATAAACACCTATATCATGACACGTATTACATGTATCTTCATAACGAAATATTTCTTAGCACTTAGGAACATCCTGAAACAAGTCCTTCTCCAAGCTTCTTCTTAAAAGTGAAAAGATTTTGGAAATAATTATTGGGTTGTTGATTACGAAAATTGCACTAACTCAACCATTTTACCTGTACTCTGCACGTATAGAATGAGTGTCTTCATACAAGCGCGCTGTCAAAATTGAAGCACTAAAAATATTCCTACAACTGCCACATCTGACAAACAAAATATTTTATTTTGACCAAATTAACTATAAAATGCAATAAATGAAGCGCGCATGGCTCGGCGGTTAGCGTAGAACGCAAACGATCTATGCAACTAAGCAAAACGGGGGCGGTCGGGTGTGAGATGGGTGACCGCTAGTGGCAAAAAATTTCATGCGCGTTTCCGTGCTGCGGAGGGCACGTTAAGCCGTCGGTCCCGGTTGTTGTCGATAGATAACAGTCGTTAAACCTTGTCGGAGGCCTTATGGGCGGTTTGAAAACATCTGACAGCGGGTTGGCCACTAATCCGCATCTCCACCAACACGCATAGGAGCAGCGTGGTGGAGTAAGTTCCAGGCCTTCCCAATAATGGGGAGAGACCCGTGCCCAGCAGTGGGACGCAAAAAGGGTTGCGGCCAACTATAAAATACCACAAAATATTGAAAACACTGTGAAAAGTTATTTTATAAGACTCCTTTTGTTTTTAAAAAGTGTTGTGATAACCCGGGGTTACATTAATGGCACCAATCAACATGCTTCAATTTGGGCGCGCGAATTTTGTTTCTGTAATGTAATTGTAATTATTCTAAGAATTAATAAGAGATCTCAGTGAAAATTTCTGAGACCTGTTTTCTTCTTTCTTCTTTCTTCTCACTTTTGCGAAGGACTATATAAGCGGATTCATCAGAAACCCAATGCTTAATAATAATAAAACAATGAAATGGAAAGTTATTATTGAAAATTTTCCTTGCAGCAAGGTGGTTCATCGTCCCCCGTTCTCCTGGACGTTACCATCTACACGATCAACAATGAGCTTTGCCGTCAACGCTACCTGACGCTGCCCAGACCTGGCATCGTGACGCCTAACATGATCTGTGCCGGCCTTCTTGATGTAGGCGGCAGGGACGCCTGTCAGGGCGACTCCGGGGGACCCTTGTACTTCAATCACGTGGTGATCGGCGTGGTGTCCTGGGGCCACGGCTGCGCCAACGCCACCTTCCCTGGAATCAGTGCTGCCGTCGCTCCCTACACTAACTGGATTCTGTCCATCGTAAATAGCTACTAGTGCGAATAATAGTTCAATAAAATTTTTGTAGGTTCTATTGTGGTTTTTTTTAATGCCCTCTAATTAGAATATATTCATCAATAAATCATAAATATTTCGTTTACTGTTTTAAAAAAATAGCTATGATACATAAGCTACGATGTTTTTAAAATCACCACTCCCAATTTGGCAGAAGAGTTTTCATTAAATAAATATTAAGATATTTCAGATAGAGATAGATAGATAGGTGGATTTTTAATGTGTCTATAAAAATTTATATAAATGTAGTTTTATATAAATTGTATTATAATTAAGTTTTTTTCTTTAATAATTGTAACATTTGCATACTTCATGAAGGTAAATATGAGGTACTAAATATATATTAACAGCTTTTGTAAACACCCATATTTGTGCAAATAAATATGCACTTTGCCTTTATCTCTAGCTTTGCTATTAGTGCAGAAAATATTATAGTTAATAGTTCAATAAAATATTTGTAGGGTTCGTTGGTGTTTTGGTTCGTTGTCGGCTCATTTTGTTTTTAGAATAGAATAGAAATTTAAAGAATTATTATTTTATTGTGTCATCAATAATATTTTACAAAATGGCTGCCACACTGGGGCTGGGGGTGGGCAATGTGTACCGTAACACAGGGTAACACCTAGTGCGGTAGACAATGTTTCACACAATAGGTAATAATATGTTACAAGACTAAATATATTTATGTAAAATAAGTTTCTTATGCTTAAGTGGAGATAAAGATTTGTTATTATTATTATTATTACACTTATGCTAACTTGTTGAAAAAAATCACCAATCACAATTTGGTAGATTTTTTTCAAGTCAGAATTCAAGACAATTGAAGCAAATTTAAAGTAGAAAATAGGTACGTTAAAAAGCAACTGTAGAAAGGAGCTATTTTTCACAATAAAAAGAGCTCCTTTCTTTGTATTGTGGCGTTGAACACACGTTCAAAATTTAAAAACTATGAAAATACATTCTAAATCTATGGAAAAATCTCAAATACAGTTGCCACAATGGATCTTTGTCCCTCTGAAGGTGCGCAGGGAAGAAGTGTTTTGATTACTTTAGAGCATTTTTGACAATCACAGTCATATATCACACATCTAATCTAACTATATATATACTATATAAAAATGAATCCCTATTTCCCTTGGTCACGGCATCACGCGTGAACGGTTGCACCGATTCCGCTAATTATTCTAATTCTTTATTTGTTGTGTTTTTAGTGTGAGGAGAACGTTCTTATGAAAGATAAAAATATGAAGATTGTGCGGAAAATTAGAAAGTTTGAGAATACTGAACCACCATAATAAAATCTTTCATTTAAAATTCGAATTCAATCTGTCAGTCAGCTCAGCAGAAATAAAATCATTAGGCGCGTTTAATGTAGCAAACAAACGGGTTTTTTTGGCAAATTTACCTTCATACAAACATATCTTCTGTTTTCACTTTGATTAATGACACTAGAGTAATTATTTTTTTAAGTTTATTTTTATTTCTGATAAGTTTTCATAGCTTTTAAAATAATGTTCAAATAGTGCTTACGTCTCGACCATTAATTATAGAGAGATAAGAGAGTGTTTTCTAAACATACATAATACATATATCTTGAACTAGTTTCCTTAGAAGGAGGGAACAGGCGAGAGTGACCTGTCAACGTGACCTGTAATTGCCCTTATAGAGATAGCGATATTTTTTCAATATTTATATTTTAAATCTTAAATTAAAAATCCTAAATTAAATCTCTGACTGCCCCTAAGTCATGGCTGTAGTTTAGATTCAAACTAAAGTTGGGGTAGTATAGTTTTGAGTGGGGTGAAATAATTATACAAATGAATTGGCAAAATAAATATGTGACCAAAATATAGTATTTCCAAGTATATTCATCCACCTGCCCATCCACCTATCCACCCAGGCGGGGTCGCAGCCTTCAATTTTGGGGTCACCAAGAAATTTAGGTGGAAGAGGTGGAAAATTGGCTTGTTTCACCTTCCATCTACGCATGACTGATGGATTTTGGGGCATTTCCCCTGTGACCCCCTCCTGGGACCAAACCTGCATCCACCCAGCCTTGCTTTGAATTTATTTATAATTTGTAATAATTTATTTATTGTTACTCACAAAGATGGTACAATGGTACAAATTTAACATATATAAATGTAAAATTCGAACCTTACTTTGTGAGAACCTGGTGCCTGATATGGGTTAATAAAAAAACCTAAGTCACATATGTAGGTACGTTATTTCTAAGGTTCCTTCTCCTATTTTGTTAGTTTCCTTTTAATAGATTATTTTAATGGCTTAAGTAATTCTGATTTTGTTTCAATTTAGTTTTTTTGTAAGCTTAGAACGCCTGAAATTACAATGCGCACACAGTCCAAAGACTAAAATTATAATTAAGAACCATTAGGCGCATGACGTTACGAAGAAATGTCAAAAAAAGGAAAAGGGCTTAGACTAAGAATAATGTACTTTATTGGTCTATGGAAAAGGAAGGAAATCTAAGGAAAAAACTTTGCTATTTTTTAATGTTTTCACAAGTCGGGGCAAAAGTTTTTTGGGATATTTTCATAACCACTATCTAGAATAACATTGGTTGGGTTTGGTGACAATAAAACGATAACATCTTGAAATCAAAAACATGTGGAAGTTAATATACCACTAATTTAAAAATTCCGTTGCATACAATCAAAGCTTATAAATTTATGAGTGTTAAAAAGACGCCATTTTTGAAAATGTGAATCAAGATCGGTAGTTATTACGTTAGCGTTATAACTGTTGAAACACTAGACATTGACCTAAAAATAGTTTCGATACCTTGAAGGAAGCTGGCTACATTAAAGCTATATTGGTTAAAACACCGCTTCATTAAAGCCCCTCCCAAACTCAAATCAAGTTTGGAGGGCAAACCAAAATCCTAGACCCGCTACTGTACTGCTGGTAGCGAAAGGTCGCCCTTTGAGATTGCCCTCTAAGATCTTCGTAAAAGGGTAATACTAATAGTGGTTTTTTCTCTCAGGGCCTCTACCCAAACAAGAGCCCCATAAAGTGCCTTAGACAACACTACATTGACTAACTGCATTAGGTCCTTCGAGTTTAGTCCCTGTAACTTCTGGATTAAGAATGGGGTTACAGTATCACTTGCCTGATCGTAAGAGGCCATTATGAGGCTTTCGATGTTGCAGGCAGTGGGAGTGGTAGCTCCAACGGTCCACTTTGCACTCCTGAAAAGTGCGGCGGTGACCGCATGCCGTCGCAAGCACTTATAAGTGCAGGACAGCATCATCGCTCTCTGTACCGTATAACCTGGTATGTCTCCCAAGGTGTCGAGTACCTTTTGAGGTCCCCCGAGTTTGGGTAGTAGCCGCTTCAAAGCTGCACCTTCCCCCATCAAGTAAATAAGCCTATATAATTTTCGTGGATTTTAATTTCGGAGAACACCTCTTATACAGGTGTTCTTTCATTTTGGTGGGAACCTAATTTTATACACGTATTTATCATAAGTAATATGTTATGATATTCAGATCACGTTAAATATGAGCATAACCGTAACCAATTCCAAGAAGAATATCATATCACAGCACAAATAAAAAAAACTAAAGAATAAGAAAGTTCATAGAAATGATATAAAAATAAGACCTTGTATAAATTTACTCTAAAATTAAAGAAATTAAAATATTACAAATTTATGAACTCGTTTTTTTACTGAATAATTCCTACTTAATACTATAAATTCGAACGTAACTCTGTCTGTCTGTCACTACTGAACCAATTGTAATGAAATTTGAATCACAGATAGAGTGGACCTTGGGAAAGGACATAGGATGGTTTTTATACGGGAACCTATAAAACGGGTCCACCCGGCGAAGTCGCTGGCGGAAGACTAATAATATGATATAATATAAAAACTACAATAAATGCAGCAGACCCAAGTGCAGGATTAATGATGACTTGATCACCCGATTATAAATAAGATTGGGTATTGTTTTGTAGATTGCGACATATTATTTTGTTGCTATGAGTGTGAATTGCGAATAATTGCGTAACGTGTAGAAGTTAATTGATAACGTTCTAACATTGAATGAATCTAAAATTTATTGTAAGACTTTTTATAGAGCCAAATATTATAAAATAAACATAAATAACACATTTATTAAATTAGAGCCCTGTAGTTGATGCAGAACAAAATCAATCTGGAAGCTGAAAGTTGACAGATAAAAAAATGGACATGGTGACTGCTACTGTCAATCTTCAATTGTATCTACTTGTCGCAAATAGCTTATATAGTAATCATAATAATTATTTATTGCGAAATATGGTAGTAGAGGTTCTTAAATAGGGTAAAGTTATAATCATATTTAGCCCATTTGGCAAAATTACATGTTAACATCTAAATAACTTTATAGCATTACAAGATGTCATACATAGAAGGTATAATAAGTTGTATGTAAGTTTGAGAAGCGCGCATGGCCCGGCGGTTAGCGTAGAACGCAAACGATCTATGCAACTAAGCCAAACGGGCGCGGTCGGGTGTGAGATGGGTGACTGCTAGTGGCAAAAAAATTCATGCGCGTTTCCGTGCTTCGGAGGGCACGTAAAGCCGTCGGTCCCGGTTGTTGTCGATAGATAACAGTCGGAGGCCCTATGGGCGGTTTGAAAACATCCGACAGCGGGTTGGCCACTAACCCGCATCTCCACCAACCCGCATTGGAGCAGCGTGGTGGAGTAAGCTCCAGGCCTCCCCAATGATGGGGAGAGACCCGTGCCCAGCAGTGGGACGCAAAAAGGGTTGCGGCCAAGTTTGAGATCTAAGTACGCAAATACATGTCAAATATATGAAAACAATGAAAGCTAAAATTAAACCCATTAAGAACAATAGAGACGCTGTTTTACCTACTGCACAAATCGATAATATTATACTTTTACAGAGCGATTATCATACTCAAGAAAGATTTCGTATGCGAATTAACTGTTATTTGTAACTTTTTGAAGTTAGTATAATTTTTGTTCAAAATAAATTTTATTTATTTCGGACTTTTTAGTAATCTAGGAATACTGTATTGTTTAAGTAAAATCAAAGTAATCTGTAAAAATCTGTGAGTAAAAAATCAATGATTTCCGGTTTTCGTATTATTATATTTGGTATTTGGTAAAATTTGGTAACAGTAACATATATATAGAATTAAAGACTTGATATAACAACTTGAAATAATACAAATAGATAAGGAGAAATTTATCGAAGATTTAAGGTATTAAGCTTATTTTCTTCGCGGGTAGCTATCGGTATAAGCTACCCATAAAAAAAATAAAGACAACCAAGGATTGCCTTTTTACCTATATCCAAGAAATATAAATACTTTACGTAGTATAGTGGAAATCCATTGCGAGAGTTCCGTGTATATCGTTTCATAAACGAAGCAATGGATTTTGTTTACTTTACACATAAAAAAAACCAAGGGCAAAGCACAAGAATGAATTAGTTGCCTACTAGCCTACTATGAGTTTCAATTTCTGTTCTCGGTCTCTCTGTTTGTGTTCATGTCTATGTGTGTGTCCATGGTACCCACGATACAGGGTATTAATTACCTTACTGTGGGGCTATGAGTATGTAACGTTTGTTTAAAAAAATAAAAAATAAACTTTACCCTATTTAAGAACCTCTACTGCCATATTTCGCAATAAATAATGATTACGATTATTATAATAAATAACAATAAATATCTTTGGACAATTCACACAACAGCATCTGATTCCAAACTAAGGTGAGCTTGTATTATGGTAATCAGAAAGCTGATATACATACTTATATAATTCTAAATACATACTTAAATAGATAAATTAACACCCAGACACAGAACAAATAGTCACGTTCATCACACAAATATTTGTCCTGGGTGGGAATCGAACCCACGATCTCACGCTTCGCAGTTATATAAGCTATATGTAACATTGGATCCATGCTATTACACTTTGAAGGTGGATAGGTACTTATCCAATGTTTACTGGTAGGTACTAGTATAAGCATCTGAAGTAGTTTTGAGTTAACGTGGCTTATATTTTATTGTCAGATTTATTCATTGTATTTATCCGCCTATTCCTAAAACTTCGTGTGTGTGCATCGTATCTTCGAACGATATCATTGACGTAGATGGACAAATTAAAAACTGCATTACCTATATACTGTTATCGGATAAGATCTCATATAAAAGCAAAGGGAAATGTAAGAAGTGTATCCAGAAACATTTACAGAAGCAACAATGGTTCGCCTGGCCTGTGCTCTATTGCTCCTCGGAGGTAACTTAAACATTTTCCAAAAAGTTTGTAATTAATTTAACTTCAGTTGAATATTTTGTACAATTTTTAATCTACATCCGTCATTCAGTCAGTTTTTACTAGAAAATTCAATGACTTCTCTTAAGAAATTAAAAATATTAAACTTTCTCTTTTAATATGACTGATATCTTAATGTTAATAAAAAATTAAATTATTTATCTCATTTAACAATTCATTAAACAATGTTTTAATTTTTTTCTTTAATTCAGTGTTATGTTATGTATGCTTCAATAATCAAATTATTTATGTCCTTTTGCTCTCGATCTATGTATAAAATAATACTTTATTTTTTATTACGATCTAGAAATTTTTTTTTTGGCTAATGAGTAATCGTTACGCCATCTGAACTTTCTAATAAGTCCTATGACAAAGCACTTGTTTTGTTTTTGCACGTTGAATCTATACATATAATAAAACTGTAAGCAGAGTCAATTCTGTACATTGCATATAAATTAAAAAAAATACTTCTAGGGGTCTTTTAATAACTAACAGAAGCTAAAAATATAAGTTTTGGAATTTTTGTCTGTCTGTCTGTCTGTCTGTCTGTCTGTCTGTCTGTTGTTAGCTTTTCACGCAAAAACTACTGGACGGATTTTGATGAAACTTTTTTTGTTTTATATATATAAGACCTTGCTAACATTTAGGCTATAGAAAATTTTAAAAATCACTCTTTAAGGGTGTGAAATGAGGGATGAAAGTTTGTATGGAAAACTTGGTTTTTTTCAATAGATTTTCTTGAAATTTGGTATAAATATTTTGTAACCAAAATAAAAGAATACGTGTTTCAGCATTTTCCGAAATTCATCCTTTAAATGTCAATTCTCTTTGAAACTCTTTGAAAATTGGGTGTCGAGAATTGATGTACAGAATATTTTTGTGCAGAGTATTTTACTTATAATTTTGTATTTGTAATCTTTACTAATATAGTGAGAAACATATTTAAGCTTTTTTTAAAACTACCGCTCAATAGCAATTAAAATGGATTCGAAAGTTTTTATCTTAAGCGTACAATAATTAACCTAAACTTAATATTTCATTTTCAAATTCGTTTCCCTTCTTTGAATGATGTGTTTACAGATATATTGTTGAATGAATTTCCGTAACATTAGTGTGTATTTCATATCAATCGGGTCATAAACAAAAAAAGTATACGCAACATAAACTTAAAAGGCACTAAAAGGAATTTAGATGAAAGTTTCGTTAACAGCCCTTTCAAAACCATAAATAAAAGTTTAAATTTAAGTAAAATTATTTTGAACTCTCACTAATATTAGTGATTAATATGGTCGATCATATGATCGACCATATTAAATATACTTTGATCAGTTTACTGCATTTTCTTTTGTTGGCCGAGTATGGCTAGACTATAGGTACCTAAAAAGCACATCGCGAGCCTCACCGCCGCCGAACTTTACATCACAGGGCTCCATTGAGTTAGTTGCTCAGCTTATTAGTCTTCTTTTGGGGTGAAAGATTATGAACAGGCTGCAGATGAAACGACTGGTATCGCTACATTATATCAGGCTACAACCTTTCCAGCGTTGCACTGCTGGGCATGGAGCTCTCCCAATATTGAGGAGGCCTCAAGCTCCAACGAACCTAAATCCAAATCTTACAACCTCAATACATCCAGCATTAAGGTGGTAAGATACGGAATCTAAACCTTCATACAGAATGCACAAAGCCTTAACAAAACGAGACTACTGCAGACATCTAGATGACGAATAGTTAAACTTTTAGTGAACCAACTGTTAATCTCAATATCTCTACCTGTTTGGTAATTTGACATTCGATTTATCAACCACAAAGTTTACATGCCATATGGTAGATGGCGTTATTGCGAAATATTCATTTCTTCTACAAAGTGAATCGATGGAGATAATTTCAAATACCTAAAAGCCTAAAGTCTAATAAAAGTAAGTACATAGTATAAAAAAATAACGTTTCACACTTATAGCCTCACAGTAGGGTAGATATACCCTGTGTCGTGGGTGCCATGAACCCACACAGAGACAGAAATACAACCACCCAGACCGAGAACAGAAATTTAAACTCATCATTGAAATTTCTGTTTTGCCGGCATTCGAACCCAGGACCCTTCGATTTGCAGTCCGGCATGGTAAAAATTGCGCCACGCGGGTTGTCCCGTCGTTGGGTATACGTATGATGCTGAACATTGTTAATTGGACTAGAGATGTGCTAAACCGAAAATATCCCAAACCGGGTTGAACGGTTCGACTTTCTATGTAAACCGGTTTCAACCCGGGTTGATCAAACCGAGTTGCTATGCGGTTCAAAACTTATAGTATTAGGTTTGACCTGTATGAGGAATCAATTCGTAAATTTAAGCACCTTATTAGACATGTCGGGTTTTAAACTTAAACTGTTAAAATAGGTTATTGTTACATTTATGAGCATTGTTGTTGAGCATTTGTGTCGCTAGTGGTATTGAGTAATAAGTAATTATAATATATTGCTCGCTCACTATAATATAGTACATAGTGTACATATACATATATAGCTGCAAGTCTTTCTTGACATTGTCCAATAACAAATTATAGTATAACGATAGCACTAACACCAATAAAAATAAACAACGCTAACACTACTTTCTAAAAACGAAAAACAAAGGCTCAAAATTATAAACAACTAAATTAACTCAACTCGAATTATTTTCCAATTGCATCAATATGCGTTTTATTCAAAAAATTTACGTAATAAACAAACTGCAAAACTCAAAAATGCAAAAAACGCTCAAGGACAAGTGTTACCACGGCCATTGAATTGAACGAATTTACATAAACTTTGCTGCAACGACATAAGGTCTACTCTAAATTAATACTAATGGTCATCGTCGTCGCCTGCCCACGTGTTTATTCGGAAATCGGGTTTATTCGGCTTCTCATTCGGTTCGGGTCTCGCTCGGGTTCGCCCGCTCCGGCCGTCCAACCCAGCCTCGCGCGCGATGCGAGCCCGTTCGATTCCGCTCGTTTCGTCTATCCAATGAAACCGAGCTAGAGGACAGTCAAACCGAGTCGGCCCGAGTTGCGCTTAACTCGGTTTGAACGGTTTGGCAAACCGAGTTGGCCCATCAATAAATTGGACCAATGATAATTTAACTCATTTTTTTTGTCTCTTTATTGCGTACGGGCTCATCCACACACGTTGGTTGATGGAGATATTAAAGATCTTGATTTCCAAATACAGATAGCACACTGTTTAGAGACCCTGCCTTCTGCTTTAGTTTTCACAATGTTATATGAGTTATGACCAAACTGCTGTCCGCGAGTTTTAAACCTATAGTCTATTAATTGGCCTTACAATTTTTCCGATTGTTTAATCCTAAACCACGTGTATGTTTAGAAATTTTATCTCCCGACTACAAGTAGTTGTATAGTGCACCTCTTTTCTGCAGTAGGTTAAAGCTACGTATATAGAATAAGTCTATGCATTCTTTGCAGTATAAATTCACCCAATTTACTAAAGATATTATTTTTAACAAGGTCCCCAATAAGGGGGAGAGACCCGTGCCCAGCAGTGGGACGCAAAAAGGGTTGCAGCCATTATTTTTAACATAGATGAAGCCACGGGCACAGCAGTACTACGTATCTCTTAACTTTAATAAACGAGCTACATATTTGTAAAGAAAATTTGATTGCGCGAGAAAGGCGAAACGTGCGAAAAGTGGATAGTAAGATCTGAGTAGTACAGTAAGCAGTCCTTACTGTTTTTGGTTTGAAGGATTTAGAAAAAATAAATTAGGTGTCTTCTGAACATATAAATATTGTATTATAAGTGATTTCACTACATGTAAGAATAATCTACCTACTACTTATTCAATGCAAATAAATAATCTTTAATCTTTAATCAATCCCTCTTTCATACAAGTCTTTATTTACGCGGACGACGTCGCGGGCACAGCTAGTTTTATAATAAACAAACGTTAATGACGATATTCACATAAAACTCGATCGTGGCTCTAGTTCTTTTAAAGATAATATGTAGCTACCACGCTACTATAAGTAGAGGTCGGTTTTCTTAGGTCTATGACATGCAACTGCACCTTTCCATTGTAAACCAACAGACTCGATCATGGCAGAATTGGGTGAAGCGATGGCACTTTCCTTTTTCCCGCCTAAACCATGCAATTTTTTTGATATGTTACCTGAGAGATACCGGGTATGTAGGATAGAAAAAAATGCAATGATTACATTGTTTCCAGTGGCTGTCTGCTCTGCCTCGGAAAGCAGGATCGTAGGCGGCATCCCCGTCCCGATCGCGAGGCACCCCAGTGTCGTCCAGGTCCAAAGCATGTGGTTCCCCAAACGCTGGACTCAGCTCTGCGCCGGAGCCATCCTCAACTCCAGATACATGGTCGGCGCGGCTCGTTGCTTCCGTGGCGCGTAAGTTAATATTTAATATTATTATACTTTCATATTTTATATCATTAGTTTCATTAGTATCTTTCTCCATATGAACCATTGCGGATTGATACATCTTATAGGTAAAATAATAATAATAAAATACAAATAGAAGACGTCGTATATTAAAATTTATTTAATTGCTAATTATTATTTAAAATTGGTAAATTAGAAATAAGAATTGAATATTTTATGAATGGTAAAAATATATTCTGAAATTTAAAATTTGCATGTAAATATGTACCTAAAAGTAATTATATAAAAAAATATTGTAAATCGGCGGCGGATACAGACATCCTCCCGCATAAAATCTAGGGATAAAAAGGTATGACTGAAAAACAGCGCTGCACAGGGTCTCGATCCTGTGGCAGCAATGCTGATTCATATCCTTTTGCCTTAATTTATTTAAGTGGTATTATACCCCTTTTGTACTTTTTTATGTTATTTTTAAGGCAATAAATGATTAATTATTATTGTTACTAACATTAGTGCCACTAACACAATGGTGTTCTATACCCTGGCAATGAATGAATTGCCATGCCCTTACAGGGTTCATTTTAATATTATGAATTATGATCTGTCCGTAGAGACTGTAAATCTGAATTTAGAATAATAAAATTGCATTGTCGATGAAAATCCTTTTAAGAAGCGCGATTGATTGACGGTTTTTCGAACTGTTTCAATTTCACATTGAAAGCGAAATCAGATCACTTATTGCGTTAGCTTCACTTCCCTTATCTTAAAAAATGTCTAACTTTACAGATATTACACACCCCGTTTCCGCCAAGTCATAGCCGGCAGCACTTACCGCAACACTGGAGGCGTCACTGTTGGCGTTGAGAGGGTCACTAATCACCCTTCGTTCAGCGAGGCGATCGGCTACGATGGAGACATCACCGTAGTTCGCTTCGCTTCCCCCCTCACCTACTCCCTCTTCATCCAGCGCGCCGCTGTCCTGGCCCAGGGCGTCAAGGTCGCTGATAACACCCGCGTCGTACAAGTCGGTTGGGGCGTCACTCTTGAAGAGGTTAGTTGCGAGCAGATGATCAAAATTTTTGTTGGTTTGATATTTCTTTTTATATGATTAAGAAATACCACCGCTGAACTTGCTTCTGCCATGAAGATATGATTTCGATGGAAAAATGCCGGCCAATAAATAATGCCCATACCCCGTACCATATTGTGTCACAGGTACACCATTACTGAAAATAATCTTTCATTTTAATTTACTTACTTCTAGTTTTTAAGGCGATCATCAGCCTCCCGTGTAACAACTCAACGACCTACTACTTACTAACAACGACCTTAGACTTACTTAAGGATACACAACCTTAAGTAAGTCTATGTCTTGCTATGGGCTGCAGCGACCACATAACACCTATATCATAAGGTCTTTGGGTCTAAATTATTTTGATGAATATGACGTTCCTTTGATTAATTTTGTATAGACAGGCTCTTAGGTACGTATTTATCGTAACTTGCATTTTTTTCTCTCTCACTTTACTCTGAATATGAGTATTTGTGTGTGTTTCTATTAGTGCTTATGTATTATTAACTTCTTTTGAAATTTACCTAGTTCCCTGACATCCGCGCCACTCAACTCCACGAAGTGACCGTCCAGACCGTCAACAACGCGCAATGCGCCGAAAACTACCGCAACTTCATCATTCCTCGCACCGTCACCGAGAACATGATCTGCGCTGGTAACCCTGAAGGTAAGATCATTGTTTTTCTTTTTTTCGATGTCGAAATCGCACGATCTGCACGTTTAAGTTACCAGTGTGCAGTTGCTAATGTAAACCTTGAAAAATAGATGTTGTCCGATTCGCAGACCCAACCGATATGCACACAAAATTTCACAAAAAATTGGTCGAGCCATTTCGAAGGAGTTTAATTACAAACACCATGACAAGAGAATTTTTTTATTAGATTAGTAAGTCAGTCACTAAATAGTTAATTATTCTAAAAAGGCGATAGCTACTTTATCAGAAAGTGTCCCGTCCAGTTTTCGAGGCAACTTAAAAAGCTATGTTTTCGCATTGCTATCAAAACTTCCCATTTATACTATACTATATTTATCATATATATTTATCACACAAATGATTTCAGTTAGCGCCTACGTCTGTTTGGAATGAACACTTTTCAAATTTATTTAATAGAATCAGGCGTTAATTTGTGGAAATCCATTGTTATAAAGTTAGAAAAAAACTACTTTGTAACAATCGGCAATCACAACGTATAATGGTGTATATTTTTCATGTAATAGCACCTCCCTCCTTCCCACATAGGGTACATGCACATGCAACAACAAAATATATAAACCAACATACGTACCTTGGTATAAATATACACCAAAATACCATACCAATATACCTACGAGAGGAAGGTGCTGTTGCATGGAAAAGTATACACCATAACACGTTCTGATTAAGGATTGTTGCTAAGTAGTTTTTTACCTAACTTTATAACTTTTCACCTTAGAGCATCACATGTACTGATAGGTATGACAGGGTGAGATAGTACCTTTGATGCTTTAAGCCATAGATATTATTCTTAGTCTAAGCTTTAAGCTTTTCACATTTGAATTTCCGTCGAAACCATAGATATCCTAAGTCTATGGTCGAAACTGTTGAACTGTCAAGAGTTTTGGCGGGAAGTCTGAAGGGACAAGTTGTGCTCTTGTGGTGAATGTAATAAGGTTGCGAATATTACTGACGGGATGATTAAAGAAAAAATACGTGTGTTTGTTGCAATGTTTACTGGGCGACTAAATGACATTTACGATCATCACAAGATTTACAAAACATGCATTTAAGTTAAACATACCGCCCACCAAAAAGGACTGAAGGTCCTTTTTAAACAACCTTAATCACTGGGCAAAGCACACAATTTGACTACTGGTCTCTTACAAACAGAACCGTCACTTTTTACGCTATATACTCGGGTAAATCCATCTTGACCCGGATGTTTTTCGACGATTCTCCCCAAGCTCCATTTTGCAGGTGGTAAATTATCAGTTTTTATTACGACCAAATCGCCAATTTGGAATTCTTTATCCTTCACCAACTATTTTGGGCGTACTTGAAGTCTACTCAGGTATTCGTCTTGCCATCGACGCCAGAAGTCATGCACCAGTTTTTGAGTATGCTGCCAGCGTGATAGTGGGGAAATGTTTATGTGTTTTACTTCAGGCGATGGAATTGTTATTGGTGCTTCCCCAATCAAGAAGTGTCCTGGAGTAAGAGGGTTTAAGTTTTCCGAGTCAGTTGCATCAATAGGGCACAATGGGCGTGAATTTAAACAAGCTTCTATTTGACAGAGGACTGTTGTCATCTCTTCGTAAGTAAGGTGAGTTGTTATGATCCTTTTTAAGTGGTACTTGATAGATTTAACTCCGGCCTCCCATAATCCACCGAAATGAGGGCTATAGGCAGGTATAAAGTGCCACTGTGTGCCTTCTGTAGCAAGAGTTTGTGCTATATGTCCCGTGAATTGTAGCTTAGCTTCATTCCAGGCCTCGACTAGTTGTTTATTTGCTCCTACAAAGTTTCTGCCCTGGTCACTCCATAGGTGGCTACATTTTCCTCTTCGAGCTATAAAGCGACGAAACGCACCTATAAATGCTTCGGAGGTGAGATCTCCGACTAATTCAATATGAATAGCCTTTGTAGAAGTACAAATAAATATTGCTACATAGCTCTTGGTTGTTCGATTTCCTCTACCCTTGCACATCAAAGTTTGAAAAGGGCCTGCAAAATCTACACCACAGTTCAGGAAAGGCCTTGCTGGCACCACTCTTTGCTTTGGTAAGTCTCCCATTATTTGTGACCTTGTAATTGCCTTAATCCTGGCACAAATGAAGAATTTGTGTAAATGTTTATTAATTAATGATTTAGATTTCAGGATCCAATACCTCGAGCGCAAAAAAGTTTGCATTAATTGGAGACCACCATGAATAGTTCTAACGTGTGCATCAGCGATGATTAAAGGTACGAGTGTATTTTTGTTTCCTAGAATAATTGGATTCTTTCTATCTTCAGGTATATTTGCGTGTCTTAAGCGTCCGCCCACCCTGAGGATATTGTGCGCATCTAAGTACGGGTTTAGTGATCTCAAAATGCTTTTATTCTTTACTTGGTGTTTTGCTTTTAATCTTTCAATTTCTTCTTCAAATTCTTCTGCCTGAACCTTCTTTATGCAAGTATTTAACGCTTCTTCTAATTCTCTTGTTTCTATATCTGTTGGTGTTATTTCTTTATTCTTAGTATACTTTAAAAATCTTTTACAATATACTATTGCTTTTAATAATTCTTGAAGGCTATTGTAATTTTCAAATTGCGATGTTAATGATTTTAATTGTTTTTCAGAAATGTAGGTTATATGGTAAGTATTAATCTTTTCTTTTTCTTTTGATGTTTTCAGTTCCATGTATGTTTCTATTATTTCTTGTTTACTAATATTTATTTCTTTTTCAGATAACCAACATGGACCCTTCCACCACAAGTCACATTCCATCAGTGATGTGAGCAAGATGCCTCGAGATGCTAAGTCAGCGGGATTGTCACGCGACTGTACGTGGTACCAGTGTTTGCTGTTTAGGTTCTCTACGATTTCAACGACACGATTGGCCACAAACGGTTTCCAACGACTTGGTTCTCCACATAGCCATGCAATCACTATCGTTGAGTCTGTCCATGCATACATCTGAGATGTTGGTATTCTCATGGCTTGCCCTATCTGTTTCATAAGCTTCGCTAAGAGTAGTGCACCACAAAGTTCTAAGCGTGGTAGAGATATAGTTTTGAGGGGTGCTACTCTTGTTCTTGCTGCAATAAGACTTGTTTCTATGTGGCCATCTGGTCTTTCCGTTCTGATGTAAACAGATGCTGCATACGCACGCATCGATGCGTCACTGAAGCCATGAATTTGGACTTTATTTAAGTTTGTACTGACTGTTCCTATCCATCTCTTTATTTTAATTTCATGAACGTTATTAAAGTCATTTCGTATTTGTCTCCATTCCTCTTCCAGTGTATTATTGATTTTCTCATCCCAACCTGTCCGTTCTAACCATAACTTCTGTATGAGTATTTTTGCCTTTACAGTACTTGGTGCAAGCCAACCAAGTGGATCAAATAGCTTTTGTATGTCGGATAAAATGCTACGTTTAGTTACTACTTCTGTCATTGGTGGTAGGCTCAGGTTGTATTCGAAATTATCTGTTTTTAAATTCCAGGTGATACCTAGTGCTTTGATTGTACCATCTAAATTCATGTTTATGTTAACATTTGCAGATCTTTTGCTTTCTTCAATGGACTGTATAAATTGAATATCGTTAGATGACCATTTTGTTAATTGGAAACCTCCCTTCTGAAGGATGTTTGTGATCTCCTTGGCTACTGATATGGCATCTTCTGAAGACTCAGCGCCTGATAGAACGTCATCGATATAAAAGTCTTCTTTTATTATTTGGACTGCACGCTGGTGATGTATCCCTTCGTCGGTTGCAACTCTTTGGAGCGTTTTTACAGCCAAATATGGTGCAGCGGCTGTTCCAAATGTGACTCTAAGAAGACGATATTCTTGCAGCTCATGTGAGTCGTCTGATCTCCAGAGGATTCTCTGATAGTCCCTATCTTTCGGAGATATTAATATTTGTAAATACATTTTTTGGACATCAGCCATAAAACATACACGTTTCATTCGCCATCTCATCAGAAGGTATCTTAAGTCTTCTTGCAATTTAGGACCCGCCAATAGCTCGTCGTTCAAAGAAATGTTATTCGTCCCTTTACAAGACGCATCGAAAACAACGCGAGTGCGAGTGGTCTCTTTATCATTACGTATTACTGCATGGTGTGGTAAGTACACTGATCTTACTTCTCTTTCTTTTTCAGGAACCTTTTCTAGGTATCCACGTTCAATGTATTCTTCTATTACCTTTGTGTATTCTCTTTTCAGATCTGGCGATCTCTTGAACTTTCTTTCGAGTGATATAAATCTTCTTGTAGCTATCTCCTTCGTGTTCCCGTCTGGTGATAAGGGGTATGTGGTTTTGAAAGGTAAGTTGACTATATATCTTCCGTCCTCGTTTCTATCAGTTGTTTGTTCATATATGTGTTCACAGAGTTGTTCTTCTTTTGTTAATCGTCTTTCTGATTCTACTTCTACTTCCCAAATCGACTTAAGCATGTCGTCGATGTCAACTTGGTGATGCATGACGAGGTAAGTATCTTCTTGTGGTTTTATACATACATCTCCGAAAATTATCCAACCCAGGCTGGTCTTCTGAGCACATGGTGTACCTGGTGGACCTTTGATGAAATCTTGTTGCATTATATTAGCGTACTCTCTCACCCCAAGGAGCAGATCAATTGACCCTGGCGTAAAATATGTGGGATCAGCCAGGTTGAGCCCTTCGAGGTGTGGCCATTGTTCTATGGTCATTGTTTTGGTAGGTATCTTCGTGGTCAGTTGTTTAGGCATCACATAGGCTTGTATAGATAGACCAAATGTTGAGTCCCACTGTGATCTTATTTGTAGCTGAACCACGTGCTTGATTTCTGTTCTCATAGATCCTACTCCGACGACGCTTCCCATCATAGATTGTCGTTTTAATTTCAAAAGCTGAGTCGCCTTCTCGCTTATGAATGTTGCTTGCGAACCTGGATCGACTAGAGCTCGCAGCATAACCTTGTGACCGCTTGAACTCGTTGCTGTCACGACTGCTGTTGCTAGAAGTGCGGTTCCCTGTCTAGTGGAGAAATGGGACGCTATCATTGTGTTCACTTGAACCTTGTCCTCTCCTATCACGTGATGTGAAGCCTGCGGTTGCTGTGAAGTACTTGAAGATGCCACAGCTTCTTGTTGCTTGTTAATATGAAGGAGGGAATGATGACGTCGGTGACATATTCTGCAGGACACTGGTATCTTACATTTCAAAGCTGAATGTCCTGATCCTAGACAGTTGTAACATAGTTGCTTCTCAGTAACGTATTTATTTCTTTCATCCGGATTCAAAATTGTGAATTGTTTACAGTGACAAAGAGTGTGATTGTCATTGCACATAATACAAGCCCGCTTGTTGACAGGTGTGATGTGAAATGCTCGTGCCTTAACCGGCTTTACAGTTTGATGTTCAAAAGTCGAGTGGGTCAATTCTAAAGTTCTGAATTTTGTTTCTAAGAATTTTTTCAGATCACTCCAGGTAGGCAATTTTTCAGATTCTTCCTTGTAGGCAAATTCTTCCCAATTTTTATGCGTATCTGGGTCCAACTTTTGAACCAAAAGATGAATTATTATAGGATCCCAAGATTCCTTTTTTTCGGGGGTAGGTGTGAAAATAATAACATCAGGTTTTGAAGTTCCGTTTTTGAATATTGTTTTTATTTAATATTTAACTTTAAATTAGCAATATAAGTGCTTCAATCTTTTGATAAACAAGTGGACTTCTATTGAGTATAAAAGTAATGAGCATTTAAAGCCTTGAGTACTTACTGGTTACCACCCCACACTACAACCTACATTGCTAACAGTAGTCACTTTATTCTAAGTTCTCACAAGTTCTCACTGCACTGATGGCGCATACAATTGAGTTGGAGAGAGTCCAGAAGGAGTTTGAAGAGTCCTGGAGTCTTAAGCTGGCCAGCTTTGAAAGCAGGTTACAATCTTTGGCATCACCAAGCAATCCAACTTTGGCACAACTTGATGCAGAATTTCGTGCTTTCAAAGATCTAGTGAAGAGTGCAATCCATCTCCTTGGGCAGCAGGTCCGGAATAATGCCAAAGTCATTGATGCAATTGATATGCGGAGCCGGCAAAAGATACTCTTGTTCAACGGCATAACTGAAGATCCCGGAGAAAACACAGAGCAAAAACTGTTAAGTCTTCTGCACAACAACATGGGTCTGAAGCAGCTCACTGTTTCTTCCTTTAAACGGTGTTTTCGTTTTGGGACCCAAGAGAAAGGTCGACCTCGTTCCATATTTGTGCATCTTTGCGAACACCGCATTAAAGCAGATATCTGGCGGTTGAAAGCCAAACTAAAAGGGTCACAGGTGTCCATCTCGGAGTTCCTGACTAAGCCACGCCAGATAGTACACAAACGTGCCAAACAATATTATGGTCTGCGTAACGTGTGGACTCTAGATGGTACTATCAGTATTAAAGTCCCTGATGGCAGCCGGGTCAAAATTATTACTGAAGATGATCTGGAGGAATGCATGGCAAAACATCCTGTGGCAGCGTCCTCGGCTGAAAGCAATGACAAAGACACGGCTGATGAGGGCCATGATACTCAGTCTTCCGAGGAATCTTCCTCTAATCGTCCACAAGAAGAGCGACGCAAAGCTGGTGCCCCGGGGGAGGACAACAAGCGGCCACGACGGGCAGGTACCAAGAAATAAGTTTCAGCTTGTTGTGAATTGTGATTGTCACGCTTCTTGATTGGTTTCTTTCTCTTGTTTTAATATTGCTACGCTGTCCCTTTAAGTCAGAAATAGGTAGTAGTTTTGTAACACAAGTTGCCAATCTGTAGTAATAATATTGTACTGTGACTGTACTCGTAGTGCCTGTGTTTGTTTCTTGTTTTCTTTGTTTTTGTAATTGTTTTTGGGTAATCTTACTTTCACGTTGATTCAAGTTGATTGTGCACCAATATTATGCTAAATTATTATTTAATTTTATTGTCAATTCTATTCTATGTCAACAATGTATCTGACTGACTTCACGTGTCAAGTGTCACATCACAATTTCAATCAGTTAATGTCAATTTTTTTTCTCTCAATTATGGCATCAGAACTCTTGTGTATGTTGCCAGCTTTAAGTTTTAAAATTTTGCCAGTTTCGTTGAACTGGATGAGTAATAATTAATAAAATTAGTAAGTGGTCGGTGATCAGTCAGTGGAGTAAGTCAGATGCAAATGCAAAGCAAAGAAATGAGTACTTTACCTGAACTTGACCAATGGAGTTTTGGGGGCAAGTTAATGATACATTACTCCTTTCACACTGTTATGTTATTTTATTTCACAACACTCGTGCTCTGCAATTAACTTGTATTGAGCAAAATGCTATCAACTTTATCAGATATAACTAAAAAAAACCAGGAAAATGAAAATAAAACAAGAGCACAATGTGTCTTTCCCGACTTCCTGCCAAGACTTCATGTCAAATCGTGTAGTGAATGTGTTGTTAGTATGATTTCAAACGTTTCTGTAGGCTATGGTAGCTTTTGCATACAGCCATTTTTTTTTCTTGTTTTCTTAATTGCAATTGTTTCTTGTGTCGTGTTAATTATGTATTCTTCCCACATTATGGCTATCCTAGTCTGCCCTTTTTAATAGTCAACTTTGGGGTTGGTAAATTAGTTTGTGCTCAATTTTATGTTAAGTTTAATTAATTTTATTAAATTTTGTGTCAGATTTTTTTTTTCCTTATTATTATTATTTATTAATATCTATATTATATATTTTTTATATATATTAATATATGTCAGATAATGACTCTTATTACTCTGCATATGACTCTGATAACACTTATGCATCCTGTGATGATTCTTTAAATGATTCGTGCTTGCTGAAAAATCAATTATCTTCCATTTTTAGCAACGACTCCTGCTTGAATGTGTGCCATATAAATGCTCAAAGTATACCGAGCCACTACTCTGAGCTCGAGGAAGCTTTTTCTTGTGGCCACATTCACGTAATTCTTATTTCAGAAAGCTGGTTAAAGCCTCCCCTTCAGTCTTCTTGTTATGCTTTGCCGGGTTATGTGCTTCTGCGCAACGATAGGACGGGAAAAGTCGGAGGTGGAGTAGCAATATATTTACGTGCCTCGTTACCGTACAAAATTTGTTTAGCATCTCCGTCGGGCTACTCCGCTTCTGCTGAGTACCTTTTCGTCGAGCTCAACTTTAGAGGTGTCAGGGTGTTGCTAGGCGTGGTATACTGTCCTCCCTCCATTGATTATTTTGACACTTTAGAAAACACTTTTGATTCGTTGGGGTCTGATTACGCACATTACGTCATTATGGGCGACTTTAACACCGACCTTCTTAGCAACAATGCTCGTGTTAATAAGCTTAAGAATATGATAAACGCAGTAAACTTCACAATTCTGCCCTTGAAAGCCACCCACCATAATGTGAACACCAAGCCCACCTGGATTGATCTCATTCTCACCTCTTCTGTCGATCGAGTGCGTATGCACGGACAGCTTCCGGCTCCCGGATTCTCACGCCATGACCTCATTTACGCGTCCTATAAGATTAAGCCTCCCAAGATAGAACCTACGGTTATTAACATTAGGAACTTTAGCAAGATGGACCTGGTTAAGCTTAAGAAGGACGCGTCAGAGATGGACCTCTATCCTGTGGTAGATGCGGTCCCAGTGGACACTAAAGTTGCTCTCCTAAACAAGTCCATCCTTGACCTGTATGATATCCACGCACCATCTCGTAGGGTTAAACTTAAACGGACCCCTGCTCCTTGGATGTCTAGGCTTGTTCAAATGGCGATGAGAAGACGGGACCGGGCCTTTAGAGTTTTTAAAGCTGACCGATCAGAGGAAAACTGGACATCTTTTAAGATCGCCCGTAACCGTTGCAATCAGATGGTTCGAACAGCAAAACGCCGATATATTCATGATAATATTCAAGATTCCTCTCCAGCTGATGTATGGAAATTTCTTCGCTCTATCGGAATCTGTAAACCACCAACATATGATCGCATTCCAAACCTAACCCCTGATGTCTTGAACCAACATTTTCTCTCTATGTCATTAATAGACCCCGAAATTAAACAGCAAACGTTATCTTCAATTGCCCTCATGCCGTC
Organism: Pyrgus malvae; assembly: GCA_911387765.1. Classification (NCBI taxonomy): domain Eukaryota; kingdom Metazoa; phylum Arthropoda; class Insecta; order Lepidoptera; family Hesperiidae; genus Pyrgus; species Pyrgus malvae. The sequence goes on along the minus strand of OU426966.1, from coordinate 20,112,305 downwards.
GCCGAACATTCCCAACTTTCAATTCTCACCTGTGACGCATGCAGAGGTAATGAAGATAATTGTTTCTCTCAAATCGAAAGCCGTTGGATGCGATTCCATTGGTAAAATGATGTTAGGTCCTATCGTAGAGACCCTGTTGCCCATAATCACAAATATTATTAACAGCTCTCTCACAACAGGCGAATACCCAAGTATCTGGAAAAAGGCACACGTAAGACCAATTCCTAAAGTGTCCAACCCTACACTGGTAAACCAATTCCGTCCAATATCTATTCTCCCTTTCCTCTCCAAAGTTCTGGAAGCCTGTGTACATAAGCAAGTCTCCTCCTTCATATATGAACATAACCTACTGAGTGCACACCAGTCTGGGTTCCGTCCTGGTCATAGCACCACTACTGCACTGATCAAAGTCGTTGATAGTATCAGGTCAGGTATGAACGACAAGATGGTTACAGTATTGGTGCTTATTGACTTTTCAAATGCTTTCAACACAGTGGACCATGATTTACTCCTATCCACTCTTTCCCACCTTAAATTTTCACAAACAGCATTATCGTGGTTCGATTCCTATCTTCGCGATCGTCAGCAATCTGTACATATTGGGCAGAAGTGCTCTGCGTGGGCTAAAGTACGTGCTGGCGTTCCACAAGGCGGAATACTTTCTCCTTTATTGTTTTCGATATTTATCAACTCAATCACCTCCTATATTAATTGTTCTTACCATCTGTATGCCGACGATCTTCAATTGTATACTCATACCACCATAGATAACCTATCAATCGCTATCGATCTGGTAAATAGGAACTTGGCTGAGGTTAAAACTTGGTGTGATCAGTATGGAGTTACAGTTAATCCTGCGAAATGTCAGGGTATCATCGTGGGTAGCGCAAGACAGTTGGCCAAAATTGATATTGCATGTCTGCCAACGTTAACTTATGACACTCATGTTATACCTTTTAGAGACAGTGTAGTTAATTTAGGCCTTAATATTGACAGTTGCATGAACTGGCGCAAAGAAGTAACTGAAATATGCCGTAAAGTCAACGGAACGCTTCAGTCACTCTATCGTTTTAAAAAATTTCTACCCTACAAGACTAAGCTTATGTTGATTTACAGTCTCGCTCTACCCATCATTGACTATGCTGACGTGTGCTACCCGGACCTGAACGAAGAACTTCTAAATAAGCTAGAGCGCCTCCTTAACAATTGCATCCGATTTATTTTCAATCTACGCAAGTATGATCATATCTCAAGTTATCGAAGTCAGCTTAAATGGCTTACTATTCGTCAGAGGCGTAAATCTAGAATTCTTTTGGTCCTGTATTCAATCTTACAGGATCCAACTTCTCCAAATTATCTAAAGGAAAATTTTCAGTACCTGTGTTCAGTTCACGACAAAGGTCTTCGATCCACTAATAATCTTATGCTTTGTATACCTCCACACAATAGTGATTTTTTCCGATACTCATTTAATGTTCAGGCTATACTGCTCTGGAATGCCCTGCCCGAAAACATCAGAAAGGCGCGAACAAAGACTGCATTTAAGGGGATGCTACGGAAACACCTATTAGACAGTAACGAATGAGTCATAATAATTAACCACCTTTTGACATTCGTATCTTGTATATATATATATATATATATATGTACATGTATGTATGTATGTACGTATGTATTTATTTATGTATGTATGTATGTGTCTATCTATGTATGTATTTATTTAGTCTTTAGGTATATTTATCTACATATTAATATTTCTTTTTTTTCTAATTAATAATCCTTTAAATTATGTAAATATTTTCCTGCCTACCGTAACTTCTAGCCATCACCCAGGGTTGACTGGCAGAGAATGCCATTAGGCATTAAGTCTTACCCTGTAACCCTTATACTTTAAGGAGCTACAAATAATAAATAAATAAATAAAATAAATTCCGTCGAAATTCCCATATTACATAAACTAATTAAACAATCACATGTTGTATCTAACAATCCTTTTAGTTGAATTGAAGATTGTGAAGTTAATTTTCTTTGATTGAATAGCTTTTTCATAATGGAATTTAAAATTAGCCTTTTATTGCCATACCTTGCCTTAAGAATGTCCAAAGCGTGAGCATAGTTATTCGATGTTATTTGCACATGCTTTAATAACGAATCTGCTTCGGCGGTAACACTCGACTTCAAATAATGCAACTTTTCGACATCACTTAATGAACTATTATTATGCACCAACGAAATGAATAAGTCATAAAATGCAGGCCATGCTTCATAACTGCCGCCAAATGTAGGGAGTTGTATCTTCGGTAACTGCGCGATGTTATTACGGACGCTTGAGTTATTTAAACTCGCTGACAATGACTCCGCGTTCGCACCATCCAACAACTGTAACATGTCCTTCAAATCACCTTGTAGGGAGATGTACAAATCTTCATAAATAAAGAATTCTTCGTTAAGAAAGTACTGCAATATTCCTTTTCGTTCCTTCGGTGTAATTTTTACAAGTTCTTGATGTGCGTGTTTAAAAGTTTTCCAATAGTCATCTATAATTCGCATCCGTGCTTCTATATATCCTTTAGTTAACCGTGCTTTGGGGCATTTCTTTAAATTGGTTTGAGATTTTTGTAATAAACTTGCCGTGTCTTCTAAAACCAATAAAATCTTCGCTTCTTCTTGCGTAGCAGTCATTGTAAACGATATTCGATACGATGTAAAATACTCCTTAACACGACGTAAATAAGACGATGTTAAAAAACTTGTTTTGTTCAATTGAAGACAAAAGACTTCGAGGCGAGCGCTTATCAGTTTCCGATCTTCATCGCTAAGAAATCCGGCACGATTGCGACCATATGGTGAATGTAATAAGGTTGCGAATATTACTGACGGGATGATTAAAGAAAAAATACGTGTGTTTGTTGCAATGTTTACTGGGCGACTAAATGACATTTACGATCATCACAAGATTTACAAAACATGCATTTAAGTTAAACATCTTGTTTTATTTTCATTTTCTTGGTGTATTTTTGAGTTATATCGGATAAAGTTGATGGCGTTTTTTTCGATATAGGTTAATGACAGTGCACGAGTGTTGTGAAATAGAATAACAGTGCGAAAACATGTTTTTTCGGCTTGCCTCCAAAACTCCTTCGGACATGTTCTCGTAAAGTAGCCATCGCTTTACTTGAACATCTGACTGACTAGACTGACTGATACCTGACGACTTACCGATTTATTCTACGATGCAGAAAGTTACTTGACGCTGGCAATATGCACAGAGTGCGATGCCATCATTTAATAATGAAACGAAAATATTGAATGGCTGCAAGGATTTTATCCAATGCCGTAAAATGAATTAAAAAAAAAATGTTGAACTGTCAAATTACAGTCATGATTTATGGATGATAAAATTAAGATACGCGATAGCTCTGACGCATGTACAGTGCCGACCCGGATTTTCATTTGGGTTTGTAGCTACTAGCATTTAAATGCTACTGTGAGGTTTATCCGCCGAGTTTTTTTAACACATTACGTAACAGGGTAACTAGAACCAATGAGTTTGGAAAGTTTAATTTCTGTTCTTGGTCTGTGTGTTTGTATCTTTGTCTTTACGAGTGTTAATAACACCCTCGACACAGGGTATTTTACTGTACTATGAGGGTGAAGCGTTAATTTTATTAATATTTTTAAATTATATTCTCAGGTGGTGCTGGTGCCTGCTACGGAGACACCGGTGGTCCTCTCTTCGTCAACAACATCGTCGCCGGTATCGTCTCCTGGGGCTGGGGCTGCAGAAACGCTACTTTCCCCCGTGTCCACACCGCCGTTTCTTCCTACACCAACTGGCTCATTGAGAACGCTTCATAATTTACTAGTTAAGTAATGTCTCTATTTATTAGAAGTGATTAAATTACCGCTATATTAGTTTGAATTGTTTTTTTTTTGGGATTTTTCCGTTTTTGATTTCTCCTAGTATTAGTAACGCATCAGACAGATTTGTTTGATTTGTGTTCAATGTCAAATGAACATTTGTATCAATAAATATTTTTATTTGATCTAGTCTAGTTAAAGTTAAATCAGTAGTCAGTAATCAGTCAATCAGAAATTCTGGTAAAGCGATGCCTACTTTACTGTCACGTGTTTAATGGAGTGTTTGAGGTAAGCTCAAAAACCATAATTTCACACTGTCATTTTATTTTCCAACATTTGTGCACTGTAAACAACCTATATCGAATAAAATGTCATCAACTTTATCCGAGATATCAAAAATATACACCAAGAAAATGAAAATAAAACAAGAGTATAATATAGGTTTTAACTTCCCGCCTAATCTCTTCTTAGCCGTAGTATTTTATTATTTCAGGAAATAACTTTTGTAATCGAATTTATCGACAAAACAAATCAAAACCATGTTCATAGTGAAACAAAATTATTTGAAAAAAGAAATTTCCCAGGTAAATTTCAATTTTTTTCCAACCTTTTTTTATGCCCCACTGCTGGGCACAGGTCTCCTCTAACAAGTGAGAGGTATTTAGGCCATAGTCCACCACGCTGGCCTAGTGCGGCTTGCTGGACATCATAGCTTTGAGAAATTATGATTTTCTCTCAGGCATGCACGGCGATGGAAAACATCGTAATCAATTAAATATCACAATATTTTTCATCACCGTGGAGCAGTGATGAAATGCGCACATTACAAGTTTCTTTTTTCAGAGGTGCGCACCGAGGATTTGAACCCGGCTTCTTCCCCGTTGAAGACCACGGTCCTAACTACTCAGCCATCGCTGCTTAGTTAAAAATGTACGATAAAAATAAAAGCAACTACACAAATTTCCTTGAATTATTGATATTAGATTATCAAAAGCAGTCGGGATGATCTAGTTACTTATAGTAGGAGAAAAAAGCTTCGTGCGCTTGGGGCAGGTTTGCGCCTATTTGCACTAAATCCCAGGAGATCACTACCATTAAAACTCCCATTTGGACAGAAGTCAACATCTAATAAAATATTAAATTTAAGGCCTCGTTCACCATCTCCAAGTAAATTATTGATTAGTTACGTCCCAAGTAAAGTTAATTGGCAAGTAAAAGCTATAAGTACAGGTCAGTCTTATCATATGATTAGTGCTACTCAAACATCGTAAAATTGAAATTAAAGTTACGGGGGACTTTAACCGAGAATTACCGTACCTGTCACTTTACTTGAAGGTGGTCATCTTATTATTCGTTCAAGAAACTAACAAAACAACAAAACTTAAATCACATTGTTTTTGGAAACTGTTACAGAATTAATCTTTTTTTTAATTTGTCAAGATGAAATCACTACGTTTTATACGTTACATTTTTATTAAATTAAATATTCGTATAACATGCTCTTTAAATATTTTTATTTACTGTAATAAACTAAGAAAATAAATCTATAAGTAATTTAAAATAGCTTACGCAGCAGCTGCGATTTTTTTTCTAGAAAAATATTAGTATTCGCCCGCTCATATATCTATATCAGATAGAGATAATTGAACCTTGGAAATTTATTAAAGATTTTTTGATGAAGTCGTTTGACAAATATATGATCTTCCAAGAGTCATACTTAACCCAGGAAGGATGGCGGTATGTGCGTGGCGACATGCCGTCGCAAGCTTTGAAAGTTGTAGACGTAATAGTAAAGCACAATCGCTCTCTGGATAATAGCACTGTCTTAGGAGCGCCACGCGTCGAAGATACCGGTGCATTCCAGAGTTTTCTCCAAGCGCTGAGCAGGCCACCAAGGGGATTTCAGTGCAGTAAAAACCTCACACCAGGTACCTATCTCTTCCAAGGCGCCGGGTACCTTATGAAGGTTCCTCCCGATACAAAAAGGTGTCATACACTTACTTAATTTTTAATCAAATCGTTTTAATCGTAACAAATGAAACAACCCAATAAAACCCATAATTTATACAGTTATAACAAAGTACAGATCATGACACAGTCCAGATGATCCAGTTGCTATAGGAAGAAATGGCAGTATGCACGCGTGGTAGCGTGGCGTTAGCACACTCCAGGCCCCAAGAGATAACTCCAATTAAGACGTTGTTGAAATATAGGGGACCACCGTTGTCTCCTATGCAAGCGCCGGGACCCGCTGAAATAAGCATTCAAAATTGTAATGTACATTACATATATGTTCTTTGCGTGTGTGATGTGTGTGAAAAAGGTCATAAGTGCAACCAAACATTTGTTACATACATACACCGTACCTGGACCTTGATTGCAACCCTTTTTGCGTCCCAAAGCTGGGCACAGGTCTCTCCCCCTTACTGGGGAGGCCTGGGGCCTACTCCACCACGCTGCTTCAATGCGGGTTGGTGGAGATGCGGGTTAGTGGCCAACCCGCTGACGGATAAGGCCTCCGACAAGGCTTAACGACTGTTATCTATCGACAACAACCGGGACTGACGGCTTAATGTGCCGTCCGAAGCACGGAAACGCTCATGAAATTTTTTGCCACTAGCGGTCACCTATCTCACATCCGATCGCGCCCGTTTGGCTTAGCTGCATAGACCGCTTGCGTTCTACGCTAGCCACTGAGCCATGCGCGCCTCACCTGCACCTGTACTTAAATGAGGCATCAAAACATTAAATGGATTGTGAGGCTACGGTACGAATGGAGTCACGGTGAGAATCAATCAAAGAAACGAGCATAAGCATCTTCATTGGAGCTTACTGAAGTGGACTCCAGGTCTTCCGAATCAAAGGGAGACACCAGTGCCGTTTTTTTGTAGGTATCAGGCGCGGGGTTCAAAAGGTACGTGGTAAAGTTATGTGGGACTTGTACCGCACTAAAACCCTCGTTGGCCTACCACTGCACTTAGGGAGGACTCCGAGAACTCCGGGATCTCCAGTGGAACGCACTGGTGTCACAAATGCTTACGGCGGCATGTACACACCGCTGTACTTCCCGGGGCTGATAGCTGGGCGAATCGAGCTCCCACTCTCACCGCCCACAACCCCGGAATCCCCCTTTTAGTTGCCTCTTACGATCAGGCAGGGGATACCGTAGCTCTATTCTTAATCCTGAAGCTACAGGGACTGAGACACCAGTTCCTAGTTTTACTTTAAAGCGTTGTGGATAAATAAGGTCAAAAAGAACTCACCACCGAATAATGAACCAGCACAGATCATATTGGAGGTGACAGTGCGGGGGTGGACGTCTTTGGCGAACCTGTTAACGCACTCGTCGTGCTTCATAGTGAAGACGGTGATCTCCTGGAGCTCGGCTAAATGGATGTCGGGTAGCTGGTGAGCAAAACAAAAAATTATAAATAAAATTTTTTTTTTCATAGTGTATCGTAATTTACAAGTTACAATCTTTTTATTTGATATCGGGTGTGTTGTACAAAAATATGTCTACTATAATAGAAGCGCGTATGGCCCGGCAGTTATCGTAGAATGCAAGCGATCTATGCGACTAAGCCAAACGGGCGCGGTCGGGTGTGAGATGGGTGACCGCTACCAAAAAAATTCATGCGCGTTTCCGTGCTTCGGAGGGCACGTTAAGCCGTCGGTCTTGGTTGTTGTGGAAAGATAACAATTGTTTAACTCTGTCGGAGGCCTTACGGGCGGTTTGAAAACATCCGACAGTGGGTTGGCCACTAACCCGCATCTCCACCAACCCGCATTGGAGCAGCGTGGTGGAGTAAGCTCCAGGCCCTCCCAATAATGGGGAGAGACCCGTGCCCAGCAGTGGGACGTAAAAAGAGTTGCAGCCAATGGACTGCTATTATGGAGTATCTATCTAAAACCTTTAAACGAGCAATTCTTGTATATACCTAAATATATTTTTTTGAATCTCGGCAACGGCTCTAACGATTTTAATGAAATATAGTACTCTGGTTTCGGGAGTGTAAAATCGATCTAGCTAGGTTTTATTTTTAGAAATTTTAAATTATAAAAAATATTTTTAGGGATAAATAATCAACTGAAAAATACGACTCTTGATGAAGATTAAAGAAATAAGGACCGAAACAGGACGGGCATCCCCGATAAACAGTAATGTGAGTACAGCTGTCTGATATATAACTATATGATAAGAGAAAAACTGACAAAATGAACTTACTTCTAAGTTAGCGATGCCCCAACCGGCTTGAATGACGGGAACATCGTAAGGGAACGGGGCACCCTGGCCGAGAATGGTGACTCGCTGTATGGCATCGGAGAAGACCAATGGGGCGTCTAGGACAACGACAGTGATGTCACCATCTTGATCAACATTGTAGGAGGGGTGGTTGATAGCGTGTAGTACGTTTCTACGTACACCAGGTATGTTGCGGTAAGTGCTGCCGGCTATGATGCGACGGAAACGGGGAGCGTAGAGTCTGGAAAGTGTAAAGTATTGATTGTTAGTAAAGATGATCGCCTCTTCATCTTCTAGATGAATCACCTAACCACGAAATTGCATTAATTGTTAAATGCAGAAAGGATTATAGCCATACATGAACCTTGCAAAACGGCAGATGGGACGTATGATGTTAGGTGATATAGTGATCTTGTTCTATAGTGTAGTGTAGTGTAGAGTATATTGATCTATAGTGATATAGTGCTTACGATCATAGTCACATCTAGGAGAGACGATGGACTATTCCGGCACGCGTAACTGCATGCAATTAAAAAGTACCTTTACTTACGGGCCAGAAAAGCAGTGGGCAGCGGAAATCATATGTCTCGTAGTGATGATACTACCGGCACAGACCTGATTCCAAAGGGCTACTTGAGCTTGGACCTGAACCATCGAGGGGTACTTCTGGATAGTGGTGGGTTGACCACCCATGATTCTGGTAGTGGCTAAGCATGTTGTCACTGGAATACAAATCAAAGTTTTAAGTTTTTAAAAAAGCTTTAGAAAACGACCTTATAGTTGAGGCGTTTCCAGTGTAATATCACATGGGGTTCTTCAAGATATAAGAAAATCTTTCTTTCAAAGCTGGCAGTGCTCTAGTGACTCCCCCTGTATTTGTATATATCCAAAGACGAACCATTGGAAATGATCCACATTCAATTTTAAGGATACACGTGTTGTTATAAGTTATTATTTACTACTAACCTATGGATACCCAACATTTAACTTTGAGAAGAACCACGAGGCTTATTGTACATGTCGTATATAGTTATGTTAAAAAAAAGTTTGATTTTGATTATTTTACTATAAATAATAAATACTGTTCAAAAAGAGAAAAGACATTGCGTTTTTGTAAACTTAAACAAAATCAAGAAAAAACAAAAGACGTAAGAAAGTAGAAGAAATGTTTAACAGCACCGGAAGCAAGGAGAGCAAGAAGATAAATAAATGATTAATAAATAAATAAATTAATTAATTAATAAACCACCAAAATCTTGAAAATTCTAAATGAAAGAATAAAAGAAAAAACTTTATGGAAAAACATATTATACATATAATCGCCGTTTAAAAAATGATTATTATGCCATGAAGAAAATAAAACATTCAATTACCTGACAAGAATAATAAAATACAAGCCAACGGAGACATATTTCCAATCTCGAGGTATTTCCACAATAGTTTTCCATAATTTCTGCAAATGTTATCTGACAAAAGTTCATATAATTTTATCCGATAACCTAATCATAAGAGTAATAAAGTACTTTCTATCAATGTTAAAGATGACGTGAGAAAAGATTAAAAAGGTGCATATGAATTTATTGATATAATTGTTATGATTAAGCGAAAATACTAACTTACAAATAAAATAAGCTATAAATATAATAATTTTGAAGGCAAAAACAATAAAGCTGTTTGTGCTTATAGTTAGTTTATATTAGTCGGTTTTTAGGGGAATTTATATTTATATATAGTAATTATTTGACACTGTGTTAATGAAACGAAAATTAATAAAATAGTTTAGGCGTACATATACACATGTATAAGAAACAAATGCCTTAAATATAAGTGTTTTATTCAGATATATGTAACATTATAAAATGATATTTTTTTGATAGGTAGTATCTTAATTTATTGCCATAAAAATGATTAGTTATCAATCATAAAGTAAATAGTGATCTAAGAGATAAACTCCAAATAAGAAAATCCCACGCCTATAAAAATTATTACAAATTGTGACGACAATTTTATTCTCCAACCCATAATTTCTAGACCAGTAGAAATCTATATGAAATACAGAATTATTTCATTAAATCCAACATTAGTAGTTCAAAATAGACAGTATTTATTTCTATGTTTGCTTCATATCTTATTTATATAAATCTTCATAAATGTTTTTAAATTTTTCTGCAACAAAACTCAGATTATGAGTTGTTTGGAAACATCCGAGAGATGTTCATTTCTCCATCGTGTTACAAATGCTTATCATAAGAGTAACTATTCATTTCATCATTTGAATCATCACCATTAGCAACAGCCCTTTTTTATTCCTTCTCCTGCTTATGAGGCCTTTGACATGTCCAAATGATTGAGAATGTAACAATTTTATATAAAAAAATATTATTCAATCGTCTCGACGGGTGCACTACGTTCACAGATAGCAAGTAGGTACGAGTATATCTGGTCCGCCAATAAGTAATTGACCAAGCATCAGGACTTGGGCCTAATTTTTTCTTCCATACCTCTTATGGACTCGTAACAGTCGTAACCAAAAGTAGGATGTTGATATCTGAGAATAATAATGATGACAGTGATAAAGATTTTTTCCAATAAGTCAAATATATTCTATATCACAAAATTGTATATTTTTCCATAATTTTTACTATATGTTACTATAGAGAGAAAAAATAAGCTTTGCAATAGAAAGCCTTTTTTTAAGCGTATTGGTGATCGTAAATTATTTTTCACCATTAAAATTAATAACATAACAAAAATATGTAACAAAAATAATTTGCTGAACTTAATTAAAGCAACAAAGGAGCTTCCAAAGCTTTTAAAAGCTTCAACCAACTTCAAGCAACAAAGCAAACAAGATAAACAGCAAACGACCAATGGGAATAAGAATCAATCTAGACTTGTTTATAGACCAAAGTTGCCGGCGCGATCAATACGTCCCCTATTCCTGACAGACCACGCATGCGCGGCGGCCATTACCAAAACCAGGATAGTCTGTGAGCGGTAGCATAGACAGCGAATATTCTCCTAATCATGAGCCCTGAGAGAGAATGTCAAGGTATTTATGAAGTTAATCAATAGCCCAGTGAGTGCAAGTGCAGTGAATCATGGATGCCGCGGTGATTTGGGCGCAGTTCCATCAGTTTGTCACTCTCGCGTTCATCATTATTTTGGATGTTCAGATCCTGGAACGCTTTTTGAGACCTAACTTTATTCTGTCATAATTGCACACATTCTTTATTTTTGAATACCATTCTGTTTATTTCGTCATTATTTTCGTACCTTCGATTTTATGTCAAAGGTAAGAAATAATCAATCGGCAGTTTATGTAATTGTTATGACTGCGTTAGGTCAGTATTGTTGATAAAAGCCCTTTTATATTATGGTTTTATTTGAAGCAAACAGAGATAATAGTAAAAGTCAATGAAAATAAACCTTAAACTTATGTTTATTGCGGAGAAATATCAAAGTAAGATGCAAAAGCTGTAAAAAAAGAGCCCAAGTCATGCTAAAAACATTATATTGTTTTTGCCTAAAGATCTCAGCAGTACCACTTGTAGGATAAGATTTATATATTGAATTTACCTAAAACTGAAACTATATTTAATTCCGTATATCAAAGCAGACATCACAAATAAAACCAAGCAGAAAGCAATGTCTTATGGGGATATTAAATTATAGATTAAAAATCAATTGAACAATCAACAAGAAACAATCAACTGGCAACCACAATAATATCAGTGTTTTCAATTCCAGAAACGGAAGATGTGATGGAGTCGATAGATGAGCTGAAAGAGCGCCTATCCTCCATGAAGAAGATGATGGAGGAGCGAAAGGCAGCCGGTTCTGGGACTAAGGACCTCTTCCAAGGACAGGCCCCGAGTCTTCAGGGCACGAACATGATCGATGGAAATTTCCTGAGCTTCGTCTTTGGAGGATCCCTCATCGTCATCTTGAGTGTTTCAGCCTACGCGTTTTACAACCTTTACCATGCAGTGTTGAAGAAGTTTCCGTCAAGCCACACGGAACTTTAACTTTTTTACTTTTGTAAACGAAGTGCCAACCTTGCAGTCCTGATGTCGTGTAATTAATCATACAAGATTTAAGACAGGATTATTTTAGTTGAATGGCAAGCAAGCCTGAAGGCTACATGGCGGTAGTTTCGGTATCCCATGGACAACAATAACCAATTTTAAGCTAGTTAGCATTTTTTTTGATGTATCATGCAAACGCACAGATACTTCCAATATTGCTTTCACTATTCCTGGCAGTAAAATTCAAGAGCATTGTTGATAAAGCTTTTATTTATACAGTAGCAAAGCAATCGTTTCTCGAATAACATGACATAACGTCATTGTATAAACGGCACGGAAAAAGTCGTGTCATGTTCAATAGAATATACAGGTCATTAAGATTTACTAAATAACAGTGACCGCTCGATACTAAATTGCATGTAATCTCGGTGTTAATCTTCTATGTCGTAATACTCTTGTCAGAGCGGCGTGGTCTTCTTCTAGTATCATTTCTGCGGGCAGATGTTATACGCCTCACGAGCAATCGCCATTTTTCTCGGTTGGTGGTACGCTCGTGTAAATGACCACCAACGATTGACTTGACTTTGGGACTGAATTTTCTCTACTGCAAGCTTGTTGAATGCCTTGTACTTGGTCAAGGCTGGAGGATGTATGTATGTACCTACGCATGTGTACCTACGCATATGGAAGCGGGGGTGAGGGAAAACTATTAATATTGTAATATTTATGATTAGTGTTCTCTCTTATATTGTGATTTAGTTTAAATACATTGTTTTAATTATGTTTGGTTGTATTATTTCATAATATCCTATATATTTTATAGATAGATTCTTGTAAGCCGCACTTTCAAGATTTAAAAATAATGACACTCCCATCTCTGTACATTTATGAAATATCCTTAATGGTAAAAAAAGATATAAATAAATATAAAACCCTAAAATCAAAAAGATATAATAAAAAATTGTGTTCCATTGCGTCAAAAACAAAACAATACCATAAAAGCGTCTTTTGCATGGGACCAAAAATATATAATAATTTACCTGAATCCCTCAAATCTAAAACAAATTGTGATTTTAAACGAGCACTTAAAACGTTCTTATTTACAAAAGCGTGCTACTCGGTTTCTGAATTTCTAAACGATGAACTTTAAGTTCGTGAGGGAATACGGGATTAAAAACCTGGGAGGTTTTTTTTTCCGCCGGCTTTTTTTTCCGCTCAGTGTATAAAAACCCAGGTAATTGGGTGCCCAAAGCCGATGACGCCGATAAAATACCGTATAAAAAATTACCAATAATAATTAAAAAAAAAAACGCAAATATGGGATAAATATAAATCAATATGATTAGTTAATTAAATACTTAAATAAATTAAAATTTCTAAGTTAGATTTTAGTCAGTACTTTTATTTATTAATAATATACCTATAATATAATATTTGCATACCTTACTGAGGTAAATATGGCGGATTATTAAATGTATAAAACAACTTTTGTAATACCCATATTTGTGCAAATAAATCATTTGTCTCTGTCTTTGTCTATTTTTCTTTAAAGAGAATAGGCGTGTGTACTTTGTGAACTTAAGAAATTCCCTATAAAAGGCGAAATTATAAGACACGTTTTGTCATTAAGTGGGTGTATTCTGTAATATACTTCACACGCTTTAACATACTACGTACATATAGTTTTATCGGTTAACAAAATAGCCACGCCTATTCAATGGGCGGTCGTGTATTTATGGCCCAAGCCCACTGTTGGGAACACCTCAATTAATTCCTACACTTCCAACATAACAGTAATCAAGAGTACTCACGGAATTCTTGAATCGGAGCCACCTCTCCTATTTACAGTCACAGGATCCTGGACGTTCTTCCAGACTGCAGTCTGCCGATTCAAAGGTTCCGCTTGTAGTTTGGATGCTAGCTGGTATTTTCTTAGATTAATACATAATAATATTCCAGCAATTAGCCAAAGAACGCTAGTCAATTATATGTATTTTAACCGCCGCCGTACGAGGAGGGGTAGACAATATTCTAGCTTTTATTGTTTTCTTAATCATAGACAAAGAGGCCTTATTTTACATCCAATATGAAAGGAGTTCGGTAACTGCGAATCAAAAACCGATGAGTGCCTTCGAAAATATTATGCCGGCAAGTAAGCAATAATTGAGTGCTTTATATGCATATGCATATATCTTTTTTATTTTATTTATTCATTTATTTGCATTGAACACAGTCTACATATAAGGTCTTAAAATATTGGTACATAGTAAGTTTCGTGTTCAGCTAACTTACAATTTAGCATGCAAAAATAATTAATTGAATTGAATTAAATTGTATAAAGTCCTTAAATTAACATAATTTTATGGTCATACTGATTAACAATATATAGGTTTTTATTATCAATAACTTCCATAATTAGTCATTCTATTTCTAAAGAGTTACATGTCAAACTTACTATCTAAATATTATTTTATTGTGTAATAATTGTAATTCATTAATATCTTTCTTATTTTAATTTTATAATGTTTTTCAGGCAGTGCTTTTATATTATCAGGGATTTTATTTAAAATTTTAATACACAGCCTCCGTGGCGTAGTGGGTGATGAGCCGACTGCGAAACGTGAGGTCGTGGGTTCGATTCCCACCCAGGGCAAGTATTTGTGTGATGAATATGACTATTTGTTCTGTGTCTGGGTGTTAATTTATCTATCTAAGTATGTATTAAGAATTATATATGTATGTTTATCAGCTTTCTGATTACCATAGTACAAGCTCTGCTTAGTTTGGAATCAGATGGTGTTGTGTGAATTGTCCAAAGGTATTTATTTATTTTACATACCATACGAATTATTTTTAATTAATGTTGTATGTGGGATTTCGTCTAATACTAGTCTTTGTGGACGCCTTGTATTCCTTGGGTATACTTCTGCCGCAGTTTTGAAGAGGGACCACTGTTTCTTTCTAAATACGCATATTTCAAAGATATATATGGTGGCAAGAGTCATAATTTTAAGCTTTTTAAATAGCGGTTCGCATGAGTGATAGGGAGCTACACCGCATATAGCACGTATGTATACACTTTTTCTGGGCTAGAAATGCTCTCACCATGTTTGGAGAGTTTCTCCACAATATTAGACCGTATCTTAATATGGGATCTATGTATCCGTAGTATGCAGTTAGGGCCGTCTCTATATTAGTGTTGCGTCTAAGTCTACTGAGGGCATACGTAAATTTATTGTCATTTTTGGCTATTCTATCAGTATGCATTCCCCAAGAAAAAATTCTATCCAAGGTTATGCCAAGAAAGACAATATTATCCACTTCACTAATGGTTTGACCTTGGTGATGGATAGTTAACTTTTTACAACTATTATTTTTGGTCCTAAATTGAATATAATTCGTTTTATTGTAATTAATTTTTAAATTATTTTGAGTCATCCAGTTATTAACATCTATTATTGTATTATTAATCATTCCATTAAATTTATCTATGTCATAGTTCTTGTCGCATGTCAGAATAATTGAAAAATCATCAGCAAATAATATACCTACTAGAATGCTTCGTCACTTCCGTAAGGTCATTAATATATAGTAAAAATAGAAGAGTATAAGAATATGACGTCACTGTCCGCGAACGCAGTACCAAATACTATGGGAAAAACAAGTGATTTACAATTTTAACAGTAAAAACTAGGTTCAAGTATATAGTTGTCTTATTTCTTTTCTTATTAAGTTATATGGATTCTGAAAAAAATATTTAAAACATTATTGGATCAAATAAAAATATAACAAAATTTTTTCTGTTTCACATTTCCATATTTCCTAGAGCTTTCGAAAAAAAACTTTTTTCCGTTTGGTTACTATTATTTGCAATTTTCTAGTTGAAATATATACATTTAACGTTAAAATAAAATGAAATGAAATGATATGAAAAACGTTTATTGATGACTGTTCACAAAAAAATAGGTTTTTGCGTCTAACAATAGTATTTAAACAGTCTACCTTATTCAGGCATCCAATAATCACTAAAGTTACCTATTTACTAAATTAATTACAATTATAACTTAATTTAAATTTTAAAATTTAAGTTCATTTTAAAGTTTAAAGAATCGGCTTTAATGTCTACCCACCGCTGGGTCAATGAGAGAAAAAAAGCCGGAGGAAAAAACTCTCAGGTATTGATAAATTTATATTTTATCGATATCAATTTATATTTAAAATTTATGCATATTCCCTAATTGGCATTTCTTTGACCTTTCGTTTAACTAATTGTTGAGCCGCGAGGCCTCCTACACAACACCTACGTGAGACAAACGCAAACACAATTATTATTATGTATTGTTTTATGTAGGACTTGCGTAGGTCTTGGAGTTAAGGCGGGATCGTTGTTTCAAATAAGTATTACTTTTTTACAATTCATTTTTGAAGTGAAAACTTCTTTAGCGGCGTTGTGCACGTTTTTTGGGATGGGTAAAAAATGTTAAACTCGCGTCAACTACACGTGGCCTGATCAAAAATTCGTAAGACGGAGGAGTGACAGCTGATGACCGCTCGACTGTCTATACTTGTAAAATTCGTTTACATCAAGTATTTAAAATATGGACATTGAACAAAGTGCATCTATTAATGAAAAAAGTGACGAAGAAATAGTGAAAGAAAATGAGTGAGTACTTTATAAAAATGCTAGATGAAAACCTACTGAAAATACTAGATGAAAAATAATACTGATAATAAAAGCAATTCGTGCGAAATTATTCCCTAACCATTCCAAAATATCAAAAATGCACTACGTTAATGTTCAAGTTTTCACTTCTGTCGGCACTACTGGAGTGCAACCCGTTTTTTTACATTACATTACTGAAACAAAATTATTTACATTTTAGATATAAAAAAAATAACTGTATACAACTCAATTACCTACTTAGGCAAATTATAAATATAATACTTACATTAAAAATATATAAAACTAAGGGCCTCGTTCACCATCTCCAAGTGTTGATTAGTTACGTCCCAAGTAAAGTTAATTGGCAAGTATAAGCTATGAGTACGGGTCAGTTTATCATTTGATTAGTGCTACTCGAACATCGTGAAATAAAAATTGAAGTTAAGGGTAACATTAACAATTAGCGTACTTGTCACTTTACTTGAAGGTGGTGAAAGGGGCCCTAAGTAATATAAAATACTTCATCCAAACAACTTCCATGTGGAAGAGTACCGAGAACACTGGCATCGTTACCTCGTTGAATGGCCAAGCTTATTTTCTGGCAGAGGTAAGTACCAGCTCTCTGGTCACCCGCAACCTAGACTAATCGTTGCTTTTGCGTTGCGGTGCTGGACAAAAGTTTTGGCATCTGAACCCCATGGCCCCATAGACTCGACATAATTATGTCGAATTTATGGGGCCATGGGGTATATTACTATTTAATTATTATTTATTTAATATAGTTATATTACTTATTTTTAATATTTTACTTGGATTTTGTTTCATATTATTGTATTGTCATCGGCTATTGACCCCTGTGCAAATTGTTAAGTTAATCAGACTCCTAGAAGTAGGTGAAAATGAAGTTAAAAAATCAGTTACATACATAAATACACACAGGACAAATAAAAGCGTGTTAAAAAAAGACGATCCATTCGGCGCAATGGCCACCACTCCGGACTACCGGTCGATGTTCCTGGATTTGATTTCCGTCGAGTTAAATATATAATATGAATGGTGAGTTTATATTTTTGTTCCGTTTAGAGTTTTTGTATTCTAAAACCAACCGTAACATGATTTATGCAGAGTTTAAAATGGAATGCATATTTTATAGTAACAAAGGTGTTTTGAAACCGAGGGCATAAATGCAAAGCAATTTGTTTATTGCGCTTTGAGTTATTAAATTTGATTTTTAGAGTAAATTCGACCTTATTATACCTTACATGAGTAGGATAGCGGAGAAGTAGGCAACTTAACCATATAAAGGAAAATTGTATCTAAGAATTTCGTATATAGCGGCTCTACTAATCTATACTAATGGCTGCAACCCTTTTTGCGTCCCAATGCGGGCTGGTGGAATGTTTACTAACTGCCATAAAGCCTCCGACATGGTTAAACAACTAATATTAATCTCTTTGAAGCACAAAAATTCGTTTGAATTTTCCTTCAACCCATCTGGTTACCGATCACTCCTGCTTTGCTTACCTGTGTAAATCGCTTGTAACAAGTAAGTAATAAAAATAACCGAAAGCGATAGCTAAAAGAGCTACCCGTACAACGGTTTTAGATCTGTCTTGTTAGTAACAGAGTCTCTAAAATGGTATTCATGTTCAAAACATTAAATCTGAAACTTTAACGCCAAAACAACTAACTTGTAAATTTTACTTAACAATCTTGATGATTTTAACAACACAAAACGAGGTTGGTGGAGGTTACGCTTCGCTAGGAGCCTACATTTAATAATCTAAAAGCCTTGACTGAGCCATCATCCATTATACATTCAAATAAAACTTGAGTAACAAAATTATACCCCAAAATACGCGTACGCGATTCTGACCATAATTCCGAAGTATTACGAGTCAAGTTGGCGTGCGCGAACAACTGCTTTAAACCCTGTTTTGACAACCGTACTTTACATATTCAAGAAAATCAACATATTCGTAACGAGGAGTCTAAGTTCTAACGTTCATTCATTTAGGACTAGAAATATATCTGTCTCTCTCGTACACATTGTGTCATTCATTCTTGATGATATGTGTGAGAGAGATATATCTAACGCGGGAAAATGTTTATGCGTAGCTTGGAGAACGACAGAAAAGTTCATCAAAGCAAATCGTTCACAAACGTATTTAGCGGATTCTGAAACATGAGAGGCCGCTTAGCTCTTAATATCATTGATGTATGACTCTCTAAATAAATCTGAATTTATCTTTAGGTAATATTAACTTGAAGCGCGCATGGCTCGGCGGCGAGCGTAGAACGCAAGCGATCTATGCAGCTAAGCCAAACGGGCGCGGTCAGGTGTGAGATGGGTGACCGCTAGTGGCAAAAATTTTCATGCGCGTTTCCGTGCTTCGGAGGGCACGTTAAGCCGTCGGTCCCGGTTGTTGTCGATAGATAACAGTCGTTAAACCTTGTCGGAGGCCTTATGGGCGGTTTGAAAACATCCGACAGCGGGTTGGCCACTAACCCGCATCTCCACCAACCCGCATTAGAGCAGCGTGGTGGAGTAAGCTCCAGGCCTCCCCAATATTGGGGAGAGACCCGTGCCCAGCAGTGGGACGCAAAAAGGGATGCAGCCAATATTAACTCACATCAATGGTAAGGTAAAGCTTCATTTTTAAATTTAAAATGCCTTCCCTAACGTTCACCACTCCTTTCCATTTATAAATATGACATATAAAATTGGTTGTGCGTAATTATCACTTTCTGCATAATAGGGAAAATATCTATATTCACACTTATAGTCCGGCCAACGAGACGAGATAAAGAATGTAAACAAACGGACCGTTACCAAGTTACTATTGCGAGAGCGAGCAATAATTATCTCTGTCCTTATCACACGTATGCAGTAATGGCGTCAGTTAGTCAACGACAGCTTTTGTTGCCTGTTTCGTGGTACAGGAAAGCAGTCAGTACCACAGTTGTCAACATTTGGTCGCGTTTTGACGGGAAGTCGAAAAAGACATTATGTTGTGCTCCTGTTTTATTTTCATGTTATTGGTATAATTTTGAGTAATATCGGATAAATTTGATGGCATTTGGTTCGATATAGTTTAATTACAGTGCATGAGTGTTGTGAAATAAAATAACAGTGCGAAAATATGTTTATACAGCTTGCCTCCAAAATTCCATTGGTCACGTTCTGGTAAAAAAGCCATCGCTTTACTTGCTTGAATGTATGACTGACTTGACTGACTGATTACTGACGACTTACTGACTTTACCTATTATTACTCGTCCAGTTATAACGAAACAGGAAAAAACGTGATGTAAATATTGTTACGCCCTATGGGTAATAAAATACCGTTTGCAACGTAGAAGTTGTTTATTGTCTCCTTATACAAAAATCCACTCAACAGAATCCAAATCACCAAGCACAATCACTATAGTCAAATATCTTCGCTGTAGTCGTCGAAATAATTCTTCCTTGTTGCTTGGAGTGATCGCTTTGATTTCACTTCCGGAACTAAAATATGTGCTGTCGCGGCCCGGTGCGTGCCTTACATTCTTACATACGGCTACCCACGGTTCTCTAGAATTTTTCCGAACTACCTAATACAATAGGTCCGTCCCGAACCTTCCTTTATGTTACTAACGCAATTATAGTTATGTACAGTCATAAATAATAGCCGCGGTCCGCGATGTAGACAACATATACATGTACGAATGTATTAATCCTTATCTAAATAAAAAACGTTAATTAGCTTCGTCAATTCAGATTAAAATTGTACAAAATGTAATCAAATAAATACTTTAGAAGATGATATTTTGTTTTACCATAAATCATAACATCCCCCGGCGCGCATTCTCATGGCGCATCTATTTTTTGCCTTTAGTACTTAAATGGGTTTTTGTAAAATAAATTTTAATGTATATCACTAAATCGCTCGAGCGAAGCTGGTCCGGGTCGCTAGTATATGCTAATGTATATAATTTATTCAAATAAAAATGTTTTGAACCCCTGAAGCTTTGTTTACATTTTTTATCACGTCTCGTTGGCCGGACTATAGAGTATCAAAGTTTTTTTTTTCAATTATGGTATCGCAAACTCTGTGCATACTGCAAGCGTCAAGTATAATTTTTGAATCAATTTTTTGCCAGTTTCAATGAAACTGGACGAAGTAATAACAAAGTCAGTAAGTAAGTCGTCAGTAATCACTCAGTCTAGTCAGTCCAACATTCAAGTAAAGCGATGGCTACTTTACTAGAACGTGTCCGATGGCATTTTGGAGGCAAGCAGAAAAAAACATATTTTAGCACTGTTATTCTATTTCACAAACACTCGTGCACTGTAATTAACCTATAATGCCTATATCAAACAAAATGCCATCAACTTTATCCGATATAACTCAAAAATACACCAAGAAAATGAAAATAAAACAATTTTTTTTTCAAATTCAAATTTGAATCAAAGTTACTGACTCATCCTGTCATACCTGTCATACCTTGATGCTCTAAGACATTCACATCTACATTCAATTTCGCATAATGAATGTATTTTGTTAGAATCCAACCCGCTGTCAGATGTTTTCAAACCGCCCATAAGGCTTCAGACAAGGTTTAATGACTGTTATCTATCGACAACAACCAGTAACCAGCTTAACACCCATCTCACACCCGACCGCGCCCGTTTGGCTTAGCTGCATAGATCGCTTGCGTTCTACACTAGCCGCTGGGCCATTCCCGCTTCTTCTGTTTCAGCACTGATTATTTATTGCATAATAAAAAACAAATTGCCACCAAAGGCTCTCAAAGGACTAGTAAAAGAAACGTAGACCACTCTTAAAGCCGACGATCGGATTCGATCCGAAGTACAAATAAATATGAATAAATAATTAAATAAACAAACAACTAAATAAATACATACTTGAAGAAATAAAATTTAAAAATTTTAATTTTCAAAATGCGCAATATGGGATCAAATAAAAATAAAATAAAATTAATAATAATGTACATTTTTATAAATTGTGTTATTATTAAGTTTTTTTTTCTTTTATCTTTGTAATATTTGCATACCTCATGAAGGTAAATATGGCGTACTAAATATGTATTAACAACTTTTGTAAACACCCATATTTGTGCAAATAAAGTTATTTGTCTTTGTCTTTGTCTTCAACTAATAGGACCCGTTAAAAAGGTTGTAAACGACGGGGCTAAGATGGAGAAACAAACACACCGGTGCGCGTATAAAACGTATATATTAATGAATTGTTGGAATAAATTACACAAAAACACAGAAAGTTAGCACTTGAGAAGGGCGTGCGGAAAATTTAACCAAAAACGTTTACACTGACAAGAGAACTGTCTATTCTTAGAATAAATACGTATAGAATGAGCGTCTTCATACAAGCGCGCTGTCAAAATTGATGCACTAAATAGATTCCTACAGCTGTCACATCTGACAAACAAAATATTTTTATTTTGACCAAATTAACTATAAAATACTACAAAATATTAAAAACACTGAAA